>CM040119.1:163227093-163827093 GCA_022559845.1 Amorphophallus konjac
CATTTCACATTCTTGAACATTAAGGGGGAGTTGCCAGACTAGTCATCTGAACTTAGTGTCTAAGCTCATTCCTGTGTTATGTATTTAAGTCTAGAGTTCTTAGGGTCACTTTAGTTGCTAAAGGAAGTCTTCATGTTATTCCTGTTAAATCTGAATCAAAATTGACAAATTAAACCATTTCAACCTTGGATGCAGATCACACTCCCAAGAATCCAAGTGATGATTGAGCCAGCTATGGCTACGTTTGAATCAACTAAAGGAGTGTCTTACAAGGATGAAGATGATGAGAATTCCCTCAACTGCTACCAGGAGATCGGCAGTGACCTTGATGAGTTCCCTATACCGGTTGCTAGATTGGAAGAAGTCCGGACTCCCCCATCCTAAGCTTGTTCACTGAATTTAAAATTATCTTAAATTGGATGTCAAATTTGCCATTCTTATTGGGAACATCAAGAGGATATTTTTGTAAAATAACCTCCAAGATCGACTCAACATCCACAACATGTGTACAAGCTGCAGGAAGTCTTGTATGGACTGAAGCAAATACCCAAGGCATGGTATGAGAGGCTCATCTCATTTTTACTTGAAAATTAACTCACGAAAGGTAAGGTTGATCAGACCCTGTTCACAAGGAATTCAGGTAAGAACATGTTAGTGGTTCAGGTTCGTGTAGATGACATCATCTCTTGAACTATTAACAATGTCTCATGTGGTGAAGATATCTAAATCTGATTTTGAACAATTATGTATTGGAACTGTATGTTCAATGGCTAATTTGAACTTAACTGCATTTCTGGTATATCAAATCTTAGGTAGTGAAAAGGTGGATTATGTGCACCTAGAAACTCTCACTATGCGTGAGTTGATTTTTGGACCAAAGTTCTTCGCCTCGTACCAGAACTCGAAGAAATCGAATGATTGGCCTTGAATGAATTTTCTGACACTATTCTATGCTCCTTTGATAGCTAGCCCCATGTCATAGGAGAAAACATTACACTTTCACTGAATTTTTTTTGAAATTCATATATTTGTCAAGGGGGAGTCTTGCTAGCTAAGCAACTTGAAATGAATGTTGTTTCATTTTCTATTGACTGAGTGATCTCCAATTGTAACATGCAACATGCTTATGATGGATTGCTTCAAATTTTTTGAAGTTGATCCTTAATGATGTGAAAAGTTTAGCAATGGAAATGTCAATTCCTGAATGGCTTGTGAATGTCTTCAAAACTTTTGAAAAGTGATTGAAAATATGCTCTTGAACAATTTCTGAAAATAAATAGATTGTATATAAAGCTCATGTGTTGAAAAATGTCCCATGCTCATCTTTCAAATTTGAATGTTTTCTTGTAAGTTCTGTCATAATGCATCTTGCATTGCACTTTCATATAGGTGATGGCTTGCATTGCATTTAGGACATTCAAATGAAATCTGAAATTTTACATTCATAATGCATTATGCATTTTACATTGCACATTGCATATCTTCCAAATTGTGTGCTTGCATGTTACTATATGCTATTCACCCCCAACCTTGAAACTGCTATGACCTTATGTTTTTCCTTGCTACATAATGTTGCATTTGAGTCATCACTAGAGTGTCACGCCCCGAGCCTTTATTACAGCGGAAGACTCGCTCGGGGAGCGTGAACAGCCGGCATGGTAAGCCTCTTGCAAGCAAGAATCAATCAGAGCGCAAGACAATCACACAAGTAAATGCAATTGCACAAGATTTAATCAAACTTCAACTTTATTTTATAATGCTCAATATTTAAGATACAATCACTAATTTGATTTCCATTCTACTAGACTCAAGAAATAGGAAAATTACATTGACTCAATCTAGACACTTTAACTTCCTAAGTCTTCACTCTCATCTTTATAACACTTTCACTCGCTTCCGGACCCGCTACTAGTATAGCCCGAATCCGAATCCGAACTATTTCCATCTCCTAAAAAATATTGGAAAGTAGGTCATGAGCACACTTGCCCAGTAGGTATCTTCGCATCAACATGAAGGCACTATTTAAGTAATTATCATTTTAGCTCTAAAGAAATAAGGTAAAATCATGCGAATGCGAATCAATCATGCGATCAAATCAATAGAAACAAGATAACCATGTAAGATAGCATGATCAAGAATGAGCTAGTAAGAATATAACCAGAACATGATATTGGCCTTCCATGAACAAGAATGTAACGAGATTATACTAGCAAGCCACATATTCATCATCCTAGTCTCTTTTGAGTACATAGTTCGTGAATTTCTGTGGAATATCAAGCAAGAATGTCATGTCGTGCGTGGATCTTCACTTATTTATAGAATTAGTACTCCCAGCGCAATGCGACGCCAGTAGCATCATATCCCATGGTTTATAAAATAGTATGTTTCCGGCAATCAACCGAGGGGACTAGCATAGAGCCCTTGAACACAATCAGTGCTCGATCGCATCTTCAGTTATAAATTAAGCTACTTCCATGCAGTATAACAGTAAAGTATGGCCAAGAATATAGTACTTCCAACAATTCCATGATAACGAAAATCAATGAATGAATGCTTCAACGTAAGAATGTAGGAGTCAAGAAATAGACTTTAAACAATGGCATGCTCATAGAAATAAATCGACAGCCTAACGGTATTTTCCTTAACTTCCATTTCATTTAGATCAATTTAAGCAATATGACAAGTTCTAGATCATCAAGGTTTGTCTAGAATCATTGGAATATCAACCCTTGGTCAAACCTTGGGTTAACAAATGCAAGCTATGTAACGGTCGTTAACTGGGCCATTACACTATGTAACGCGCCAGTAATAGGCCGTTACAGTGATCCGAGTCCAGAAGGATAAAAATGGACTCAGAGGAATGTGACGGTCTGGCACTGTGCCGTTACATGAGCCTGACGGTCCAGTTCAAGACCGTTACATTTCAAGAATCAAAACCACGATAGAGTGTTCTAATTAATGGGCTTTTATTGGTACAACCAACTCGGCGTCCTAGTGGGAATCCCAGGCTCGCGGAGAATTACGGAGGCCTTGAAACAATGATTTCCTAGTCCATTGGAAGGATTATCCAATAGAGAGGTCCTCATGTCCAAGATTGTGTTCCTATAGTGCAAAGTGTGAACTAATAACGACATACCGGAATATGTGCCATGTACTTATAGAATTGACTCTATTGACAAAGAGAGACATGTATAATCAAAGTGAAAATCGTGGTGAACTCCGTCAATACAACGTCTAAAAGTCATGCTTTATAATACAAGACTATAGAATTTTGTCATGAAATTAACATATCCTTAAAATATCATTAAGATATCAAAACATGCAATACCTATCATGCACAATCAGATATCCTAAAAATCATGTAATCAGGTTAAAACTTAAGTAACAATGCTTAATCAATAAATAATGTTGGCAAGTTATTTTCTGTCTTAGGGTTGACAGAACACAGGATATAACGATCTTAAGAGGGGGCGTCACAGTGAAAGTGACGGTCATAATCAAGCCGTTACTTTAATGTAACGCGTCTGTCCAAGCGCGTTAGAAACATCAGTGCAATTCAAATACTACAGAGTTTGTAACGGTCTGTAGTATGGCCGTTACTTGAAAGTGACGGTCCTATGCTAGTGCGTTACAATATCTGCTAACAGAAAACAATCATAGAAACTAAGAGATCAACTCACGTCATGTCTTTTATCAAAACATGATGAGTTTCTAGTCATCTTAACGAAGTAAGGCCATCTACATGCATAGGTAATCATGAATAGATGAATAGTCATGTTTTAATTTCTTAATTTGGCTAAGAGGTGCATGATGTGCATAGAACAAATAAAACATGAAATCAATGCTCTATAATGCATGGAATTCAATCAAACCAGAGGGATTTTAGTCCAATCATGCTATTTTTGCCGTTCATGAGATAACCTACCTCTTACTTAGATTGTAGTTTCTGAATTTGGTTGAGAACCTTGCCCTAGATCCCTTCCTTCTCTTGTGACTTTTTCAGCAACTTCTTTACGCTCTAACTCCACGCCCTCTTGACCTAAAGATGTGAAATTCAGAGGGGAGTAGTCTAAAGTATTGTAAACAAATACCTCTAAAGAACTTACCTGAGATAATGACTCCTTACCTTGCTTCATTACGTCCCAAAAGTAGGGGTCGCACAGTTCAGAACTATGCCCTATTTATAGAGTTTAGACTAGGTTTTGAGGATTAGATCGAGTTTAGAGTCCTTATTTCATCAAATCCTAATCTCTAAGAGTCCTTAGCAATATTACAAGCCTTCCCAAGTCGATCTTTAGTGGATAGGAACATCAAGTTCCAATCTTTTCATGAGTTCCTTCACTCACGGAACTTACAGGCATGTAACAATCTGGAGACCACGCGTTACATGGATGTAGCGGTCTTACGATAGACCGTTACAGTCATCGTAGGTAGAATTGCTAAATCATTAAAACTCTTTTGTTAATTATCCACATCATTATATATATATAATTAATACTTATCCTAAAATCTGTGGATAGGCTTGAATACCTTCTAGAATATGGGCCTAACTTAATGGGCCTGAGTTAAAAACCTTTTAGACTTTAATTAAGTGGGTTGGGTTAATTGATCAACACTACTTGGCCTTATAATGACTTATTAATCAAATAAATCATTTATAAATTTATTTAGGCCTTTATTATTTATGAAGTTCCGGGGCACTACACCCTCTCCCAATTAGAAAGAATTTGGTCCCCAAATTCAATACATGGATTGAGGAGAGTGTAGTTACAGTCAAACAATTCCGGGAATCTTTTCTTCATGGCTGATTCTGTTTCCCATGTTGCTTCATAAGGCCATGCTTTCTTCCATTGAATCTTAACCATAGGAATGCCCTTATTTCTAAGTTGACGTACTTCTCGTTCCAAAATCTTCATTGGCGTTTGTTCATATGTCAAGTCCTTCTGAATCTCCAGATTATCATAAGTGATAATGTGATCTGGATCATACACATACTTCTTCAGCATCGAGACGTGAAATACGTCATGAACTCTTGCTAACTGTGGTGGCAAAGCCAATTTATAAGCCACTTCACCGATCCTTTCAAGGATTTCAAATGGACCGATAAATCTTGGAGTTAGCTTTCCTTTAATGCCAAATCTTCGAATACCACGACCCGGAGAAACCTTTAGATATACATGTTCTCCTACTTGAAATTCCAAGTCGCGCCTTCGATTGTCAGCATAAGATTTCTGCCTATCTTGTGCCATTTTCATCCTTTCCTGAATGAGCTTGATTTTCTCTGTAGAATCCCTGATTAAATCGGGGCCTAGAAATTACCTTTCCCCTATTTCATTCCAACATATTGGTGATCGACAACTTTTCCCATATAGAGCTTCAAAAGGTGCCATTTGTATGCTTGCTTGATAGCTGTTGTTGTATGCAAATTCTACCAAAGGCAAGTGATCATGCCAACTTCCTCCAAAATCAATGACACAAGCCCTGAGCATATCTTCTACCACCTGATTTGTCCTTTCTGTTTGACCATCAGTTTGTCGATGGAAAGCGGTGCTAAAATTCAATCTAGTCTCAAGTGAATGTTGTAGGCTCTTCCAGAATTGTGATGTGAATCGGGGATCTCTATCTGATACAATAGCGACAGGGACTCCATGTAACTTGACAATTTCTTTTATGTATAGTGCTTCTAGAATATCTACAGACCATCGACTTTTTATTGGTATGAAATGTGCAGATTTAGTCAATCGGTCTATAATTACCCATATTCCATCGTGTCCACCTCTTGTCTTAGGTAGTCCCATAATGAAATCCATTCCTATGCTCTCCCATTTCCATTCCGGAATACTTAAGGGATGTAATTTACCTGCGGGTCTGAAATGTTCCGCCTTCACTTGTTGACATGTGAGACACCGAGATACGAAGTCAGCTATTTCCCTCTTCATATTGGGCCACCAAAAGTTTCTTTTGAGATCCTGATACATTTTTGTACCTCCTGGATGAATGGTATACTTTGATTTATGTGCTTCTTCTAAGATCAATTTCTTTGTATCTTCATGATCGGGTATACACATTCGGCCCTTGAATAGCATTCTTCCATCTTCGGATATAGAAAAATCCGGTCTTTGTTCAATATTGGCCTTAATTTCCAGTAAAATTGGGTCATCCTCTTGTAACTTGGCCAAATCCTCAATCAATGTTGGTTGAGCTCGGATATTTGCCATGAAATAATTATCTTCCTTAATGTCAACATCTAGATTCAATTGAGCAAATTGAGGAACAAGGTTAGTCATACTAATCATGAGACTTGATAACATATCCATTGGTTTCCTGCTGAGTGCATCTGCTACAGCATTTACCTTGCCATGGTGATATTGATTAGCGAAATCGAAGTCTTTAAGATATTCCAACCATCTCCTCTGCCTCATGTTAAGCTCTTTTTGAGAAAATAAATATTTCAAACTCTTATGGTCTGAATAGACAGTGAACTTTTCTCTATAAAGATAATGACCCCAAATCTTCAAGGCGAAGATAACTGCTGCCAATTCTAAATCATGTACAAGATAATTTTCTTCGTGACGTTTCAATTGTCTTGAAGAATAGCAAATCACCTTTCCATCTTGCATGAGGACACATCCTAAGCCAATTCCAGATGCATCCGTATACACTTCAAATCCTGCACCCTCTATTGGTAGTGATAAAACAGGGGCTGTTGTAAGATGATTCTTAAGACTTTGAAAACTCTTTTCACAGTCCTTCGACCAGATAAAATGATTTTCTTTTCTAGTAAGTCTAGTTAAAGGAACCGCGATCTTTGAGAAGTCCTTTATGAATCTTCTATAATAACCTGCTAGACCCAAAAAGCTTCTGACTTCAAATACAGTCGTTGGTCGGCTCCAATCTCTGACAGCTTCTACCTTAGAAGGATCCATAGCAATACCTTCTTTTGAAATGATGTGGCCTAGGAATGAGACTTCATTGAGCCAGAATTCACACTTATTGAGTTTGGCATAAAGTTTATGTTCTCTAAGTGTTTGCAAGGCTATCCTTAGATGTTCTTCATGTTCTTCATGTTCTTCTTTTATCTTGGAGTATATCAGGATATCATCGATGAAGACGACGATGAACTGATCTAAATATGGCTGGAAGACACTGTTCTCAAGTTACATGAATGCTGCTGGGGCATTAGTTAACCCAAACGGCATTACCACGAATTCATAGTGGCCATAACGACTTCGAAAAGCCGATTTGTAAATGTCCTCTTCTTTGATTCTAAGCTGATGATAACCTGATCTTAGGTCAATCTTAGAAAAATATTCTGCTCCCGAAAGCTGATCGAAGAGCTCATCAATACGCGGCAATGGGTATTTGTTCTTGATTGTAAGTTGATTCAATCGCCGGTAGTCAATGCATAACCTGAGAGAACCATCCTTCTTCTTGACAAATAGAACCGGCGCACCCCAAGGGGATGTGCTAGGTCTGATAAAACCCTTATCTAGAAGTTCCTGTAATTGCTTCTTTAATTCCTTGAGTTCTGTGGGGGACATCCTGTAAGGGGCTATAGAAACAGGTGCCGCACCTGGAATGAGTTCGATGGTAAAGTTTACTTCCCTCTCGGGCGGTAAATTAGGTAGTTCAGATGGGAACACGTCCGATAATTCATTTGCAATAGGAATGTTTGCTAGGATAATTTCCTTAGATTCGGTGACAATGACTGAAGCAAGAAAAGCTTCACATCCTTGCGAGATAAGTTTGCAAGCGTGTAGAGAAGATATAATGGTAGGATGCCTCTTTTATTTGATGCCAAGAAAGGAAAATCTTGGAAGACCGGGCTTTCGGAAAGATATAATCCTATTTCGGCAGTTGATGTAAGCATCATGGTCTATAAGCCAATCTACCCCTAAAATGGCATCATAACCTTTCATATCAAGGCATACTAAGTTTGCGGGGAGATTGTGTCCTTTTACTACCACCTCACAATCGGGATAATACTTGATAAGCTTAGTTCCAGATCCTAAAGTTATAGTAATAGCGAGATCTGAAGGTAGGGGAACTGATGCAGTTGGTAAGGTTTTTACAAAAGTGGTGGAGATAAAAGAATGAGAAGCACCAGTATCAAATAGCACGAATGCAGGATGTGAACAGATTTGAAGAGTACCTTCCATGAGCCCATTATTTTGATCCATGGGCGCTTCTTCTTCATCTATAACTACATTGAGGCGAGCTTGCCTCCTACGTCCTCCATTATTTGGTTGGTCTTTCATAAGGGGGCAATCTGACACACGATGCTCCCTACTCCCACAGCGCAAACAAGCACCTAGGCGCTTCCAGCATTCATCAGCCGAGTGGCCAAATTTCTCACAAAAGGTGCACGCCGAGGCGACTTGCTCCTTTTCTTCCTTCACCTTTTTACTACTCTTTTGAGAACTTCCACCGTTCCCGTTCCTTGATCTTTTCTTATTATCACGACTTTTGTATGGTTCCGTGATGCTGAACTTCTCCTTCTTATAATGCTGATCAGAGCGCCGGCTAGATTCTTCTCCCTTTCCTTTCAACCTTTCGACCTTCTCTAAGGTCCTCTCGCATAAATATGCCCTTTGAACCATCTCCGCATAAGTGCGGATATTCTGTGTCCCCAATTGTTGAATGAAACTGGGCCATAACCCGTCCATAAATCGGTTTACTTTTAATAAGTATGTACTAATCAAATGTGGTGCATACGGTGCTAGCCTTGAAAACAGTAACTCATATTCTACAACGGATATCATCCCTTGACGAAGGGAGGCAAACTCCATAGCCTTCCTTTCTTTTACATGCTCGGAGAAATATTTGGCACGGAATAAAGTGAGAAAAACATTCCATGTATGTGGCGCATCGGCTGGAGGTGCCGGGACCGATTTCCACCAAGTGCGAGCATCCTTGTTTAATTGGAACGTAGCTAGACGGACTTTCTCCTGATCAGTGCATTGAATAACATTAAATATCCTATTCATCTCGTCGATCCAATTTTTTGCTTCGTCTGGATTGGAAGATCCATAGAAACGCGGAGGATTTAGACTCCGAAAATTACGATGAAGGTCTCCTGCCCTTGCCCCCGCACCACCTTGTGCTATAGTTTGCAGTGCCTGGGTGAGGCCGGCAACAGTTTGTTGCATACCGTCCCAATCTACACGATGAGCCATGATAAGAATAATAAGGTACCTGAGAGAAAATAACAACTTGTTATTTCTCATGAATATTGGAATAAGCATAATAAATCTTAAACTAATTAGGTATCTTATCCCGGGCTCTACCCAATTCTCACATGGGTGTGGAATTTCTTCCTTAGTTCATAGGTATGGGTCTTTAAACTTTGGACTTATCCTATGACATGACTCTTTTCCCTAAGTCCTGAGACTTAAGCTATGATACCAACTTAACTGTCACGCCCCGAGCCTTTATTACAGCGGAAGACTCGCTCGGGGAGCGCGAACAGCCGGCATGGTAAGCCTCTTGCCAGCAATAATCAATCAGAGCGCAAGACAATCACACAAGTAAATGCAATTGCACAAGATTTAATCAAACTTCAACTTTATTTCATAATGCTCAATATTCAAGATACAATCACTAATTTGATTTCCATTCTACTAGACTCAAGAAATAGGAAAATTACATTGACTCAATCTAGACACTTTAACTTCCTAAGTCTTCACTCTCATCTTTATAACACTTTCACTCGCTTCCAGACCCGCTACTAGTATAGCCCGAATCCGAATCCGAATCCGAACTATTTCCATCTCCTGAAAAACATTGGAAAGTAGGTCATGAGCACACTTGCCCAGTAGGTATCTTCGCATCAACATGAAGGCACTATTTAAGTAATTATCATTTTAGCTCTAAAGAAATAAGGTAAAATCATGCGAATGCAAATCAATCATGCGATCAAATCAATAGAAACAAGATAACCATGTAAGATAGCATGATCAAGAATGAGCTAGCAAGATTATAACCAGAACAAGATATTGGCCTTCCATGAACAAGAATGTAACGAGATTGTACTAGCAAGCCACATATTCATCATCCTAGTCTCTTTTGAGTACATAGTTCGTGAATTTCTGTGGAATATCAAGCAAGAATGTCATGTCGTGCCGTGGATCTTCACTTATTTATAGAAATAATACTCCCAGCGCAATGCAACGTCAGTAGCATCATACCCCATGGTTTATAAAATAGTATGTTTCCAACAATCAGCCGAGGGGACTAGCATAGAGCCCTTGAACACAATCAGTGCTCGATCGCATTTTCAGTTATAAATTAAGCTACTTTCACGCAGTATAACAGTAAAGTATGGCCAAGAATATAGCACTTCCAACAATTCCATGATAACGAAAATCAATGAATGAATGCTTCAACGTAAGAATGTAGGAGTCAAGAAATAGACTTTAAACAATGGCATGCTCATAGAAATAAATCGACAGCCTAACGGTATTTTCCTTAACTTCCATTTCATTTAGATCAATTTAAGCAATATGATAAGTTCTAGATCATCAAGGTTTGTCTAGAATCATTGGAATATCAACCCTTGGTCAAACCTTGGGTTAACAAATGCAAGCTATGTAACGGTCGTTAACTGGGCCGTTACACTATGTAACGCGCCAGTAATAGGCTGTTACAGTGATCCGAGTCCAAAAGGATAAAAATGGACTCAGAGGAATGTGACGGTCTGGCACTGTGCCGTTACATGAGCCTGACGGTACAGTTCAAGGCCGTTACACGATAGAGTGTTCTAATTAATTGGCTTTTATTGGGACAACCAACTCGGCATTCTAGTGGGAATCCCAGGCTCGCGGAGAATTATGGAGGCCTTGAAACAATGATTTCCTAGTCCATTGGAAGGATTATCCAATAGAGAGGTCCTCATGTCCAAGATTGTGTTCCTATAGTGCAAAGTGTGAACTAATGACGACATACCGGAATATGTGCCATGTACTTATAGAATTGACTCTATTGACAAAGAGAGACATGTATAATCAAAGTGAAAATCATGGTGAACTCCGTCAATACAACGTCTAAAAGTCATGCTTTATAATACAAGACTATAGAATTTTGGCATGAAATTAACATATCCTTAAAATATCATTAAGATATCAAAACATGTAATACCTATCATGCACAATCAGATATCCTAAAAATCATGTAATCAGGTTAAAACTTAAGTAACTATGCTTAATCAATAAATAATATTGGCAAGTTATTTTCTGTCTTAGGGTTGACAGAACGCAGGATATAACGGTCTTAAGAGGGGGCGTCACAGTGAAAGTGACGGTCATAATCAAGCCGTTACTTTAATGTAACGTGTCTGTCCAAGCGCGTTAGAAACATCAGTGCAATTCAAATACTACAGAGTTTGTAACGGTCTGTAGTAGGGCCGTTACTTGAATGTGACGGTCCTATGCTAGTGCGTTAGAGTATCTGCTAACAGAAAATAATCATAGAAACTAAGAGATCAACTCACGTCATGTCTTTTATCAAAACATGATGAGTTTCTAGTCATATTAACGAAGTAAGGCCATCTACATGCATAGGTAATCATGAATAGATGAATAGTCATGTTTTAATTTCTTAATTTGGCTAAGAGGTGCATGATGTGCATAGAACAAATAAGACATGAAATCAATACTCTATAATGCATGGAATTCAATCAAACCAGAGGACTTTTAGTCCTATCATACTATTTTTGCCGTTCATGAGATAACCTACCTCTTACTTAGACTGTAGTTTCTGAATTTGGTTGAGAACCTTGCCCTAGATCCCTTCCTTCTCTTGTGACTTTTTCAGCAACTTCTTTAGGCTCTAACTCCACGCCCTCTTGACCTAAAGCTGTGAAATTCGGAGGGGAGTTAGTCTAAAGTATTGTAAACAAATACCTCTAAAGAACTTACCTGAGATAATGACTCCTTACCTTGCTTCTTTACGTCCCAAAAGTAGGGGTCGCACAGTTCAGAACTATGCCATATTTATAGAGTTTAAACTAGGGTTTGAGGATTAGATCGAGTTTAGAGTCCTTATTTCATCAAATCCTAATCTCTAAGAGTCCTTGGCAATATTACAAGCGTTCCCAAGTCGATCCTTAGTGGATAGGAACATCAAGTTCCAATCTTTTCATGAGTTCCTTCACTCACGGAACTTACAGGCATGTAACGGTCTGGAGACCACGCGTTACATGGATGTAGCGGTCTTACGATAGACCGTTACAGTCATCGTAGGTAGAATTTCTAAATCATTAAAACTCTTTTGTTAATTATCCACATCATTATATATATATAATTAATACTTATCCTAAAATCTGTGGATAGGCTTGAATACCTTCTAGAATATGGGCCTAACTTAATGGGCTTGAGTTAAAAACCTTTTAGACTTTAATTAAGTGGGTTGGGTTAATTGATCAACACTACTTGGCCTTATAATGACTTATTAATCGAATAAACCATTTATAAATTTATTTAGGCCTTTATTATTTATGAAGTTCTGGGACACTACACTGGAGTGTTAATTTTCGTACACTCAGGAGGAGTAAACTTTTGTTAAGTGCATCTATTTAGGAGGAGCTACACTGTTATGTGTTCATAATATTTTCAGTGTACATGTTAAATCAAATTCGCACACATCATACACAAAATGTGAAAAAGAGTGTTAAAGAGAAGGATATAGGAATTTCTTTTCAATACTCTAGAGATATTAAACTTGCTACATGTATGTTGCAGAGGTAGTTGAGGAAAAAGCTGCCTGCCTAATATTTGAAGAAAGAATTTGAAAAGAAAAGGCAGAGCAACGCTTAGCTTCACTGAGTAAATTGGATGCATGTCACCTGAGACGTGATGTGGTTCATTTCTGAAAAGTGTTGACTAAAGTACCTCTGTTCAAAATGAAGTGAAATGTTTCACTATTTTGAGTAACTGGGGATTCTGGCATGAGCTCCATGTGTCTATTATCTTAAAAAGGAATTATCTGAACCTGATCATTCTTAGAAAAATTCTGATTGTCTTTATGAAATCATTAAAAAAATTGATGTGAAAAAATATTGAGGCAGAGGGTAGTCTCCAATACGTTGTTCTCAAAATTGAAGTACAGTCTGTAAAATGTCTCCTTGTATTGATCTGAAAATCTAAATATCAATATTGCAACTATCGCTTTTCATGTTACTCACTTACACTTCTGGAAATTTGATTTATTATGTACTCAGAAAATTGATTGACTGTTTTAGCAATTGCATGAATCTCCTATATGATTGCACAATCTCCTATGTGCTACACATGTGCATTCCGATTGTCATGACTCTCATACATCTTTCTTATACCCATTCCCTTCTTAAATAAGGGGGAGATATGTTGCATGTATATATATACGTAACTGTCTGGTTGCATTGTGTGCATTTCATATGTCATCATTTGTATGTATCTAGCTTCATGCATTTCAAAAGAAAATATAAAAATCTGAAAATAAATGAAATTTCAAAAAATTTAAACTTCTAATTCTTTACACTTGCTACATGGGGTGTTGGCTTTGAATGGTATCATCTTGATTTGTGAATCTTGGTCTGCAACTCTTAAGACTACACACCTTTCTGTCTCCATAATCAGCAATTGGAATCACAAAGAATCACAAGTTGTTCCCCATATCTTTGCCTTGCTATTGCCTCATTAGAACTTCTGAAGTGGGCTCTTATTGATTTATGAATCTACTTGCTGAAATTTGAACTTCATTATCTTCATCACACTTTTTGATAATGTCAAAGGGGGAGAATAATATGATTTTGTCTGTGTCCGTCATAAAGTTTCTCATCATCAAAAAGGGGGAGATTGTTGTATATGCCTTGCATATATTTTTGAAGATAACTTTATGTTTACTTTCACATGTTCTTACTTGCACATGTTCTTGATGTCAGTGTGCACTCATGTTGTTGTTCAAATAAGGTTGAGATGGTAAATGACTTTTGAGGCAGGCTCAAACATGTTGGCTCAATGCATTGCTATATGGTCTTGATTCTTGGTTGAAATTGTTGATTTTTCCTAGAGGCTTCATAGCTTTTTACTATGAACAAAGTCTTTATGCATCTCATGATGTATTAACCTTGACTATCTTGAATTGTAGGATAAAACATCATGGTGGTCGCTTGGAAGGTAAATCAAATGTGTGGATAAGCACATTGCTATCCACAATCTAAAACAAGTGGTAAACCATGTCTACACTCTTCAAGAACCCTTGGTAAGGCTATGGCATTCTCAATTCTGGTAAAGCAAGTAAAATTGACTTGCCTCCATGGGAAGTTGATTTGGTCTAAGGTGAAAAGGTTCTCTATGCTTGAACATATGAATTTGATTGTTGGTGGATCTATTGACTTAACCTTGATCAATAGATTGAAAGCTATGATACTCAGGCTTTCAAAGGTTTCTCATGCATATCTTTTCATGTGCTCTTAATGGTTTGAACTTGTTCCTTGTATTTCCACAAAGAGTCTTTCTGAATCTATTGATCTTTCATGAGTCTTTTGTATAATGTTGAATGCATTCCGTGCATAATCAAAGCCAGATTAAAACTAAAATGCACGAATTGAACGAGGATATGAACCTCAAAAGGATCTTGTTTCAAAAGCCTAGAATGAGTCCAAACCAACTCAAATTGAATGGAAGAAAGTGTGGTCTTACAGTATATTCTATAATGATATGATCCATGGACTGAACTATGTTATTTTGTAGGATTTCCAGAGTTCGGTCGACCTGGAAGACTTGTCCAGTGGATCTGGAAGACTGGTCCGGTCGACCTGATTTACCAGCACCTAGAAATCTGGAATTTTCCAGATTTCAGTCGTCCGCCAACCCAGGGCCGGTCGACCGGTTTTCCTAACGCTGAAAAGTTCATTTCCTGTAAAATTCCAGTCGACCGCCCATATATGCCCGATCGACCGACCCCTTCGAGGTAGCCATTTTTGACTTTGTTCCCTTCAACGTGTTCAGCTCTCTCTTTAGGACTTTTGGGTTCCCAAGCATTTCAAGATCTATCTGAAGCCATTTAATCTCCATTCAAGTGAAGAAGGAAGCCTTGTTCAAGATCTGCATCATACACTCAAGGGGAGCCTAAATCGGGAGTTTTCTCAACTGTGTTTCATTTGTCTTTGTGTTTTAAGCTTCAAGTCTTGTTCTTTGTAATCTGCAAACATCAGTGTGTGTGTGTGGATCGATTCAGATCCGTGGTCATGTGGATTGTCTTGTTCAGATCTGTGTGTGTGTGTGTGGATCTTCTTAGATCTACATGTATGTGTGTGGATCTATCCAGATATGGTTGTACAAGTGTGTAGAGTGCTGCATCTGTCGCAGCGTGTGTGCATGTGTTGTTGATCTGATCATCGGATCATGTTGGAGCTCGTCTCCGTGTGTGTGTTGGAGCTCATCTCTGTGTATGTGTTGGAGCATTGCTCCGTGTTGGGATTTATTCCCGTGTGTGTTGGAGCTTTGCTCCGTGTTGGGGAGTCTTCCCCGTGCTGGTTTTCCAACAGTGAAGCCTCACCGGGTTTTGGTGAGGGGTGGACGTAGGTTGCCATCGTTGCATCCGAACCACCTTAAAAATCGTTGTGTCTTGTGGTTTGAATTGTGTTGTTTGGCTCATTTCTTCTACCTCTATTCTGTGTGGTTGTTCATGCATATTGTTCTTCCGGGTTTTGATCATTCAGATCTAGCATAATCGATCTTTTCTCTAAATAGATCTTTGGTATATCAAAAGGAATTTTTGAATTGACAAGATCAGTCTTGTCAGGACAATCACACCTTGCGTGAGTAGAATCCTTGGATTCACACCTCCGCCTTGTATCAAGGAACTATCGTGGAGATAGATTTTGATAAATCTAATTTGTAGTTAAACATAATTGAATTTCTTAGTTGATGTTTTATCATATCCTTTTAAATCGGGTAAAAGTTTTCTAAAATATGTAAACACCCAATTCACCCCCCCTCTTGGGTGTCATTGATCGCGGGACTTCAGATTTACCTACTGGTGATTACATGATTACCCCTTATTGTCTGTAGGGGGTGCTTGTGTTGATGGAAGGGCAGAATTTGCCAGCTAGATTATATGCTTTGGAGCTAAGGGACTGATGTGATTTGGGCATGGATTGGCTTGAGAACTATAGTGCGGTGGTGGATTGTAAGACCAAGAGGGTCTATTTTTCACTCTCCTCAGGGACCTACATTTTATTTTCAGGGCATTCAATCTTCTCATCCCGCTATCTCATTTCAACCGTTAGAGCCCGCAGATTGCTTGATGATGAATGGTTGGCCAACAACAAAGGGAGTGGAGGATATTCATGTGGTATGTGAGTTCTCGGAAGCTTATCCTAATGAATTACTAGGATTACCCCCATAGAGGGAGATTGAGTTCACTATTGAGCTTGTGCCAGATACCGTGCCTTTGTCTAAGGCACCTTATCGCATGGCATCGGCGGAGTTGAGGGAGTTGAGAGCACAATTGCAAGAATTATTTGATAAGGGCTATATTCGCCCTACCTTTTTACCTTGGGGTGCACCTGTGTTGTTTTTGAAGAAGAAGGATAGCAGTATGAGATTATGCATTGATTACCGATAGCTAAATCTAGTAACCACCAAGAACAAGTATCCTTTGCCCCGTATTGATAATTTGTTTGACCAGCTCTAGTCAGCTCAGGTGTTTTCGAGGATTGATTGGAGATCGGGGTACTATTAGAATATATGGAAGCTCTGATACCAATTGTTAAAATGTAAGGAAGTTCTGATACCAATTAATGGAATTGGTAGTGCACTGAACCGAGGATACGGCTAGATCCAGAGGGGGGGTGAATGGATCACAGTTAAAAATTCTGCGGAATTAAAACTTTCAAATTACTCAACGAGATCTAATAGATATGAAATATCTATTCATACCATAATTTGGAGACACTAGATAGATGCAATCTTAGCAGTCCTATGCATACATCTATCAACAGACTAAAAAACATAGCAATCACACGAGGGCACAAGGATTTTTAGGTGGTTCGATTTTCACCTACATCCACCCCACACTCAGACCTGAGTGTGGATTCTGCTAACACACAGCTTGAAACGTTGATCCATAGCTTTGGGGATAAATCCCCACAACCGCTGAGCAACACAGCTTGCTATCCACTGAGCATTACAGCTTGGCTATCCGCTGAGCATTACAGCTTGGCTATCCGCTGAGCATTACAACTTAGCTATCCACTGCCAACCAGCTTGACTGACCGCTGAGCATTACAGCTTAGCTAATCGATGTCAAACAGCTTGACTGACCGCTGAGCATTACAGCTTAGCTAACCGCTGCCAAATAGCTTGAAGTGTAAAGATGAAAGAAAAATAAAAAGAAATGAAAACAAAGACCAGAATAAATGAGCAATTTAATATAGCTCCAATGAGTAAAGCTATCCTAGATCTGATCTGCAGATAGTTAACATCTCACGATCTCCTTTCTCTCTTTTTCTTCTCAATTCCGATTCTCTGTTCTGGACCTCTTACTCTTTTCTGCAACTCACTCACGATCTTAAGCACTCTACTCTTTTGCTCTAAGATCTATTCTCACTGACCTAATCTTCTCCAACCTTGTTCTTCTTCAATCTTCTCTCTCAGCTGTTCTCTGTGTTATCCTCTCAATCTATTCTTTTAGCTCTTCTCTTTGCTATTCCTCTTGCATCTTATTCTTCTGCTTTGAAGTCCTTATTTATATGAGATGAACAAGATCATGTGGCCCCCACGCAGATTCGTCCGGCCTGTGGAGGGAGAATTCCCGCCAGAGATTTTCAGAGAATTTGGGCAAATCGATCCACGTGTCAGAGTTTAAGAAAGGAGTGAATCCACATGGCAAATAATTCTGATCGAAGGACTGCCTTGGATCACGTGCCACTAACTGTCCTGGGATCACGTGTCTTGAAAGGATAAGCTAACGAGCCCACGTGGCCCACTGAAATAGTTTAGATATTCTGATAGCTTGACTTCAGTTGATCTGTAATGTTCACAATATGCATCGACCAACTGTTTGATCAAATGAGTAATTGCTTGAAAGTTCATGTTTGGTTATACCTGTCAACCAAACAATAGTCATTTCATCAAACACCTTACTTATGATAAAGAGAATACATACTTCAACAAATTTAGAGAACTAAATTGCTTAGATCAAACGAATGCAAATATATTAAGTGTAATTCCCAGAGCATAGACTTAATGACTTAGAACCCGTGTATGCATCAACCTGGACATTGCATGTGCATAGACTTTACATGTGCTCAGACCACGAATTCATCATATGCACAGACCTTACTATGTATATGCATAGACTTTAAAACACTAGACAATGCATGTGCGCAGACTTTAAATTGCATGTGCACAGACCTATACCATGTATATGCGTAGACCTTAGTTGTCAGACAATGCATGTGCACAGACCTACTTTATGCATGTGCACAGACTTTAAATTGCATGTGCACAGACCTATACCATGCATATGCGTAGACATTAGTCATCAGATAATGCTTGTGCAGATACCTACTTTATGCATGTGCACAGACGTAGACTTCATGTGTATGCATAGACCTTAGTGGTTAGACAATGCATGTGCACAGGCCTGCTTTATGTATGTGCAAAGACCTAGACTTCATGTGTATGCGTAGACCTTAGTGGTCAGACAATGCATGTGCACAGACCTGCTTTATGCATGTGCACAGACCTAGACATTATGTGCACAGACCTCAAACAACATGTGCACAGACTCTAGATGGCGTGTGCAAAGACCTTGACTGCGTGTGCACAGACCTTGACTAAGCATGTGTGCAGACATATACTGCATGTGTACAGACTCTAGAGAGCAAATAGAAGGACTAGCATTGACCTTATATGATGTGCACAGACCTTAGTGCATTAAAAGCATGAAAACTTAGTATGCTTAGACTACTATATATATATGCACAGACTTATCAATGCACTTCACATCAATAGGCTTGAATACATGAATTACACGATTTTTCCATGCATTTTTGCATCAACATGATTCATAGTGTGACATCATCAAAACCAAGGTTCCAACATTCTCCCCCTTTTTGATGATGACAACTATGAGTCATGTAAATGTTTGCACACAATGCCAATTATTCAAACAAACACACATTTCAATCATTCATTCATGGAAAAAAATTTATGTAACAAACTTTATTTATTTCAATAAAAAACAAACATCCATTCTATTCAAAAGTTCTTAAACTTCTATTACAAAGAAAAACAAAGAGAGGAACATGCAACATAGAAAAATTATACTACAAAATGACATCATAACATCTTAACTACATGCAGACAATGCAGACACACTGTGTACAATAAGGAAAAGGTATGTTGTTCTTCAGTGTCTTCATCAAATTCAATCACTGTCTTTCTTCAGCAATTTCATCTCTCCCCCTTTATCAAACTCTCACAATCTTTCCCCCTTTATCAAAACAAGTAAGATCAATTCAAAGTAAAGAAGAGATTCATGACTCATTTCATCTCTCCCCCTTTGTCATTATCAAAAACCAAAAGGTAAGAGATAGATTGTTCAGACATCATCAATTTTCTTTCTCGAGTGCTCCCCCTGATTCTGGCAGTCATTAAACATCAGCTATAGAACTCTGACCCCTTTGTTGTCTTCGTCTAGCAACTGTTACTATTGGTGTTCTGCTGGAGCTTCCCTGTTCTGTTAAGGGTATGGCTTGTGGAAAGTTTTGGGGAATTCTTTCAACCTTAGTGCCCAGAGCTGCAAACTTGGTCATGACTTTCTGATCGTTCTAAAGAACTTGAGCTTGCAGCTCCTTAATTGTGGATGTCAGATCCACAAACCAGATATGTGACATGGTACACATGTTGTCTATCTGAGTTGTTTGTTGGTGGTGGATTTCTACCATAGAGGTTGAAGTGCTTGTGGCTTGTGTAGTGACAATTTCTCTGAGGTTGCTGGACAAATTTTCCACCTTTTCTTGAATTATATCAAACTTGGCATATACATTTCCCATCTGACTGATACTGTCATGAACATCATCTGTTATATTATTTATGCTGTAGGATAGTGATTGTTGTTCTTGTCGAATAATATTCATTTCATCTCGGATTCTTTGTTGTTCCTTTCTGATATCAAAAGCATGGATTAGATTTTGAGTTATCTTTTCATGAGATTCTAACTGAGTTTCATTTAAAAGACTCAATATAGCACCAGCTGTTTCACTGACATGTATCAAAGAATCTAAAAATCCATATAATCTTTCATCAGATTTATATTTATCTCTTACAAATTTCTCCCAATTACTATTGATTGTCTATTCAACATGTAACATTCTGGCATCTAATCTTTCAACAGTCAAGTTTAGTAGGACAAAAGATGCATTCATAATCCGAAACTGATTCATTAGGAGGTTTACCATAGATGAATTAAGATCATAAGCATTCTGAGCTGCACTTGGTTCTACTATAGTGGCTTAAAATTCTGGATGGATCTGTGGTTCGACATGAGATAAAGGTGGCTGAATGCCATAAGCCACCAGTGATTCATGATGTGGTCCAAAATATGTAGTTGGACCTACCACTTTGTGTTCTAAGGGTTGCCGCTCTTCCTGCAGCTCAATTTGCTCTTCTATTTCCTATTGTGCATTCTACTGTATCTGTTCTTGTTCTATTTGTACATCATGTTGCTGTATCTATTCTTGTTCTATCTATATATCTTGTTGCTGTATTTGTTCTTGTTCTATCTGAACGTCCTACTGCTGCTACTCTTTTAGAACTGTCTCTTGTTGATTTCCAATCTGCTCATCAAGATGATCTACAATCTGATCAATTGGTTGTTGTAGTTGCTAAAATTTTACCATTTCTTTTCTCAGCTGTTGTTGTTCTGCTTGTGGTTCATCCTCTGGCTGCTACTGCTGCTGCTGTTTAGACTCTTACAGGGCTTCAATTATTATCTGTTGTTCTTCTTGTTGTTCATTCTCTTGTTGTACTCCTTGCTGTGGCAACTCTTTTGCAATAGTGGACTTTAGTTTCAAGAATTTGGTGACAAAGTCCATATTGTAGACATTGACTTTTGGAATCTCCGTAAATTTTTCACCTTCCAGGGAAATCTTCATTTTCTTAAAAATTGCAGTCAAATGTGCTGCATAGGGCAGATACCTTCGGGATTCTTTGCAAGTCCCCATTGTCTAAATCATTAATTCAGGCAGACATACTTGAATATTTTTGAACATACAGAAGAATAAGAATCATTGAGCTTCTATTAGTTTTCTCCTACCTCCACCTTGTGGAGTTATAATTGTGGTGAACATGTGATGCGGCAGTCTTTTCAGAGGAGAAAATCTATATGCATTGAAGTTTTTTAACTTGGCTTGCTTACTGTCCTTTGAATTTCTTGGCTGATCAGTGAGGATAGAATATGCTTCAAATACTTCATACTCAAAATCTCCCTCACATACACCTTCTTCAGGTATTTTAAAATCTTTGAAGAGAAGGTGCCTAGAAATCTCAATTTTAACTCCTTTAACATTGGACCAAATAGTTGATTTTTTTGACTTGAACTTCAACTTTCTATAAAACTTAATAATAAGCTTCAGGTAGTATATTCTGTGCTCACCCATAAATCTTTTCCAACTAGCTCAGGATATTCATCAAAGAGTTGACGATCGTGAAATTCCACATATCGAGAAAATAAGATTTTTGTGGCTTCAACTTGTTCCTCTGCTGGACTTGATACATATTC
Source organism: Amorphophallus konjac (assembly GCA_022559845.1). NCBI lineage: Eukaryota > Viridiplantae > Streptophyta > Magnoliopsida > Alismatales > Araceae > Amorphophallus > Amorphophallus konjac. Next base: position 163,248,865 of record CM040119.1, read on the forward strand.
AAACTCCGATTGTACCTCAGATTTCTAACACTTTTCTTTCTTCCCAGAAATCTGACGTCTCTTAGCAGGAGCTTCAAATATTTTCTCTTTACCCTTTGCAGATTTCTCTGATGTCAGACCTGAAGCAGACCCTTTTTCTTGTGCATGCTTGGATCTTATCTCCTTTTGAGGTTCTGCAGTAGCTTTCTCTGCTTGAGCACTCACTGGGAACTGCTCCTCCATTGCCTTTCGCTTTCCTTTGCTTTTGCCGGCTAGAGACGACATGGTTTCAAAAAGAAACAACTAAAGGCACATAGAAAGAAATGGAGATGAAGGTGTGGAACAGGGAATAAGGGACAGAGGGTTGAGCAGGTGGAAGAGAGGCCCGGGTGACAGTGTCGATGCGAGAGATAACCGTGGCCTGGATCGAATGTGCTTCGACGGTAAGGAAGACCTTAGAAATAGGGTGAAATGGGATGAAAACAACTATTAACTTTACTAATTCTGAGTAAATGACCATATTATCCTTATCTTTGAAGTAAAATACCCTTTCATTCATTTATGTGTTCTGCGGCTTATAAAGATTAAAATCTGTTATAGTGTTTTTCAAAAACCATTCTTTTGATGCAGAAAAAATGAGGATAAAACAATCTTCATCATGTACAGTGTCCAAACCAATAACCCTCAACATTAATCATCATTTTTCATAAGATTTAATTGATATGAAAATCTGCCTTATATTGAAAATAAACATTTTCAGGTTTTCTGAAATAGGCACAGAGTCAACCATATTTGATTTCATTTTTGAACATTCAAGCATTACTTCACCTTTTTACTCAAGGAAGCATGTTGATTAGACACCGGAATCCCTGGTTACTCAGTGAAGTCTACTATCATGCTTCAATTTTATTAAATAGAGATAACATCTTTTATCATGACATTACTTCTGCATATTTTTTTAATTATATGCAAGAAGTTAGTTTCTCCGAATGGAATGCCATTGCTCTGCCAAATATATATATATATATATATTTATTTTATTTCATGGCGTAAAAAATATAAATGGGTTTCCTTCGTAGGTTAAAATAGGGGGGTAATTTTGGGTTGCGTAGGAGCAAGTCAGAAAGATTGAGAAATAGAACCATCTGATTAAGAATAGATTTAACCTCTAAAACAACAGATCACATTTTTGTAGAATCAGGCAATTGCTTTAAGATTTGGGATGTCTAGTAATTTGGCCTTTGGATTAGCAAAGAAATAGACTCCCCCTGAATAACAGACTCTAATGACAAAAGATGACACAGATGAGACATCAAAAATGAAAATTTCAAAGAGCATAAAGATAGATAAGAGGAGTAATGAAATAGGCCACATTAGCAAAAGGAGAAACTCAAGTTGGACTTGCAGTCAACCAATGGCACAGAATCAGAGAACAACCTTCTTCAATAAGCATACCACTAGACAACACATCACTACATCCAAGTGTAGTGAGGTCGGTGCTACCTCCATATGCATCGACCTTTTGGCTTGGTCAGGTCTATGTTCTTATCATAAGCATAGACTTGCAAGCATACCAGAGATATGTATTTCCGCCACTAGCTTGTTCAGACAAAGAATTCAGCCAAAGTAACAGTAGTGATAACTCCACTCATCAAAAATTCAGCCTTAACAGTCAGCAACAATAGCTTTACTCAAGCATCATACCAATTTAACAATCAACAGCTTCATAATAGCTCATATTGACAGTTCAATCAAACCAGAATACCTGATCAGATTAGCTTTGCTCCCCCTCAATGTGTGCTGATATATCAATCAGACAACAGACTCTTTCTCAATGTACACAGATATGCAGGTAAGAAATATAGAATGCAATTTTATCACTATATGCAAATTGACCCTTGGTACTTGGCAGATAACATAGGGCATAGGCCCACCTCACGCATAGTGTGGGTTTCCAGACAAACATATGTAGACACGCCAAAATTGACGTTACTGTGAGTATATCTCATATTACCTCGTAATGCCCCAATTTGACCCTCAAATTAGTTCTATTTGAGTGATTTTTCTCACTTTTCTTGGATTTTTCCCTTTTTTCACCCTTTTCCTATTTTTTTCTATTTTTCTGGATTTTTCTGGATTTTTCTGGATTTTCTGGACATTTTTTCTCTATTTTTTAGAAATAACGACTTGATCTGGGGCGTCTTTTAAATAACGACTTATACATGGGCGTTTCTTAAAAAATTGACGACTATACTGGAGGGCGTCCATTCTTTCAAATTTCCATTTTTCTGGATTTTTCTGGGAATTTTTTGGAATTTTTTGAGAATTAACGACTTAACCATGGGTGTAACTTTGAATGTGAAAAGAATAAAAAAAAATCGAAAAATTGAATTCACGCCTTACGCACGGTCGTCTTTTTCAAATGAAATTTTTTAATATTATTTTTAACTCCGTTCCAGAGGTGTTTTGGTGGCCTTCCGGGTGTCAGAAAAATTCGCAAAAATAGTCGTTGGAATCAAGGCGACGAGATGCACCTTCACCTAAAAAATGGGAAAATAATATTAAGAAATAAAAAATGGCCCTATTTCGAATTTTTTAATTAACGTCCTTTGTTAAGGCGTTTTTTAATTAACGCCTTTGACTCAGACGTGTTTAAATTTCATTTCTAAAAATGATCCAGGAGTTAACGCCCTTGTGCAGGTCGTGTTTTTAAAAGACGCCCTCTGGCAGGTCGTCAATTCTTGAATTGACGCCCTGGTCCAGGTCGTGTTTCAGTTTTGTGTTCCGAACGGACGCAGCCTTTCTCCCAGAGGATCCCTGCTTCGTTTGGGCTCTTGCCCATTCTTATCCTCCCCTATTTTGGGCTATTGCCCGTTCTTATCTCTTCCTCCTTTAGACTCTTTCCTTCTTATCTTTTTCTACCTTATTAATAGAGCTTATGAGCTCTGTTAATCGGTTGGATTCCGGAGGCTTCTTCCCTGTTATTTTTCTTTTGTTTTTTTCTTCCTCCCTCCGTTGTTCTTCCGTTTTGTTTTCTTTCCCGTTTCTTTTTCCCCCTTCTCTTCTTCGCAGGTTGTTGTGGCTGAAAGGAGGGGCTTCCATGGCGCGCTCTTCATCATCTTATTGAAGCTCACTTCCCCTTGAATATCAAAGCCCAAGCAACAGGCTTCTTCTCTCCTTTTTTATTATCATTCTTTTACTGCATCATTCGGTTGCATGCATGATCATTCATGTATTTATTTTTTTTAAAACTCAACCACGTTGAGAACTCCCATTGAGTGCATCTCTTGCACTCTTTCCCCTTGTTTCATTTTGCATACATCCATCATATCTCCCACCCTTTTGCATAGGGGTTTAAGGGCCAACCACCCGCAAGGTGTGTCTTAATCCTATGATATTTCATGCTCATCTATTCAAGAATTTGATGCTACACCATTGTTTCTAATCCATATCTTTTGGTGGTATTTGTTTATTTTGCAAGGGTAATAAAAGCAAGAACTCTCTTCATCGGCCGGCCGATTTGAAGAGAAAGGAAGCACTCACATCCCCGCACTTTAGAGGTATTCTTCGCGATCATCTCTCCCATGCTTTCATTGTTATATTTTTGAGACCTCGTGTCTCTGGCGATCACACACTCCCCTTGTGCACCTCGTGCATGTTTCATATCCACCATTGTTTATTATTTGCATATTCATTTAATTTTCCTTAAGTGGATTATTTTTAAATAAATCTACAAATTGGCGATCACGGTGGGACCCTTTGTGTTCTTCTTTCATTACCCCTTTCCCCTTAGGCACCCGCTTGTGCCGTCTCCCCTATTGCACCCTCGGTGCGTCTCCCTTTTGTGCCCCTCGGGCACCCTCCATTGGTTTTGCACTCTTCCCTATGTGATTTGTCAGTTTGTTGATTTTTCTTTAAAAATTTCCACTTATTTAAAATTTTTTGATGAGCATGCTTATATCCTGTTGATTGCCTTATTTATGTGACTGTGAGTGTTTTCATTGGTTGCTGGCCGTGGAGGTTTGAAAGAATTCACGCCCCTCTCAAGGGCGTCTTTTATTTATAAACGCCTTCACGCAGGGCGTGTTATCTTTGATTAACGCCTCCTCCGCGGGCATCTTTATCACATCGCCCTGCGTTATTTACCTGCTCTGTGAGTTAACACCCTACCACAGGGCATTTCTTTGTTGATTAGCGCCTCCCATTCAGGCGTTTCTTTTGATTTGACGCTCGCTGGAAAGGGCGTCCTTTTATTGGTAGCGCCTCACTCTAAGGCGTGTCTCACCCTGCCCTGGGCCCCTCACTTTGATTCACGACAGTCACACCGTCGTGTCCTTTTTTAGTAGCGCCCCCTGCCAGGGCGTGTTTTTACTGTGGGTTTACAGAACCCTCCCGGCTGTGATTTTTCATCATGATTCATGCTTATCTTTATTGATTGATCATTTGCTGTGATTAGCTTGATTTTCCCTGCTGCATTCATATTTGCATTTTGGTTTGGGAGCCCCCCTCCTCTTCATTAGGATCCACACACCCTCTTGGAATCGGGACGACCCTCCATTGAGCATTCCGTCTCTTTGGATCGGAAATCCCTTTTCCAAGCCTCCGTAAGTCCCCGCACCCGTGGATTCCCTCACGGACGCCGGGCAGGTTGTACCCTTTTGAAGTCCCGAGTTAGTTGGCCTATACGGTGAGAGAGGATCCCTAGTTGGCATTGAAGTTCAAATCATATTGAAACTAGGTTCCCCCCTTGTGTGAATCATTCCAAACTTTGCTAAAATCCTTAATTCACCAAGGTTCAAACAAATAAAAATCACAGTAACCATTCCAACTTGTGTGCTTATTTGCATAATTATTGAGAATTTTGATTATATAATGGCTTACCATGATAGAAACATGTTCAATTCGATTCATGAGGATGCACAGCCTAGCACTTCATATCCTCAATTTCAACATGTTCATCATTCTCACCATACTTTCAAGGGACCACGCCTTTATTCTCATGGTCATGCCCGACCCATGGGTAATGTCCATCTTCATGGTCCCCCTCCTCAATTTCGAGCCACTATTCCTACGGGACCGTCTCATCCTAATGACGGGAAAGTCTCCCAGATCATTCATGCATTAGATCATCTTACCCCTCAACAGATCCAAGCCCTTAAGGCCGCCGTTGAGGGTACATCACATGCATCTCCCTCCAATTCTACACGGGTGGCCCATCACCCACCTCTTTCCAATTCTATTCGGGTGGCCCATCACCCATCTCCTTCCAATCCTGATCGGGTAGCCCATTACCCATCTCCTCCTGTTCATTCTACTCGGGTAGCCCATTACCCATCCCCTTCTATTCACACTCCTCCTCGGGTGGTCCGACACCCGCCTCCTTCTATTCCTCCTCCATCACGGCCCCGAGGCCCTTTTACTCCTTGCAATCCGGCCCGTCCGGGTTCTTTTACGGGTCATCCCGTCAACTCCCCTCCACGGCCTTTTTATGCGGCCCCTCCTCCTTCAAGGCCCTGCCAACCTCCTGTTGTTCATGTTACACCCCTCCAGCAAACTCTGCTCGATAAGATTACTTTGATGGAGGAACAAATAAAGAGGGTCACGGCTCCTCCTACTCCAGTCAATCCTCTCCATGCCGCTTTAGACGAAATTACAAAGATGGAGAATGAATGGAAAGACAGGATGGATGATTATGACTTCGGCATTCCAAGCGAGGAAGAGCCGGCAATTGAAGAATCTGAGGCAGCGTACGATGATGATGAAGCTCCGCAGGCACCCCTTCCGAGTTTTCTTAATTTCCCGCTCCCTCCACTTTCATTCGATGAACCTCCTGCTCAGGATGAAACCATCCCCGATCCAATCCCTATTTATGAGACTAATTGGTGTTACGATGATGGGTCGATACTTCAATCACCCACACCGGCACATTGTAAGTCTCCTCCTATCCTTGACACCGCATACATTACACCTCCTCCTATTACACCATTAACCCACGCAACACTGGCCTCCCCCAAGCCTTCCACCATTAAACCTCCACCCGTTAAGCCATCTACCTCCACACCATTAGCCTCCGTCGAACCCATCATTAAACCTTCCCCAATCAGCCTCCCATTAGCCTCCACCTCGGCCTCCACTTACCCAATTTCACCACCATTACCCTCCATTATGCCTTTAACCCCAAAACCCATACCTCCACCACATAGCCTTTCGCCTTTACCTATGGTTAATTCTGAGCAGGATCCACCACTTTTTGCACCCGAGCCAATCCCGACCGCTTGCAAGCAAAGGGAGAAACTCGATGTGTTTGAACCTCCGCCTCCACTTACGCCAACACCTTCCATTATAACTCCACCACTCACAAAGCCTCCCGCCTCCGCCTCACCTCCCTTTGTTACTCAGAAGGGGCGTGCTTCTGCAGCTACTCGCGCCAAGGATAAGCAAAAGGCGGGCAAGAAGACTTTGGCCACGACTGTGCCATTCAAGATTCAAGAATTTATTTACCGGATGCCAATCCGGGTTATTGTGCCGCGCATGATCGAAGAGGCCGAGTCACCGCCACTGCTCAACAGATGCCAAGTGTTAACGCCGTATGAAGACCAGGCAGGGCACCCCTTGTTCAAACTTTCCAATCCAGAATTCATTATTCCTTACAAGGGGCGAATGCCCATTTTGCTCAACATTCCATATACACCACATTCAATGGGCAACATAATGCTTCCCGTTCCAACTCTACGACTCCCTCACTTTATTGATCTTCGCTTTCCAAAGGGGTTGTCATTTATTGAAGCTTCCTTTATTGGGCCAATCAACCGTACATGTTCACTGCCATGGAGGGGCAGTTACCTTAATGCTAAGGGGCCATCCCTTATTTGCTCCACTTTCTATTCATCCATCTCTATCACTTTTTCTTCATGGGCCATTCCCAGGGTTAGGAGGAGGATCACATCCTCTCGCCCTTCACATTCTTCATATTCTTTGCATTTCATGCATTCATCGCATCCATCCCATTACATGCATTTGCACCTCCTGCTTCCCGGGTTTCCAAACCCGTATCTTCCTCACCTTCTGGCACCACCGGATATTTCGCATTTCCCATCTTATTCATATTCATCCTTTTATCCACTCCCCTTGGGGCATCGCGTCCCCCTTCCTGCCATTTCCCTGGAACTTCCAGGAATTTTATCCCTCCTCTTTGGGCATCTCGCCCTTTCTGATTCTATTTCTCCGGAACCTCCGGACCTTTCTCTCGGGCACGACGCCCCTTTCCATCTTCTCCTTACTGATTTCATCCCTCCGGAACCTCCGGATTCTCCACCTGATTGTCTCCATCTTTTCCCCGGGCATCGCGCCCCTTTCTATTTGCTTCCTCTGGAACCTCCGGACTTTCTCCTCGGGCATCACGCCCCTTTTCATTCTCCTCCTTCAGAACCTCCGGACTTTTCCCTCGGGCACGACGCCCCTTTCCACCTTCTCCTTCCTGATTTTATTCCTCCGGAACCTCCGGATTCTCCGTCTTATTCTCTCTATCATCTCCCAGGGCATCGCGACCCTCCTGATTTCATTCCTCCGGAACCTCCGGACCTTCCATATTTCCTTCAATTCATCTTTTTGCTCCTCCGGGACTCCATATCTTTTATTCTCTTCTTTCTTTTCCGTCATCTTTTTCATCATCTTTTTCCCTATTTTTCCCCAGGGCATCGCGTCCCTTCTTTCGTTATCCCTCCGGAGCCCCCGGATGATTCCTCCTATCACGATTCTCCTCCTTTACCTCCGGACCCTTCAGATCCACCTCTTTCCATCTACCAATTTCTTCTTCTGATTCCTCCTAATTCTGGGTCCGACCCAACTTCTTCCACATCCACTGCCTTGGGCATCTGCCCTTTCTCCCACTGCTTCCGAGGCTTTAGTCCTCACCCCTCTTCTTGATTTTCCGCTTCTTCTGTAGACTGTTCCATGTGATCAGGGTCTCCGCACCTTAGTGAGGGAGTTCTAGCCCTCGCCTCTCTTCCTTTTCTCCTTATTTCGTCTGAGTCTGGTCTGGGCACCATTCTGTCTTGTTAAGCCACTTTCAATCCTTTGCTTCCAATCTTTTTTCTGCAAAAGAGGACAAATCCCATGATGATCACCTCCAGCAGCAGCTGCTTCTATGAAGGTTGCAAGGTAATATACTGGCGTAAGTTTGCATTTGCATGATATCATTGCCTCCTTACTTCACGCGTGATTTTCAAAATAAAGTGCTTCTTAACAAGACTAAGAGTTGTGTTTTAGACCTTTATCTTAGGCTTTTGTTTAATTACATCATTTTCAAAAAGAGTCTTTAGACTTGCTTTGGCAGCACTTTGGTTGATAAAGAACCCGCACTGGGAATTCAACATTCTCTCCCTGCTTGTTTAAGAGCAACCCTTAGCTAGGCATTTCACACACTTCACGGCGTCCTTAGCCGGCTCCTTTGTTTAAACATCGTTGCTACCTTGGCCATGCCATGAGTTTCCGAAAGTCTTTTCTCTTCTTTACTCGGCCGAATGCAGGTGCAAGAGGTTGACGGATAAGATAACCAACTTTGGTAAATCCCAATACGAGAGGAGTCTCAAATAGGGGCAGTCTTGACCCAAAATCAATATGAATTTCATGATACATCTCGCCACAAAGGGCAATTAAGAATTAAGTCGAACTTTCGATAATTGAATTATGAATCATGGCATGACAAGAGTGGCAAAGTCCCCGCAGGGAAAACCCTGGTCGTATGCATGTCGAGGGTCTAAAAATCAAAGGCATAAAGCCCCAGCGCAACAGATCGCCTCTTTGAGGGTTAATACCTTGGAAGGAATTCAAGTTCCGATATCTCCCATCTTGCATAAAGCTTATCTCCAAATTTTCTTCTCTTCTCCCTCCAAGACCGAGTGTTTCTCGGGTATGGCCTTGGTAGGGGCACCATTGATCAATGGCGGTCGGTTAAAGGACGCCACTTTCCATGCACGCCCGGCTTTGGACAAATCTTAATGAAAAGGGAAGGAACAAGGACCCCTAGCCAGTGGTTCAGAACACCTTTTGATGCTGCATTAACAATATTTCCAAAATCTCCACAAAAATTTGAATATCTTCAAAATCCATAAAAATTTGAATATTTTCCAAAAACTCATAAAAATTTGTATATTTCAAAACTCCAAAAAGATTGCATTATATTTTCTGATGGTGTTTTGCAGGAACAGCTTTGCAAGGACCAAGAACACGGGATGAGTCCTATCTCCACTTATTGCTATCAATCTATTGATTCTTCCCAATATTCTCATGACATGCCACCCAGGGGCATCATCTCCTTATATCATTTTGGTTATATCTCCTGATTATCTCATGATTATTCATCTCCAAATCTTTCAATCAACTCCTGCTCGTTTCATCTGATTACTCCGCCAATGGGCATTATCAGATCCTGATTATTTAACTCCAAAACTTGATTAGCCAGATTGTCATCCTCATGACAAACAACAAATAATGATGCTTTGTTATGCCATGATTTGACTTATGCTGTTCATGATATATGCTATGATTGATGCTTTGATTCATGCTATGCATGCTATGATTAAATGCCTCATTCATTACTTGTTATCTTCATTATATCTTGGCTAATGAAATTTTGAGCGCAGGATAAGAAGCTCTTGGTCCCGCCGACTGGGCATCATCATCAAGGTCCCACGGTGCTTGCAGCTCATCTCTCAGTTCCCCCATACTTATTGATATCACCATCTCCCTGTATGCATTCTACTATATGTTACATACGCTACTAGATTATATCAAGGACCTTGTGGCTTTGGTAAATCTGGAATTTGAGTTCCCCTTCATCAAAAACAATGATGATTCCAGAGAAGTCTTAGTCACACGGATAGGCCGTTGAGCCGTCCAAGACTGGGGACGATGGTTCCCTTTTTACGAGTTGGTGCGTGGATAAACGGGCTTCGGCTTAGTATCAGCTCGCGAAATTGGTTTCTTGACCCAGTCTTGACAGTTTAACAATATTATCCTTGATTACATTATATTTTCATTTGTTTTATTTTTCCTTTTAGCCCAGCATGCATTCATGTAGGAATTTGAAACAATTGTGAAAAATCATTCTGATGAGCTGACTTTGAGGGTTGAATTGATATTAATCTTTTCCAGATATGAGATATTCCATGCCGAATTGTGTCTTCAGTGCGTTTTGTCGCTGTTTTGGGTCATTTTCTTGAAAGCTCCTTGTTTGGATTTCTATCATCTTATTTCAACACTTTCCCTTGATCCACCTTGGCTGCAGCACGTCCACTGGCTGGTAACCGCTCCCCAATGGTGAAACCTACAGGTTTGTGACCTGGGGTACTTCCACCGCGTTGGAAGTTGATCATTTATTTTATCTCCTTCGTGCACCGCGTGCGCATCTCCCCTTTTATCCAAACATTGTTGATTTCCTTGAATTTCCCGAGATTTGCTTCATCTCGTGCTTTTGATTTGATTCTCATCAAGTGATGTTGATTGCGTGTCTCATCACGCCTTGGTATCTACTTTTCAGTTTGCTCTGCTCCCTTGCAAAGCAGACGCCAAGGCGGGGCAGCTGTAGACACGCCAAAATTGACGTTACTGTGAGTATATCTCATATTACCTCGTAATGCCCCAATTTGACCCTCAAATTAGTTCTATTTGAGTGATTTTTCTCACTTTTCTTGGATTTTTCCCTTTTTTCACCCTTTTCCTATTTTTTCCTATTTTTCTGGATTTTTCTGGATTTTTCTAGATTTTCTGGGTATTTTTTCTCTATTTTTTAGAAATAACGACTTGATCTGGGGCGTCTTTTAAATAACGACTTATACATGGGCGTTTCTTAAAAAATTGACGACTATACTGGAGGGCGTCCATTCTTTCAAATTTCCATTTTTCTGGATTTTTCTGAGAATTTTTCGAAATTTTTTGGGAATTAACGACTTAACCATGGGCGTTACTTTGAATGTGAAAAGAATAAAAAAAAATCGAAAAATTGAATTCACGTCTTACGCACGGTCGTCTTTTTCAAATGAAATTTTTTAATATTATTTTAACTCCGTTCCAGAGGTGTTTTGGTGGCCTTCCGGGTGTCAGAAAAATTCGCAAAAATAGTCGTTGGAATCAGGGCGACGAGATGCACCTCACCTAAAAAATGGGAAAATAATATTAAGAAATAAAAATGGCCCTATTTCGAATTTTTTAATTAACGTCCTTTGTTAAGGCGTTTTTAATTAACGCCTTTGACTCAGACGTGTTTCAATTTCATTTCTAAAAATGATCCAGGAGTTAACGCCCTTGTGTAGGACGTGTTTTTAAAAGACGCCCTCTGGCAGGTCGTCAATTCTTGAATTGACGCCCTGGTCCAGGTCGTGTTTCAGTTTTGTGTTCCGAACGGACGCAGCCTTTCTCCCAGAGGATCCCTGCTTCGTTTGGGCTCTTGCCCATTCTTATCCTCCCCTATTTTGGGCTATTGCCCGTTCTTATCTCTTCCTCCTTTAGACTCTTTCCTTCTTATCTTTTTCTACCTTATTAATAGAGCTTATGAGCTCTATTAATCGGTTGGATTCCGGAGGCTTCTTCCCTGTTATTTTTCTTTTGTTTTTTTCTTCCTCCCTCCGTTGTTCTTCCGTTTTGTTTTCTTTCCCGTTTCTTTTTTCCCCCTTCTCTTCTTCGCAGGTTGTTGTGGCTGAAAGGAGGGGCTTCCATGGCGCGCTCTTCATCATCTTATTGAAGCTCACTTCCCCTTGAATATCAAAGCCCAAGCAACAGGCTTCTTCTCTCCTTTTTTATTATCATTCTTTTACTGCATCATTCGGTTGCATGCATGATCATTCATGTATTTATTTTTTTTAAAACTCAACCACGTTGAGAACTCCCATTGAGTGCATCTCTTGCACTCTTCCCCTTGTTTCATTTTACATACATCCATCATATCTCCCACCCTTTTGCATAGGGGTTTAAGGGCCAACCACCCGCAAGGTGTGTCTTAATCCTATGATATTTCATGCTCATCTATTCAAGAATTTGATGCTACACCATTGTTTCTAATCCATATCTTTTGGTGGTATTTGTTTATTTTGCAAGGGTAATAAAAGCAAGAACTCTCTTCATCGGCCGGCCGATTTGAAGAGAAAGGAAGCACTCACATCCCCGCACTTTAGAGGTATTCTTCGCGATCATCTCTCCCATGCTTTCATTGTTATATTTTTGAGACCTCGTGTCTCTGGCGATCACACACTCCCCTTGTGCACCTCGTGCATGTTTCATATCCACCATTGTTTATTATTTGCATATTCATTTAATTTTCCTTAAGTGGATTATTTTTAAATAAATCTACAACATAATACGCCCTTCTCCCAACATTCCATTTGATATACTAAAGAGGTTATGCACGAATATGCATCTAATATAAACATGAATGACTAACATGAATGACAATTTAGCATGTAAAAATTCATGTGAAATTGCATGTGGCAGATTTATAAAGTTTTAACAGCCATGATAGAACAACATCAAAAACACATCAATGAATTCAATCTGATCATACATACAGTATTCCACAGAGAGCATTATTCAACCAATAGTATAATGAAACTAAAATGAGAGTGGGGTTTAACTGACTTTCATGTGCCTTGATGTTTATTTAGCCCCTTTTTATTATTTTCCACAAGGCACACCTGCAACTAAAAATTTATTTTGAAAGTCTAGGAGCCCAAGAGTTCTTGGGTCCTGTTAGCTGAGTTACACCTCTAGTAGGTGTACTCCAAGAGTTCCAAATATTCATGAGATCAGATTTCATCCAATAATATTCAGAAATGGTATGTCCATGTTTTCCACAGTTTTTGCAGATAGGATATCTATGAATGAAAGTAAAATTATTCTTGACATGAGTACTTCTAAATGCAGGGAATTTAACATGTTCAGGATGAAATTTCTTTTTCTCAGCAAACCAACATTTAGAAGCAACATGTCTAAATTTTCCACGATGAAAACATTTAATGTTTTGAACTGCATGTTTTCTAACATGATTGTTATTTGCAAGACTATTTCTAGCATGAAATTTTCTGAACTTTTGATCATTTTGTTTTAACAAATCACAGTCATGCATGTGGTGACCTTTTCTACCACCATGAAAACACATAGTTCCTATTTTGTTTCTGTGTGCATGTTTCTGCAAACTATCATTGTGCTCAACATGCATATTAGTATTACTACCAAAAGCATTTTTGAATTGTTTCTGCACATTGGTGTTCTTAAGAGCATTCACATTCTTATAAGCATTCATATCATCAATTTTTATAACATGGTAGTCATGCATCAAATGCCCTGCCCTACCACAGTAATGACATGAAGTTTTCTTTTTATGAACCTGTGAATGAATAGAAGGCTTATAAACATTGTGCAATGGTATAGCATTATTCACATTCACTACAGAAACATTAACAATCCTTTTCTATTTTCTTGTCTTTTTTAGATTTTTATTTTGGTTTTCAGTTCTTTGAGCATTGAATTGGAAAACAGGTGGAGCAGAACTAGAAACAAAAGAAGTTTGAGTTGTATTTCCAAAGTTCTTTTTATTTATAGGGTTATAGCCCAACCCTTCCTTCTGAAAATTTATTTTAATTCCAAGGATCTTATCAAGATTGTCCTTCCCTTTAACAAATTTAGACAGTGAATTTCTTAGATCCTAGATTTCAGATTACAAAGAGGAAACATTAGTTTCATAGTTAACAATATCTGGTTCACGTGAAATCACTTGTTGATGCAAAGCGTCATTCAAGCTCTTGAGGGTATTAACTTCATGTCTCAATTTTATTTCACAGTTAGCTTCATTTTCTTTCAAAATAGATTTTTGATTTTCAATTGCTAACCATTTTTCTGACATGACAAAATTTAAGACCATGAGCTTTTTATTCTATTCTTTCAGATTGCCATTTTCTTCCTTCACGATTTGCTCAAATTGTTCAACTTCCTTTTTCTTTTCAAGCAAACATTCATTTTTCTTCTTTTAAAGATAATCAAATTTCTCTGCATTTCAACATCAGAATTAAGATCATTAATTAATTCCTTCAGACAGACACATTCATTACATATAGATTCATTTGAACATGAATTTTTAGCTTCAAGGAGTTTAATTCTAAGATTATCATTCTCAGATTTCAAAGTTTTCAATTCAGACTTCTCATTATTAAACTCCGATAATTTCATTTTAAGTTTGTCGATTTCAGCTTTCAGTTCTTCAACTTCAACATGATCAGATTCAGCATAGTTGACATATTTCAGTTTCTTTTTCAATGATTTATTTTATTTTCTTATTTTCTCATACATCTCAAACAAGTTAGTGTAAGCATCCTCCCACTGATCTACTGTGTAATTTTTGAAATGAGAACTTACCTTTTCTTCAGTAGTTACATCACTAGCCACAAAACATTTGTGATCTTTCTTCTCTTCATGGACTGGATTAATCTTATCCAAGATTTCCTTCGCAGTCCTGCACACAGTTGTTGACACCCGTTTTATGACCAATAAGTTGGGTCATCTCCTTATTCATTTTAAATGATGCTCCGAGTTGTTCACCCTTATTTGGCCATCTTGGTCAATTTGAGGTTTATTTCATGGGTCATTTCTCCTTGGTTGGGTCTGGTTCCTCATCTCTTTCCCGCTGGATGATGCTTAGCAAGCCTTCATTTTATTTGCACTCCCTTGTCTCTGACGCATCCTTCCTGTCGCGTCATATTTCTCTGGCGCACCTATCTTTGACCGTTACATCATCTCAGAGTCCTAAAGCCTATGGCTTCTTTCACAGCTTATCTCTTATCTTATCAGTTAGGTGTGACGGTTTGTTGTGCGACCGTTACCACATTCTGACGCGTCATTCCTTGGCCGTTACATTTCTCCAGAGTCCTTATATTCGAAAACTTTGCCCGTTGATCTTATCTTTTTGTGGATAAGGTTGTGTGACGGTCCATTACTGGGGCGTTACATCACTGTGGCGGTTTATCGTGCAGCTGTTACATCAAACAGAGAGTTCTAGCAGAACTGCTCTTTCTCTGCTACTCCGTGGCCGAATTAAGAGTTTGTTTCCTTGATTTCTCCCTCAAATCTGATCCTTAGAGCCTTCTGTTTGTTTCTATAGACTCTTGGGAGTATTACCTTCAAGAGTTTGCTAAGAAATATCTTACTTTCTAGCTAGATTCTCTCCAACTCAACCAGAGAGTTTGAGGGTTTATAAATAGAACCGTTGACTTCATGGCTTAAAGAGGAGACATTTGGAGTTCGCGTTGAAGTGCTGCTACATCCTAGAGCTAGAACCAACCAAGGAGGGCTACATCCCACGTCCATCTTCTTCCAAAGTCCAGGGAGTATTGGTTCCAAGGGTCTAGTTAAGTCAAATTGTCTTCTTAGTCTCTTTTTCCCTCCTCCAAGCATCATAGCATCTCTCTTCTTCCTCTTTCACGTTCTTGCATCTTCTGCATTCATCTAAACATCTTTCCCATCTTTTAAACGCCCCAGAGGGGTTAAAAAATCAACCTCCCTGGTATTTCCCTCTCCTTTTGCATGTTCTTAAGTTCTCTTGATTTATTGATATTGCACTCTTCCAAGGGCTAATCTGGGTTATTTCTTTGTGTTCTACACTTTTTTGCAGGTTTACAGAGTCCATAGCACGAGGCCCAAGCTTTCTGGCCGGCTAGAAGGCGTGGAGATCAAAGGTTCCCAAGTTCCTATTCTGTAGATCTCTGACGGTTCAGGAAAGGAGTGTTACAACTCTGTAATGGCTTATCGTAAGGCTGTCACACTTCTGTGGCACATCATCACTCGACCATTACACTTCACAGAGCTACATTTTTCTGGTTGTTTTCTCTCTCCCGTGGGCAAGTGCTTCATCCATCTATTTCTAAGGTACTTTTCAGGTCTTTGGCTTGTTCGTTACCTTTGTGGCGATCACATCTTTCTTTAGTTTTGGCAGTAGCTCTCTCTTTCTTCATCCCTCTTTCTTACTTGCTTTATTTGCTTGTTTCACCTATACGATGTGTTTTCTTTTACTTCCTTGCTCTATGCCCTGGTGTGTGTTTTTATTTCTTTCCTTCAGCTTATTTCTGATTGAGATAGCATGCCCATGCTAGATTTCATGTTGATGGCCTAGGTTTATGTTGCACATGTTCATAGGTTGAGTGATTTCATTGCTTGCTCATATTTCATCATTGTTGAGATCACATTCACCTTGCAAAAGGGAACACATAATAATCAATAGAATTTTTTGGCGATCACGGTGGGACATCTAGTGCCAATCGTGCTTTCAATCTCTATTAAACCTGTTGTCCTTTATTTGCCCTAGTTGCCCGTGTTTTCCCCGGATTTTCCCTTTATTTTCTGATATTTCTGGTTCTCTGGATCTTCTGACGGTCCTACGTTCATGCATTACATAATATTAACGGTCTATTATTAGACCGTCACATCTTCTAGCGCAGGGATTCTAGACTGTTACACACTCCAGATAGGTACGCATCCCGAGGTGCAGTTTATTTCCACAGTTTCTGCTGTGATTTTCATGCTTGGGTGCTATCTGGTCTACTCCTTGGTTGATTTGCATATTCATATCATTGTGTGCATATTTGATTGTTAGATTTTAGGCTAGACTTTGCATGAACTCCGGTGCACATAGGTTCATTCATATATTCATATTCTAGATTGCATTTTCCTACCTTGGTGTGTGAACCTCTTGTCTGCATATTCCTTGGGACCGACTAGGAGATCACATTAGGGACATCCATAAGTCCCCGCGAGCCGTGGATTCCCACACAGACGCCGGGCCGGTTGTACCTCTTCCCACACCGTGTCTAGGATTACATAAGTGAAGGAGTGATTACATTTAGAGTCAACCAAGCTACATATCTTTCCCCTATTAGGAACCTATTGTTGAGAGCACCATTTTAATCAAGTCACTAAGGTTCTAAAGGAGGAAACCATAAAAATCTTGTTGCATCATCTAAATAACTTGGTTGACCTTGAGTGTTTTTATCTCTTTTTCACTTACATCTTTGTTAAAATCATCTAAGTTTAGTCACTCATTGTGTGTTGTTTGGTGTTGTTTTCTTTTTGTTAAGGTCTTTCCTTGCATGTGGAGTTGCTTCCGATCTCTAGAAGCGTCATCACCTAGGGGCAATTCCTTTTCCAAGTTCTACTTCAATCTTCTCTTTGAGTCCACCATGGCCTCTTTCAATCTTCCTCATTCCTAAGAGGAATCTCTTCCTCAAGGGCTCCTAGAAGATTCTGCTAGGGTTATCTCATTCCAATCTGGAGAGGGGTCCACCCCTCCTCCGTCCTCCATCCCTATCGAGGGCGCCCAATCTACCCAGTCTCTTCCTCCTCCTTCCGCCAATTCTATTCTTCAAATGATGGCTCAATTGGATCCGGTCTAACTTCAGGCTGTTTATCAGGCCATGTAGGGGTCCAACACCCCACCTTCCACGATTGTGCAAGGTCAGTCCAATGCTTCCATTATTCAGCCTAGAGTTGACAGGCCTACTATTCAACCCATCGATCTCACTCTGGTCCAGCCTAGGAACATTCAATTCTCTAGTCTGGAGATGGGCAAGTCTTCTGGTTCGGCCCAGCAATTTTTGGATAAGGGAAAGACCATCAGTGCCGCAGGTCCTTGTCGGCCCAAATGATTTCATGCGCCCTCATCAAGGGGCAGCCCAAGTCCACACTAATGTGGGTCATCCTTCGGCCCAATATCCTTCTTATGGGACGCCTCCTTCATCTGTTTACCCCTCTGCTCCTCAGATTTCATCTTTCACTATCCCTACTCCGTCCAGGGAGCAGGAACTACTTGATAAATGGGCCGCCATGCAACAACAACTTGATTTCCTCCAGAAGCGGGTTGGCCCACAATCTTTGGTAGACGTTCTAGTTCCAAGCTTTCAGAATATCCAATTTCTCCCACAATCCGAGCTCCCCAATTACCGCAAGTATGACGGGAACGGCAATCCCTTTATCCATGTAAGGGACTTTCTATATGAATCGGCCCAGTTTCAATATGATGATTGCCTGATGGCGTATTTGTTCTGCCGATCCCTAGATGGGGTTGCGCTGGAATGGTTTTATGTCCTGCCACTTGAAGATGCCGAGAGTTTCAAGATAGTGAAAGACAAGTTTATCCAGAGGTTTCAAGACAAGGTCGGCCCAGAGTATTCCTTCACAGATTTTGTGGCTGAGAAAATGAAGCCCGATGAGGAGTTCGCTACATATGCAGACAGATGGAGACAGATGGCCGCTAGGGTACCAGGCCATATTCCGGAGAAAGAGAAGGTCAAGCTACTCATCTCTAATGCCACTCCGACCTTCCGCAACATTCTGGCCATGAACGACATAGCAAACATGCATCAATTATATAGCTGGGCACGGTTTATCCAAACCCAATTCAAGGACTCTCCTATCCATTCACTTTTTGAAAACCAAAAGCCCAAATACACCCGCAAACCACAAGGGCCCGTTACCGAGGGAGTCCAAACAAATGAGCAAGTGCAAGCCATTACCTTTCCCTCCGCCAACCCAAATAACCAAATCCGCTTCTCCCAGAACTCCGGCAACACTCAATCCGCTCCACAAAACCCTCCACTAGCCTACTCCACTCTGCAAAACCCTCTGCCTGCCTTTGCCGCTCAGCAAAGCACCTTTGCCGCTCCACAACAATCTCCACAATACCACATTGTCCCTCCACCCAACGGCTACACTAACCGACGCCCGACTCCGAAGAGAGCCCAGTACCCACCTCTGCCAGAAACTCTCATGGACATATTCTCAGCTCTCATGTCCATTAATGCTATACAACTTCCTCCGGAACGGCCCAATTGGAATCCGATCGTTGATCATATGAAGTACTGCATGTTCCACAGGCAGCCGTGACATACTATTGAAGGATGTTTCCAGTTCAGGGACTTGGTATATGATCTCCATGAAGGGCACATGATTGATTGGGCCGAAATGCATAAGGCCATCGTTGAAATTAAAGAGAAAAGAAGGCAAGCACCAAGGCAGCAAGTGCAGCAACAATCGACACCGCCGCCGCAGCAGCAACCCTTACAACAACAACCACAGCCGGTTCAAGACTTGGGGATCCATCAGAACCCAATGCCAAACCATCCTCCCGCTCGCAGCCTCAGCCACCGGCACCGGCTCAGGTTAATGTAGTTTAACCCCCAGCTCCCAACGTAGGGTGGTCCTTTGACGATGACGGCTCCACACCACAAGTCACGGCCCTCCACCACAACTACCGCAATCCTTCCGCTTCCACCATCCTCACACCCACAGACCAAATCCCTTCTCCGACCGCAAGACCACTTCTTCTCCCATTCACCCCCGCTCCGTTAACCATGCCATCACACACGCCTCCATCACACCCATTGCTGGTCACCCCCGCTCCATTAACCATGCCATCACCCCCGCTACCATCACCACGCCTCCATCTAACCCTCCACTCGTTACACCTCCGTTAACCTTCACACCTCCACCTCCGCCAAAGCCCATCGTCATCGCGCCTCCCACTAATCCTTCGCCCGTCATCCTACCCCCGTGACCTATTACCTCCATCCCTTCCAGTCCCATCATCACCACTCCCCTACTTTCTTCTACACCACTCATCCACCTCACTGGGCCAATTATACCGTCATCAGAGGCCGTGCCGTCACAAAGTCTTGCCTGCGGAGCGGGCGTTTGTTTCAAAGGAATTGTGCTTCCACTTCAAATCCTCAGTCGTCCCAACCAGCTGCAGATCAACAGGAGGAGACTGAGCCATTGTCGGGTACCCAATATGATCTGCTACATCATTTCGATAGGTGTAGACACGCCAAAATCGATGCTATGTTAAGAAAATCTCATGTCACCACGTGACGCCTGACGCCCCAAAGCAGACTTCAATATTGGCTTAATATGAAGTTTTTCTAATCATTTGGTAGTTTTTCTATGATAATTCTAATTCTCCATAACAATGGTAATTAACACCTGGAGGGAAGGCATCATTTAACTGACGACCTGATGAGGGTCATGATTTCACAAATAAACGATAGTTCGAATAGGCGTTGTTTCTTAGATTTTATGATTCCTAAATAAAATAAAATTCAAAGAATTGACACCCTCTTGGGGGGCGTTGATTATTTAACGCCCATATAAATAGGCGTCAGTTGTCAATTTTAAATTAGGAAAGTACTTTATTGCCATAAATAAATCCAGGAATTAACGACTGTATGGACGTCGTCATTTCAATTAACGCCCCTCGTCAGGCCTTCATTTTCACTTCCATCTCCATTTCGCCTGCTATCTTCCAGTAGTGATCCTTTCCCCATTTTATACCTTGTGTTCGATTGGGAAGAGGGTTCCTTATTAGAGGATCGATTGCCTTGTTTTAATCCTATTGAAACAAGGATTTTCGGGCCTATAAATACCCCCATATGTTCTTCTCGCACGAGAGGTTAAGAAGAGAAGAAGAACACACACACAGAGAGCTTTTTCACATACAGAGGGCTTGCGGTATAGAAGAGAAGAGAGTTTTCTTTTAACATTTTTGCAGGTTCTTCCTCTTAGCGTTCTTCTTCCGGTGTTGTTTCTTCTTCCACGGGTGGTCTCCTTCCGGCGTTGGAGGACTTCTTCATTCAGCAGCCAAAGCTCGTTTTCCTCTCCCTTTACTGCTGCTATACACAGCAGAAGGGCATCTCCTCCTTTAATCTTTTATTGTTATTCATCATCATCTCATGCATCCTCTCTCTAGCTCCCTTTGCTAGAGATACTCTTCAGCATATATTCACCTTATTTGCTTTGCATATCATTGCATTCATTATTCCCAACCTTGTTGCTCCTTCTTAAAGGGGTTTTAAACAAAAACACACAAGGTGTGTTCATGCACAATTTGATTGATTCTATATTTCTAAAGCATTGATACTACACGTCCTTGGCTAATCCACATCTTTGTTTATTTTGTGTGTTTTCTTGCAAGGGTAATCAAGCTATAAACCCCCTTCGTCGACCGGCCGGTAGAAGGAGGAAGGAAGAACTTGCAATCTCTCCCGCTTCATACAAGGTACATGCGATCATCTTTGTATTTTTGAGGTAACCGCTCTGGCGATCACCCTCCATAGAGCATCTCATGCTCATCCTCTTTTCCTTCATGTCCCTCATATTTTAACACCTTTTTTCTCCCTATTTCCATTTTAAATCTTTTTCTTTTCTCTCTAAAATGTCTATGTGACACGTTCACAAATTGGCGATCACGGTGGGATGCTTTTTGTTTTTAGTTTGATTACCCCTCCCTTCGGCGCCCTCGTGTGCCCCTCCCTTTGGCGCCCTCGCGTGCCCCTCCCTTTGGCACCCTCGCGTGCCCCTACTTCGTGCTCCACGTAACACACTCCCCTTGTGCCCCACGTGCACACCCCCTACTGGATTAGCAAATTTTTGAAGTATCAATAGCATTTTTCTTAGAAAGGAAAATTTATTTATGTCAGTAATCAGGACTTCGGTTCTCTGGAACTGAATAGCGCCCTCCATTCCGCCGTCATTTCTACATACAACGACTGTTCAAACAGGTGCTATTTCCATTTATTTTCTGCATTTTTATTATTTTCATAATCCACGCCCCTCACAGAGGCGTCATTTTCTAAATCAACGCCTCACACCACGGCGTCAATCTTGATATTGCTACTGATTTATTCCATCATTCCTAATTACTGATTATTGCACTTTGACGCCCCTTTACAGAGGCGTCACATCCTCATTTGACACCTCACCCTAAGGCGCTATTTCATCTCGGATGTTTTCTGCTTACACTGTTGACATAGATTAGCGACTGAGACTTAGTCGCTACTTATTGATATAGCGACCTCAGCTAGGTCGTCATTTTGTTCTGTGCCCACAGAACCACGGTTATTGCTCTTCATTCATCTGTTGATTGCTATTACTGTCTATCTGATCATTATCTTCTTGATTTGCCTGCATTAGACTGCATTTAGGGCATTTGGTTGAGAGACCTCCTTTCTCTACACACTTAGGATCTTACCCCCCTCTTGGTGAAGGAAAGACCCTCCTTTGAGCATTCCATCTCATTGGACCAGAAATTCCTAAACCAAGCCTCCGTAAGTCCCCGCACCCGTGGATTCCCTCACGGATGCCGGGCAGGTTGTACCATTGAAGCACCCGGAGGATAGTTGACCCATACGTTGGTGAAGAGAGAGAAAGGACCTAGTTAACCTGGAGATTATACCCAAACTTTCAACTAGGACCCACTTTCAAAGGAGAGAATTATTTATACTTAAAAAAAACTTACCTAATCTCCAAAGAAAACTTTAAAATTTTGGGTCCATCATAACTTGAGTGTTTATTTTGATTGGGTGATTATCTTTGGCTTACACTTGCTTCTTAGACATAATTTTCTCTCCTTAAGCATGAAACTATGTTCAGGTAAAATCATCAATATGGCCAACTATGGGTACACTTATGATGGTTATGAGGAGGGTCAATCTGACCCGTTTTACGTGGTTCCCCCTCAGGATCCCGACTACTACGAGGGAAACTATGTTCCCTCTCCCACTCAGGTCCACATGGTGGACACTACTTCTCCGGAGGTTGAGCCTTCTTCCCAAGCTCAACCTACCACCCAAAATACCTCTGGGGACACCTCACCCTCATTTAACTTCAATGATTTTCTCAAAGCTCTCACTCAACTGGATGATTCACAACGTCAGGTGGCCCAAGCCGCCTTAAAAGGAAAATATGTCCCTTCATCTTCTAACCCTCCGTAGGCCATGGGTGGCCACTCTGTTAACTCTCCTAACTACCAGGCGGTCGCACCTAGGATGCCCTCGCGCCCACCAACTCCTGTTATGACTACGCCGGCCCAACCGGCCAGTCATTCTGTTGCCAGGCCTCAACAACCTCTTGCTCCTCAATTCTTGAGAAGGCCTATGCCGAACCAATACTCTTCTCGTCCGGCCCCAGCCGAGTCTGATAACCACACTATACTCCTCCAAAAGATTGCTAGTACGGAGGAGCAGCTCAAGAAGGTCACTGCACCCAAGGCCGCTCCGGAAGTTACTCTTCCCACTCTGCCAGTCTTTCACTTACCCCTATCTGAGATGCTGAATTTCCGGCGGTACAATGGAACTGGCAATCTGTACATCCATTTGAAAGACTTCTTATATGAAGCATCATTCTGGTAGGATAACAGGACTTCTCTGGCTTATCTCTTTAGGCGGTCTTTAGATTGTACAGCATTAGAATGGTTTTACTCCCTGGAGCCAGTTGATGTCGGTGATTTTGATGTAGTTCAACGAAAGTTTCTGTAGAAGTACAAGGACCGTGTGGGTCCCTCACTATCTGTTACTGATTTGGTTGCCGAAAAGATGAAGCCCGAGTAGGACTTCATTTTATTTGCTGATAGGTGGAGAGCCATGGCCGAAAGACTGAAAGACACAATGTCGGAAACAGAGCAAGTGAAGATGATCATATCAAACTCCACTCCGTAATTCTATCGTATTCTAGCCATGAATAAGTTGAGCACTATGGAAGAGCTTTATGAAAGAGCAAGATACATACAGACACAGATGAAAGATTCGCCCATTATTGGCATGTTTGAACCAAGGTCGAAAGTCATAAGGAAGAATGTCAATGTTGGCAATAGTGGTGGAACCACCGAAGGTACAGTCACTAATGAGCAGGTGAGCACGTTTGGCAATTCCACACCTTTTCGCCACCCTCCAAACCAAAGATCACAACATCCTTCCTTCCAAAACCAAGTCCACTAGCCAAACAACAATCCTCCTCCGACCTTTCGACCTCTTCCTCCTCAACAGCAACAACAACCCCACCTTACTCCAAAAAATCAACCCCCACAATACCACCAGGTACCCCCGCCAGCCAATTATGCGCCACAACAACTGCAACAACCAAGGAGACCATTGGGTCCCCGAAGGGCCCAATATCCTCCGTTACCTAAAAGTCTACCAGATATCTTCAACGCCCTCATGGCCGCCAATGCACTCACTTTGCCTAAAGAAAGGATGGTGTGGCCGGCTAATGTAGACACTTCTCGGTATTGCATTTTTCATCGGCAGCCAGGGCACAACATCGACCATTATTTTCACTTCATGGATTGTTGGGTTCGGTGCTATGTATTCAGAGGGGGGGTGAATGAATATACCCTTTAAAACTTTCACCCAATTAAAATCTAATGCTCACTAGAAGGCTAACAAGACAAAATAAGACAACGTGAAAGAAACTAAACTAGTCTTCTGTTGAACCAGTACTCAAATAGGTGGAACGCACCTAATCATTCACCTAGCGGAAGCAACAACAGATAGAGAAATCAAACCACAGTCAAACATATAGTGTGCGCAGCAATGAGATGAACACATATAGAAAATTAAACCATATCGACCCTATGCATTCATCTAGTGCCACACTCACAAAGAGATCAAACCACTGCACAATGATTTTTAGGTGGTTCGGTCCTGCAGACCTACATCCACCCCACACTCAACCCGAGTGTGGATTCTGCTGACTCACAGCTTGAACAGCTGGACATCACAACTTGCCATACAATCCGCTGAGCCTCACAGCTTGCTGTCTGAGGAATCCTCCTCGCCTGCTAAGCCTTACAGCTTGCTCTACTGGGCAATACAGCTTAGCTGTCCAGTGGAATCCTCCACTGCAAGTGCTGACTAACAGCTTGAAGAAATGTTCAAAAAGAAGACAGGAAAATGGGAAACAAACAGCAATCGGAAGGCTGTAAACAATGAAGCACAATGTGGCTCAGAATGAGCTGACTGGCCTGGATTTGATCCACGATCCAGTGAAGGCAGATCTTCAGAACGAAGCTTCTCTCTGCCTCTCTTCTTCTTCTCTTCACACTCTGCTCGAGCTCTCTATCTCTCTCTTTCTCTTCTTTTTCTTTTTCTTCTCTGCTTCTTTTGCTTCTCTATTCTTTTTTCACAGGATCGTGCAGGCTTTCTTCTGCTTCAGTTGATCACTCTCACTATATAGACTTTGCCTCTCGATCAATCTTCTTCAGACAAAGGAGTCTTCATTTATATAGAGCAGCATGGTGGATAGGGTCGTGTGGCTTCCACATTTCCCGCCCAAAGTATTTCGCCAGAACCGAGGCATTTCGACCACCTGGCAACATCCTGGCTGGGCTGCTTCCACGTGTCATAATCTGGGCACCTCGTCCTTCCTTGGATCACGTGCCTTCATTAGGCTTCATGAAGAGTGCCGTTCAGACAGAGAATCAAGTTATCAGTTTAAGTCTAAACCCCTGTACAGACATTGCAGGATGCAGTGTATAGACTTCAGACTGTATAGACTTCATATATGCAGAGCTATGCGATGTACATACTTCCTATATGAAGGCAACCACTGTACAGACTTGCTGAAGTGTAATGCAATGTGCATACTTTAAAGAACATTCAGCATCCAGTGTATAGACTTGGCAATGTAAAGACATGCCAGTGTATGGACTTGATGAGCGTGCAGCAATGTGCAGACTTCAATGCATGAAGAAGCACTGTGAAGACTTAGACAGACACAACGTGCAACAATGTATAGACTTGAAACACTAGATGCACGATGTACAGACTTCAACTAAAATGATGCATAGTGTGTAGACTTGAATGCTGTGCGATGTATAGACTTCATGTTATGCATGAGACTCTAAGTAAGACAGACGATGTGCAGACTTAGCCAGCATTCAACTCGATGTATAGACTTCATGAATGATGCATGCAATGCACTGGACAATGTATGGACTTAGCCGATGCAGACTAGTCCGATGTACAGACTTGCTCATTGTTCAGACTTCATGAACGATGTACAGACTTGCCAAAGGAAAGGCTGTACAGACTTGATGCAATGCAACACAATCGAGTGTATAGACATCACGATGTGAAGACTTGCCAAAGATAACTGGACGATGTACAGACTTGAGCGAAGCAAATTCTGTACAAACTTGAAGGTTCACAATGTGTAGACTTTGGCAAAGCAACGATTTACAGACTTGCACAGCTCAAGGATGTATAGACTTTTCGTGAAAGCCCAATGTACAGACTTGCAGAACTGAACGTAGGTAAAGATCCCAGTGTATAGACTTCGAAGTTCACTAACGGATGTACAGACTTCACCTCGAGCAAGCAACAGTGTAGTGTATGGACTTTGAAGAATGATGCATGATGCTGTACAGACTTTACTTGAAACAGTCCGATGTACAGACTTTGTCTAACGCTGTCCAATGTACATACTTGCTGATGCATTGCAGACTTACATGAGACGCTCAATGAGACGCTCAATGTACAGACTTAGTCTGATGCGTTGTATAGACTTGCATGAGACGCTCAATGTACAAACTTCAAGTCTAGTGTATAGACATTGCCTTAGACGCTAAATGAGACGGACGTTGTGCAGACTTGCTGGTCAAACAGACACAGACTCTGTACAGACTTTAGCGTGCAGACATGCAGATAATGTGAATGTATAGACTTAACACAACGATGCAATGTTTGGACTTGTGTTGACGCTGCAGGACAACAGCCAATGTATAGACTTTAAGCACAAACGCCATAATGCAATGTATAGACATGCAAGTTATATGAGCTGCACTGTATAGACTCTGCTATGCATGAAGACGAGTGTATAGACTTGGAAATCTGGGGGCGTCGACGCATCTAAGAAGGGGGTCGACCCATGATGCATGGATGTATATACTTGTGTTGTAAACGATGCACAAATACAACACAAAGCAGTGTATAGACTCTACGTGCAATGTGTAGACTTTGAGTGTGTGTGCAGTGTGTAAACCTGTAAAGTGCATAGAGACGCTACAGCGTGATAGCGTCGACGTAGCAGTTCATCCTGATGTGAAGTTAGATCTGGGTCAGCTCAGTGGGTCGACGCAGTGATCCCATGCGTCAACGCATCCAGCTTTATCTTCAAAGCCATCTGAGGCATTTCAAGGCTGCGTCAACCTCGTGGACTCAATGGGTTGATGCCAACTGAACTTCTTACGAGATGTAAAGACTCAATGCGAATCTGATGTAAAGACTTGAAGGGGGTCGACCCATCTAAGAAGGGGGTCGACCCACAGAGCTAGCACACTCTTGCATTCTCCACAGAACAGATCAGATATAACACAATCATACACTCTCCACAGAATAAATCAGTCATATGCATTTATGTTGCTATCATTCAATGTGATGTTCATAGCAAAACAATATGGTGACTCATTTATGTTGCTATCATTAAAACACCACATAATCATCAAAGCACAAGGGCACAACATGGATTATATATATGATATGAATGATCAAGGTGAGATTGATTGGGACGAGATGAGGAGATTCATCGCTACTTTAAAGGCACGAAGGCCTCCTCGGCAACCACAGGCTCAGCAACCTCCTCAGCAACCAGCAGTACCTCTTCCACAATAACATCAGGCTCCTGCACCCCAGCCAAGTATGGGGACTGTTAATAATCCGCTACCGGAACGCCTGGTTCAAAATCAACAGGTAAACCCTGTCACCTCAATCCATGAAGTGGAGAGAGGGCAGGGCTGGCATGAAGATCATTCCTCTATCGGGGCCATTAACCAAAGTCAACAACCACCACAATTGTTAAGAAGGCTTCAACCTGTACCCTCTTCCCAACCGCTACATCCCCTTATACGTTCCACTACTCCAGGGCCACTTAACTCTAACCCTACTCCTTCACGGTCCCTTCTTATACGCCAACCCACAAATTCTCCTTCACCTCAAAACCCTCCAGCAAATAGACCCCACCTTATCTGCCCCTCTCCGGCAACCGTCTTCCCCCCTGTTTCACCCCAACCAACCTCGTCTACCACCACTATGCTTCCAAGGCCCCTCCTTGTCACCCGGCCCCCACCTCCGTCTTCCGATAACCCCCGGCCGGCGAAGCCTCTTATAAGAACCCCTCGTTCTACCAATCCTGCACCAGCACCCAACATGCCCTCCACCATTCCCTCTACCTCCTCTACACTCTAGGCCCGACAGAGACCCCGAAAACAATGGTGCTTCATAGTGGATGGATGTTCCATCGAGTGTTTCCCCAACGGGAGCAGGTACTGGTACAAGAACAAGGAGAACAGGAACAAGAGTCTGTACCAGGCACGGAGTATGATCAATTGAAGCATTTGGACAGAACACTGGCCCGAATCTCTATTCTAGAATTTATTAGAAGATCCACCACACATCAACTAGCTCTAAAGCAATATCTGCATAAAGTAATGGTAAATGAAGATATCCTAGTTGAACAAGTCACTGCAGTTTTAAGTCCGGCCAGTAATCAACCGGCCATCACTTTTTATGAACAAGAATTGGCTCCGCAGCCGGCCCGAAAATATGCATTATGCATTACTATTGACATCAACAAAGTGGCAGCAAAGCAATGTTTGGTTGATACCGGAGCATCAATTAATGTTTTGCTACCAAGTACCTTGAAAATGTGTGGCATTCCAGAGAGTCAAATCCGGCCAACTACAATCATTGTCACAGCCTACGACAATACAAAGAAGCTGCCTCTAGGGATGATCACTTTAAAAGTTGGTTTGGGTCCAGTTTCAGTCACAACGGATTTCCATATTCTAGACATGGACCCGACATTCAACGGCATCTTGGGCCTTCCTTACATTCAGGAACTTGATGCTGTACCTTCCACGAACCATCAATGTATAAAATTTCCACATAAAGGGCGCATTATCAAAGTTACCAGCATGCCCATTTTGCCAACTGACGACATACATTCTGCTACCTCAGTCCCTTCAATGTGGCCGGCTAATAGGCCCATATTGTCGGTCTTGGATGTTGCTAATCTGCGGCAAGACTTGGCAAGGCCGTCTCCTTCAACCCCTCCTACTACGCAAATGTCACCTCAGCCATCCAAAGGTAAGAAGAAAAAGGGTTTGATAAACACCCCGAGATGGAATATCTTGATGAAAATGGGGTACATAAGTGGCAAAGGTTTGGGTGTTAATCTCCAGGGGAGAGTCAAGCCTGTCAGGCACCAGAAGATGATTCCCCGGGGTGGCCTGGGGTACAAAGGGCCAAGCAAAGACAAAAATGAAGAAGGGCCGTGGGCCGTCATGACTTCCACTCTTAAAACAGACCGGCAGCCTCTTACATGGACCCTACAGACGCATTTTGTGAGAGGGGGTACCCATAATGATGAGCAAACCACGCTAGTTACTTCCATGCTGCACTGTCAAGATGTACATGCACGGCAGTTTGCTCGCCACATAGCCCCATTGGCTACATACAAGGCCCTGGAGTCCTTACGGCTAGATAAAAAAAGAAAGATGGATGACCCCGAATGTAACTGGTACAGATGGTTCGACATGAACGATATCACCATTGCTCTGAGCCGACTGTTTATACCGACTGATCCGGAATGGCCGCCATTGATTCATGAACTACTTGAAAAGCCAGCAGTAATCACTAACAAAAGGCAGCTGTTAAGCAACTACACAGATACCGGGGAGCTGGATGTGCCGTATGAAGAAGGCTTTAATGTGGATATGATGTGGGCCAGACTTTTCTCTCTTAAATCCATCCATCCAACAATTGTTGTTCATTTTCTTGATAAAATATTTTGCTCGGATATCCCTAGACCGCCCGCGATCTTGATGACCTTTTCTGCAAATTCACTTCAAGTTTCTCCTACAATTCTCCCTTTGCTCCTTGAGCAATTTTCTAAACTCTCCATCATGCCCCCGCGTGGGCAATCACTTATTCAATCTTTCGCTAATCTCTCAATCTCAACACCACCTCCTGTTCCGTCCTCTCATTGCTTCATTATTGAAAATGAAAAAAAAACGTCAAAATTCCAACTCTTCAATCTTCCATCTTTATTGAGGAGACCTCCTATCTTGCTTCGGAGTGTGCCCCGATCCAAGGGCCTCTCTCCCAAGGTTCGTTAGTGGACCTTCTTTTCTCCTCCAACGAGGAGGCTCCCCCTGTATCCCCTCCTGTATCCATTACATCATCGTCTTTCTCTCCTCCACCTCATTTAGGTCAGGGTAGTTCGTCTAGCTTGTCATCTTGTTCCTCTCCCCCTTCTTCTAATAAGACTTTTGGGGTAGCTTCTCATAAGAAATCCAAGGGTAGGCAGATTCCCCATAGATTCTTGCTAGATTTAGCTAGAAGGTGCCAGGCATGCTTAGCTCTTCCCGAATTTCTAGAGAATCCGATTATCCTACCAGAAATAGAATATGAAGGTACTTGTGCTTTTAATGAGGGTGTTGGTGTTTATGAGATAATGAATGATGAAGACCCTATTGAACAGGGGGATGAAGATTACGAAGAATATGAGGACGAGGCTGATGCTTTTGATTCGACAAACCATCAGCCTCAGTAGAAGAGCCTACCAAAGAAATAAATCTGGGTACCGAGGAAAACCCTATGATTGTCCTCATTAGCAAAAATTTGCCGCCCTCCGAAGAAGAGGCATTTATTTTGGTTCTTCAAGAATACAATGACACATTCGCGTGGAGTTATGAAGATATGTCTGGATTAGACCCTGCGCTCGTTGAACATCGACTTACACTTAAGCCAGGGTCTGTTCCGGTAAAACAGCGGTTGAGACGTTTCCACCCTAATATGCCATTAAAAATGAAAGATGATGTCGATAAGTTCCATAAGGCTAGATTCGTTAGGGTCATCCTCTATCCTAATTGGGTGGCTGTGGACACCAATAAAAAAAGAGAGAATGAAAAAAGAAAAGAAGGAAGGGAAGAAAGAAAGAGGAAGATGAAATAAAAAATAAATAAAAGAAAAAAAAAGAAAAGAAAAAAAAATAACAAAAATAATAACAAAACAATGAAATACATATATATATACATATAATAAAATAAAAGGGATGACCCTCTCTCTCTCTATCTTTCTCTCTCTCATTTTCTTCACTCCTCTACCCGGCACGCCACTGTGCCGGATAACACCTACCGCACCGGATAGCCTCATCTCCCTTCCTCTCCTGCGGTACACTCCCTCCTCCCGCACTGGGCGCACTTCAACCGCCTCCCCGCCCGGTTCTTCTGGTTCATGATTCATTGGATTCTGATGTGCAAGAAGAAGATGATGCACAGAGTTCTACTGCTAACTTCAGTAGACAAAGCATTTATCCCCCACCTGCTTTCGGTTCGTCTCCTAATCTTGAGGCACTTGCTCTTGAAGTGAGCAGAGCTCAGGTTCAAGATGGTGATAGTGTTGCAAATGCTCATCTGCGCTCTCCTAGGCCTACGCACGAAATTGCCTTCTCGGCAGATGATAGACCAAAGCTTCTCAGTCAGTTGACTTCTCTGCTGGCCGAAATAGGCCTCAACATTCAAGAGGCACACGCTTTCTCTACAAATAATAGCACTGGATGTTTTTGTTGTTGATGGCTGGCCATACGAGGAAACTGAACAACTTAAACATGCAATTCAAAAAGAAATTCAGAAGATTGAGAAGCAAGTCCCAACAATGCCTCATTCTGTGTTTCATTTCATTGAACATGGGCAAAAGGATGAGGAGTCGGCACAGCTAGACTGTCTCCAGATCCCTACAGATGGGACTAATGTGTGGGAAATTGATGTCAGGCAATTGAAAGTTGAAAGCAAAGTGGCATCTAGATCTTATGGTGACCCCTATAAAGGGGTCTATTGTAGTCAAGATGTAGCCATCAAAGTACTGAAGCCAGAACGCTTAAATGCAGAAATGCAATGAGAATTTGGCCAAGAAGTCTATATTATGAGGAAAGTTCGCCACAAGAGTGTTTTACAGTTTATTAGTGCATGTACTAGGCCTTCCAGCTTGTGCATTATTATGGAATTCATGTCTGGCGGAAGTGTATATGATTACCTTCATAAACAGAAAGGGACCTGGAAGCTGTGAATCTTTTAATAGATGAGCATGAGGTTGTCAAGAAGCTGGATTCTGATGACCCAATCCCTCGCGAGGATCGAAGGCACCGACAGCATCACGAGGACAGAAAGAAGTTGAGAAGAAGTAGAAGGAGCAGGAGAAGAAAGCCAAAAAGAAGGTCGGAGCTATGGTGCCCGATACCCCTGAGGAGTAGATTGGGGTTGAAATAGAGGCTGAGGAGCAGCAAGAAACAGAGGAGGATGCCCACTCCACCTCCGCCGGCGCGCCTGTGAGCGGCTCCACCGGCACGCCCTCGGTGGTCTCCACCCGGCACACCTGCGAGCGCCTTTGCCGGCACAACCGCGAGCAGCTCCACCCCGGCACGCTCCCCACCGCCTTCATCGGCACACCCGTGAGCGTCCGTGCCCGGCACGCCCGCTCCTATCCTCCACGGCACGCTCCAAACGGCCCTTCACCGGTACTCCAGC
This sequence comes from Amorphophallus konjac, assembly GCA_022559845.1. Lineage (NCBI taxonomy): Eukaryota > Viridiplantae > Streptophyta > Magnoliopsida > Alismatales > Araceae > Amorphophallus > Amorphophallus konjac. The sequence continues at coordinate 163,281,230 of CM040119.1, forward strand.
GAGTGGCTCCACCGCGCTCCACCTCTCCACGGCTCGACACGTTCTTGGTGCCTCCTTTGTTCAACCAGTCTCCGCTCTAGCACCATTGGCAGGAAACTGCCCCTCACCGTTCCCTAGCTAGCCCGTCGCCTCTGGAGCACCGCTAGCCTTCGCTTCTTCTGTGGACGTTGCAGGCAACCCCCATGCACACCACCTAGATCAGCCTGCTGCTACTCCTTCGGTCTCTCCCTCCCATGTCTGTGATGGGATAGCAGCAAGCAACGATACTCTATTTCTGGTTCAGGAGGCTTGTCCACCGTCTGCTGGCCTGCCCCAACCTTCCTCTGGTCTGCTGGCTGTTGCAGCTCCCTCCCCAGCTCCGATGGCCCGTCGACAGTCGTCTCCCACCTCAGACCTTGCTGTTGCTACCCCAGCCGGGCCCCATTCTCTGCTGTGTCATGTTGGAGCCCCCCCCCTTTTTTTTTGCCCCTCCGGTTGCACCTTCACGCGACTCCCAGTCAGCTTCGGAGGCCCTGTTGGATCCTCTCCCGCTGGCCCCCGTCCTCTTGCCTCCGGTGTCCTTGGCTGCTGGAAGTCGCAGGGGTGCCCCTGCTTCACCCTGCCTTGGTCTGCTGTGGAGGCCCGTCGTCTACCTGCCTCTGGCCCTGCTACCAAGCCCGGGGGTGGAGGTAGTCTAGTCTAGCCCTAGCCGGTTGTGGGAGAGCCGCGTCCGGATGCTGGCCCCTACTTTGCTCAACTCATCTGGCAGATCCCATCCACCCAGTAACTGTGCAAACCAACCGGGAGGCTTTCCCATACGGCAGCATCCATTATTCGTCCGACAGCAACTCGCCTCATCCGATGCACCTTCTGCCACCTTACTCGGTCCAGTCCAAACGACCCTTGGCCGGTACATCTGTGAGCGTCTCCACCGGCACGCCTTCAGTGGCCTTCAACCACGGTCCAGAGCACCACGCCCGTCACACCCCCTGGGTGCTCCCCCGGCACGCCTTCAGTGCTCTTGCTCGACACGCTGACGAACGCCCCTCTCCCGAGCACAACACCCTCTTTCTCCTTCCACGACACACTATCTCGTGCCCTTCAACGGCACGCTTCTTCGGCCCCCAGCGGCACACCCCCCTGGCCCTTCAGCGGCACGCCCTTGTGCCCTTTCAACGGCACCCCCAAGGGCCTTCAGCGGCACACCCCCAGGGAGCGCCAGCGGCACACCCTCCAGGGTCCTCCAGCGGCACACTCCCGTGGAGCCCTTCGGCGGCACACCATGGCAAGCCCCAACGGGACGGCCATTTGCCCCTCCAGCGGCACGCCCTTTTGGCCCTCCTGCGGCACACTTCTTGAGCCCGCCAGCGGCACAGCGTGAAGGCATTTCAACGGCCGAACGACGTGACGCACATGCCCTGCGTATCCTTGGCGCGCAGTGGGTTGCCCGAGGTGTCGGCCGGAGGTTGGGCCACGTTGCCTACTCCTCCTTCCACCCAGGACAAGGGAGTCAACTCCCATTAAATGCACTTCGGACGCCTCCCGCCTTCGAACACTTCCACCGTGTGGGGTATAAAAACCCCTCTCCTTCGCTACGAACAGGGGGGGAGGAGGAGGAGACAACAAAGAAGAGGGAGCCACACACACAAGCAGAAGAGAAGAAGAGGGAAGAGGGGAAGAGAAGAAGAGAAGAAAGAAGAGGAGGGGAGGCTCCGCCTCCCCCTTCCTGCTGCTCCGTCCACCCGCCACTGCCGTCTGCGCGAAGAGAAGAAGAAGAAGAAGAGAAGAAGAGGAGTTCGTCGCTCCACCCACCACCACCGTCTGTGTGAAGAGAAAAAGAGAAGAGGAGTGGGTGAAGAGAGGGAGTGAGGTCCGAGAGGGGAGGTGTCCACACTCCGTTCCCCCCGCTGTATTTCTTTTTTCTCTTTCTTTCCTTTCATTCCCTGTTTTGCCGATGTTGCACTATATTAGTCCCATCGGGACATTTTTCTTGTAAGAATAGAATTAGAAGTCGTGCAAATATTTTTGGGCGTCTTCCTCAGGCATCTCTTCCGTGTCTGCATCCTTCGGTGTTTCACGCCCCTTTCTCTTTTTCTTCTTTAGAGTTTACTTCTTGCCAAGCGTTTTCGCTTTCGTTCGCCCCAGTCGTGCCTTCAACGGCACGCCCTGATTGTGCCTCCAACGGCACGCCCAGTCGTGCCTTCAGCGGCACGCACTCTTTGAACCCTTCGCCGGCGCGCCTGATCAGGCCTTCACCGGCACACCCCATCAGCCCTTGCCCGGCACACTCGCCCCTCCTTCTTGCCCGGTGCACTCCCTCTTTGGCCAGTCCTAGGAATAGTCTTCCACTCGCCGGTGCCTCCGAGTTATTCGAGGTTTTATTAAGGTGTTGCCGCTCTCGGGCGCCCACCTCTAGTTGTCGGGTTCCGCCACTCCATGTGGGCGTGTTCCCTGTATCTCCCTTACGCTCGGGTCAAGGGGAGGTGCTGCCAAATTTTTGTTAGAAACAATAACATGTTAACAAGATAAAAGAAAAGACAACAAACAAATAAAAAAAAAGAGAACAACGGTAAAACGCTTTAACCAAAGCAAAGGGACCGCAACCAACTCAAAGAGACCCAAATCGAACGACAACTAAACAACTTGAACATTCGTCCTCATGGGAGAAAGAATGGAAGTTAATCAAGAGAAGAAAAGAAGAAACCCATGCAAACTTAATAAAATCAGAAAAGAAGAAAAGAAAAGCCTTAAAAATAAGTAGCAGAGGAGTGGGCCTTCATCGACACGTCTGTCCCAGCCTTCGCTGATACGCCCTCCACCCTCGTTGGTCGGTACACGCCTAACCTTCCTTCAGCGGTACGCTCCAACAACCCTTCAACGACACACCTTCTCGACCCTTCAGCGGCACACTCCTCTCACCCTTCGAAGTGGAACACAATGTATAGACTTTGAGCTGGCCAACGTACAGACTTTGGGCTAGCCAATGTATAGACTTTGAGCTGCAATGTACAGACTTTGAGTTGGCCAACGTACATGCTTTGGGCTGGCCAATGTATGGACTTTGAGCTCCAATGTATAGACTTTGAACTGCAATGTATAGACTTTGAGCTGGCCAACGTACAGACTTTGGGCTGGCCAATGTACAGACTTTGAGCTGCAATGTATAGACTTTGAGCTGGCCAATGTACAAACTTTGGGCTGGCCAATGTATAGACTTTGAACTGCAATGTATATACTTTGAGCTGGCCAACGTACAGACTTTGGGCTGGCCAATGTACAGACTTTGAGCTACAATGTATAGACTTTGAGCTGGCCAATGTACAGACTTTGGACTGGCCAATGTATGGACTTTGAGCTCCAATGTATAGACTTTGAACTGCAATGTATAGACTTTGAGCAGGCCAAGGTACAGACTTTGGGCTGGCCAATGTATAGACTTTGAACTATAATGTATAGACTTTGAGCTGATGAATGCAGCCGATGTACAGACTTTGAGCTGAAGAACGTATAGACTTTGTGTGCTGGTTGAATAGACAACATATAGACTTTAGGCTGATGAATGTACAGACTTTATGTCGCAGCAACCGGCCAATGTGCAGACTTCAGCCCTTCAGCGGCACCCTCCTTAAGTCCTTCAACGGCACACATCTCCAGCCCTTCGCCGGCACATTTTTTGCCCACCTTTCCTCAGCGGTACACCCCCCCTTCAGCCCCCTTTCAACCCGCCAAGGGTCAACTCTCCCCAAAAAAAAATATAATACATGAATATATGTATATATGGGCATATAATGGCAGAACTAACAAGCCAATAAAAATCATGATGAATAAATAAACCTGAACAGATCCGTATATAAAAAAATGAATGAATGAATGGAATAAGTGACGATAATAATAAAAAAAGGGGGAGGTAATAATGATAAAACAATATAAGGTATTAATAATTCCACATTGCAGCCTCGTCTCTCCCGCGACCCGGCGCTGAAGGAACAATAATCTGGCCCTCGTAGGCCGGGCCTGGGTCTTGGGAATTATCCCAAAATAGCCACGACCTCACCTCGCCTCGGGCCGATATTCCGATTAAACCGGACTCATTTCTCGGGCCGGATCCCTTCCGAGCCACTACTAAAATTGCCGCACGTTCGGTAGACATATTAATGGGTTCACCTCGATTTCCGTCGCGTTTCTATTACGGACCGATGTCTGAACATAAAAATGTCCATGCGTGACTGATATGGCCGAAGGTTCCCATCCCGACATGGTCGTAACCCGGCATTGCTCTGGGCCAATAGCCTGTCGAATCGGATTCATCCTAATGGGATTTGTTCCCGCTCTTTCATCGAAGTTGCCGTGAACTCGGCGTACATTTGTACGGGGTTGCTTCTATCTACGTCGTACCTTCAATATGGACACTTATCCGAATATCAAGTGGTCCACAAGTGACTGACAGAAATCGGAATAGAACGGGACGGCTCCCATCATCTCTTGACCCTACACATGGGAATATCAATAAGGCCTTCGTGGGCTATGCTGGGACCTCGGGTCTGTCCCGATTATGGTCACTGTCTGACCCATATCCTCGGCCTATAGCCTGCTCCCTTTGAACACGTTTTTGATTTTGGTATCTAGTCCCGGGACTCTTGTTTGCGACCTTTTTTTCTTCTTTCGCGGGTCGATCGACCAACTGACTAACTGGTAGTCAAACGATCAATTAACGACGCGGGCATGCCAGTCACATGAGTGACGATTCTATTGTGCGCTCATTCTGACCCGTGTCGGGCGAATGTGAGGTTCGGTCGGGACCAGCAGTCTGCCATACCATGAAGGTTATGGCGTTAATTACATCCCCCACGAGGAGGGAACACCTTTGATTAATTGCCGAGATATCGGGCTGTCGAAGCCGGAAAAGGAACTACATGATGATTATTAGTTGAGGGACTTGCATCCTTCTGTGATTGACACAAGAGTTCATCCCATAAGTGGGAAAGGGGTTAGAATGATGCGACGACACGATTCGGGATGAAACCGGTGCAGTGCGTGCAAAGACAGGGGCTAAAACGCTTGAAACGGCGCCCTGGAACGTAGGTAAAAGGTTTAAAACGGCGTCAGAACTGTAGGTACAAGGGGCAGGCTGTTAAAACGGCGCGGGAAGCCGGGGCGCGTCGGGAAGGCCGTGTCGGAAAGGTCACGCCTGGAAGGGCGCGCCGGGAAGGCCACGTCGGGAAGACCGCGCCGGGAAGGGCACGCCGTTTTAAGGCGTGATCGCGCATGAACGCGCCGAATTAACCCGACTTCATGGAAACAGGAGCCTCGTTGGTTTATTCATAGATTTATTAAGAGGTTTTGGATGGTTTTGAGAATTTATTAAGTTGATTATTCATAGAATCGGTGCCAAGTCATTTAAAGGCCGAGTCACGGGCTCGCGTGAGGCGATTGTTCCGAGTTTAACTCGTTCGAGCCGAAATTTCGGCAGCATCTCCCCATCTCAAAGGATGGTCGGGGAGACGCAGGGAGTACTCACGTGGCGGAGTAAACCCCTAAAAGCTGGGTGGCACAACGGCGGCCGGCAGACCCAAACGGATAGGAAAACCCCGAGGGCTAGCCTGCTAGGGGCACCGAGTCTGTGGGTAACGGTGAGTGAGTGAGGTGACTCGATATGGGAGCGAAAACCCCGAGGGCTAGCCTACGAGGGGCACGCGACCCGAGTCACCACAACACTCGAATCGGGATGACCATACAGGGAAGGAATCCCCGAGGGCTAGCCTACGAGGGGAACACCACCCACGGTCACTGTCGAGTCCGTTAAGGACTGCAGATTCTGAACTGTAGGGCTTAGCCCCATTATTGTACACCCAGTGGTCCACAGGGAGATTTGTCATCGAGAGACGATCCCTCTGTCAACCGAATGATTGGTGAAAACAGGATTTGGGGAATGTCCCCCCTCCCCGGATGCTGGAGTGATGCTACATAGCATACTCCCATCAAAGTACAAATGACATAACAGGAAGCAGTATGAAACTTCGCTTGACGATGCCAGACAGACAAGCTAATTTTCTAGAAATACATTGAAATGATGGAGCCCCACGGATCGAGCAAGTCAATCACCAGCAGAATATGTAGCCGGCGCATAGCCCGGGGTACCGATATACATATACGTATATATGACATTCGAGAACAAACCCACATGGGGCTCACCGTCGAACGACTGGAAGCCATCCAAGGATTCTTCCCATCCCCCTGGTCTATGAAACAGAGCATAAAGGGGACGGTGAAGAACCTTATTCCCTAGCCGGAGACCAGACAGAGATATGCACACAAGTACATCTTTGCTCGCAAAGCCCATAAAATATTCAATGCTGAGTCCAGCCATTGCATCAAACTCGAAAGGAAGAGAACCCCGGGGAGGGGGATGAATGATTCATGTAGCCCGAAGGCATAACCAATGTCGGAGAAATCGGTTATACGAGAGTATATACATATGTTGGAGACATCATTAAATGCACGCTCGAAGGAGGATTGGAGAGCGGGAGGAAGAGATACAACATCAATCAGAGCAACTCTTTATTCATCCCATGGAAGACACAGTTATGTGTATGCAGAGCACGTAGATTCTGACGCCGTCGTTGTCGATCGGCCGCCGTTTCCATTAATCGAAGAAACGATTACAGACGGAATAATAAAAAAAAGGCAGAAGGAAAGATGAGGAAAAAGGGGGAGGAAAGGCTCGTATCATCGCCCCTCCCCCTTTTCTTCATTTACATTCCAGCCCTGGGGCGAATACAGCAAAACAGAAGCGGGGAGATTCGACGAGGAACACGACGACGACCCGCCTAGAAGGCAGGGAAGCAGTCGATCGTCCTCTCCGACACCGGGGAGCTCGAGCGGAAAAGGGTGGCGGCCGCCGAGGGACTTCAGCCGGGAACTCCTTCAGAAAAGAAGCACCCCTGGACCTCCCCCCTTTCTTTCTATTTCCCTTTTCTTTCTTTTTGATTCCGCTTCCTCTCTTGATCGGGTCCCCCTTGATCTTCTATCTCTTGATCTCTTCTGTCGACAGGCTATATATAGCCTTGGGGTTAAAACGGCGCCCCAGGAAGAGGCGCGCCGGGTTGACGGCGCCGGGGAGAGGCCCCATTTGGCTTTTGCGCGCCGGGTTGACGGCGTCGGGGAAGGGCCCCATCTGGCTTTTGCGCGCCGGATTGACGGCGCCGGGGAACACCCCCTTTTGTTCTTTGCGCGCCGATTTGACGGCGCCGTTTTAACCTATTCACTTGGCGTGTCAGTCCGGTAGGCCCGGAGATGATTCCGGAAGCTCCCGTCGACTGTTCCCCTCGCCCTGGCCATCGAAGGGCCTTGATGGGGTGTTCACGAAGCTCTTGATAGGACGAATGGCCTTAAACAAGACTTCGTGTGTGTCCGGTCCGAGCACACGGGTGTCCTACTGACACAGTCTTCGGCACTGTGATTTGTGCTTCTGGCTGAGACGGACTCGTGCTCGAAGCTTCCTTACAGGATGACGTTACATCCTGGACAATTCCACCTTGAATTGGTGATCAATCGGCCACTAACGGGCCCACTATGGCGAGAAGCCGAACCCGTGCCGGGTAATCGGGGTCTTCTGCTGACAGAACCTTTGGCCCCCATGTTTCGGATGGCCGAGGACATTCTTCCTCCTTAGGAGAGTCATTGGGTAGACCGTCGTCCTTGGTCGGGCGACGGATGTGGGGTAGCGGCATGACGAGGTCGATGCCGGATCATTGGGCAGGCTTGATCGCGCTGCCGGTTGGTTGCGGGTTCACTTCGGCTCTCCTGAGGTAAAGTCCCCGACGTTCCCTTCAAGGTGGCTCGGGGCTTTGTCAGCTTGAGGGGTCCCCTTGATAAGTTGATCTTTATCGGCTTCCGTGCTTCAGTGGGCCGTATCATTCATCTTTGCGGCTTGGTTGCCAAAGGATCATGTTTTGAGTGCCAACAAATGCCCCCCAGACGTAGGCGGTGCAAGTGAGGCAGGAATGCGGCAAGGCCTGCGGATGAGCTTCGTTAAGCTGACGGAGGCTCGACCAGCACTTAATTCTGACGTCGGATGTCGATCCGGCGAGGTAGGAAGCCTGACGACGTTGCTTAAAATCGCGCGGCCTTTGCTTCGAGAGTTAAAACGGCGCGGCCTTTACGGCGCGCCCTGGGCCTTCGGGGTTAAAACGGCGCCGCCTTCCCGGTGCGCCCTGGCCCTTTCAGGGGTTAAAACGGCGCGCCCTCCCCGGCGCGCCATTTGCTTAAAACGGCGTGCTCCGGGGTGCGCCGTTTTAACAAAATGAGGGGGGGCCTATATAAGGCTTTCTTCTTTGTTTTTTTCTTCTTCACTGCTCATTTGCAACAGATTTTTCTCTCTCTTCATTTCGCTTTCTCCTCTTCCCTCGGCGCCGAGTAGCTCTTGGGCTCGGGCGGTTTCGCCTGTGAGCGGGTGAGTTGAGTGTTGCTGTCCTTTGGGTTTTGAACCCATTCTTCGGGCCCCGGGAGGCTTCTCGTAGGACTTGTCCTCGGAGCTAGATCCCTCGGTTGTCTCATTTGGCCCTAGCTTAATGCCTATGGCTACTTTTAGGGGCCGCTCCCTTTGTGGACGGCTTCCGCTTTCTTTTTGGCAAACCCTCGAGCTGAGGAGATGCTGCCGAAATTTTTTCAGAAATATTATTTTGATCCACTAATTTCTGACTTTTGTTTGTTCTTTTCCGGGTGCTGTTTTGCAGATAACATGGCTTCCGGCTCTTCTTCCTCTGTATCTCGGGTCGCCGTGACATGGAGAAACGTCCATTCCCTTGATCGGGGGCTCCGACGTGTAGCCGTGGTGGCTGAGTCTTCGGACTCAGAAATCGACACCGTCGACACCGGCCATTTGTTGATCCTCGACGGCAACCAATTCAGGTATGACCGAGGGGACGACATCAGACGGGACCACCCCAAAGACAAGCACCTGATGGCGTTCCTCGAGCGCTTCAACCTCGGTGGGAAGCGTGATTTAATTCTGGTCCGCAGAGCTGAAGGAGCGCTACTGGCGGAGCGGGACAGCCTGACTGAGTCAGTCACATATGGTATGCCCATGTACATCCCCGGGGAACCCAGGAAATGGGGGGTCGTGCTCGGAGTGCAGGAATTATCTCCCGAGGCCGGGATGCTGACGAGAGCGCCGCAATACACACCAGCTCGCTGGAATGAAACCGCCGGCCGCGTTGATAGGGAGAAGCCCATATATGGTCTATTCCTCACACCGCTCCATTGGGGATACCGGGACGAGCCTTTTCTTTTGGACTGCTTGGCGGTCCGGTTCAAACATCAAATTTCAGTGGGGTGGTTTGGAGAGCTCAAAGCCACCGATGCTCACGCCTTCAGACCGGGAGCGGTTGAATTTACAGACTTCGTGTTGCGGCAATACGCCCCCATCTTGGTGCACGCCGGAATTTATCAGAGCGTATACGCTTCCCGGTATAGATACCCGATCTCCCGAGGCCTATGTTGCGGGATGATTGAAGTCTTCTGCCCAGAGTACAATACTTTCTACACTGCAGAAGGTGAAACTTCATTGGATTTATGGAGCCTTTCTCAGCTGAGCGGCCTGCCGATAGATGGAGATCCGTATGAAGAAGTGTGCTTCGCAGACTGGCTGAAGGACCAGACAGATGGTGAAGGCAACTATTTCACGGGCTTCGCCTATCGTTATTTGATGAAGGCGTATCGCACCCTGCTGCGCCTGACACTTGACTCGCGGGAAGCGCGAAAGCCCGGTGAGAAGAGGCGCGTGCGGATGGGCACGTGGCTTCAATATTTCTTTGGTAGGGAGCAGCATTACGAGGACTTCCCCACAGTGGTTCCGACAGCGGTGGTGCGGAAGAAGAGGGCTCGGCGCCAAGCAACATATCCTGCTATCTCAGGGAGAGGGCGACAGGCCGGCCCGAATCCCACGGGAGTTGACGCAGTTACACACTGTGCTGCGTACTTGACATATTGGCTTTGTTCATTCGCCCTTCCCCAAGGAGATGAGAAGGTGATCAGGCCGGAGGCGATTTACCCTGCCTGTTTGATGGCTTGGGGGACGAAGCTGTCCCTGTGCCCTGTGGCTTTATGCCTTATATACAAAATGTTGGGGGATTTGCACAAGTCGCACATCCCCAGGAATTCGCGGACAGTTGGTCCCCTCCACTTTTTTAATGCCTGGGTCTGCACCCTATTTCCGGAAGCAGCTCCCCGGTCAATGCAGTTAGATCATCCTTTGCCGCGGATGATCGAATTTGCCAGTGTTGAACCGTCTTCACTAGCGGACCAGCTTTTCGCCATTCGGGGGAAGTTGACGACAGTTCCAACAGATTCCCCTGGCGTTCTGCATTTCTGGAGTTTAGCTGCCAGCTCCAGCCCTCTTGTCAACAGGATGCGGCAATGCCGATTATTTGAGACAGAGGAATTCATTCATCAGCTGACAGGGTCGAAGAGCACAAGGCCGATCTTGGAGCCGGAACTGGTTGAGTGGGCGTTGTCTATTCGCCCCAGTGTTCTAGTCTTCAGGAAAAGCGGCTTGCTGTGGCTAGAGCCGTATTATCCTTTCCGTTTCAGCCGAAATTTCGGGTATGACCAGCAAATTCCTTCTTCTTCAGCCCAATTCAATCTGCCGAATAGACACGGGGCTGGTCAGACGGCTACTGATGAAGCCCGTGGATGGTGGGACTACTTCCATCGTCGAGAGGATGTATCCTTCAGGGTGCCAACCCCGGCTCGCCTGCCCCGAGTGACTCCAGACTTCATCAAGTGGTGGAATGCACGGACGGGCTTTTATCGGAACTTCCGGAAGGATTGCTGGCATGCTGCCGAACGCCGTTTTTTAGACTCCCAGCGGGAGCCCATTCTGGATGTTGATCCAGCCTACTTGAAGAGGCTGAAATCTTCGTCCAATGCTGAGGTGGCGGCATATGTAGAAGCCAGGAAAGTTGCGAAGGGCAAGTCGTCCCGAGCCGACCCGAAGATGCCAGAGATCCAGAGGGATGATTATATTAAGACTCTCTGGGGGCTGTGCCGGGTTAGCAGTGAGAGGGTTGCTCTCCAGATGATCCCCCTTCCGGTGGAAGAACCTCTTCCCAGTACGGCGAGCTGGCGCCCGGAGGTCCATCATTTTCATCCTTATCGGACCTTCATCGGGAGGGAAAACAGGCGGACTGACTTGTATGCCAACACCCCCTGGATATTCGCCCTACTTCATTCTCATGGGCTTTCAATTGCCAGTCCGTTAGAAGCCATTCGGAGCCATCAGCTTCTAATATCCTTCAAGTATGTCGACGGCTGGGGATTTGACCACTTGAGCTTATATCATCACTTGTCCTCCTGCGGCCATGAAGATTTGGCCCAACTGACGGAGAAAAGTGAGACAATTGGTGATGTATGCTGGCTGATCCGCGAGGCGGCTTCCCGGGATAAGGCGCTAGTATTGCTTTACTGGCCACTCAGTCCTCGATATACGGGGATGCCAGGTAATGCTTGTTTTCTTCTTCAGCCCTGGAGCTGCTTCCCCTATATTCAGTGTGCATCTTCTTACTCATGTGTTTTTGCAGCTCGTCTTTCTGTGGAAGCGACCCGACACTGTAGGGAGTTAATATCTAAGGCGCAGAAGCCTTCATAATTTAACATTCCAGAGCCGGCCCCCACCACGACGCCATTACCCCCTGGGGACTCGCGGAAGCGGACCAGGTCTCAGGTCAGGGAGGCCATCAGCAGGGCTAAGAAAGCCAAGAGGGCGGACTCCCGTGCTACTCGGGCACGTCGGAGGAAGGCCGCTGAGGAAGAGTCCACGGCTCCCCTTCCACGAGTTCCGTCATTTTCTGAATTTGAGGCCGCCCGGACACAAGGGCCTGAAGGCGAAGGTGACTTCTTATTCTTGCATGGCTTATTTGCTTGTTTCGTTGCCTGGGCTGACCACCTTTCTTTTCAGTAGCTGCCGGCACTATCCCTGCCGTTGTTGGGTTGGAGGCGGCAACCAGAGCTGCCGCTGGGGAGAGGGAGAGAGAAGTCCCCTTGACCTCTGTTGAGGGCGACTTGCCTTCACCGACACCTCATCGAGAAATAGAAGGTAATTTGCAGCTCGCCTGTAGAGCTCAGTGGCATGTTGTATTTTTAGTCAAGTCTTGACTGTTTATTGTCCTTTGACTCCAGTCGACATTCGGCCCACACTGCTCCCTGAGGTTGGCGCCTCGGTAGAGGTCGTCATTGGAGAGCAAGGGCTTCCAAGGGACCAGCCCCTAGATATTCCGTCAACGGATGTTCCTGAGACAGAGATCGCTGAGGAGGCTCTGGATAGAGGGCCCTCCCCTGGCAGCCTAGTTCCCGCTCAGGTACTTGAGGTTCGAGAACAAGCAGAAGAGTCATCCTCTTCTAAACAGGTTGATTATGGCGGCGGCTCTGCCGATGACGAGGGGTTCCCCATGGTTGACACCGAGACTGAGGACGCCGGGGCTTCATCAACTTATGAGAGCGACCTGCCGACGTTTAGCCCTCCGAGGCTATTGGGAGCCGAGCACGGGCCATCATACCCGGCTACAGGAGAGGGGCCTGAATCTTCAGAGGCCACCTTGGGAGGCCTAAATATAGTGCCGGTTGAGGTATGAAGTATTCTGATTCCCACTTGCAGCACTTCTTTTAATTTTCAAGCCAGCTGGCTGATGTATATACATGGAATGCAGGCTGAGGTGGTAGCGCCGGCTATAATGATCCGCGTACCCCTTCCAGATGTGGATATGGGTCAGTCGGCCTTCCCACCGGTTGTGAGGCCTATTGCCCTGCGGCTTCCACGGACCTATGCTGCTGCAGCGGCCTCAGAGGAACCCGGTGTGACTGCCGAGGTCGGCGGCCTGCCCGAGGTTGCAGGGGCTCAAGCCCTGGTTGCCGGTGACGAGTCATTGCTGAAGCCGAGTGGCCCCCCGGAAATAGAGGCAGGGGAAATTATTGTAGGCGAGGCCGATATCATTAAAGCTCTGTCGATCATAGAGGGCTCTCCTGCCTCAGCGGCCGGTGAGACTGCTCAGGAAGAGCTAGCGCCTTCCATCATCGACACGGTTGTTGTAGCCTCACCGCAACGGGCGGGCAAGGAAGTTGCCATGATGGAGGTTCCTCCAGTTGATGTAGCCGCAATAGTCGGGCTGGATGTGGGCATCGTACAGACTATGCCGTCGACGTCCCTCGGGGTAGCCGACGATATCTGGGCCGAGGTAGATAGCAGGGTAGACTTTCAGCTCCCCGAGACTTCGCCACTGGGCCTACAATTTTCTGGAGACATGGTGTGGCAGTCTCTGGATAACCTCCAGCGTGCCATGTTAGCTTCTCCGGACCTGACTTATCTGCAGCTGAGAAGCTTGATAGATCATCTCTCCCGATCGCTTTTAGCCTTCGGCTGTCCAATGGATGATTGGACCCCGCGGGTTGTGATGTTGTTAAAACATGCCAACAGGCGGGAGTTCCTCAGTCGAGAGGTTTTTGATCAGCTGACTGCCGCGAAGCTGGAGAAGGCAGATTGCCGTACCGCCGTTAGTTCATTGAGGATGACCGTGGGACAGCTGAGAAATGTTGCCAGCAATATCTCGGAACGTCGGATGCTCCTCACGGCACGGATGGCCGAGTTGCGCTTGGAACTTGCTAAGGTCGAAGCCGAGCTGCAGGAAGGAGAGCGCCTAGAGGTCCAGACAACGGAAGAGGCTGACCTGGCTGAGGGACAGCTTGCCTCACTAGACGAGAGGTTATTTCAGCTGACAGCCACCGAGACCCATTTGCAAGAGTTGACACGACATCCTTCGCTGGGCCTTTTAGACTTGGCAGACATCTTCCGGCGCCCTTTGCCATGACCTTGCTTTTTTTTGTAATGCTCCTTTTGTCTTCGGAGCTCATGTACCCTCGGGGGATACCCCGGGCAAAAGAATGTGTTCCACCCATTCTCGTTAAATGGAGATATTTCTTTTTGTTGCCGTCAATCGCGACTTCTTTTCCTTTCTTGTTCTGGATGGTCACCCGAACCTAAGGATACTTGCTGATGGCGCAGGAGAGCGCTCACGCCTCAAGGAAGGGGTGAGGTGTTCGCTCCACCGCGATGTAGCCGTTCCCGGAACGGGGCCTTCGCTAATGTGGGGCATAGGCAGCGTAGGCAGATGCCCCTAGCGAACCTTGCCGATGATGATGAGAGGTGTGTTATGACCCTTGACATGGGTCAAATGTCGATGCCACGATGTTTTGTTGGTCAGTGAGGGCGGAAGGCCCAGGTTAGAGAGTAGTCGACCGATCTTGTCGATGGTGACAAGGGTCGAAAAGGGGTAGACGGTCTTGCCGATGGTGACAAAAACCGGATAGGTAGTGATCGATCTTGCCGATGGTGACAAGGGTCAAAAAGGGTAGACGGTATTGCCGATGGTGACAAAAACCGGATAGGGTAGTGACCGATCTTGCCGATGGTGACAAGGGTCAAAAAGGGTAGACGGTATTGCCGATGGTGACAAAAACCGGATAGGGTAGTGACCGATCTTGCCGATGGTGACAAGGGTCGAAAGGGTAGACGGTCTTGCCGATGGTGACAAAAACCGGATAGGTAGTGACCGATCTTGCCGATGGTGACAAGGGTCGAAAGGGTAGACGGTATTGCCGATGGTGACAAAAACCGGATAGGTAGTGACCGATCTTGCCGATGGTGACAAGGGTCAAAAGAGTAGACGGTATTGCCGATGGTGACAAAAACCGGATAGGGTAGTGACCGATCTTGTCGATGGTGACAAGGGTCGAAAGGGTAGATGGTCTTGCCGATGGTGACAAAAACCGGATAAGGGTAGCGACCGATCTTGCCGATGGTGACAAGGGTCAAAAGGGTAGACGGTATTGCCGATGGTGACAAAAACCGGATAAGGGTAGCGACCGATCTTGCCGATGGTGACAAGGGTCAAAAGGGTAGACGGTCTTGCCGATGGTGACAAAAACCGGATCGGTAGTGACCGATCTTGCCGATGGTGACAAGGGTCGAAAGGGTATAGACACTGGACGTGTATAAGTGGGATATCGGATGAAGATCCTCGTCACGACCTTGAAAGTGGCCTTTTGGACGGCGGATGGTTCATCACTATTCATCATTCAAAATTTTTTATTCACATTACTGACCTAAGCGCCCTTTCGGGTTTTCGCCGAGGCCAGCCCCCTCTTGCTTTTGCCCGCGTGCCCTTTCGGGTTTTCACGCGACGGGGTACCCAATTTTGCCTACGACGCCCTTTCGGGTTTTCGCCACAGTCGGGTTATAGTCGTTTTTGCACTTATCCTGATATAGGAACAAGTCTGGCGGGGTATCTCTATTTTTAACCCCAATTTCTTTTCTCTTTTTTTTTAATTCGAGATTCAGAAGAACTGGATCGCGGGAACGCCGACCGTCCTTGTTGATGAGGACAAGGGTGGGTCTTAGGTTTATTTCGTCGACACTGGTTAAATGTCGAAGCAAGGAAGTGGTTTATTAACAAGGATGTAGGATCCAAGTTCAAGAGTAAAGGTTGACCGATCTCGCAGATGATGGCGAGAGTCGAAGAGGGTTTGTTCATCGGCATATGTCACTGCCGAAACAAGGATGGGGTTGTCAACAGGGACGTAAGGTCCAATGTTGGGGGTAGAGATCGACCGATCTCGCCGATGATGACGAGGGTCGAAAAGGGTTTGTTCATCGACATGGGTTACATGCCGAAGCAAAGATGAGGTTATTAACAAGGACGTAAGGTCCAAGTTATGGACAGAGATCGACCGATCTCATCGATGATGACGAGGGTCAAAAAGGGTTTGTTAAAGTATTCCCGATGGGACTTTGATGATTGTCCCTTTCGGAGTTTTATTGGGTGGAGAATAGGAGAGGCATTTGGGAAACTACCACTTTACTGACTCAAGCGCCCTTTCGGGTTTTCGCCGAAGCCAGCCCCCTTTTGCTTTTGCCCACGCGTCCTTTCGGGTTTTCACGTGGCGGGGTACCCGATTTTGCCTGTGACGCCCTTTCGGGTTTTTGCCATAGCCGGGTTATAGCCATTTTTGCACTTGTCCCGATGTGGGGGCAAGTCTGGCGGGGTATCTCTATTTTTAACCCCCTCTTTTTTTTTTTTCTTCTTTTTTTTTTATTTGGAATGCGATCTGAAAGAGGGTAGCTTGATCAGGGCGAGATGCCACTAACCAAGGAGAGGTAGCTTGATTAGGGTGGAAAACCACTAGCCAAGGAGAGGGTAGCTCGATCAGGGCAGAGTGCCATTGACCGATGAAAAGTAGCTTGATCAGGGCGGAATGCTGCTAACCAAGGAAAGGTGGCTTGATTAGGGCGGAATGCCGCTAACCAAGGAAAAGGTAGCTCGATTAGGGCGGAATGCCGCTAACCAAGGAAAGGTGGCTTGATTAGGGCAGAATGCCGCTAACCAAGGAAAAGGTAGCTCGATTAGGGTGGAATACCGCTAACCAAGGAAAGGTGGCTTGATTAGGGCGGAATGCCGCTAACCAAGGAAAAGGTAGCTCGATTAGGGCGGAATGCCGCTGACCAAGGGGAAGGGTGGCTCGGTTAGGGCGGAGTGCCACTAGACCAAGGAAAGGGTAGCTCGGTTAGGGCGGAGTGCCACTGACCAAGGGGAAGGGTAGCTCGGTTAGGGCGGAGTGCCACTAACCAAGGAAAAGTAGCTCGATTAAGGCGGAGTGCCACTAACCAAGGATAAGTAGCTCGATTAGGGCGGAATGCCACTAACCAAGGAAAAGTAGCTTGATTAGGGCGGAATGCCGCTAACCAAGGAAAAGTAGCTCGGTTAGGGCGGAATGCTGCTAACCAAGGAGACGTAGCTTGATTAGGGCGGAATGCCGCTAACCAAGGAAAGGGTATGTTCCGACCGATCACTCGGGGTGTGTCGGCTGCGCCGCATGATACAGCTTAATGTGTTTTCCGTTGAGGGGAGAGAACTGGACGGCTCCTTTGTGGTCTACAAGGACGTAGGCACCCCCTTCATATACTCGGCGGACGATATACGGTCCGACCCAGTTTTCGACCAGCTTCCCTTTGGGGTTAGAGGCCATCACTTCTCTTCTTTTGACCATCACCAGGTCTCCTTTCTTGAACTCTCGACCCTTGACTAACTTGTCAAAAGCACGGGCCATGCGAGCTTGGTAGAGTTGGATGTTTTGTTGCGCCTGGAGGCATTTTCCTTCGAGCTCAGCGAGCTCTTCCAATCTTCTTTCTGCGTTGGTCTGCTCACCACTGACTAATCCGTGCTGGATGGCAACTCGCAATGAAGGAACTTCGAGTTCAATCGGCACTACAGCTTCCGACCCATAGACAAGGGAGAAGGGTGAACAGCCGGTTGGGGTCTTGTAGACAGTACGATAGGCCCAAAGCGCTTCGTACATCCTTTCTTCCCAATCCTTTTTGTTAGACTTGACAGTCTTTGCCAACAGTGTGCACAAGGTCTTGTTGAAGGCCTCTGCTAATCCATTGGCTTGAGGGTTATAGGGGGAGGATGTCCTCCAGTCAATTTTGTATTTGTCGGCCAGCCGATAAACCTTCTGGTTCCTGAAATGGCTGCCGTTATCAGAGATGATTCGGCTGGGGATCCCGAACCGAAATATTACATTCTGCCGGAAGAATCTTGCAACTAGTTCTCCCGTCACATCTCTTAGTGCTATTGCTTCTGCCCATCTGGAGAAGTAATCTGTAGCTGCTAAGATGTATCTGCATCCTGACGAAGATACCGACAGTGGCCCTACCACGTCCGTGCCCCACTGAGCAAACGGCCAACTTGGTAGAGTGGGATGTAGTGGCACTGGGGGTCTCCTCGCCACATTAGCATGTTCTTGACATTTCTGACAAGCCTTGGCGAACTTGCAGCAATCATTGAATATAGTGGGCCAATAGTAACCCAATTTCTTTATCTCTATCTTCATTTTTGGACCGGCCTGGTGTGCCCCAGCTGATCCTGCATGAACTTCTTGCATCACCTGTCCCGCTTCTGCTGAAGACAAGCCATGGAGTAGGACTTTCCTTCGAGCATCTGCCATAATTCGGAACAAGGTCCCGCTTCTCATCTCATAAGAATCCTTGATCCTCAGGAGCTTCATTCTTTGTTCCTTTTCTTTTGGAAGTTGCTGGTGTCGAAACCAGCGTAGGAGATGCTCTCGCCAGTCGGGCTGCTGGACCCCTTCGATGATTGTTACCTCCATCTCTTCTTCGTCGGCCAGAACCTCTGTTACGCTGGGGACCTGTCGGCGGTTGATCACTGTTATGTTTAGGCTTGTGTCTGGCGGGACCGCCAATGAACTGGCCAATTTAGCGAGGGCGTCTGCCTGAGCATTCCGGCCTCGATTGATGTGCCTAATGCTGATGTAGTAAAATTTCGACATCAGGCGAGCTGCCAACTGGTGATAGGGGAGGAGCTCTTGCTTTCGCACCTCGAACTCTCCTTCCAGCTGTTTTATAACTAGCATGGAGTCTCCGAATGCTTCCAGCATCTGAATTCCCATGGACAGAGCAATCTGCAACTCGATTATCAGGGCTTCATATTCTGCTTCATTGTTCGTGCATTGTTTGTTTATGGAGCAGGATGTATGCACCACTTCTCCTTCCGGGGACTTCAAGACTATGCCTGCCCCTGCTCTGACCCTGGATGACCCGGTAGCAGAGGTGTCGATTCTGGAAGCACCATCAAAGTATAGTTGCCATGAGGAAGGCTGTACTTGGGCGGCTTCTAGGGTTTCATCCTCGGGAAGTTCCGGTTCCCACGGGCTTTCCCCGGGTATCGGATGTTCAGCAAAGAAATCTGCAATAGCTTGACCTTTGATGGCCTTGCGCGGTACGTAGGAGACATCAAACTCCATAAGGATTACCGCCCATTTGCCTAGGCGGCCTTTGAGTGCCGGCTGGGACATAATATATTTCAGGGGATCCTCCTTGGACACCAAGCTGATTTCATGCGACAACATATAGTGTCGAAGCTTTTTGACTGCGAAGACTAGTGCCAGGCAGATCTTCTCAATATAAGTATATTTCTCTTCAGTTCTGACCAGTCTCCGACTGAGGTAATAGAGGGCTTGTTCTTTCCCTTCTTCATTATTCTGGGCTAGCATTGCCCCCAGAGAATTGTGTGTAGCTGCTATATACAGTATCAACGGCCGTCCTTTCACCGGTGCGCCCAATACTGGAGGAGTCTTCAGATAATCTTTTAACTTGTCAAAGGCTGTCTGGCAATCTTCATCCCAATAGAAGGGAACATCTTTCATCATCAACTTGTGAAAAGGCTGGCATCGCCCTGACAAATTGGAAATGAACCGCCGGATATAAGCCAAGCGGCCTTGTAGTGACCTCAGCTCGGAGATGTTCCTTGGTGGAGGTAACTCCTGAATCGCCTTGATCTTTGCGGGGTCTATCTCGATCCCCCGATATCGGACGACAAAGCCCAAGAATTTTCCGCTCGACACTCCGAACGCACATTTCATAGGATTCATTTTTAGCTCATGCTGCCTCAGCCTCTGAAAAACAATCCGGAGGTCTTGCAGGTGATCTTCTTTTCTTCTGGTTTTGACCACCAGGTCATCTATGTAGCACTCGACCTTGTGGTAGAGCAATTCATCAAAGATTTTGGTCATTGCGCGCTGATAGGTTGCGCCAGCATTCTTCAGTCCAAATGGCATTCTCTTGTAATGATAAATGCCTTTGGAGTTCGGAAAGCAGTATGGACCCGGTCGTGCTCCGCAATCCAAATCTGATTGTAGCCGGACGACCCATCCATGAATGACAGGGCTTCATGGCCGGTTGTAGCATCGATCATGACCTCGGTTATTGGCACCGGGAAGTCATCTTTAGGGCAGGCTTTGTTTAGATCTCGGAAGTCGACACAAATCCGGATCTGTCCATTCTTCTTTTTTACGGGGACAATATTCGCCAGCCATGTGGTGTACTGATTTTCTTCCACAAATCCCACATCAATGAGCTTGTCAACTTCAGCACAGATTCGGGTGATGAGCTCTGGCCTCATACGCCGCGGTGGTTGTTTCACCGGCTCGGCTTCAGGGTTGATTGCCAGTTCATGTTGTGAGACAGCAGGGCTTAGACCTGGCATCTCTCTATAAGTCCAGGCGAAGCAATCCCGGTATTCTAGTAGTAGTTGAATGTACAGCTCCCGTTCTTCTGGGGACAGTTGGGCACTGAGGAAGGTAGGCCTAGGGTCCCCCTCATCTCCCAAGTTGACTTCTATTAGTTCATCGACTGTGGCCTGGCCTCCGTCTTCTATCTCCGGAGGTGCCGGCTGGAGGTCGACGAAGTCTGGAATACCATCTTGAGGGTCGAGTACTTCGACTTCCTCGTCAGACACTGCCAGAGCTTCCTGAGGTTTCTTGATCTCTTGTGCTAGCGGCTGGGCGGATTGTTCTATTAGAAGATCCATTGCCGTTGCAGCTCCTGAGGGTGAGAGAACAGCTTCAGTGCTTGTAGATGAGGTTGCAGCCATGACAGGCCAGTAGTTGTTTGCCGCTGGACTCAGACAGCATATTGGATTTGTAGCAGCAGTTGAGGAAGTTTCATCTTCTGGGACAGGTGTATCTTCCGCAGAAGTGGCTTTTTCTTCTCTGGTAGCTGGCTCCCCTTGATTGGAGTTGACCAAGACCTCCCTGATTGGCAGAAAGGGTGTTGAAGTTGTCGTTAGTAGGACTCCTGTAGAGGGAGAGGCTACTACTTCTTGAATGTCCTCGGCTTCGCTGCTACCAGCCGTATCAAATTCGGCTTGAAAGGCCGCTTCCTCAGGACGGACCTGCTCCCAACATCGGCAGGAGATCAAGGTCTCCATTTGTTGATTCCCGGATAGAGCCAATTCAGCATGTTCGGCTTCCGCCGGGTATTCATCAAAGGTTGCCCCCAGAGGGCTATCTTCAGTTGGATAGAAGGTGGAGATGGTGTCCACCTCGTACCGCCCACTGTAATAGTAGTCTTCCAAGGTGAAGCCCAGACCCGGATGTTGAGAGACACGTCTCATTTCTTTGTCCAGATTTACAGGATACCACATCTTCTGGAAAGCTTCCTTGCGTTTTTGAGGCTGATCGGGAGGGATGTGTTGCTTTTGAAACATCCTGGCCGTCCGGTCAGTGGTGAATGCCAGGCCCTGAACAGGAACCCGCGGGTCGGCTAGATCCTCAGGGAGGCTGCAGTCTGTGTCTTCCTGAGTGGGATGCTCCTCAGCCGTATAGAACAAGCTGCTGGGCCCATCTTCTTGTGCCACCTCCCAGGCTTTGAAAGGTTCGACAGTGGGACCATCGAGGCCGGAGACTGGCTTGGTGAGGCCGGCCGGGACTCCGATGCGGTCGTGCTGTCGATCAACATGCACTTCCTTAGCTTTGGGGTATAATGCTGGGGGTGTCACCCTGCCGACGTTTCCAGAAGCCGTGATGTGGGAAACCACCTTCGGCTTGACATATCCGCGCGGCGGTGGTGGATACCAACCGTCACCCGATCTATTCTTCGATGCCCCTACGGGGGCTTCAGTTTCAGAAACCTTCCGGGGAGACCCCGTATACAGATTGGCGTCCGCCAAGTGACATTCAAACACCTCGAACGGGTGGATGTCAGCAAATATCCTTTCCTCCTTCCCCTGGAGGCTGTATTTGATGCATTGGTGGAGCGTGGAGGGCACCACCATATTTTCATGCAGCCATGGGCGGCCGAGCAGTGCTTTGTAGGAGGTGCGAGAGTCAATGACGTGAAACTGCACCGTTGTAGTGAAATCTGCCAGGGTCAGTGTGAACTCTGCCACTCCCATAGATACTTCACATTTCTGGTTGAAGCCAGCGATACGCATATCCCCGACTTTCTCGAGATGCACATTGAAGTGGTACCTCTCGTATATTCTATATGGCAAGATGTTGACTGCTGCACCAGGGTCAACCAGAATCCGGTTCAGCTCTCTTCCATTCAGATGTCCTTTCATATATAGAGGCCTGTTGTGACTGGCAGTAGGTAGTAGCATGTCTTCTGGAGAGAAGGTCATACTGGCCTCTGGTATAGCCTCAGCTATGCAGGTTTCAAACTGAGCAGGCGTCTGCAGAGCAGTAATGATTGCCTGTCGAGTTTCTTCACTCAAAGAGAGAATTTCCCAGATCGTAAAACGAGCAGGGAGCTTCTTGAGCAGCTTCATTATTCGGCTTCCAGCCCGGACATTGGAGAGCTTCATCTCCTCAATCCATCTGGGCTTAGGAAGGTTTTGATTTGTGGGTCCGGACGGACCTGCTTCATCTTCCTCGGACTCGGCACCCTCTTGACTGGCACCGGCTGTCGGGTCTTCTTTATTAGCTGCTGTAGGGCAAGCCCCATCTGCATTCGCATCCTCAGTAGATTGTGCTGGCTGCGGGTGAATGACCCCTGGTGTAGGGTTAGCTTCCTGACAAGGCTGTTTCCCCTTTGACATCTTCATGAATTCAAGGAATGAAGGGACTGTCTTGCCCCCAGTCTTGCTGTATAGACCTGACGGAGGAGGGATTTGTACTCCCTTAACTTCCGGCGGAGGTGTCTTGTAGGGTTGCTCCCCTCTGAACATAATGTTGTGATTGGGTGGTGGCTGGCGCCCCCATTTCCGGCCTGACCGAGTGGCATGTGCAGCAGTTGCGGCCTCGGCCTTGCCTCCCCCAGCATGGGGTGTGAAGCAAATTTCTTCTTCTTCCTCTTCTCCGGGCAGGTTGAAGAGTGCTGACAGGGTATTGCAGGAGACGACCTGTGTTTTATGGGCCCCAGCGGCCTTTCTCTTCTTTTTCTTTTGCTTTTTCTTCTTTTTGATTTCTGCAGGTGCTTGCCCCCAGAACAGGTTGCTCTCTTGAGGTGGTGCTGCTTCAGCTTCCTCCCCTTGCTTGAGTGAGAGTTGCTCCAGCTCTTGCCACGGGACGTGGTCCCGTAGCAGCAGAGGTTTCAGTTCGGGCTGTACATATTCATCTAGCCCTTCAATTAGGTGTTGCAGTCGAAGGACTCCAGGATTGGTTTCCTTGATTACTGGCAGCGGAGTTTGTCTCCTCCTGTTGGGTGTGTATATTCTGACAGCTGTAGGTGGAGTGACCCATACGGGTGCTACCACTGGCGGAGCAGGCCGGGGTGTAATGCCACGGATATGTGCCCCCTCTTTTGGGCGGGGTGCCCTCTTCTTCTTGTGCTTCACAGGGATTTGCTGCCACCCCTGCTGCTCCTTCACGGGCTCCAGGAAATGGATTTCGTAGGTGCTCCGTGTGCTTGCTTCAGAGATCTCCTCAGGTAATGCCTGGTAGAGGGAGACCATGTTGACTGCTGCTCTTCTGGGAGGAGCTTCATGTGGCTGAGGAGGGTCTACTTTGTACTCTCCCAGCTCTATCTCATTCTTCTTCACCATCCCTTCGATGACGTCTTTGAAAACATAACAGTCTTCGATTGAATGTCCCAGCATCTGGTGATAGGGGCAGAATCTTGGACTGTCTCTTCTTTTGAGGTCTTCTGGTCTTCTCGGCTCAGGCAGAGTGACCATACTGTATTCTGTTACCCAGTCAAACAGGATCCGGGTCTTATCCTTAGGAAAGGAATAAGCCTTCTTCATTTTGTCCCTCAACGAAGGACCTTCTTTGTCATCTGGAGCTTTCGCAGGTTACGGGGGAGCCGCTTTCTTGCCTTTCTCCTTCTGTTGTTCGAATGTCTTGATATCAAGTGTATTTGCTTCTTTAGGTGTGGGGCGCCGCTCCGCAGCCTTGCCTTTCTGGGCTACGCTGACAGCTGACGTCGGGACAGGTTTAGCTAGGAAAGCCTCTACCTCGGCCACCACATTATTCAGCCGGTCGAACGACCGTATTTCCATTCCGATCATTTTTTCCAGGACCTCCCTCCTGAGATTTTGTTTACATATTTGCACAGCGTCCTCCTGATGCGGGGGTCGCTTGCACCTCATTCCGAGGTTCCTCCACCTCTTGATGTAGTCAAGGGCGGTCTCATCTGCCCTTTGTTTTGTCGAATAGAGTTCGGCCACTGTGACCTCCCTCTCTGTGACATGGAATCTTTCTCTGAATTTCCTCTGCATATCTGACCAGTCATTGATTGACCCGGCCGAGAGGCTGGAGTACCATTCAAATGCGAGCCCCGTCAGCGAGGACCCGAAGAATTTCAGCAAATATGACTCGTCGGTGGACAGATCACCCATAACGGTCATATAATATGCAATATGTTCTTTTGGGGAACCTTTCCCGTTGAATTTGTCAAATTTGGGCGGCTTGTTGACTCCCGGGGGAAGTCGCTTAGCCGCATGGTGTTGCGGGTAGGGCACCCGATAGGCATCGAATGCGACGTAGTCGCCTTCGCTCTTCTCTGCGAGCTTCAGCTCGATCATCCTCTCCACCATCATCCGGTTCACGACCGTGGGGTCGACTGGCTCCGGATAGAAGTGTGCTGGCTGCAGGTACGGGGTGACCAGGGTGGTCGCCTGTGGAGGATGCAGCAGCGGGGGTGTTGGGTGCACCTGAGGAAGCACCGGAGGTAGCAGCGGCTGAGGCTGTGGTGGCCGCTGTTGTGCTGTCGTCACAGTTGGCTCTGACGGCTGGGGTAGTGTGTAAAGTGGTGGAGGGTCATCTCGACGAGCCGCTCCCCGGGATGATTCACCTTGGACTTCGGGTGGTTTGGAGGCCGATGAGTGTTCAGTTTTCTCCATCAGCTGTTTCTTCAGGGAATCTATTTCCCGTTGATATCTGTGCAACAGCATCAAGACTGATGGATCTATAGTGGTGGGGACACCTTCTGTTGTTTCCCCGGACGTACCCTCGGGCAGGATGTCGAGGAGTACGTCGTCTTCTTCTTCCGTCGTTACCACATTAGCGGTCAAGACGGGGGCTTTGTCATCCCAGTGGAGGTATAACTGGGGCTGTTTCTCTTTCATCATTGTCAGAAGCCCTCTTGCTGCTTCTGTCCTGCGGGTAGCTGGTCCCGGCCGTACGGCCAACTGAGCCAGTTCTTGGGGGTCTTCAGGAAGCTCCCCATATCGGCTGGCTACACCAGCCATGTTGCAAGTGAAAACCTGCATCCTCCTTCTTTGTCGATGGACCCTCCGCCTTGCTTGTTGCGGAAAGGTCAGCCTCTCGAACACAGAAATTCTTCTTCTTTCTTCCCGCTCGGGGAAGGCTTCATCGGCTTTGATCTCAGAGCCGTCATTGTGTCCATTGTCGTCGACCGACGACATCCTCATTATATCCTCCATTTCTTCTTCATCTGCCGTTGATGGGCAGTAATTTTCTTCAGTGGCGACTGTCTGCATCAGCCGCTGCTGTCCGAGTGAGGTGTTACCCAATCCTCGGAAATAGCTTCTGACCAGGCAGGCCATTTCTTCTCGACCCCGTTCTTGATGTAGCACGGGGGAAAGTGGTCGACCTCCAACAGGAGGAATGTAGGCCAGTCGAGCTCTATCGGCTGGCTGTTGGAACCTTCGCCCCGTGGCAGGGACGTTGGCTTGACGGGCCACAGCCCGGAAACTTCTGTGGCGCGGAGGATCCGCAACCACCTCTTCTTCATTCATCGGGGACAAGCCCCTTTCTCTTCTCGCTCCCGCCTCGTCGTTCATAGGACGGCGGCGGGTGGGCGTTGGATGGTAGGCAGGTTGGGTCCGCTTGGGAACCCACACCTGTTTGAATTTCCTCGGCCTGAGCGCCGGGTTTTCTTGGCCATGGTGGCCGGCTTCTTCTCTTTCTGCCCTCCTTCCAGCGAGAGCTTGATAGTTGTTGTAGACAGGAACGTTTGGGATGACGTAGTCTGGGGTCACCCGTGCCGTGCGCCCGTTGAGGAAGACACGCATGCCTCCCACCAGCATTGATTTTCCGGACTGAGAGACAGTTCCGGTGATCATAGCAGTGTTCTTGCGAGCCTGGCGACGCTGACGTCCTCCAGGGGGCTTGTTGATGACAGTGGGATGCATCCCACGTACAAGGTGGTGCACCAGGCAGCTAGCGGCCGGGGCCGGATCTTGAGCGAACCATCGCAGCAGGGAGCCTTCAGAGGTTCCATTTCCTTCACGGTTTCCTTGACGGGTTCCGTGGCTTCGACCTCCAGCAAGTCGACAAAGGCCAACCCCAAGAAGTTGGGGAAGCCCACAGCAGGAGGAAAGCTACCAAATTCCATGGGCACCGCCAGGTACCCTTGCGCGTGTCCGGCGACTATCGATTGGTCGAAGTCGACGCCAGCTATTCCATGAGTCGTCATTGTTTGCACTGAAATATCAAACAAGGCGATAATCAGTAGTCTTTGAGAGGGCTTCGAAGCCCGAATATCTCGGCAAAGAGATGAAAGGTGACACTGGTCCCACCGGGCGTGCCAGACTATGTTTGCGACCTTTTTTTCTTCTTTCGCGGGTCGATCGACCAACTGACTAACTGGTAGTCAAACGATCAATTAACGACGCGGGCGTGCCAGTCACATGAGTGACGATTCTATTGTGCGCTCATTCTGACCCGTGTCGGGCGAATGTGAGGTTCGGTCGGGACCAGCAGTCCGCCATACCATAAGGTTATGGCGTTAATTACATCCCCCACGAGGAGGGAACACCTTTGATTAATTGCCGAGATATCGGGCTGTCGAAGCCGGAAAAGGAACTACATGATGATTATTAGTTGAGGGACTTGCATCCTTCTGTGATTGACACAAGAGTTCATCCCATAAGTGGGAAAGGGGTTAGAATGATGCGACGACACGATTCGGGACGAAACCGGTGCAGTGCGTGCAAAGACAGGGGCTAAAACGCTTGAAACGGCGCCCTGGAACGTAGGTAAAAGGTTTAAAACGGCGTCAGAACCGTAGGTAAAAGGGGCAGGCTGTTAAAACGGCGCGGGAAGCCGGGGCGCGCCGGGAAGGCCGCGCGAAAGGTCGCGCCGGGAAGGCGCGCCGGAAGGCCACGCCGGGAAGACCGCGCCGGGAAGGGCGCGCCGTTTTAAGGCGTGATCGCGCATGAACGCGCCGAATTAACCCGACTTCATGGAAACAGGAGCCTCGTTGGTTTATTCATAGATTTATTAAGAGGTTTTGGATGGTTTTGAGAATTTATTAAGTTGATTATTCATAGAATCGGTGCCGAGTCATTTAAAGGCCGAGTCACGGGCTCGCGTGAGGCGATTGTTCCGAGTTTAACTCGTTCGAGCCGAAATTTCGGCAGCATCTCCCCATCTCAAAGGATGGTCGGGGAGACGCAGGGAGTACTCACGTGGCGGAGTAAACCCCTAAAAGCCGGGTGGCACAACGGCGGCCGGCAGACCCAAACGGATAGGAAAACCCCGAGGGCTAGCCTGCTAGGGGCACCGAGTCCGTGGGTAACGGTGAGTGAGTGAGGCGACTCGATATGGGAGCGAAAACCCCGAGGGCTAGCCTACGAGGGGCACGCGACCCGAGTCACCACAACACTCGAATCGGGACGACCATACAGGGAAGGAATCCCCGAGGGCTAGCCTACGAGGGGAACACCACCCACGGTCACTGTCGAGTCCGTTAAGGACTGCAGATTCTGAACTGTAGGGCTTAGCCCCATTATTGTACACCCAGTGGTCCACAGGGAGATTTGTCATCGAGAGACGATCCCTCTGTCAACCGAATGATTGGTGAAAACAGGATTTGGGGAATGTCCCCCCTCCCCGGATGCTGGAGTGATGCTACATAGCATACTCCCATCAAAGTACAAATGACATAACAGGAAGCAGTATGAAACTTCGCTTGACGATGCCAGACAGACAAGCTAATTGCCTAGAAATACATTGAAATGATGGAGCCCCACGGATCGAGCAAGTCAATCACCAGCAGAATATGTAGCCGGCGCATAGCCCGGGGTACCGATATACATATACGTATATATGACATTCGAGAACAAACCCACATGGGGCTCACCGTCGAACGACTGGAAGCCATCCAAGGATTCTTCCCATCCCCCTGGTCTATGAAACAGAGCATAAAGGGGACGGTGAAGAACCTTATTCCCTAGGCGGAGACCAGACAGAGATATGCACACAAGTACATCTCTGCTCGCAAAGCCCATAAAATATTCAATGCTGAGTCCAGCCGTTGCATCAAACTCGAAAGGAAGAGAACCCCGGGGAGGGGGATGAATGATTCATGTAGCCCGAAGGCATAACCAATGTCGGAGAAATCGGTTATACGAGAGTATATACATATGTTGGAGACATCATTAAATGCACGCTCGAAGGAGGATTGGAGAGCGGGAGGAAGAGATACAACATCAATCAGAGCAACTCTTTATTCATCCCATGGAAGACACAGTTATGTGTATGCAGAGCACGTAGATTCCGGCGCCGTCGTTGTCGATCGGCCGCCGTTTCCATTAATCGAAGAAACGATTACAGACGGAATAATAAAAAAAAGGCAGAAGGAAAGATGAGGAAAAAGGGGGAGGAAAGGCTCGTATCATCGCCCCTCCCCCTTTTCTTCATTTACATTGCAGCCCTGGGGCGAATACAGCAAAACAGAAGCGGGGAGATTCGACGAGGAACACGACGACGACCCACCTAGAAGGCAGGGAAGCAGTCGATCGTCCTCTCCGACACCGGGGAGCTCGAGCGGAAGAGGGTGGCGGCCGCCGAGGGACTTCAGCCGGGAACTCCTTCAGAAAAGAAGCACCCCTGGACCTCCCCCCTTTCTTTCTATTTCCCTTTTCTTTCTTTTTGATTCCGCTTCCTCTCTTGATCGGGTCCCCCTTGATCTTCTATCTCTTGATCTCTTCTGTCGACAGGCTATATATAGCCTTGGGGTTAAAACGGCGCCCCAGGAAGAGGCGCGCCGGGTTGACGGCGCCGGGGAGAGGCCCCATTTGGCTTTTGCGCGCCGGGTTGACGGCGCCGGGGAAGGGCCCCATCTGGCTTTTGCGCGCCGGATTGACGGCGCCGGGGAACACCCCCTTTTGTTCTTTGCGCGCCGGTTTGACGGCGCCGTTTTAACCTATTCACTTGGCGTGTCAGTCCGGTAGGCCCGGAGATGATTCCGGAAGCTCCCGTCGACTGTTCCCCTCGCCCTGGCCATCGAAGGGCCTTGATGGGGTGTTCACGAAGCTCTTGATAGGACGAATGGCCTTAAACAAGACTTCGTGTGTGTCCGGTCCGAGCACACGGGTGTCCTACTGACACAGTCTTCGGCACTGTGATTTGTGCTTCTGGCTGAGACGGACTCGTGCTCGAAGCTTCCTTACAGGATGACGTTACATCCTGGACAATTCCACCTTGAATTGGTGATCAATCGGCCACTAACGGGCCCACTATGGCGAGAAGCCGAACCCGTGCCGGGTAATCGGGGTCTTCTGCTGACAGAACCTTTGGCCCCCTTGTTTCGGATGGCCGAGGACATTCTTCCTCCTTAGGAGAGTCATTGGGTAGACCGTCGTCCTTGGTCGGGCGACGGATGTGGGGTAGCGGCATGACGAGGTCGATGCCGGATCATTGGGCAGGCTTGATCGCGCTGCCGGTTGGTTGCGGGTTCACTTCGGCTCTCCTGAGGTAAAGTCCCCGACGTTCCCTTCAAGGTGGCTCGGGGCTTTGTCAGCTTGAGGGGTCCCCTTGATAAGTTGATCTTTATCGGCTTCCGTGCTTCAGTGGGCCGTATCATTCATCTTTGCGGCTTGGTTGCCAAAGGATCATGTTTTGAGTGCCAACAACTCTTCCTCGCTGCCCTCTGGCACCGAGAACATTAATGATGCCCACGCAAGCCCCGTTTGGACCGCGGGAGGCGCCCCCGGCATGGTCCTGACTCGATCTTGCACCGGGCCAACAAACTCATTGGTTTCATGCTACACTAACTAAGATTTAACCGAATGTTTTCAGAGTCTCGGAATAATATGTTTGCCGTGTCCCGGCATACATATGTTCTAGGTCCTTTTGCGACGATTACGATATTCTCAAGCCGGACACCCGTCCGAATATTAAACGGTCTCCCGAATGACCGACACATTTCGAACGTCCGCTTCCCTAGACATAGGGCTTTCCAGCCGATTCAAGGGATATTCCCTCGTTGCCCCTTGGCACCGGAAATATTAATGACGCTCATGCAAGTCTTGTTTCGACCGCGGGGGGCCCACCACAGTATGGTCGTAGCTTGCTCTTGCACCGGGCCAACAGATTTACTGGTTTTTTGACCGCTCCAATCGAGGCTTAGCCGAATGTCTTCCGTTCCTCTGAATAATAAATTTGCCATATCCTGGCATACATATGCTCCGATTTTCCCACGACGGTCGCACTTTTCTCGAGCCGGACATTCGTCCGAACATTAAATGGTCAGTACACGACCGACATGATCTCGAATGGTCTTCTCCTCGCCCTCGCGTGAGGATTTCAATACCTCGTAATAGACCTTTCGTGCAATTAATTTCTTGGCCATGAGGCCCTGAATCTCGGCGATTAATCAAGGGTGTTCCCTTGTATGGGGGATGTAAATGACGCCGCGACCTTTATGGCGCGACGGGTTTTGGTCCCGACACAAACTACACAATCGTCTGACGAAGTCAGATCGAGCGCACCATGGGCTCTTCGGGGCCCGAATAAATTGTCACTTCGGTGACTGGCACGCCCACGCACTTAATAGACGAATCACCTGAACAAGCGAATTTTAGTGTGTCCACAAGTCTGGCATGCCCGGTGGGACGGAAACCACCCTTCATCTCTTCGCCAGGATTTGGGGCGTTGTGGCCTCCTAATTAAGATGTTTGCCTGCTTTGATGAATGGCAGGTGCTGTCTTCGCCAGTCCTATGGGGAGAAAAGCCAGACTCGGTGCAGCTGCCTTCGTGGCCTTGAGGACGCTGCTTCGAAGCATATGCAGCTTCCAGGAATCATGGGGGCTGTTATAAAAAAATGTGGGGCTGTTATAAAAAAAAAGAAGAGAAAGAGAATAGAAGGGAGGGGAAATCAAACCCCCCCTTTTTTTCCTCAAGATGAAAGAGAAGAAAAGAAGAGAAGAAGAAAAGGAAAAAAAGGAGAAAAGAAAGAAGCAAAAAAGGAAGCGAAAGAGTCGACGAGAGAGGGTTGTACGGCCACGTCCGTCGAGACCCGTGCTGAATAAAGATTACCATTGTGGGGTTTATGCGGTGGAGCGAACCACTCATCCCCTCCCTGAGGGGGTGAGCGCTCTCCTGCACCTCCACCATGGTCAATCATACAAAACAAGGGGGAGAAATAAAGAAGAAAGGAAGAAAAGTTGGCCAGAATCGCCGACTGAAAGAGCAAGAAGAAACCTGGCATCCCGCCCGACTCTAGGAGGTCCCGAGTCCGTGGTGTAATGACCCCGCTCGTTCCTCCTTCCTGCTGCCTCCATCCGGCACAAAACGGCCCCTGAGTGGTTATTAAAAGACCCAGCGAGCCACAATTGTAGCTTGGTGAATGGTTGCCCGCTGTGGGGAATGCTTTATAGCAATGAGGCCAAGCATGGCCACCACTCCCGAAGAGAGCATGCACATACCCCGCCATGGGGGATGAGAGGAAGATATATACCCTGCTACGGGGGCATAGGAGGCAAAAAAAAAATACACCCCATTCCCACGGGCACATGAAGAGAATCCGCCCCGACTGCGGGGCTCACAAAGCAAAAGTTACACCCCAGCTTCGGGGCATTTGAAGGAGAATCCACCCCGACCTGGGGACGTAAGAAGAAATAGAGTTGCACCCCGGCTTAGGGGCATTTGAAAGGGAAATACACCCCGATATGGGGGCACCTGAAGCAAAAGACATACCCCGCCATGGGGGCATAAGAAGAAAATAATTCACCCCGGCCTGAGGACACACATAAAGAGAAACTCACCCTGGCTTAGGGGTATATGAAGAAGGAACGTACCCCGGCCTGGGGGCATAAGAAACAAAAGCACACCCCATGCTAGGGGCATATGGAGAGGAATGCGCCTCGCCCTGAGGGGCGCAAAAAAGTATAAGAACACACCCTGGCTTAGGGGCATTTGAAGAAGAAACAAACCCCGCCAGGGGCCACAGAAGTCATGAAGAATACGCCCCAGCTTAAGGGCATTTGAAGAAGTCACATCCTGCCTCGGGAGCATGAGAAGCAGCAAGAATACACCCCGGCCTAGGGGTATTTGAAGAAGAAACACACCTCGCTATAGGGGCATAGAAGCCATAAAGAATACGCCCCGACTTAGGGGTATTTGAAGAAGAAGGATACCCCGCCTCGGGAGACATTGCAAGTAGCGATACACCCTGCTTGGGTGCACAGGAAGCAAACCAAACCCCACTCCTGGGGACACATAAAGAGAGTACACCCCGCCATGGGGGCACATGAAGAGAACCCACCCCGACTCGGGGGTACATGAAGCAACAAAGAATACATCCCGCCTCAGGGGAATCTGAAGAAGAAGCATACACCCCACCAACGGGGGCACAGGAGCCGTCGAGAATCCACCCCACTTTGGGGGCACAAGAAGCAGACATTCCCCAGCATGTCGGGGCAGAAGAAGAAGAATCCCCCTCGGGGGCATATAAAAAAAAAAGAAGCAAAGATACACCCGGTGCCCGGCGCACATGAAGAGAAAGGCACCTCCCTCTGGGGGCACAACAAGCACCAAAGATACACCCCATTCCCAGGGGCACATGAAGAGAAATACACCCCTGCTCCAGGGGCATATGAGACAAAACTATACCCCGATTTAGGGGCATTTGAAGCAAAGACTTCACCACGCCTCAAGGGGGGGCATAAGAAGCGAAAGATATACCCCACCCCAGGGGCACAAGAAGAAAACACACCCCACCTTGGGGGGCGTAAGAATCCAAGAGATATACCTTGCCACGGGGCAACGGAGGCAAAATGTATTCCCCCCGGGGGCACGTAAAGCAACATACCCCTCGCCTCGGCAGCATATGAGGCCAAGAAGCTACCTCCCGGCTCGGGAGCATAAGAAACAAAAGATATACCCCACGTCGGGGGCATATGAAGTCAGGAATCACACCCCCCGTCTTAGGGGTATTTGAAGAAGAAGCATACCTCGCCTCGAGGGCCCGGAAGCCATAAAGAATACGCCCCGGCTTAGAGGTATTTGAAGAAGAAGCATACCCCGCTAGGGGACATCTGAAGCAGAACAAACAACATCCCCCGGCTTAGGGAAGTATATGAAGAAAGGAATACACCCCGATATGGGGGCACGTAAACAAAGAAGAAGAATTCACCACGCCTCGGGTGCATAAAAAGTAAGGACTACACCCCGCATTAAAAGCGGCAATACACTCCACTCTGGGGGGCACTAGAAGCGGAATACACCCCGTGCCGGGGGCATATAAAAAAAGGGATACCTTGCTCTGGGGCATCAGAAGCAGCAATACGCCCCACCTTGGGGGCATCAAAAGTGGCAATACACCCCACCTTGGGAGCACAAGAAGCAAACATTCCCCCCGGTGTGTCTGGGAAGAAGAAAAGAATTCACCCCGGCCTGGGGACACTTGAAGAAAGAAGCACATCCCGCCACGGGAGTATAAGAAAGAGAAGAATACACCCTGGTCTTGGGGCTTTTGAAGAAACAACACACCCCCTCCATGGGAGACAAAGCTACACCCCGACCCGGGGACACATGCAGAGCATCCACCCCACTCAGGGGGTACAAAGAGGTACACTCCGCCCTTGGCGCATAAGAAGCAGAAGCATTTACCCCGATCCGGGGGCGTAAAGAGGCAAAGAGACATACATCCCGACCTGGGAGCACATGAAGAAAGAATATACCCCGACCTAGGGGCGTAAGAAGAAGAAACATGCGCCCCGATCTAAGGACATAAGAAGCAAGAGAATATGCCCTGCGAAAAGGGTATAAGAAACATGAAGAATGTACCCCAGCCTGGGGGCACAGAAAGACACATACTCCGCCCTTGGCGCATAAGAAGCAGAAGCACCTACCCCAACCTGGGGGCACGAAAATAATACACTCCGCCCTTGGCGCATAAGAAGCAGAAGCATTTACCCCGACCTGGGGCACATGAACGAAGAGACATACACCCCGATCTGGGAGCATAAGAAGAAAGATATACTTCGCCCATGCGGCATTTGAAGAAACAACATACCCTGCTTCGGGGGCACAGAAGCCGTAAAGAGATACACCCCTGCCTCAGGGGGGCATAAGAAGCAAGAGAGCTACACCCCGTACCAGGGGCATATGAAGAAGAAACATACCTCGCCTTGAGGGCCTAGAAGCTATAAAAATGCGCCCCGGCTCAGGGGCATATGAAGAGAAGCCCACCCTGGCTTAGGGGTATTTGAAGAAGAAACATACCCCACCTGGGGGCATAGAAGCCGTGAAGAGTATACCCCACCATGGGGGCATTTGAAGAGAGCTACACCCCGCCTCGGGGGCATTAAAAGAAAATAACACACCCTGGTCTGGGGACATAGAAGCCAAAAAAAATACACCCCGCCTGGGGGCACAGAAGCGAAGAGGCAAAACACACCCGCTCAGGGGGGATGCATACCAAATGAAGCTACACCCCAACCTGGGGGCACATTAAGAGAAATATACTCTAGCATAGAAGCATCAATGAGAAAAGAAGAGCAGGATAAAGAAAAAGACAGGCATGAGGCAGACGTGGTCTTCGAGCCCGTCTCATCACACAAAAGAAGAGAAGAAAAAAAAAGAGACATGAGGCAAACATGGTCTTTGCACCTGCCTCTATGCAAAAGAAGAAGAGAAGAGAAAAAAAGCATACATGAGGCAAGCATGGTCTTTGCACCTGCCTCTCTACAAAAGAAGAAGAGAAGAAGAGAAAGAAGAGTCATGAGGCACGCGTGGTCTTTGCACCCGCCTCTCCACACAAAAGAAGAGGAGAAAAGAAAGAATACACATGAGGCAGACATGGTCCCCGAGCCCGTCTAATCACACAAAAGAAGAGGAGAAAAGAAAGAATACACATGAGACAGACGTGGTCCCTGAGCCCGCCTCTTCCCATAAAAGAAGAAGAGAAGAAGAGAAAGAACAGCCGCGAGGCGAACATGGTCTTCGCACCTGCCTCCCCACACAAAAGAAGAAGAGAAGGAAAAAAGGAGACATGCGACAGACATGGTCTTTGTACCCGCCTCTTCGCACACACAAAAAAAAGAAAGAGTGGCATGAGGCAAACGTGGTCTCCGAACCCGCCGCTTCACAAACCCTTCTCCTCGGCTCTCGTATCCCACTACCCGACGCCCTTTGGCTCAGTTATTCCGGCCAAGGCCCACTATCAGGATTAATCCACCCGTCCCACCGCGCTCTCCTATATCTTTTCGGCTTTATAGCCTACTTCTAACATCTCTCGGCTTGTCAGCCTACTCCTATTATCCCATGGCTTTTTAGCCTACTTTTCAGTATCCTTCAGCTCTTACAGCCCGCTTTCCCAACTATGGCTCTTGCAGCATGCTTCCCTTTGGCTCTTATAGCCTACTGCCCAATTTTGGCGCTTGTAGCCTGCTCCCCCGATTTGGCTTCCGTAGCCTGCTTTCCACAATTTCGGCTCTTGCAGCCCGCTTCCCAATATCTTTGGCTCTCCCAGCCTGCTTCCCAGAATTCGACCTTTACGGCCTGCTTCCCAGAATTCGACCTTTACGGCCTGCTTCCCAGAATTCGGCCTTCACGGCCCGCTTCCCATAATTTCGGCTCCTGCAGCCCGCTTCCCAATTTCGACTCTTGTAGCCTGCTCCCCCGATTTGGCCTCCGTAGCCTGCTTTCCACAATTTTAGCCTTCATGGCCCACTTCCCATAATTTCGGCTCCTGCAGCCCGCTGCCCAATTTTGGCTCTTGTAGCCTGCTCCCCCGATTTGGCTTCCGTAGCCTGCTTTCCATAATTTCAGCTCTTGCAGCCCGCTTCCCAATATCTTTGGCTCTCGCAGCCTGCTTCCCAGAATTCGGCCTTCACGGCCCGATCCCGTAACTTCGGCTCCTGCAGCCCGCTTCCCAATTTCACCTCCTGCAGCCTGCTTCCCATAATTTGGCTCTTGCAGCCCGCTCTCCTCGATTTCTGGCTATTGTGGCCTACTTCCAATATCAATTACGGCTTGTATGGTTCGCTTCCCCAATGTCCTTTCGGCCCTTCGCGGTCTCCTTCCTTAGCACCCTGGCTGCTGCTTTGATTCTATATGCACATACAAGATACATATATGTAATGACACTATGTTCTTACGCCAAAAAAAAGAAGAAAGAAAAAGAAAAGAAAGAAAAATAAGAATTGCTTGGCTACCCTGCTTGCATGTTTGCTTAATATAGATTAATACACCTCCTTGGAATTTTCTAGGACCACGTTTCCTTGCTAAATAATAATGCTGCCCCGATTCCTGATGCACGGGCGTCACGTCACGCGCTCGAAGGGAACCCGATTATGGCGGGTGCACGCGTCAAGGGGAAGAGTCATGGCTGAATCGTTAAGCCCAACTCACAAAATAAACCTGAGGCAACACTCCCACACTTAGCACTTAATGTGTTCAATAGCCTTCGACTATAGGGATTGCCCGAATTTCTTCTTAGCACTCTACGGAGACTTGAATTCCTGCACTCCCGTGAAAGGCAATCGTGAGGAAAAAGATGCCTACCCCCACTGTAAAGAAAAAAAAAGGGAGAAAAAAAAAGAGAGAGAAAAAAAGAAGAGAGAGAGAAACGCAGATCCGAGTAGCCGGGAATCCCCACTGAAACAAATGAGGAAACTCGCGCGAGATGGTGCAACGAATCACAATAAGGATGAATCTTAGTAGCCGGGAATCCCCATTGAGACACATGAGGAGACTCGCGCCGAACGGTGAAATCCGCTACCAAAATGAACAGATGGGGGCTGTGTGAAGCTACCGAAAGTCGAAAGCCTGGAACTAATGTGTTGGCGCTAGAGTGATCCTCGAGTGTCACCAGGAAAACCTGCATATCCCTATGGTTAGGGCTCTTTGTTCACAAATTTGCACTACCACGCTACAGAGAATTGCCTCGGGTGAAATGCGTGAATTTAGGCTATGCATGTAAGACATGCGATATCCTCTTGACGGGTGCACCACCCCTCAATTGTGCCTCGTGGCCAGCACTGTGTCTACGAATTTTGGGCGATGTCCCTATCCTATCCCCTATAGAGGGAGCTGCCTTACTTATATTTATGTTATGTCTGCTAATGAATGCTTGCATGCTTGAATAAAAAATTATAATATAAAAAAATAATAATAATAAATAATAAAAATATGTGTATACAATAAACTCAATTTCGGCTAGCGAAGCCTACTTTCCCAGCTCTGGCTCGTAGAGCCCAATCTTGGCCCCCATGGCCTACCTCCTGCCCTCACGGCTCGTTAATCTCCCAACTCTGGCTTCTATAGTCCGCTTCCCCGATTTGGGCGTTCACATCTTGCGCCCCAATTTTGGCACTTGTAGCATGCTTCTCTGATTTGGCTTCCGTAGCTTGCCCCCCATAAGTCCGGCTCTTGCAGCCCGCTTCCCAACTTTGGCTCTTGCAGCCTACTTCCCTTTAGCTTTTATAGCCTGCTTCCCCAATCCGGCCTCCACGGCCTGCCTTCCGTAACTTTGGCTCGTGTAGCCTGCTTACCTTTGGCCTTCGCGGCCTGCTTCCCAACTTTGGCTCTTGCAGCCTGCTTACCTTTGGCCTTCGTGGCCTACTCCCCAATTCCGGCTCTCGCAGCCTGCTTCCCAATTCTGGCCCAAGTGGCCTGCTTCCCAACTTTGGCTCTTGCAGCCTGCTTCCCTTTGGCTTTTGTGGCCTGCCTCCCAATATCTTTGGCTCTTGCAGCCTACTTACCTTTGGCCTTCGCGGCCTGCTTCCCAATTTTAGCTCTCGTGGCCTGCTCCCCGATTTGGCTCCCGCAGCCTGCTTCCCATAATTTCGGCTCTCGCAGCCCGTTTCCCGATATCTTTGGCCCTTGCAGCCTGCTTCCCAGAACTCGGCTCTCGTAGCCTGCTCCCCAGAATTCGGCCTTCACGGCCCGCTTCCCATAATTTTGGCTCTTGCGGCCCGCTTCCCAAACCCTTGGCTTTTATGGCCTACCTCCCCAATTCGGCTCACATAGCCTGCTTCCCAACTTTGGCTCTTGTAGCCTGCTTACCTCGGCCTCCATGGCCCGCTTTCCCAATTTTGGCTCTGGCAGCCTGCCCCCCCAAATTCTGGCTTTCACAGCCCGCTTTCCTGATTTATGGACACTAAACAAATCCTCACCTCATGTTTACGTGCAGGGGAATATAGAAGAAGATAAGAAGAGAAAATAGAGAAGAAAAGAAAGAAAAGAGACAATGAAACCAACAAATCGGGTCAGCTCCCGACACCCTGTCGGCACTGACGAAGAGACAAAGAGACCAACAAACCAGGTCAGCTCCCGGCACCTTGTCAGCACCGGCGAAGAGACAAAGAGATCAATAAACCAGGTCAGCTCCCGACACCCTGTCGGCACTGACGAAGAGACAAAGAGACCAACAAACCAAGTCAGCTCCCGACACCCTATCAGCATTGGCGAAGAGACAAAGAGACCAACAAACCAGGTCAGCTCCCGACACCCTGTCGGCACTGGCGAAGAGATAAAGAGATCAACAAACCAGGTCAGCTCCCGACACCCCGTCGACACTGACGAAAAGACAAAGAGACCAACAAACCAGGTCAGCTCCCGGCACCCTGTCGGCACTGACGAGGAGACAAAGAGACCAACCAACCAGGTCAGCTCCCGGCACCCTGTCGGCACTGACGAAGAGACAAAGAGACCAACAAACCAGGTCAGCTCCCGGCACCTTGTCAGCACTAGCGAAGAGACAAAGAGATCAACAAACCAGGTCAGCTCCCGACACCCTGTCGGCACTGACGAAGAGACAAAGAGACCAACAAACCAGGCCAGCTCCTGACACCCTGTCGACACTGGCGAAGAGACAAAGAGATCAACAAACCAGGTCAGCTCCCGACACCCCGTTAGCACTAACGAAGAGACAAAGAGACCAACAAACTAGGTCAGCTCCCGATACCCTGTCGGCACTGACGAAGAGACAAAGAGACCAACAAACCAGGTCAGCTCCCGGCACCTTGTCAGCACCGGCGAAGAGACAAAGAGATCAATAAACCAGGTCAGCTCCCAACACCCTGTCGGCACTGTCGAAGAGACAAAGAGACCAACAAACCAGATCAGCTCCCGACACCCTATCGGCATTGGCGAAGAGACAAAGAGACCAACAAACCAGGTCAGCTCCCGACACCTTGTCGGCACTGACGAAGTGATAAAGAGACCATCAAACCAGGTCAGCTCCCGGCACCCCGTCGGCACTGACGAGGAGACAAAGAGACCAACAAACCAGGTCAGCTCCCGGCACCCTGTCGGCACTGACGAAGAGACAAAGAGACCAACAAACCAGGTCAGCTCCCGGCACCCTATCGGCACTGGCGAAGAGACAAAGAGATCAACAAACCAGGTCAGCTCCCGACACCCTGTCGGCATTGACGAAGAGACAAAGAGACCAACAAACCAGGCCAGCTCCGGACACCCTGTCGACACTGGCGAAGAGACAAAGAGATCAACAAACCAGGTCAGCTCCCGACACCCCGTCAGCACTGACGAAGAGACAAAGAGACCAACAAACCAGGTCAGCTCCCGATACCCTGTCGGCACTGACGAAGAGACAAAGAGACCAACAAACCAGGTCAGCTCCCGGCACCTTGTCGGCACTAGCGAAGAGACAAAGAGATCAACAAACCAGGTCAACTCCCGACACCCTATCGGCACTGGCGAAGAGACAAAGAAATCAACAAACCATGTCAGCCCCCGACGCCCTGTCGGCACGGATGAAAAAGAGAAGAAGAGACTAACATGCTACGGCAGCTCCCGACGCCCTGTCGGCACTGATGCAAAAGAGAAGAAGAGACTAACACACCATGTCAACGCCCGACACCCCGCCGGCACTGACGAAGAAAAGAGGAGACAAACAAGTCATGTTGGCTCCCGACACCCCGGTGGCACCGACGAAGAGAAAAAGAGACCCGTACACCCGTGGGCACCGCTCGGCTCATCCTTCGCCTGCGCCACCCGCGGGTGGGGGGCATTTGTGGACACCAATAAAAAAAGAGAGAAAGAAAAAAGAAAAGAAGGAGAGAGAAAAGAAGGAAGGGAAGAAAGAAAGAGGAAGATGAAATAAAAAATAAATAAAAGAAAAGAAAAAAGAAAAGAAAAAAATAATAACAAAAATAATAACAAAATAATGAAATATATATATATATATATATAATAAAATAAAAGGGATGACCCTCTCTCTCTCTATCTTTCTCTCATTCTTTCTCTCTCTCATTTTCTTCACTCCTCTACCTGGCACGCCACTGTGCCGGATAACACCTACCGCACCGGATAGCCACATCTCCCTTCCTCTCCCGCGGTACACTCCCTCCTCCCGCATTGGGTGCACTTCAACCGCCTCCCCGCCCGGTTCTTCTGGTTCATGATTCATTGGATTCTGATGTGCAAGAAGAAGATGATGCACAGAGTTCTACTGCTAACTTCAGTAGACAAAGCATTTATCCCCCACCTGCTTTCGGTTCGTCTCCAAATCTTGAGGCACTTGCTCTTGAAGCGAGCAGAGCTCAGGTTCAAGATGGTGATAGTGTTACAAATGCTCATCTGCGCTCTCCTAGGCCTATGCACGAAATTACCTTCTCGGCAGATGATAGACCAAAGCTTCTCAGTCAGCTGACTTCTCTGCTGGCCGAAATAGGCCTCAACATTCAAGAGGCACACGCTTTCTCTACAAATAATAGCACTGGATGTTTTTGTTGTTGATGGCTGGCCATACGAGGAAACTGAACAACTTAAACATGCAATTCAAAAAGAAATTCAGAAGATTGAGAAGCAAGTCCCAGCAATGCCTCAGTCTGTGTTTCATTTCATCGAACATGGGCAAAAGGATGAGGAGTCGGCACAACTAGACTGTCTCCATATCCCTACAGATGGGACTGATGTGTGGGAAATCGATGTCAGGCAATTGAAAGTTGAAAGCAAAGTGGCATCTAGATCTTATGGTGACCTCTATAAAGGGGTCTATTGTAGTCAAGATGTAGCCATCAAAGTACTGAAGCCAGAATGCTTAAATGCAGAAATGCAACGAGAATTTGGCCAAGAAGTCTATATTATGAGGAAAGGTCACCACAAGAGCGTTGTACAGTTTATTAGTGCATGTACTAGGCTTCCCAACTTGTGCATTATTATGGAATTCATGTCTGGCGGAAGTGTATATGATTACCTTCATAAACAGAAAGGGACCTGGAAGCTGCGAATCTTTTAATAGATGAGCATGAGGTTGTCAAGAAGCTGGATTCTGATGACCCAATCCCTCGCGAGGATCGAAGGCAC
Organism: Amorphophallus konjac; assembly: GCA_022559845.1. NCBI lineage: Eukaryota > Viridiplantae > Streptophyta > Magnoliopsida > Alismatales > Araceae > Amorphophallus > Amorphophallus konjac. Next base: position 163,322,522 of record CM040119.1, read on the forward strand.
CGACAGCATCACGAGGATAGAAAGAAGCTGAGAAGAAGCAGAAGGAGCAGGAGAAGAAAGCCAAAAAGAAGGCCGGAGCTATGGTGCCCGATACCCCTGATGAGCATATTGGGGTTGAAACAGAGGTTGAGGAGCTGCAAGAAACAGAGGAGGATGCCCACTCCACCTCCGCCGGTGCGCCTGTGAGCGGCTCCCCCGGCACGCCTCGGTGGTCTCCACCCGGTACACCTGCGAGCGCCTTCGCCGACACACCCGTGAGCAGCTCCACCCCGGCACTCTCCCTAGCTCCTTCATCGGCACACCCGCTGCCGCCTCCGATGGCACACCCGTGAGCGTCCGTGCCCGGCACGCCCGCTCCTATCCTCCATAGCATGCTCCAAACGGCCCTTCACCGGCACACCCGTGAGTGGCTCCGCCGCGCTCCACCTCCCCACGGCTCGACACGTTGTTGGCGCCTCCTTTGCGCAACCAGTCTTCGCTCTAGCATCATTGGCAGGAAACTGTCCCTCACCGTTCCCTAGCAAGCACGTCGCCTCTGGAGCACCGCTAGCCTTCGCTTCTTCTATGGACGTTGTAGGCAAGCCCCATGCACACCACCTAGATCATCCTGCTGCTGCTCCTTCGGTCTCTCCCTCCCATGTCTGTGATGGGACAGTAGCAAGCAACGATACTCTGTTTCTGGTTCAGGAGGCTTGTCCACCATCTGCTGGCCTGCCCCAACCTTCCTCTGGTCTGCTGGCTGTTGCGGATCCCTCCCCAGCTTCGGTGGCCCATCGGTAGTCGTCTCCTGCCTCAGACCTTGCCGTCGCTGCCCCAATCGGGCCCCATTCTCTACTGCGTCATATTGGAGGCCCCCCCCCTTTTTTTTGCCCCTCCGGTTGCACCTTCACGAGACTCCCAGTCAGCTTCGGAGGCCATGTTGGCTCCTCTCCCGCTGGCCCCCGTCCTCTCGCCTCCGGTGTCCTTGGCTGTTGGAAGTCGCAGGGATGCCCCTGCTTCACCCTGCCTTGGTCTGCTGTGGAGGCCCGTCGTCTACCTGCCTCTGGCCCTGCTACCAAGCCTGGGGGTGGAGGTAGTATGGTCTAGCCCTAGCCGGTTGTGGGAGAGCCGCGTCCGGCTGCTGGCCCCTACTTTGCTCAACTCATCCGGCAGATCCCATCTACCCAGCAATTGTGCAAACCAACTGGGAGGCTTTCCCAGACGGCAACATCCATTATTCATCCGACAGCAACTCGCCTCATCCGATGCACCTTCTGCCACCTTACCCGGTCTAGTCCAAACGCCCCTTGGCCAGTACATCTGCGAGCGTCTCCACCGGCACGCCTTCAGCGGCCTTCAACCACGCTCCAGAGCACCACGCCCGGCACACCCCCTAGGTGCTGCCCCGGCACACCTTCAGTGCTCTTGATCGGCACGCTGACGAATGCCCCTCTCCCACGCACAACACCCTCTTTAGCCTTCCATGGCACACTATCTCGTGCCCTTCAACGGCACGCTTCTTCGGCCCCCCAGCGGCACACCCCCCCTGGCCCTTCAGCGGCACGCCCTTGTGCCCTTTCAACGGCACCCCCAAGGGCCTTCAGCGGCACACCCCCAGGGAGCGCCAGTGGCACACCCTCCAGGGTCCTCTAGCGGCACACTCCCGTTGAGCCCTTCGGCGGCACACCATTTGCCCCTCCAACGGCACGCCCTTTTGGCCCTCCTGCGGCACACTTCTTGAGCCCGCCAGCGGCACAGCGTGAAGGCATTTCAACGGCCGAACGACGTGACGCACATGCCCTGCGTATCCTTGGCGCGCAGTGGGTTGCCCGAGGTGTCGGTCGGAGGTTGGGCCACGTTGCCTACTCCTACTGCCACCCAGGACAAGGGAGTCAACTCCCATTAAATGCACTTCGGACGCCTCCCGCCTTCGAACGCTTCCGCCGTGTGGGGTATAAAAACCCCTCTCCTTCGCTGCGAACAGGGGGGGAAGAGGAGGAGACAACAAAGAAGAGGGAGCCACACACACAGGCAGAAGAGAAGAAGAGGGAAGAGGGGAAGAGAAGAAGAGAAGAAAGAAGAGGAGGGGAGGCTCCGCCTCCCCCTTCCTGCTGCTCCGTCCACCCGCCACCGCCGTCCGCGCGAAGAGAAGAAGAGAAGAAGAGGAGCACGTCGCTCCACCCACCACCACCGTCTGTGTGAAGAGAAAAAGAGAGGAAGAGTGGGTGGAGAGAGGGAGTGAGGTCCGGGAGGGGAGGAGTCCACGCTCCGTTCCCCCCGCTGTATTTATTTTTTCTCTTTCTTTCCTTTCATTCCCTATTTTGCCGATGTTGCACTGTATTAGTCCCCTCGGGACATTTTACTTGTAAGAATAGAAATAGAAGGCTTGCAAATTTTTTTGGGCGTCTTCCTCAGGCATCTCTTCCGTGTCTGCATCCTTTGGTGTTTCACGCCCCTTTCTCTTTTCCTTCCTTAGAGTTTACTTCTTGCCAAGCGTTTTCGCTTTCGTTCGCCCCAGTCGTGCCTTCAACGGCACGCCCTGATTGTGCCTCCAACAGCACGCCCAGTCGTGCCTTCAGCGGCACACACTCTTTGAACCCTTCGCCGGCGCGCCTGATCAGGCCTTCGCCGGCACACCCCATCAGCCCTTGCCCGGCACACTCGCCCCTCCTTCTTGCCCGGTGCACTCCCTCTTTGGCCAGTCCTAGGAGTAGTCTTCCACTCGCCGCTCCCTCCGAGTTTTCTGAGGTTTTATTAAGGTGTTGCCGCTCTCGGGCGCCCACCTCTAGTTGTCGGGTTCCGCCACTCCATGTGAGCGTGTTCCATGTATCTCCCTTACACTTGGGTCAAGGGGAGGTGCTGCCAAATTTTTGTTAGAAACAATAACATGTTAACAAGATAAAAGAAAAGATAACAAACAAATAAAAAAAAGAGAACAATGGTAAAATGCTTTAACCAAAGCAAAGGGACCGCAACAAACTCAAAGAGAACCAAATCAAACGACAACTAAACAACTTGAACATTCGTCCTCATGGGAGAAAGAATGGAAGTTAATCAAGAGAAGAAAAGAAGAAACCTATGCAAACTTAATAAAATCAGAAAAGAAGAAAAGAAAAGCCTTAAAAACAGGTAGCAGAGGAGTGGGCCTTCATCGGCACGTCTGTCCCAGCCTTCGCCGGTACGCCCTCCACCCTCGTTGGCCGGTACACCCCTAACCTTCCTTCAGCAGTACGCTCTAACAACCCTTCAACGACACACCTTCTCGACCCTTCAGCGGCACACTCCTCTCACCCTCCGAAGTGGAACATAATGTATAGACTTTGAGCTGGCCAACGTACAGACTTTGGGCTGGCCAATGTATAGACTTTGAGCTGCAATGTACATACTTTGAGTTGGCCAACGTACAGGCTTTGGGCTGGCCAATGTATGGACTTTGAGCTCCAATGTATAGACTTTGAACTGCAATGTATAGACTTTGAGCTGGCCAACGTACAGACTTTGGGCTGGCCAATGTACAGACTTTGAGCTGCAATGTATAGACTTTGAGCTGGCCAACGTACAGACTTTGGGCTGGCCAATGTATAGACTTTGAACTGCAATGTATAGACTTTGAGCTGGCCAACGTACAGACTTTGGGCTGGCCAATGTACAGACTTTGAGCTGCAATGTATAGACTTTGAGCTGGCCAACGTACAGACTTTGGACTGGCCAATGTATGGACTTTGAGCTCCAATGTATAGACTTTGAACTGCAATGTATAGACTTTGAGCAGGCCAACGTACAGACTTTGGGCTGGCCAATGTATAGACTTTGAACTGTAATGTATAGACTTTGAGTCGATGAATGCAGCCGATGTACAGACTTTGAGCTGAAGAACGTATAGACTTTGTGTGCTGGTTGAATAGATAACATATATACTTTAGGCTGATGAATGTACAGACTTTATGTCGCAGCAACCGGCCAATGTGTAGACTTCAGCCCTTCAGCGGCACCCTCCTTAAGTCCTTCAACGGCACACATCTCCAGCCCTTCGTCGGCACACTTTTCTGCCCACCTTTCCTCAGCGGTACACCCCCCTTCAGCCCCCTTTCAACCTGCCAAGGGTCAACTCTCCCCAAAAAAAATATAATACATGAATATATGTATATATGTATATATGGGCATATAATGGCAGAACTAACAAGCCAATAAAAATCATGATGAATAAATAAACCTGAACCGATCCGTATATAAAAATAAATAAATAAATGAATGGAATAAGTGACGATAATAATAAAAAAAAAGGGGGAGGTAATAATGATAAAACAATATAAGGTATTAATAATTCCACATTGCAGCCTCGTCTCTCCCGCGACCCGACGCTGAAGGAACAATAATCTGGCCCTCGTAGGCCGGGCCTGGGTCTTGGGAATTATCCCAAAATAGCCACGACCTGACCTCGCCTCGTGCCGATATTCCGATTAAATCGGACTCGTTTCTCGGGCCGAATCCCTTCCGAGCCACTACTAAAATTACCGCACGTTCGGCAGACATTTGAACGGGTTCACCTCGATTTCTGCCACATTTTTATTACGGACCAGTGTCCGAATATGAAAAGGTCCATGCGTGACTGATATGGCTGACGGTTCCCATCCCGACATGGTCGTAACCCGGCATTGCTCTGGGCCAATAGCCTGTCGAATCGGATTCATCCTAATGGGATTTGTTCCCGCTCTTTCATCGAAGTTGCCGTGAACTCGGCGTACGTTTGTACGGGGTTGCTTCTATCTACGTCGTACCTTCAATATGGACACTTGTCCGAATATCAAGTGGTCCGCAAGTGACCGATAGAAATCGAAATAGAACGGGACGGCTCCCGTCATCCCTGGACCCTACACATGGGAATATCAATAAGGCCTTCGTGGGCTATGCTGGGACCTCGGGTCCGTCCCGATTATGGTCACTGTCTGACCCATATCCTCGGCCTATAGCCCGCTCCCTTTGAACACATTTTTGGTTTTGGTATCTAGTCCCAGGACTCTTCCTTGCTGCCCTCCGGCAACAAGAACATTAATGATGCCCACGCAAGCCCCGTTTGGACTGCGGGAGGCGCCCCCGGCATGGTCCTGACTCGATCTTACACCGGGCCAACAAACTCATTGGTTTCCTGCTACACTAACCGAGATTTAACCGAATGTTTTCAGAGTCTCAGAATAATATGTTTGCCGTGTCCCGGCATACATATGTTCTAGGTCCTTCTGCGACGATTACGATATTCTCAAGCCGGACACCTGTCCAAATATTAAACGGTCTCCCAAATGACCGACACATTTCGAACGTCTGCTTCCCTAGACATAGGGCTTTCCAGCCGATTCAAGGGATATTCCCTCGTTGCCCCTTGGCACCGAAAATATTAATGACGCTCATGCAAGTCTTGTTTCGACCGCGGGGGGCCCACCGCAGTATGGTCACAGCTTGCTCTTGCACCGGGCCAACAGATTTACTGGTTTTTTGACCGCTCCAACCGAGGCTTAGCCGAATGTCTTCCGTTCCTCTGAATAATAAATTTTCCATATCCTGACATACATATGCTCCGGTTTTCCCGCGACGATCGCGCTTTTCTTGAGCCGGACATTCGTCCGAACATTAAATGGTCAGTACACGACCGACATGATCTCGAATGGTCTTCTCCTCGCCCTCGCGTGAGGATTTCAATACCTCGTAATAAACCTTTTGTGCAATTAATTTCTTGGCCATGAGGCCCTGAATCTCGGTGATTAATCAAGGGTGTTCCCTCATATTGGGGATGTAAATGACGCCGTGACCTTTATGGCGCGACGGGTTTTGGTCCCGACATGAACTACACAATCGTCTGACGAAGTCAGATCGAGCGCACCATGGGCTCTTCGGGGCCTGGATAAATTGTCACTTCGGTGACTGGCACGCCCACGCACTTAATAGACGAACCACCTGAACAAGTGAATTTTAGTGCGTCCACAGTGGCTAACATCATCCCAGTCATGAAGAAGGATTGAAAGGTTCGGATTTGCATAGACTTCCGGGACCTCAACCGTGCGTGTCCTAAAGAAGACTTCCTCCAGCCACATATTGATGTTTTGATTAACAATACGGTAGGATATGAGACTCTCTCCTTTATGGATGACTTTTCAGGCTATAATCAAATTCGCTTGGCTGAAGAAGATCAAGAAAAGACATTGTTCACTACACCGTGGGGAACTTATTGCTATGTGGTCATGCCCTTTTGACTTAAGAATGCGGGAGCCACCTATCAAAGGGCCATGATGGCTATTTTTCATGATATGATCCACATTTATATTGAGGTGTACGTTGATGACCTGGTGGTAAAATCAAGAATAAGGATTGAGCATCCAACGGTTCTAGCCAAAGTCTTGCAGAGGTCGCGCGAATATAAGCTCAAAATGAACCCCAAGAAGTGCGTATTTGGTGTTTCATCAGGAAAGTTACTTGGATTCATCGTAAGTAAGAGGGGTATCGAGATAGATCCCAACAAGGCGAAGGCCATAAGAGAAATGCCTCCTCCCAAAAATTTGAAAGAAGTTCGAGGATTGATCGGGAGGTTGCAGTTTATTTGCCGATTTGTCTCCCAGCACTCACAAAGATGTAGGCCGTTCTACGAGCTTACTTAGCCGGGAGTCAAGTTTATTTGGGATGACTAGTGTCAGGCAGCCTTTGATGGATTGAAGGATTATCTCTCAAATCCTCCTGTCACGAGGCCGCCAGTTCCAGGCAAACCGCTTGTTCTTTATATTTCTGTTCTGGATAACTCAATAGGTGTTGTTCTTGCGCAAGTTGATGAAGAAGGAAAGGAGAGGGCAGCCTACTACTTGTCCAATCTTCTCAACCCTTGTGAGTAGAGGTACTCAGCCATGGAGAAGACTTGTGCTGCTTTAGCATGGGTAGTTCAGAAACTTAAGCATTATTTCTTAGCTCACAAGGTTCATCTCATTGCTCGCATGAATCCAATCAAGTTCCTTCTTGAAAGATCCGTCCTCACCGACCGATTAGCACGATGGTAAAACTTCCTTTCTCAATTTGATATCATCTACATTCAGCAAAAAGTGATTAAAGGCTATGCCATAGCAGAACACCTCGCTCATCGCCCTCTCCCCAGATTTGACCCTGTTCGCTCAGAGTTTCCAGATGAAGAACTAATGTCTGTCAATCAGCACGATTTGATGTGGACGTTACATTTTGATGGAGCTTTGAATTCAAAAGGGAAAGGGATTGGCATTGTTCTTCTATCACCTGAGGGTATCACTATCCCGTAGGCCTCTCAACTTGCATTTCCAGTTACAAATAATATAGCTGAGTACGAGGCTCTTTTGGCCGGACTGGAGGCCGCTCACCAATTTGGTGTTACCCAATTGCGGATTGTAGGTGATGGTCAGCTTATTCTTCGCCAAGTGCTCACAAAGTGTTGCACGCTCAATCCTAAACTCAAACCCTATCAAGAACTAACTTCTGCTTATGCCAAGCTTTTCACCAAATTAATCTTTGTCCATGTTCCTCGCGACCAGAATATTCTAGCTGATGCTCTTGCTTCTTCTTTGGTTTTCCTCCCCAAAAGAGATTTCCATTCCGTTATTGTTCACAAGCGTCTCACTCCAGCTATCAAGGATCCAGCTTTCCTTAGTGTTAAGGAGGAGGTGCTTAAGAAGGTTAAGCAAGGTGGAATCATTGAGAATAAGGAGATCATGTTAATGGATTTAGAGGAAGAATTGGATGATGAAGAGAAGCTATGGTATTATAAAATTGCTAAATATTGTTCTGAACAATCTTATTCTGAGGAGGCCACGGTTGAAGAGAAGAAAGCCATTCGAAGAGTCGCTCAGCAATACCCTTTAGTTGGTGGTGTTCTCTATAGAAGAGGTCTCACCGGAGTTTTATTAAGGTGACTGGATGATGACGAATCTTGGAAGGTTGTGGGAGAGGCACATTCGGGAGTATGTGGTGGTCATGTGAATAGCCAGATGCTAGCTAAGAAAATCCTTAGGCTAGGCTTCTATTGGCCCACTCTAGAAGAGGATTGCTCCATCTATGTTCGAAGGTGTGTTAAGTGTCAATTGCACGCCGACAAAATTCATTCTCCTGCTTCTTCACTCCATCCTATGTCTTCCCCATGGCCTTTATCCATGTGGGCTTTCGATATCATTGGACCTCTTGGTGATTCGAACCTCCTCACAAAGCCAAAATCGTTTATACTCACGGCCACGGAGTACTTCACCAAGTGGGCGGAAGTGAAAGCTTACGTGGAGATAAAAGCGTCAACCATCTGCAAATTTATAATGAAGAACATCATCACGAGGTTCGGCATCCCAAGTACCATCATCATCGACAATGGGCCGCAATTCATCTCTCAAGAGCTTCAGAACCTCTGCAACAGGTATAACATTGCATTGCATCATTTATCTCCTTATTATCCACAAGGTAATGGCCAAGCAGAGGTAACTAATAAAACTCTGATTAAAATTATCAAGAAAATATGTGAGGCTAATAAATTTGCAGATTGGCCAGAAAAATTGGTTGAAGCTCTATGGGCCTACCGAACTTCCATTCGCACTCCTACTGGGCAAACCCCTTTCGCCCTCACTTATGGAATGGAGGCGGTAGCCCCTTACGAGATTCTTATCCCTTCTCTACGAGTACAATTGGACAAGGAACTCCCCATTGATGAGCATCGTGAATCTCTCCTTGCTCAATTGGAACTCCTAGATGAGAAGCATTTGGCCGCCGCCGAGCATGCCCGTGTTTATCAAAATAGGCTTTCACGTTTTTACTAAAAGAAAGTAATTGAGAGAAAATTTAAAATTGGTGAGATGGTAATTAAAAGAATCTTTGTAAAACCAAGTGGATCTCGTTCAAAACTTTAACCTAATTGGGAAGGACCCTTTGTTACAAAAGATGTTTATCCTGGTAACGCCTACAAATTGATTAATGCTGAAGGGGAAGAGCTGGCTCACCCTTGGAATGGACTTTATTTGAAGAAATACTATTCTTAAGTCTTTGAAAGAAAAAAAAATAAAATTGAAAAAAATTGCAGGCCGGTGTAGTGCATAAGCTGCGAGCCCGAAAAATCAAAATCCTTACTTCATTCTTCAGTCTTGGTGGTTTAAACTTGGGGTCAACTCCTGCACACACTACACGCTTTACTCTTAAGCTCAAGCGGCCTAGAATTCGAGGAAAGTCAGACCCAAACCAAGAGCATCAAAACTTTACCTATTCTCTTCTCTTCGGCTCACGAGAGGGAGTACGAGTCAAGGAATGCTAATTAAACCTGCCTGCCGCCCTAGTAGGTGGAAGTCAGGGCCCAAAAGGGAACAAAATACTTAAAGCCCAAGTACAATTAGGTCTTTATTTGTTTGCAAATAAAAAGAAAGAAAGTTACCAATAAAATAAAGGCATGTCAAGAGGGCAAAGTCCCCGTAGGGAAAACCCTGGTCGTAAGCATGTTTAAATAGGGGCAAAAAGAGCAACACAAATTTTCCTAAGCCGAAGACCGAACCCCAACAGGCATTAGGGCAGGGGAGGAAAATTTTCCCCGATCTCAGAAACCTCCCGTGAGCTTCCTCAACTTATTCTTCCCTTCTCCCTCCATGGTAGGTTATAAGCTCAAAGGATGGCCAAGACCGACTAAGAAGGGTGGGCTGCAAGAGAATATGAGTAAAAACATAAGTCAATAAGCACGTTGACCCGATGTTAAATCATCCAAGAAAGATTAATGAATTTAAGATACTGATTGTGTAAGGGTTAAGACCCTTGCGCTATACTCAGCCTCAAACAAAATCCTAAAAAATGTTTTTATAAATAACGCCCCACTTCAGGGCGTCATAGCGACAGTGTCTACGTCGTCATTTTCAAATAAAGAAGAAAATAAAAAAAAATGGTTTTTCAATTCACTCCCGCTTAGGGGCGTCACTTAATAAATTCATGGCTTTGTCAATGTCGTCATTTAAAAAAAATAATTTATTTTAATCAACGCCTATGCGCGAGGGCGTCATTTTTTAAAAAAAAAAGAAGAGAAAAAAGAAAAAAGGAAGAAGAAGAAAATGAAAAAGAACAAAAATTAAGCTTGTTGCTTTCCATCTCATATACTTGATTGCATTTTGTGTGGGCATATTTTATTTTAAGTTGGCATCTGCTTGCTTGCGAGTTGCATTTTCTTATATTTCTGTTATCCACCTTTATTAATTAGAGGCTTGGCCCCTTGACCCGTCAACAAGGTCAAAGAAGTGACAACCCCTTGCTTATTGAGCAAGGGGCCAAGCCGAACAGATGGATTAATCTGTTTATTTAAGTGTGAACTACAGGGCAAGAACGAACGATAACGAAGAAGGGCAAAACAAAAGAAAGCGAAAGCGAAGGCAAGTACACGAGTACACAAGTGCTCAAGGCTCAGGTAACTCAACAAAAATCTCATATATATATATATATATATATATATATATATATATCAATGAATATCTGAGTACAATTGTGAAGGTGGAGGAGTACAAGTAAGTCTCTCTCTCAACTCTCGTCTCCACCCTCCTCTCTCCTACTCTCTACCTCACCATCGTCGTCCCGACGAGGCGCCCGTGGAGGGGGCATGGACCCCCGAGAAGTAGCTAAAGCATGAGCCTGCTACTCTACCTCGCTCCTCTGCCGAAGAAAAGAACCCGCCACGAAAGTAGAGCTGGTAAACCCGTACCCCGCAGCACGCGCCTGGTCCCGGCCTCACTGGAGGCGCTCCTCTGTCGCCCGTAGCCGCTCCTGAGTGACGGCTAGCTGAGTCCTCAAGTCCGCGAGCTCCCGCTCGCGTGTCGCCTACTGCTCCTGGTCACGGGTCTGCTTTGCCAGGCGCTCCTCTCGCTCTCGAGCACGCTCCCTACGCTCCATGTCGAAGGCGACCCTCAGCTCTGCCACGTCCTGAGGTAGCTTCTCTCACCGCCTCAAGGCCCTCTCGAGCTCTGCGACTCGCTGCTCACGGATGGCCAGCTCCGTCCCTGCTAGTGCAGCCTGGGTAAGCGCCGCTTACAACTTTGTGGTCTGCAATCAGTTAAATAAATCATCAGTTCCGCATTTAATTCAATTTCATAAAATAACTGAAATATATTGTTATTACCTTACCCGGGTAGCCATCGCGCGCTGTCCTGCCTCGATATAGGTGAGCGAGGCTCAGAGCTCCTCAGTCTGTAAAACACAAATTTTTATGAACACACATAATGAGATATAATCAAATGCATTTTTAAGTTTGAGTTTGAACTTACCCATGTGGCGAGATCACGCTCTACCGCCTTGGCCCGAGCAACTGCTCCAGCTAGCTGCTCTGCTAGTGTAGTCATCTATGCACTAGGCCCTTTCGAGCTGGAGTCCCCTCCTGCGCCTCGTGCTACCGCTCCCTGCTGGGCACGTTACATTCATTGTGATTGTCAGTAACTAATCATCAATAATTCAGGAAATCAATTACATATAGATAATTTAAACACTCACTAGGGTCTGTAGGTCTACCCGAGTGGTGGCCAGCTGGGCCTCTAGGCTATGGAGGTGAACCTACATGTCCATCGCAGCTTAGTCCCATGCATCCTGCATTCATTACACATGTCAGTCGCATAATAGACATATAAAATTTGTAATTAATTAAAAGAAAGTGCATTCATACATATCCCTAGGACCCTCATCTGGGGTCAGCCGGCGTAAACCTCCCAGTAGCGTCGGAGGTACTCGAAGCTGTCTGTCACCTGTGAGGTGACTCGGGTCCCACCTCGCTGCCAGTCAGCGTACTAATCAGGGTACCGGACTCTCCAGTCAGTCACCTTCGTGCGACCACGAGTCTTCTTTCCTATCCCTCTGGGCTCTCCTACCTCGACCCACTCCTGGTGTAGGCCGAGGGTCCTCATCACCAGCCTAAGCCGTAGCGGCTCAATCTCATTCAGGCAATGAACCCAAAGCTCATGCCCGAAGCGAGGTTGGCCCGCTACGACCCAGGGCTAGCCCTCGTCAGTCATGCCCTCGTAGGGTCTCCACACCACCTGCATTCACAAACATGCATATCATCATATCATATCACATCATTTCATACATATTTCATAAAAGAATTGCATCATATTTTGCATGCATACCAGTGAGGCGGGGTAGTCGCGGAACTCTCTGTTGTGACTCCACTGTGTTGATGATGTTGACATATGCTTTACTTCATTGGCAACACCTTGTTTTGATTGATTGGCAACTGTTTATGCTTTGATGAAATTATTCTTATCAGATTGTATGTGTGTTCTATGCACTTCACAGGTTTACACACTACACACACACTCAAAGTCTACACATTGCACGTAGAGTCTATACACTGCTTTGTGTTGTGTTTGTGCATCGCTTAGAACACAAGTCTATACATTCATGCATCATGGGTCGACCCCCTTCTTTGATGGGTCGACTCCCCCCAGATATCCAAGTCTATACAACTATCCATCTTATTTAGTGTTTCATGCAGCGTCAACGCAGTAAGTGTGTACATTGCATTGGCTAAGTCTGTAGCATCAACGCAGTAAGTGTGTACATTGCATTAGCTAAGTCTGTACATTGTTCCCCTTCTTAGATGCGTCGACGCCCCCAGATTTCCATGTCTATGCACTCGTCTTCATGCATAGCAGAGTCCATACATTGCAGCTCATATAACTAGCAAGTCTATACATTGTTTCAGCGTCTCATGCAGCGTCTTATTTGAAGTCCATACATTGCATTGCATTGGCTAAGTGTGTACATCGTCCGTCTCATTGGAAGTCTATACATTGGAAGTATGTACATCGGACTGTTCATGCATCAACATTCAAAGTCCATACATTGGACTGTAGCATGCACGAAGGTAAGTCCATACATCAGACTGTCTTCCTTACAGTCTAATGCACAACATGAAGTCTGTACATCGCACAGCATTCAAGTTTGCACATTATGCATCATATGAATTCAAGTATGTACATTGTGCATCTTTGAGTTGAAGTCCATACATCGTCAGTTGTCTGTCCAAGTTGTTACATTGCCTAAGTCTATACGTTTGCTACTGAATGTTCTGCAGAGTCTGTACATTGCATTCGAGCTCACAAAGTCCATACAGTGAAGTCTATACAATGCATTCAATCCTACAAAGTCTGTACAGGGTTTAATACTTAAACTGATGATTCTATTTCGACTGTCTGACAGGGAATCTTTGCTGGGATTGATGACCTGGCTCGTGATCCAAGGAGGACGAGGTGCTGTGATGATGACACGTGGAAGCAGCCTATCAAGGATGCTGCCATGTAGATGAAATTGCCTCGGATCTGGCGAATTCTCTGGGCGGGAAATGTGGAAGCCACGCGCCCTTATCCAATCTGCTACTGTATATATATGAGTCTTCATCTTCAGATGAATGCAGATCGATCAACCAGTGGCAAAGTCTATACAGAGAGGTAGAAGCCTGAAGCAGCAGAGAGCCACCGATCCACAGAGAGAAGAAAAAAAGAGAAGAAGAAAAAGAGAGAAGAGAAGAAAAGAGAGATGAGTTGAGAGAGTGAGATTGAGAGAGTTTGATTAAGAGGTTGTATCTCAGACTCTTGGTTCAGATACCAGAGCTGAGCCTTTGCTCATTCGAGCTACATTCCCATTTGTGTTTTCTATTTTCATTTGCTTCTGTTTTTTATTTTCCGAACTTGGTTCTTCAAGCTGTGAGTCAGCTATTAGCAGAGGTGCTGCCTCTTGTCGGGTAAGCTGTAAACCCCAGCAGTTGCAGTGGAGGGTTCCACTGGACAGGTGAAGCTGTAATCCTCAGCAGGCGAGACTTGTCTCGGACAGTAAGCTGTGTTGCTCAGCGGTTTGTAGGCCAAGCTGTAGTGCCCAGCAGACGCAAGCTGTACTGCGTAGCAGTAAGCCATACTCGGTTGAGTGTGGGGTGGACGTAGGTCTTTGACCGAACCACCTAAAAATCTTGGGTGCCTTGTGTTTGTGTGATTGTCCATGAACTGTATGCGTGACTGATTCTTTTGATTATCTTCACAGATTGCTTATGCTTCTGCTCAGTTTATACACTCGAGTTAGTGTTTTAATAGATTTGCCTATATTCCGGATTAGAACCTCTTACTGGTTTTTAATTAGGCAGTAGATCTATTCACCCCCCTCTAGATCCACACTTCGTGGAGATAGACTGCGTCCATCTAACATAACACTTGGTATCAGAGCCATACTCTTCTACAGGGACTCATCGCCCGAAGAGGAAAGGCAAGATGGATGCTCGAGGGATGATAGCTGAAGGACACTCAACCACAAAGCCCCCATTCTTCGATGGATCTAACTACGCATACTGGAAGAACCGTATGCAAGTGTTTTTGAGGGCTAAGGATTACGAGATCTGGAAGGTAGTCAGCAAGGGACCTTATGAGCTGTCCCCTAATGAGGAAGTCTGGACCAAGGAGGAGATAAGGAGGTCTACACTGAATTGGAGTGCCATAAACGCCATCCAGTGCTCTCTGCACCCTACAGAATTCTCCCGCGTATCAGCCTGCAAATCATCTAAGGAGATGTGGGATGCACTGGAAGTCATTCATGAAGGGACCTCTCAGGTTAGAGAGCAGAAGGCTAATCTCCTTGTGTCAGAAGACAAAGCATTCAAGATGAAGCCGAACGAGACCATCAAGGAGATGTACTCTCGATTAACTATCATTACAAATGGTCTCAGAGGTCTCGGGAAACCTCAGACAGAATATGATGTAGTGAGGAAGATACTACGCTCCCTGACTCATGCTTGGCATACTAAAGCTATAGTGATGGAGGAGTCAAGGGACTTGCGAAATACAAGGGCTGATGAGCTAATTGGCTTGCTGATGGCATATGAGATTAATATGCCAAAGATAGAAGAAGTTGAGAGGAAGAAGAAGCCGATAGCGCTGAAGGCTGGTTCCAGCAAATCCAGTAAATCTAGCTCTAGCAGTTCATCATCAGAGGAGATCCTGAATGAAGAAGACATAACTCATTCTGAGATGGCCATGATGACCAGAGAGTTCAGGCGATTTCTCAGGAAAGGAGTAGGACGATTTAGCCAAAAGAAGTACAGTGGCGGCCGAAAGGATAAAAGGTATAAACATAACCCTGCTAAGAAAACTGAAACTAATACTTGTTATCAATGCAGGAAACTAGGCCATCTGAAAGCTGACTGTCCAAATAATCAGAAATACAAGGACAAGTCAAAGAGAAGGAACACGAAAGGGAAAGCTATGGTTAGCACCTGGAGTGATGAAGATAAAGGTTCCTTCAGTAGCAGCTCAGACAGTGAAGCCGAATCTGAGAAGCCCATTTGCCTTATGGCAACAAGCTTAGAAGATAGAGAAGAGGACTCAGATGAGGTAATCACTAGATTTGAAAATTTCACTATCGCTGATTGGGTAGATGCTTACCATGACATAGCTGATAGAGCTGATGATATTAGAAAAGAGAACAGGCATCTAAGAAGGAAGATTAACTCCATGCAAAATGATAAAACTCTAACTGATAAAATTGCATGTTTAGAATCTGAGAATGGAAAATTGAAACTCACATGCTCTGAATTAGATGAAATCAAAAATGAGTTAAAAGCCTCTAAAGAAGATAATGAGAGGTTAGAAAAAGAAGTCGATGAATGGAAACTGAAAATTCAGAAATATGAAAGTGAGAAAAATTGTGAATGAAAAATATCAAGCTGTCCTAAGTGTGAATACAGAACTGAAAAAATCCATTGAAGACATTCAAAAGGATAATGAGGACAAGCTTAAAAGCATTGAGAAGATGACCCAAGGTACTGATAATCTAAATGCTTTGTTAAGGTCAAAGGTCAACTTCAGAAAATAGGGCCTAGGATTTAATTCAAGTGCAACGAAAACCTTTGGAATGAAAACTATTTCATTTGTTGCACAAAAAGAAAAAGGACCTCTAATTAGCATGAATTCAAACAATTCAATGACCAAAAATGCTAATCTGAAAAAGCCCAGTGCTGAGGAGAAGGGCAAACAAAAGCTGAGTGAGCCTAGTAGAGCTAGCACATCTATGCAAAATCCCAAAGCTCAGTCTCAGGTTAGGGGTCAACCTAAACAGTCTTATAAACCCCATGTTAAGGGTACCAAGTCTCCACCATCACCACCACCTCTGAAGAAGACCCAATACACACCTATGAATAGGTCAGCAGGGTCCAAGGTGCATGGGAGGCAAAATGCTATTAGAGCTCAACCCAAACACTTCTACCAACCTAGAGCCCAGTCCCACTTCTTTGCACAGTCAACCTATCCAAATAGGTCAGGATGGACTAGGACTCAAGGAAGGTTTACAGGTCTTGGACATTAGGCTACACAGTCTTATAGACCTTACCCTAGAAATTGGGTTGATGGGTATGGCAATTGGACACCTAGGAATCTGAATTTCTTTAGCCAGCCCAGGAACTACTATGGCCACAACTTCATGAATGCACCCTGGCCAAGGCACTGGCAAAGAAAAAACACTGTCAATAATCATGCTGGTGCAAACAATAAGAAGACAAACAAGAAGAAGAAGAGGAACAACAACAGAAGGAAATCTGTAGAATCCACTGAACTAAATTCATTTAAACAAATGTGAATTCCGAAAAGTCTACTTTCTTGCTTTGCTTCTATTTCATCTGTTCTTGGAGCCCAATCAGTCTTGGGTTCCAAACCTCTCTACCTAATTGTGTATGCAGGTATGCCTGGTAGCCAAGAACAACTTGTGGTACTTGGATAGCGGCTGCTCCAGGCATATGACAGGGGATAAGGCCAAGTTCTGCATGCTGACAGAGAAACAAGGAGGCCTTGTCACCTTTGGCAGCAACACAAAAGGTAGAATTGTCGGATCAGGTAAAGTAGGTAAGTGTTCTACTTGTTGCATTGAGGATGTTATGTTGGTTGAAGGCTTAGCTTATAACTTACTTAGTATCAGTCAACTATGTGATAAAGGATGCAAAGTGATTTTTGACTCTCAATGTTGCAAGGTCTTTGAACTTGATTCCGAGACTGTTAAATTTTCTGGTAAGAGGATAAATAACACTTACATGATAGATTTAGATGATATTCAACATTCTAACCTATACCTTACTGCTAGTAGAGAAGAGTTAGCATTTTTATGGCATCGTAGGTTAGGTCATGCTAGTTACACTGTTTTGCATAAATTAAATAAGCATGGCATGGTTAGAGGACTTCCTGAAGTTTTCTTCAAGAAAGAAAATAAAATCTGTGATGCATGCACTCAGTCAAAGATAACTAGAAAGTCATTTAAGTCTGGAACATAAAATATGTTTTCTAAACCCTAAGAGCTGATACACATGGACCTTTTTGGGCCAACCAGATCTATCAGCTTATCAGGGAGGAAGTATGGGTTTGTCATGATAGATGACTTTTCTAGGTATACTTGGGTTTATTTCTTATCACATAAGAGTGATGCATTCTCAGAATTTCAGGAGTTCTATGTTAAAATAAATCATGGAGGTGAGTTTGAAAACTCACAGTTTGATGAATTCTGCAGGTCAAATGGAATTAATCACAGGTACTCCTCACCAAGGACACCTGAGCAGAATGGAATTGTGGAGAGAAGGAACAGAACCCTAGTGGAGATGTGTCGTACACTATTGGTCGAAGGTGGTCTACCAAGGAAGTTTTGGGCTGAAGTAGTAAATACTGCCTGTTATGTAATTAACAGAGCCATGGTAAGACCTTCTACTCAGAAAATACCTTATGAGATCTTAAAGGGTAAGAAACCTTCTATTGCTCATTTCAAGGTTTTTGGTTGTAAATGTTTCATTCATATTAAGGATAAAAGAGATCTTGACAAATTTGAACCTAAAGGTGAACCAGGAATCTTTCATGGTTATTCTGAAAACACTCGAGCATATAGAGTGTATAATATGAATTCCAAAACTGTTGAAGAATCTCCACATATAGTATTTGATGAATCCTTATTAAAGACTGATGTTGGTCAATGCAGGAATGAAGACAGTGGTGATATTCTGAAAGAAGGAAATTCTGCAAACCAATCCAAAAATGAGGAAGGAAATGAAGAGCCTAATGAAGAAGAGCCTACAGCTCAGGGGGAGGTAAATCAAAATCATGACAATCCAATTGTTAACATTAGATATCTTAAAGATCATCCTGTAGATAATGTAATT
The DNA here is from genome assembly GCA_022559845.1 of Amorphophallus konjac. Taxonomy (NCBI): domain Eukaryota; kingdom Viridiplantae; phylum Streptophyta; class Magnoliopsida; order Alismatales; family Araceae; genus Amorphophallus; species Amorphophallus konjac. The sequence goes on from CM040119.1 coordinate 163,340,667, forward strand.
GGAAATCTGCATGATCCCCCTAGGACTAGAGGCCACTTGAGAATTCAAAATGAATTGAATGCTTATGCTTTTGTTTCAAATGTAGAACCCAAGTCCATTGACTGTGCTCTCAAAGATGTGCATTGGATTAATTCCATGCATGAAGAGCTTAATCAATTTGACAGGAATAAGGTGTGGCATTTGGTTCCACCTCCTGATCATGAAACATTCATAGGGACTAAATGGGTGTTCAGAAATAAAACTGATGAATCAGGGAATGTCATTAAAAATAAAGTTAGACTTGTAGCTCCGGGGTATAATCAGGAATTTGGTATAGACTTTGAAGAGTCTTTTACCCCTGTAGCCAGGTTAGAAGCTATCAGAATATTATTGGCTTATGCATGTTCCCTAGGAACTAATCTTCAGTAGATGGATGTGAAATCTGCTTTTCTAAATGGGGAAATTAGTGAGGATGTCTATGTGAGGCAGCCTCCTGGGTTTGGATGCTTAGACTTCCCCAATCATGTTTATAAACTCAAGAAGGCTCCTTATGGTTTAAAGCAAGCTCCTAGAGCTTGGTATGACAGGTTGAGTAAATTCCTCACTGACAAGAACTTCACAAGAGGTGGAGTTGATCAAACATTATTTACCAAGGTGAGTCATTCAGATATTCTTATCATTCAAATTTATGTGGATGACATTGTGTTTGGGTCAACTAACCCCAAATTGTGTGAGGAATTCTCTCAGATAATGACTAATGAGTTTGAAATGAGCTCAATGGGCGAGCTCAAATTTTTTCTTGGACTGCAGGTTATACAAACAAAGGATGGAACTTTCATCTCTCAGTCCAACTACATAATGAATTTATTGAAGAAGTACAAAGTGGACAACCTCAAGGAAATAGCTACTCCAATGGGTACCTCAACCTGTTTGGATGAAGATACTAAAGGTAAACCAGTGGATCAAAGGCTATATAGAGGTATGATCAGATCCCTTCTATATCTTACAGCATCTAGGCCTGATATTCAATTTTTAGTGTGTTTATGCTCTAGATTTCAGGCTAGTCCTAAAGAATCACATCTTAAATCAGTGAAAAGGATTTTTAGGTATTTACTAGGCACCCAAGAGTTAGGTTTGTGGTATCCTGCCAAGTGTGAGTTAGAACTTCTAGCTTACACTGATGCAGATTATGCTGGGTGTCGAGTAGATAGAAAAAGTACTAGTGGCTACTGTCAATTCTTAGGTGGCTGTCAAGTATCTTGGGCATCTAAGAAGCAACACACTGTAGCCTTGTCTACAGCTGAAGCTGAATATGTTGCTACTGGTAATTGTGCTGCCCAAGTACTATGGATCAAGCACCAACTGGATGATTATCAGATAAAATTGGGATGTATTCCAATGTTATGTGATAATACTAGTGCTATATGCCTTGCTAAAAATCCTGTTCATCATTCTAGGACTAAGCATATAGAGATAAAACACCATTTTCTGAGAGATGTTGTAAATAAAAATGAAATTGAAATGAACTTCATTGAAACTGAAAAATAAATTGCTGATATTTTTACTAAGCCTCTTGGGAATGAAAGGTTCAAATTTCTTAGAAGAGAACTTGGCTTGTGTAAATTTCAGCATGATGAATAATTTTGTCAGCTGCTTTGAATAAAATTTCTGATTTGGACTTACATCTGATAGCTTGAATAAAACTCTGTGATTGTTGAATGTTAGACTAGACCATGCAATGCATGACATAATTTTTCATGACATATTATTCATTGCATATCATTTAGTTATGATTGTGTCTAAGCTTTCTCTCATCTAAACTCACATGCATATAGAACAGAGCAGAGTAATGCATATTATAACAGTTGGTATCTAATTCTTGCCATTCATTTGCAAAACTGCATGCATATAGACAGGGGGAGTATTATTAGAAATTCAGAGTGGTCATCAACTTACTTGAATTCATCAACTTACTTGAATTCATTCATTCTTTGACTCTGAATAATTGAGTCTGACATATGGCAATCTATTAGTCAGTTCTGATTTCCAAGCAATAGAAAACGGACTTCTTCAGTTATAAGAATTTTAATTGCTTAAAGACTGACTTAATGGTTTAAATTTTATAATTTTAGGAGTTTAAAGATTGCTATCAGTAAATAAGAAAGCTGAAAATTGATAAAACTTTCAACCCTTTTCTTATTTCATGTCAGACAAAGTTACTTATATTTGAAATCTGAAAACTCATCTGAAATCATGTTAGAGAAGCCTAGCATGTGTATTGTTCTTAAACAAGTCATTCTAAAACAAATAAAGGACAGCTAAGATAATGTTGAAAATCTTGAAAACTACTTGAAAAATAACATTGGCAGAGCAATGACTGGTAAATCACTGAGAAACTGAGTGATCCATCAAAGCAGTGGACAACACTCATGTCATAAGGTGTATCAGCTATCTCTGTATAAAATGATCAAACCAGTAGGTTGGTTTCACTGAGTACCCTGGACGTAACTGGCGTCTGATAAATGTGTACCCTCACACAAAAAGGTGTAAATCAATTTTATTGTGTTTGATCATAGGCAGAATGGTGCATGATGTTGAGTATCTAGGGGTATTGGCGTCTGATAAACGTATACCCTTACGCAAAAAGGTAAATGGTACCTGAATGCCCTAAATGAACTAATATTGAAAATGCTGTTCCTTCACAAGAAATTTCTTCGATGTCAATTTGTTTAGTTTCAATACATGACCTGGTATCTCTTAATCATCTTTTTAATGAGTCTATGAAAGTAAGATATTTTGAAACTGAATCTCTCATGCAAATGTGATTCTGGTTTATTGTTTTATCATGCACAGAAAACTTATCCATTGATTGTAGTGCATGAACTCAAAATTTTATAGTCTTTAAACCAAATTCTATGTGAAAGTAGTTTATAACTTCATATGACTTTTGACTCTGTGTTTTAGAATGCTTATTCCTGAACTACTTGTTCAAAATGCCAGTCAGATGATATCTCTTTTTCCTTCCCTTGTACTCACTTTCCCTCCTCTTTGTTGATGGCAAAGGGGGAGAATATTGTATGAATTCTGAACTCATTGCATTATGTTATGGCAAAGGGGGAGATTTTGTTAGCAGGGAGTTGCTTACGTTTCGTATCATGCATGCACAGCATCTGCATGACAATCTGAATAACAAATCATGTCTCTCATCATCTGTATGACAGGTAATTGCTATTCTATATGATAGGGGGTTGCCATCATCAAAAAGGGGGAGATTATTGTGACTCCTCTGTGTTGATGATGTTGACATATGCTTTACTTCATTGGCAACACCTTGTTTTGATTATTTGGCAACTGTTTATGCTTTGATAAAATTGTTCTTTTCAGATTGTATGTGTGTTCTATGCACTTCATAGGTTTACACACTGCACACACACTCAAAGTCTACACATTGCACGTAGAGTCTATACACTGCTTTGTGTTGTGTTTGTGCATCGCTTAGAACACAAGTCTATACATTCATGTATCATGGGTCGACCCCCTTCTTTGATGGGTCGACTCCTCTCATATATCCAAGTCTATACAACTGTCCATCTTATTTAGTGTTTCATGCAGCGTCAACGCAGTAAGTGTGTACATTGCATTTGTCACGCCCCGAGCGCGGAAGATACCCGGAGATGCGCGACGTGTCTATATCAATCATGTCAATCAGAGTGGTCGTGTATTCGACACAAAGACAGAGATGCGCAAAATAGCAAGATAACCCAATCCTTTATTTCATAATGGATAGACTATTACAAATCCAATACTCTGTTTAATAAAAAGAAAAGTACATAGTTGACTCGAGAAAACTATAGAAACAACTAGACGACACTTGTAGAAGCTCTATCACTTTCACTCTTGACTATTCCCATCCGATTGACTTCCATCGTCGTCGGACTTACCTGAAAAGTACAAAGGGACAAACGGAATGAGCGAACGCTCAGTAGGAAATTATATCTCAAGTACTAGCAAGGGGTTTAAGTAATTACATTTTCATGAATGCAATAAAGCTATGCATGCTCGCATAAAACGACAGGATAGATAGAATGTAGTATCAAGAAATAAGATGAACTTATCATGAACTTTCAACAAGATAACAAGTTTATTCGAGATATTCAAGCAAGTACATTTACAAGTCATGTCAAGAACTTTGGCTATCATGTATCAAGCAAGTAAATTACCCTTTTTCGGGCCACGCATTTCATTTCATGTCAAGTACGAGTCAAGTACAAGATGTGTGTGGAATGTCCAATCAAGCAAGTCAAGTACTCGGTATAATGCCAGATACCTTATCATTTTAACTCCCATGGGCACAAGTACTTTCGGGTGCTCCTCCCAGGACCAGATCGGGCCCTATATGCGCAGGCATTTATCATGTGTTTTGACATCCACTCTTGTTTATAGCCAACATAGAATTTCAATAATCAAGCTTGTAGACACGTATGACAACTTTGATAGAATAGAGTCCAAAATATGACAAAGAACATAGAATGGCGATAATAACGGTATAATCACGATATCGATAAAACTAGGTAGAATATGGTTCCCTTAACTTAGGTACCATGACAAATCAATATGGACATTCTTTATATAGAATTGAGGTCCACATGAACATTAGATCAAGCAAGATACCCTCATTCTTATCATAGAATTGGGGTTTACAAGAATGACACGATATGGCATGATATCATCATCCCATCAAGAATTTCTTATGATATACTCTTTGTATAATCATAAGGGCCGGTATACCATGTTTCTTTAGATTGACATGGCAAAAACTGTGTAATGGGTTTTTAGGGTACAACCAGCTCAGTCGGCCTTGAGGGAATCCAAGGCTACGAGGAGTCTTACGGAGGTCTCTATGACTAACTCGCTAGTCCAAAGGAACGGAATGTCCAATGGAGAGCTTGTATGTCAATGAGAATTGAGTGTGATCGATAAAACAACGTGAAAAGTGGGACTATACTCACGGAATGGAGAATAGTGCCGATATATATATGTATATGTATAATATGAAACCATCGGTAATAGAATCAGGATAAAAACAGTTTACAGTAAAATAACGACTTAAGTAAAGTCGTGTATTGAATAATTAACGCCTAACAGAAGGGCGTTTACATATATTGCCAATTTGCAGAATTTCCATTATTTCATTAATTTATCAAAAACACGCCTTTCCTGGGGGCGTTTCTTCAAAGTTGACGACTGCAGAGGCAGGCGTCTCATATTCGACAGGATATAATTATTCTCAGAAATTTATCAAAAACGCGCCCTTGGAAGGGGCGTTACTTTCTAATTCCATTTTACAGAACATGTGAATTTCAGGATTTTAACAGATACACGCCCTAGGAAGGGGCGTTACTTTTCCGATTCACGCCTTGTTCTGGGGCGTTAGAATATGGAAAACGACTTTGTCCAAGTCGTGAATTTCAAGGAATTTACGATATTTTAATAAATAATATTTCGAGAGACAGGAGACATGTCATGGCAGTAAAATTTAACAGGAATTCACAGAGTCATGCAAGATATTAAAAATCATTATTTCATATGTATTGTAATTTTTTTTTAAACAGGATCAATTATTAATCACATGCGATTCTTATGAAATTAACGCCTGCGTAGAGGGCGTCAAATATTAAATTGACGACCACTAGCATGGTCGTTCCTTTTAAATTAGCGCCCTAATCAAGGGCGTTTCTTTCAAAATTTTGCAGAAAACGTAATAAAACCTTATAAACAGTATGCATGCCATGCTCATATACGTATGTATAGATATCTTGCATTAATTCTTATTTGGGCTACAATAACTTGAGAAAATCCTACCTTTTGATTCGAAGACAACCGTGAGGGGTTTTGACTAGAAGAAGATGATGCTTTGCTACGCTCCTGAAGACAACGGCTACTGGATGATGGAAGAAGATGTTGGCTTCGATTGTAGAAGAAGAACTCTGAAGGTTATAGATGAGTCCCGATTGCAAAACCTATAGCGGGCACGTCAAAGGTATCAACATCTTTGTACTTAGTCGTTGGAGGCGAAGGAAGAATACTTACTGTTGTTCTTCACGACGTCCAAGCCTCTTAAACTGTAGAAAAGAAGAAGAATAATAATCAATATTCTTCATGCATCATGGAAGAAGATTATCAGAAAAAAAAACTCACTGTTCGTCAACTTACTGTAGCAGGCGAATGATCAAATAGGTTTAGGGTTGGATCGAACAGGCTTATTTATAGGATATTGAAGTCCTAACAAGAGTAGGGTTTGATTGAGGGTAGTATATCCCTAATAGAGTCCTTACTCTAATAGACACTTACTAGATTAGGTTGATCTTCCCTGGATAAGCTCTGGGTTCGAACGGTTCACGAACTGAATTAACGCCTTAGGTCAGGGCGTGTATTCTTTAATTGACGCCTTACTTTAGGGCGTTTCTTAAAAAGCGCCTTGAAAAAGGGCGTTTCGTGTTTTAAAACACGCCCAAGATAGGGGCGTTTCTTTTACTTACCCATTTGGTCGCATGAGAACTGACGACCGCATGTGTGGGCGTCCTTTCTTTAATCACGCCATGGATAGAGGCGTTTCTTTATAAATTAACGCCTTAATAAGAGGCGTTATTTTTAATTTGTTTTATTTCATCCAATTAACCCTATTCCTTTTATATATATATTACTTCTGTAATATATATGTTTTAATTCATTTCAATTATTCATTTATTAGGGTTGCTACACCCTCCCCCACTTAAAAAGAATTTGGTCCCCAAATTCATATATATATATAATTATACGTGGAGAGTGTAGGACATATACCTCTTAGAATAACTCGGGAAATCGTTTCTTCATAGATTCCTCGGTCTCCCATGTCGCTTCGTGTTCAGGATTCTTATTCCATTGCACCTTAAGCATGGGAATAACCTTATTCCTTAGAGCTCGTATTTCTCGATCTAATATCTTTAAAGGCCTCTGTTCATATGTGAGATCTTTCTGGATCACCAGATCTCCATGCTCAATAATATGTGACGGATCGTGCACATACTTCTTCAACATAGATATGTGAAATACATTGTGTACCTCGGACAACTGAGGAGGCAACGCGATGCGATAAGCAACCTCGCCAACTCTTTCGAGTACCTCAAATGGTCCGATGAATCTTGGCGTAAGCTTGCCCTTAACACCAAATCTTCGTATGCCACGTCCAGGCGATATCTTGAGAAATACATGATCTCCGATTTGGAATTCAAGATCTCTCCTTCTTGTATCAGCATAAGCTTTTTGTCTCGTCTGAGCAACTTGCAATCTTTCTCTGATTACTTGTATCTTCTCAGTTGTATCCCTTACCATGTCTGGACCTAATAGTTGTTTCTCTCCAACTTCGTTCCAACATATGGGAGATCGGCAACTCCTTCCGTATAAGGCTTCGAAAGGTGCCATTTGGATACTAGCTTGGTAGCTATTATTATATGCAAATTCAACTAAAGGTAAGTGGTCATGCCAGCTTCCTCCAAAGTCAATAATGCATGCTCTCAGCATATCTTCAACAACTTGATTAGTTCGCTCGGTCTGACCATCCGTTTGTGGGTGAAAAGCAGTACTAAAGTTGAGCCTTGTTCCCAACGAATGTTGTAATCCCTTCCAAAAATGAGAAGTAAAACGGGGATCTCTGTCAGACACGATTGAGACAGGAATTCCATGTATCCTGACTATTTCCTTGATGTACAGTGCAGCTAGCACATCAATTGACCATCGGCTCTTTATTGGCAAGAAATGTGCCGATTTAGTTAATCGGTCAATGATAACCCAGATTCCATCATGTCCTCCTTTAGATTTAGACAAACCCATGATGAAGTCCATACCAATATCCTCCCATTTCCACTTAGGAATATCTAGAGGATGTAGTTTTCCCGCAGGCTTTTGGTGTTCCGCCTTGACCTGTTGGCATGTGAGACAGCGCGATACATGGTCCGCTATTTCTCTTTTCATATTAGGCCACCAAAAGTTCCTCTTTACATCTTGGTACATTTTGGTTGATCCAGGATGAATAGTGTATCTTGATCTGTGAGCTTCATCTAAGATCTTCTTCTTTAATTCCGGACAATCAGGTATACAAGTTCTATCTTTGAATAATAATCTTCCCTCGGAAGTTAGTTGAAAATCAGATTGTCCTTCTAATCTGCCTTTGATTTCCACTAATATAGGATCATCATCCTGAAGCGCTTGTATCTCAGATAATAAGTCTGACTGTATGCTTACATGAGATAGTGTGACAAATTTGGATTCCGTGTCCAAGCTTATATTGAGCTCGGAGAATTGTTCAAGTAACCTCCATTCTTGCATCATACAATTTGCTATCATTGCTCTCGGTTTTCGACTAAGGGCATCAGCAACATAATTACCCTTTCCGGGATGGTATTGGATATTGAAGTCGAAGTCCTTGAGATATTCTAGCCAGCGTCTTTGTCTCATGTTTAGCTCCTTTTGTGAAAATAGATATTTGAGACTTTTGTGATCGGAGTATACAGTAAACTGTGCTCCATATAAGTAGTGTCTCCATATCTTTAGGGCAAATACTACCGCGGCCAGTTCTAAGTCATGGACAGGGTAATTCTCCTCATGCTTCTTCAGCTGACGTGAAGAGTATGCTATGACCTTTCCTTGTTGCATTAGGACACATCCGAGGCCAATGACAGAAGCATCAGTGTAGACCTTGAATTTCTCTCCTTCTATCGGTAGAGCTAAGACCGGAGCTGTGGTGAGATGATTTTTGAGAGTTTGAAAACTTCTTTCACATTCCTCACTCCATTCGTATCGGATCTCCTTGCGAGTTAACCTTGTAAGGGGCACGGTGATCTTAGAGAAATCTTTGATGAATCGCCGATAATAGCCTGCAAGACCTAAGAAACTTCTGACCTCGCTTGCATTAGTGGGTCTTTCCCAGTTTCTTACAGCTTCAACCTTTGACGGATCTACAGATAAACCATCCTTGGATATGACATGTCCGAGAAAAGCCACTTCTTCAAGCCAGAACTCGCATTTGCTGAGTTTAGCATATAATTGATTTGTCCTCAAGATTTGTAATGAAATCCTCAAATGCTCTTCATGTTCTTCCTTAGTCTTGGAATATATCAATATATCATCAATGAAAACCACCACAAATTGATCTAGATAAGGCCTGAATATGCTATTCATCAACTGCATAAAGGCAGCAGGGGCATTTGTTAGTCCAAAAGGCATAACAACAAATTCATAGTGGCCATACCTGCTTCTGAACGCAGTTTTATGAATATCTTCGTCTTTAATCCTCAATTGATGATAACCAGACCTGAGATCAATCTTGGAGAAATATTTGGATCCAGAAATCTGATCAAATAATTCATCGATTCTCGGCAGTGGATACTTGTTCTTGATAGTAAGATGATTCAACTGTCGATAGTCGATACACAATCTCATGGATCCATCCTTCTTCCTTACAAATAGGACTGGGGCTCCCCACGGGGAAGTACTTGGTCTAATGAACCCTTTTTGAATCAATTCCATCAATTGCTTCTTCAATTCTTTTAGTTCTGCAGGGGACATTCTATAGGGTGCCTTTGAAACAGGACCAGCACCAGGGACTAAGTCAATGGTGAAGGCCACTTCTCTTTGCGGGGGTAATCCCGGCAATTCTTCCGGAAATACGTCTGGAAATTCTCGCACTACCTGAATGTCCTCTATCTTGGTTTCTTTAGCTTCTTTAATAGTGACAAAAGCAAGGAAGGATACACATCCTTTCTTGACGAGCTTGCTTGCTCGAAGAGCCGAAATAAGAGGGGATTTGCTTCGACTCTTAGGACTAGTATAAGTCAGTTCCGGAAATTCCTTGAAAACAATCTTGCTATCACGGCAATCAACCGTTGCCTGGTATTTGGATAACCAATCTGCTCCTAGTATAACATCATACTCTTTTAGATCTAAGCAGATAAGATCAATAGGAAAATTCTTTCCTCGAACCAATACCTCACAGTTTTGGTAATGATGTGTGATATCCGTCTCGTTTCCGAGAGGAGTAGACAATATTAACTTCATCCATTCTGGTTCTAGAGGTAATGGGTCAACAAACTTCTTGGAAATAATGGAATGCGATGCACCCGTATCAAATAAAACATGTGCATATTTGGAACAAATTTTTAATGTACCTTCCACCAATCCGCCTTCTTCTTCTGGTTCAGTCTCTTGGATTGCATGAAGACGAGCATTCTTTGTCACTGGACGTTTACCCTCACCGGCTTGGTCATTCATTAATGGACAATCGGGAATCCGATGTTCACGACTCCCACAACGGAGACATGCTCCTAATTTCCTCCAGCATTCTTCTGTTTTGTGACCAGCCTTGTCGCAATGCTTGCATACTACGTTTGAAGGTGTAGTGGTGATAGAGAAAGGCTTGGATTTCTTGAACTTCTGATCTTGAGAGGAAGAACCTCCATTATTGGGCCTCTTCTTAAAGTTGGGTTTAAAAGAACCCGAACTTGTGACTTGCTCCTTTTTGTCTTTCCCACGGATCCTATCAGATAGTTCCGTGGCATCTTCAAGCAACTGAGCTCGGCGCACTATTTCAGTATAAACTTGAATATCCATAGGCGCCAGTTGAGTAATGTAGTGGGGCCTAAACCCATTAAGAAATCTACGGGCTTTCATCTTTTCCGTGCTAATTAAATGCTTAGCATATCTAGACAGTCTAGAAAACTGTGCTTCATAATCAGCCACCGATAAAGATCTTTGCTTTAATGCGGCAAATTCGGCGGCCTTCTTTTCCTGGACCCTATCAGAGAAATATTTGGCGTTGAAATATTCAACGAATTCACCCCATGTAACTTGAGTTGGGTCAATAGTAGCTTCAATCGACTCCCACCAGCATCTAGCATCCTTTTCTAACTGGAAAGTAGCTAATAAGACTTTGTCCTGATCCGTGCATTGCATAACACGGAATATACGTTCAATCTCCCGAACCCAATGCTCGGCATCGTCTGGATCGGTCGATCCCATGAACTTCGGGGGATTCATATTCTTGAATGCTTGGTGTAAGCTTCCAGCTCGTGGAGCACCACCTTGTGCTACCTGTTGTAGCACTTGGGTCATCCCTTGAAGGGTACGCTGCATGTTGCGCCATTGAGCACGTTCGGCAGCCATTATCCTACAATTACAATAGCTATGTTAGTATTATATCACTATGATCTTATAAAGGACTCATTGATCATTTAACCCTTGGTTCTACCCACTCTCACTTGGTTAAAGGTTTTGAAACCTATCCTTGGACTTGGGTTTCCTAGGAATTGAATACCTTAGGCTCTAATACCACAAAGATTGTCACGCCCCGAGCGCGGAAGATACCCGGAGATGCGCGACGTGTCTATATCAATCATGTCAATCAGAGTGGTCGTGTATTCGACACAAAGACATAGATGCGCAAAATAGTAAGATAACCCAATCCTTTATTTCATAATGGATAGACTATTACAAATCCAATACTCTGTTTAATAAAAAGAAAAGTACATAGTTGACTCGAGAAAACTATAGAAACAACTAGACGACACTTGTAGAAGCTCTATCACTTTCACTCTTGACTATTCCCATCCGATTGACTTCCATCGTCGTCGGACTTACCTGAAAAGTACAAAGGGACAAACGGAATGAGCGAACGCTCAGTAGGAAATTATATCTCAAGTACTAGCAAGGGGTTTAAGTAATTACATTTTCATGAATGCAATAAAGCTATGCATGCTCGCATAAAACGACAGGATAGATAGAATGTAGTATCAAGGAAATAAGATGAACTTATCATGAACTTTCAACAAGATAACAAGTTTATTCGAGATATTCAAGCAAGTACATTTACAAGTCATGTCAAGAACTTTGGCTATCATGTATCAAGCAAGTAAATTACCCTTTTTCGGGCCACGCATTTCATTTCATGTCAAGTACGAGTCAAGTACAAGATGTGTGTGGAATGTCCAATCAAACAAGTCAAGTACTCGGTATAATGCCAGATACCTTATCATTTTAACTCCCATGGGCACAAGTACTTTCGGGTGCTCCTCCCAGGACCAGATCGGGCCCTATATGCGCAGGCATTTATCATGTGTTTTGACATCCACTCTTGTTTATAGCCAACATAGAATTTCAATAATCAAGCTTGTAGACACGTATGACAACTTTGATAGAATAGAGTCCAAAATATGACAAAGAACATAGAATGGCGATAATAACGGTATAATCACGATATCGATAAAACTAGGTAGAATATGGTTCCCTTAACTTAGGTACCATGACAAATCAATATGGACATTCTTTATATAGAATTGAGGTCCACATGAACATTAGATCAAGCAAGATACCCTCATTCTTATCATAGAATTGGGGTTTACAAGAATGACACGATATGGCATGATATCATCATCCCATCAAGAATTTCTTATGATATACTCTTTGTATAATCATAAGGGCCGGTATACCATGTTTCTTTAGATTGACATGGCAAAAACTGTGTAATGGGTTTTTAGGGTACAACCAGCTCAGTCGGCCTTGAGGGAATCCAAGGCTACGAGGAGTCTTACGGAGGTCTCTATGACTAACTCGCTAGTCCAAAGGAACGGAATGTCCAATGGAGAGCTTGTATGTCAATGAGAATTGAGTGTGATCGATAAAACAACGTGAAAAGTGGGACTATACTCACGGAATGGAGAATAGTGCCGATATATATATGTATATGTATAATATGAAACCATCGGTAATAGAATCAGGATAAAAACAGTTTACAGTAAAATAACGACTTAAGTAAAGTCGTGTATTGAATAATTAACGCCTAACAGAAGGGCGTTTACATATATTGCCAATTTGCAGAATTTCCATTATTTCATTAATTTATCAAAAACACGCCTTTCCTGGGGGCGTTTCTTCAAAGTTGACGACTGCAGAGGCAGGCGTCTCATATTCGACAGGATATAATTATTCTCAGAAATTTATCAAAAACGCGCCCTTGGAAGGGGCGTTACTTTCTAATTCCATTTTACAGAACATGTGAATTTCAGGATTTTAACAGATACACGCCCTAGGAAGGGGCGTTACTTTTCCGATTCACGCCTTGTTCTGGGGCGTTAGAATATGGAAAACGACTTTGTCCAAGTCGTGAATTTCAAGGAATTTATGATATTTTAATAAATAATATTTCGAGAGACAGGAGACATGTCATGGCAGTAAAATTTAACAGGAATTCACAGAGTCATGCAAGATATTAAAAATCATTATTTCATATGTATTGTAATTTTTTTTTAAACAGGATCAATTATTAATCACATGCGATTCTTATGAAATTAACGCCTGCGTAGAGGGCGTCAAATATTAAATTGACGACCACTAGCATGGTCGTTCCTTTTAAATTAGCGCCCTAATCAAGGGCGTTTCTTTCAAAATTTTGCAGAAAATGTAATAAAACCTTATAAACAGTATGCATGCCATGCTCATATACGTATGTATAGATATCTTGCATTAATTCTTATTTGGGCTACAATAACTTGAGAAAATCCTACCTTTTGATTCGAAGACAACCGTGAGGGGTTTTGACTAGAAGAAGATGATGCTTTGCTACGCTCCTGAAGACAACGGCTACTGGATGATGGAAGAAGATGTTGGCTTCGATTGTAGAAGAAGAACTCTGAAGGTTATAGATGAGTCCCGATTGCAAAACCTATAGCGGGCACGTCAAAGGTATCAACATCTTTGTACTTAGTCGTTGGAGGCGAAGGAAGAATACTTACTGTTGTTCTTCACGACGTCCAAGCCTCTTAAACTGTAGAAAAGAAGAAGAAGAATAATCAATATTCTTCATGCATCATGGAAGAAGATTATCAGAAAAAAAAACTCACTGTTCGTCAACTTACCGTAGCAGGCGAATGATCAAATAGGTTTAGGGTTGGATCGAACAGGCTTATTTATAGGATATTGAAGTCCTAACAAGAGTAGGGTTTGATTGAGGGTAGTATATCCCTAATAGAGTCCTTACTCTAATAGACACTTACTAGATTAGGTTGATCTTCCCTGGATAAGCTCTGGGTTCGAACGGTTCACGAACTGAATTAACGCCTTAGGTCAGGGCGTGTATTCTTTAATTGACGCCTTACTTTAGGGCGTTTCTTAAAAAGCGCCTTGAAAAAGGGCGTTTCGTGTTTTAAAACACGCCCAAGATAGGGGCGTTTCTTTTACTTACCCATTTGGTCGCATGAGAACTGACGACCGCATGTGTGGGCGTCCTTTCTTTAATCACGCCATGGATTGAGGCGTTTCTTTATAAATTAACGCCTTAATAAGAGGCGTTATTTTCAATTTGTTTTATTTCGTCCAATTAACCCTATTCCTTTTATATATATATTACTTCTGTAATATATATGTTTTAATTCATTTCAATTATTCATTTATTAGGGTTGCTACAGCATTGGCTAAGTCTGCAGCGTCAACACAGTAAGTGTGTACATTGCATTAGCTAAGTCTGTACACTGTTCCCCTTCTTAGATGCGTCGACGCCCCCATATTTCCAAGTCTATACACTCGTCTTCATGCATAGCAGAGTCCATACATTGCAGCTCATATAACTAGCAAGTCTATACATTGTTTCAGCATCTCATGCAGCGTCTTATTTGAAGTCCATACATTGCATTGCATTGGCTAAGTGTGTACATCGTCCGTCTCGTTGGAAGTCTATACATTGGAAGTATGTACATCGGACTGTTCATGCATCAACATTCAAAGTCCATACATTGGACTGTAGCATGCACGAAGGTAAGTCCATACATTGGACTGTAGCATGCATCAGTGAAGTCTGTACAGCGTCATGCATTGTTCTTCAAGTCCATACACTGCACTGTTGCTTGCTCGAGGTGAAGTCTGTACATCTATCAGTGAACTTCCAAGTCTGTACATCCACTAGTTCAACTTGCAAGTCTATACATCGGTAGCTTTACTGACATTGCACTCGAAGTCTATACACTGATAGCTTTACCGTCGTTTCCCTTGGCAAGTCTGTACATCACCCAGTTGGCAAGTCCATACATTGGAAGTCTATACATTCGTTTGCCTTGCATCGTTCATCAAGTCTGTACAGCCCTTTCGCTTGGCAAGTCTATACATTGTGAATGTCTATACACTCGATTGCCTTGCTTTGATCAAGTCTGTACAGAGTTTCCTTTGGCAAGCCTGTACATTGTTCATGATGTCTGAACAACGAGCAAGTCTGTACATCAGACTAGTCTGCATTGGCTAAGTCCATACATTGTCCAGTGCATTGCATGCATTGTTCTTGAAGTCTGTACATCAAGCTGAAGGATGCCTAAGACTATACATAGTCTATCTTCCTTAGAGTCTAATGCATAACATGAAGTCTGTACATCGCACAGCATTCAAGTTTGCACATTATGCATCATATGAATTCAAGTCTGTACATTGTGCATCTTTGAGTTGAAGTCCATACATCGTCAGTTGTCTGTCCAAGTTGTTACATTGCCTAAGTCTATACGCTGGCTACTGAATGTTCTGTAGAGTCTGTACATTGCATTCGAGCTCACAAAGTCCATACAGTGAAGTCTATACAATGCATTCAATCCTGCAAAGTCTGTACATGGTTTAATACTTAAACTGATGATTCTATTTTGACTGTTTGACAGGGATTCTTTGCTGGGATTGATGACCTGGCTCGTGATCCAAGGAGGATGAGGTGCTGTGATGGGGACACGTGGAAGCAACCCATCAAGGATGCTGCCATGTGGATGAAATTGTCTCGGATCTAGCGAATTCTGTGGGCGGGAAATGTGGAAGCCACGCGCCCTTATCCAATCTGCTGCTGTATATATATGAGTCTTCGTCTTCAGATGAATACAGATCGATCAACCAGTGGCAAAGTCTATACAGAGAGGTAGAAGCCTGAAGCAGCAGAGAGCCACCGATCCACAGAGAGAAGAAAAATAGAGAAGAAAAAAAGGAGAGAAGAGAAGAAAAGAGAGATGAGTTGAGAGAGTGAGATTGAGAGTGTTTGATTGAGAGGTTGTATCTCAGACTCTTGGTTCAGATACCAGAGCTGAGCCTTTGCTCATTCGAGCTACATTCCCATTTGGGTTTTCTATTTTCATTTGCTTCTGTCTTTTATTTTCCGAACTTGGTTCTTCAAGCTGTGAGTCAGCTGTTAGCAGAGGTGCTGCCTCTGGTCGGGTAAGCTGTAAACCCCAGCAGTTGCAGTGGAGGGTTCCACTGGACAGGTGAAGCTGTAATCCTCAGTAGGCGAGACTTCTCTCGGACAGCAAGCTGTGTTGCTCAGCGATTTGTAGGCCAAGCTGTAGTGCCTAGCAGACGCATGCTGTACTGCGCAGCAGTAAGCCATACTCGATTGAGTGTGGGGTGGACGTAGGTCTTTGACCGAACCACCTAAAAATCTTGGGTGCCTTGTGTTTGTGTGATTGTCCATGAACTGTGTGCGTGACTGATTCTTTTGATTATCTTCACAGATTGCTTGTGCTTCTGCTCATTTTATACACTCGAGTTAGTGTTTTAATAGATTTGCCTATATTCCGCATTAGAACCTCTTATTGGTTTTTAATTAGGCAGTAGATCTATTCACCCCCCTCTAGATCCACACTTCGTGGAGATAGACTGCGTCCATCTAACATAACACTCTCGTCATAAAACTCGCAGCTCGTAGGCGAGTCGTGCTCCGGTCACTAGTGGCAGCCAGCGTCGCGCCAGTGGGAAAGATCCCTCATCTCCGGGTCGGGGGTCTGCACGCCCCATCGGCATTTATAGGTGACTCCACACCTGTATCCATCCATTGCATTAGTAAAGCATTCACATGCATTAAAAGTGAAAAAGAAAAAAATGAAAAAAATGCATACCTGAAGGAAAGGTGAGAAGCCACTGACAGTCGTCTCTCGACCTGTCCCTGTGGACAGGTGGGCCATCAAGTGCGCCAGAAGAGCGGCTTCCCAAGCATATCTGCCGACCCTCTCCAAGTCCTCCAGGATCCCTAGGAATCGACAGTTGATGATGTCACCCTTCGTGCCGAGTAGTAATCTCCCAAGCATCAGGAATAAGAATCTCCTCAAATCTCAATCTGCTCTCTCTCTCTCAGCCGGGTCCTGGTAGTAGACGGCCCTAGCTCCCCCAATCAGCCTCTGCGAGAACTGCTCCAGAGACTCCCTCGACCTCTGTCTAGAATCACCAAACCCCATAGCAATGGTAAGGTCGGTGCGGTAGATGGTCCTACACTCGCTAGGTGTCCCTGCTATCGTCTCTAACTCTAGTAGTCTCTGTGTCAACTTGCTATAGTCAGGAAGGGTGATCCCGCTCACAACCTTGCCATCCACCCTCAGCCCGGTGACCCTAGCATCATCCTCTAGACTAGGAACCATGTGACCCCATGGCATCAAGAATGCACGGATAGTCCTTTCCCATCTCTCCCTAAGAACCTGGATCAAGGGTAGGTCGGGTCTCATGGGCTCTATGCTAAGGAAGGGTCCGAACCCCATGGCATCTACCCTGTCCCTCTGGAAATCTAGAAGTCCGTAGTAGGCATCTTGAATCTGGACCCGAGAAATCTGAGTCCTCATCAATCCCTACCAACAAAAAGGAATATTGTAATATAAGTTTCATGGGTGTTCATCGGCTGATTCAGTTTGTCCTCTGTTTGAATTGACGACCTACTATCGGCCGTGACTTATTCAATTGATGCCCCTGTGGGGGGCGTTATTTCACAATGTGTTTTTGGTGTATTTTTTTTGAATTGACGACCAACACTGAGTCATTATTTGTTTAAGTGACGCCCCTGTGGGAGGCGTTGAATTGACGACCACCCTGAGGCCATCGTTTAATGAATTAACGCCCCGGTGGGGGGCGTTGTTTTATGGGGTTTTAAAAAAAATTAAGAACAGTGCACGAAATAAAAATAAAAATGGAGGCAAATATCAAAAATAAAAGAAATGGCATGGAAATTAACAGCATGATAAATAAACATGATATTTCAATGACGACATGCGGCAGGGCGTGGTTTCATGAATTACCATTTTCAAAAATTAAAAATGATTTGAATCGACGACCCAAAGGGGGTCGTTGTTTGAATTGACGGCACCCACTAGGGCGTCATTTGACTGTGTCACTGGTTCAACATTTCTTCCCTTCATCGAGGGCTATGGAAAATTGATAAAAAATAAAAATAAAATCAAAATAAAATGAAATGGAAGGTAGGGGACCTACCTTGCTTCACTCTGGCGTCATTAACCCTCCACGGAGGGGTTGCCGTGGTTGCCGTGGTTGACGGGGTGGTCGTGGTTGGCGGATATGGCGAGGTCGTGGGACAGTCGTCGCCGCCGCCGATGGTTCACCTTCTTCTTCTTCTTCTTCTTCTTCCTCCCCATCGTCGTCTTCCTCGTCATCTTCTTCATCCTCACCATCGTCTTCATCTTATTCTTCTCCATCGCTCTCGTCGCCATCTTCCCCTTCCTCTTCGTTGGCCGCTTCTTCTCCTCCACCGTGCTCCACCACCGGAGCGTCTTCGGCCGCCGCGAGAGGAGCCTCCTCCACGGCGTGCTCATCGTCACCGAGGTCCACCACGCCGGGGGTGGTGACCCTCTGGCATTTGTGAGCCCCGCCTGCCATGGATACAGAGAGAGTAGAGAGAGTAGAGATGAGAGATGGAGATGGTGAACGGGAGATGGGAAATGGGGGCTCGGTTAGGGTTTGGTTGCATAAGAGGGAAAGTAGACGAAGAAAGGAGAAGAGAAGAGTGAAATAGGGTTTAACGGTCGAAAAGAATTGACGCCCTAAGGGATGTCGTTACTCTGTTAATTGACGGTCTTGGTAAAGGCGTGGTTTCAGGATCTGACGACCCGAGTATAGGCGTCATTTAGCTTTGCATAGGAACTCGTAACCGTCGTCAGACGCATTAATGGGGGATTGATTGATGTGATTGTCGTCATGATTGCGGTTAAGAATTGACGACAGTTTGCGGAGGCGTCGCATGTTTAAGGGACGACATGGGTCAAGGCATTGTTTCTGAGAAATTGAGGAATTATTTTTGAAAATAATTTAAGGAATTTAAAGCGATTAACTCCTTAACTTGGGGCGTGAATTAATTAATGCCTGTTTGAATAAGCGTCAATCATGGTTTTATCTATTTTTAAGGAAATTGATTAAAAGAAATTGACGACAAGTGCTAAGGCGCTACTTATGGAATTGACGCCGTTACGGTTGTCGCGGCTCAGAACAGAAGACCCGAAGTCCAGTTTTATTAGATAGAATCACATTGAATTGGAAGACAAAGATCATATAACATGTTGTTTTGGCTCAAATAAGGAAAGATTCTTTATTTCATCAAAGAAAATCGTTATTACATTCAATGAGCTATCATGGGCCTTATTTTTCTAAGTGCTATTACATATGACTTGCATTTGTCTTCTTCCTCTTCAACATGTTGCTTGGACCTATATAGTAGTCCAACCTTCCATTGAGCCATGATTGTCTTGACTTCTTCTTGATCCCCACTTGAGCCTAGTTCCCTCCTCTTGAGTGGTGGAAGATGAGAAGGTTCTTCAAAAGTGTGCCCAGGTAGACCAAGTTGTGGAAGGCACCAGTGAGCGTTGTAGAGGACGAAGTCGGTCCCACTGATTAGTCGTAGCTCGATGCCGAAGAAGAGTCTTGAGTGAAACTCTTGGGTCTTGAGGAACCCCGGTGTGCAAGTGAAGCTGCTCTTGGGCATGGTCTTGAAGTAGTTCCTCCAATCACTTCTTTTCTTGAGCTTTGGCACTCGATTTGTCACCCTCTCACGTAGGCCTGAGGGCTCTTAGAAAAGATTTTTGAGGCCGATTGGGTTTCTTAGCATGGATCAAACTTTAGGTGGAGGTCCACCCAACAAGAGAGAAGTAGCATTGACCCATAGAGAGGCCGTCCCAAGGAAGCCGATGTGAGTCCATTGTATAGGTTGGCTAGCACCACCGGTCCTATCCTTTTTCCTTCCCATATGCTAGCTATGGCACTCAAGTGGCATTCCTCTAGGTGGTCTTCCATTGAAGGGAAGAGGAGAGCTCCTACCATGCATATTGTAAAGCCTTTCATCACTCTCTCCAATAAATCCTCATCTTCTTGGGCTTTATCCATATTCTTGTATACCCATGAGGCTAACTTAAGAAGATTGGTTCCTTTATGGGCTTTGATTTGGTTCACTAGATTTAGGCTTGGTATGAGGCTAGTAAGCATGTCATGAGCACTCATTGGTCTAGTCAGACTAGCCAGCTTTGTCTCATCTCCTTGCTTCATCTTTCTTAACCCAAGGAACATCTCTACTTCTTCTAGGAGAATAGTGGCTTCAAAGGTAGGGAAGAGGAAAGTATGGGTGTTTTGATGCCATAGTTCTATAAGTGCTCCTATGGAGGCCCAATCTAGGTGGACATCATCATAGTGGGTAGCATGGGTTACAAGGCCAAGTAGGTGCCATCTACTAAGAAAAGACCTCATATCTAAAGAGAGTTTAGAGAGGAGTAAGGGGAGCCACTTGATTCTTAAGAACCTCATTGGACCCGGAATGTTTGGAAAGTCCTGAAAAGCATAAAACGAAAAAGGAAAGAGAGAAGAAAATGCAATCAAAATTTTTGAAAGAGAGAAGAGGAAGAATGAAATAAAAGCTTTTAAATAAAAAAAAAACTTACCTGGCCCTTAGCTATCCTCCCGCTAATGTGGCTTGCAACTTCAGATATCCTAGGAAAGCTCATCCTAGGCTTCTTTGAAGGGTTCTGTAACATCCTGTCCATTGTTTCTTTTGAAAACAAGTGGCTGTTGTTCTTCTTTGTTGATCTTCAGTACTCTCGGTTGCAGCTCTCAGGCGTTTGATATGCAGCAGAAGTTGAGTTTCTTTTATAATGATTTGAAGTTTTGGCCGACCGTTTAGAGCATCACGATTTGAGTTTGATTCGAACGAGTCGTTGGCAATTTGTTTCCGAGCAGGGAACGGAGCACCGTTGTTTATAATTAATTGACGACAGATGTCGTGGCGTCATTTCATTAATTAGTGACATTATTCGTGTCGTCATTTATCTAGCGCCTTGTGTATGAGCGCCATTTTCGATCTGATTCCAACATGAATAGTGATCATGATTAACGACATCATGAGTGTCGTCATTTATCATTATAACGCCTCTATGCAGAGTCGCCATTTCTTGAGCTTACACTTTTGAATTGATTTTCAGCATCATGATTATTCATGAACTTAAGTGCTATTATATATTGATAAAAATTACTTGTGTCATGCACTTATGATCATATTCTGAGCTAACGATCTTTTATGAGCTAATGATTTTTTAGCACAGAGAATCACAAGTTATGCAGGTCTCGAGGCACTCGAATCCGGTAACATCATTCCATTCCCTGTATTCTTTTTTGTATGCATTTTTACTATATGGTACTCTACTCTATTATAGTATATCAAGGACCTTGTGGTTCTGATGAACTTGGAATTTGAGTTCCCCTTCATCAAAAATAGTGATAGTTCCAGGGGAGTCTTGATCACACGGATAGGCCGTTGAGTTATCTACGGTTTGGGATGACGGTTCCACTTTCTGAGTTGATGCGTGGATAAACGGGCTTCGGCTTAGTGTCAGCTCAGAGATCTGAATTCCTGACCAAATCCAGATGGTTTAACAATATTATCCTTGATTATTTTCTATTTAGTTTGTTTTAATTTTTCTTTTAGCCCAGCATGCATCATGTAGGACTTTGAGCTTTAATGATGAAAATCCTCATATTATGCCGATAATGAGGGCTGCTCGCTCTTATTTGAGTTGACATGAGATATTCCATTCCAAATCAAGTACTTTATTCTCCTTAAAGCTGCTCAGGCTGGTTCCTTGAAAGCATTCATTTGCTGGATCTTTATCTCAATCCATTTTATTTTTCTTGCAAACCCACCTTGGTTGTAGCACGTCCATATTGGCTGGTAACTGCACTCCAATGGTGTCTTTCCTTAGGTGTTCTCGCGCACATTTTGTTTATTAGACTAGTTCTTTCGTCCATCCGATCATTACTTTCTCGTAATCATCCGAAGTTATTTCATTCAGAATCCTGGAAAATTTTCCAACTCTTAGTGTCGGAGGCGTGTCACATCACACCTTGGCATCTACTTATCAGTCCACTCCCTTTATTTCGCTTGTTGCACTTTTGCTTCATTCCGTCTAACTCCCTTGCAAAGCAGATGCCAAGGTGGGGCAGCTGTAGACACGCCAAAATCGATGCTATGTTAAGAAAATCTCATATCACCACGTGACACCCCAAAGTGGACTTCAATATTGGCTTAATATGAAGTTTTTCTAATCATTTGGTAGTTTTTCTATGATAATTCTAATTCTCCATAACAATGGTAATTAACGCCTGGAGGGAAGGCGTCATTTAATTGACGATCTGATGAGGGTCGTGATTTCACAAATAAACGACTGTTCGAACAGGCGTTGTTTCCTGGATTTTACGAATCCTAAATAAAATAAAATTCAAAGAATTGACGCCCGCTTGGGGGGCGTTGATTATTTAACGCCCATATAAATAGGTGTCAATTGTCACTTTTAAATTAGGAAAGTCCTTTATTGCCATAAATAAATCCAGGAATTAACGACTGTATGGACGTCGTCATTTCAATTAACGCCCCTCGTCAGGCCTTCATTTTCACTTCCGTCTCCGTTTCGCCTGCTATCTTCCAGTAGTGATCCTTTCCCCATTTTATACCTTGTGTTCGATTGGGAAGAGGGTTCCTTATTAGAGGATCGATTGCCTTGTTTTAATCCTATTAAAACAATGATTTTCGGGCCTATAAATACCCCCATATGTTCTTCTCGCGTAAGAGGTTAAGAAGAGAAGAAGAACACACACACATAGAGCTTTTTCACATACAGAGGGCTTGCGGTATAGAAGAGAAGAGAGTTTTCTTTTAACATTTTTGCAGGTTCTTCCTCTTAGCATTCTTCTTCCGGTGTTGTTTCTTCTTCCACGGGTGGTCTCCTTCCTGCATTGGAGGACTTCTTCATTCAGCAGCCGAAGCTTGTTTTCCTCTCCCTTTACTACTGCTATACACAGCAGAAGGGCATCTCCTCCTTTAATCTTTTATTGTTATTCATCATCATCTCATGCATCCTCTCTCTAGCTCCCTTTGCTAGAGATACTCTTCAGCATATATTCACCTTATTTGCTTTGCATATCATTGCATTCATTATTCCCAACCTTGTTGCTCCTTCTTAAAGGGGTTCTAAACCAAAACACACGGTGTGTTGATGCACAATTTGATTGATTCTATATTTCTAAAGCATTGATACTACACGTCCTTGGCTAATCCACACCTTTGTTTATTTTGTGTGTTTTCTTGCAAGGGCAATCAAGCTATAAACCCCCTTCGTCGGTCGGCCGGTAGAAGGAGGAAGGAAGAACTTGCAATCTCACCCGCTTCATACAAGGTACATGCGATCATCTTTGTATTTTTGAGGTAACCCCTCTGGCGATCACCCTCCATAGAGCATCTCATGCTCATCCTCTTTTCCTTCATGTCCCTCATATTTTAACACCTTTTTTCTCCCTATTTCCATTTTAAATCCTTTTCTTTTCTCTTTAAAATGTCTATGTGACACGTTCACAATTGGGTGCCCGCCAAAATATCTGTGCTAGAACTCATTAAAAGATCTACCCTTCACCAAGATGCTCTCAGGAATTTCCTTCAAAAGGTGATGGTTAATGAAGACATGGCAGTTGATAGTCTTCCGACAACATTGGCAACTATTTCTAAAGGACCAGTAATTACTTTCTCTGAGACCGAGCTTGCACCACCAGAAGCTCGGCAAATGCCGCTTTGCATCACTATTATCTTGAACAAAGTCAGCATTGATGCAGCATTGGTTGACACAGGGGCATCTATCAATGTATGCCCACTCAGCACTCACAGGGCCTACAACTTATCATAAGAGCTTCTATGGCCGACCCCAACAACTATAGCTGCACACGATAATTCGAGGAGAGCATGTCACGGGGTTGTTACCATTCAAGCTGAGCTTGGGCCTCTCACTATGCCCATTGAATTCTATGTACTGGACATTGACCCTATGTTCAAGGTTGTCTTGGGTCGTCCGTGGATCGAAACTCTTAGCGCCGTACCATCCACCATGCATCAATGTCTCAAGTTCCCTTTTCAAGAGAGGGTAGTTAAAGTCAAAAGCTTATCCACGATCCAGTCTATTAAATCTATTTCAGAAAAGATTTTTCCAACTTTATGGCCCAACATTGGGCCAGTTATTTCTGTGTTGGATCTGGACTTTCCATGGGCATATGCACCATGCAATCCCTCCACTACACCCATCAACATTAAAGCAAAGCCCCAGATCCGAGATTCCAAAGGCTGTGATATTATACTGAAATTAGGCTACCAACGAGGGAGAGGCCTCGGTGCACAATTACAAGGGCGAACTAAGCCAATCCCTAAAGGAAGAAAACTGAGTAGACGGGGGCTCGACTACCGAGGGTCCGCACTGACAATGATGGGTGACTCAGGGCCACTTACCTGGGATTACCGCCAGTATTTTATAAAAGGGCCTCTCCAGCCAGGTACACTGAATCCACCATCACCACAGTTAGAAAAGAAAGATACAGCTTGTACAGTTTCTAGTCCGCCTCTGCTGCCAAAGGGGCTTGTTGATGACATCCTCGATTTCAGCCAAACATTTGCCAGGATGTTCAAGGAACCAGACAATTGTCAGAAAAATCAGGAGGTACGGCTTGTTCAGTGGAAGCCGAAACCAGCAAACCATTCGCGGGAAAGGGCAAGCTCTCCCATTACCATCACTTTGTCTCCTTCCCGCCTGGGCGCACTATTCTAGATGCTGGACTTTATTCCCCATCCTCCTCCTATTATGATTGATTCGCTACCCCCAATATCTCCGTTTTGGTACGACCTGCCAACGGAATTTCTAATAATTGATCCTCCTTGTGGGCATTGCCCACCATTTGATCTCTCTACTCCTTCCTTCTCTTTCTCCGACCCGTTCTTGGACATCTTCTGTCCTTCCATAAGTCTTTCCACTTTTCCTCCTCCTCCTTCTTCCTCTCCATCTTGCCACGTGATCTCCATTGATCTCAAAAAAAGAAATGTCAATTTTGAAATGGCAATTTTGGTGGAAGATTACGCTATCTTCTATCCATCCTCTTCCCAGGGGCACGAGACCCCTACTTCCTCCTTCCCACAAGATTTCCTTTCTCCTAGGTTAAACGTAGGGTCCGTCGAGTCTAGGGAAGTAGAGTCTGTTAGGTCTAGAGAAGTAGGATCTTGTTCTAGGTCGTCTAGCACTTCCAAGTCAGAGCTACGCCCGCTCGCGCGTCATTCTAGATCCATTCCTAAAAGGTTCTTGCAAGATTTAGCTCAGTGTTGTCACACTCTTTTGAAGTGTCCAGAATTCATCGCTACGGCGATCGTGATTGATGATGAAGAGGTAATAGACGGGGTGTGGAGCGATGACGGATTAGGTGTCTATGAAGTCATGGATGAGAAAGTGTTAGGGTGCAAGCCCTGGATACAGAGGGGGGGTGAATGTATCCTGCTAGGAATATCACCCAATTAAAACCTCGGAAGCTAAACACAATACCAGAATAGAAACTAATTCAATTGAACAAATGAAGAGACACTTGGAGCACTCCTAATCAATCATCTAGCGGAAGCAACACACAAATAAACCACTGCTCAAGAGATTTTTAGGTGGTTCGGTCCAAAGACCTACGTCCACCCCTCACACCCAACCGGAGTGAGGCTTCCACTAGTAACACTAGCACAACAGACTCAGTCTGCAACAAATGCTGCCAAATAGCTTGACCAAGGGAACACCCTCCCCTCTTCCTCCCAACCGGAGGGACACCCCAAGTGACTCCCAGCCACTTGGAAACCAGAGACACATGGTCTCTCTTCCTCCAGACCCGGAGGGAACCCCTGGACTTGCTACCCACAAGCCCAGAACCGGAGGACCAAACCTCCCTTCCTCCAAACCGGAGGGGAACCTAGAGACCCAAGTCTCTCTTCCTCTGAAACACAGAGGGAAACACAAGTGACACCAAGTCACCTGCAGACTAGAGGTCTCGGACCTCTCTTCCTCCCAACCGGAGGGAAACAACCAATGACGTCCAGTCAAAGGCAACCAGAGACGTAAGTCTTTCTTCCTCCACACCGGAGGGAACCCGACCTCACACTAGAGGATCGGAAGAACAGCAAGTGAATAGTTCAAAGGAAAAACAAAAACGCAGCAACAGAAAGCTGAAAAGATAAAAATAAATGTGGCTCTCGCAGGAGCTGGCTGGCCTGGATTTGATCCACGATCCAGCAAGAGCTTCTTCTTCTGCTTCTCTCTATCTCCCAGCACGAACTCTCTTTTCTTCTTCTTCTTCTTTCTTCTTCTTCTGCTCACTGCCGTTCTGCAACTCTATCTCGATCACTCTCTTCATCTTTCTTATCTGATCTTCCTTTCTTATCTTCTCTTTTTCATGCGTCTTCAGATGGAGGCGGCTTAATATTTATAGCTGAAGCATTTAGGGCGTTATCATCAGATCACGTGCCAGGTGGCAACCTCGGATCACGTGCATTTCATAGGCTTCACGAGCAGTACCTGTCATACAGTCATAAGAAGATATCAGATGATGTATAGACTTGGTTCAGGCTTTTTAACAAAGTGTGTACAGACTTCGTGTGAAGTATAGAGTGTATAGACTGTTAGCTTGATATCGAGTGTATAGAGTTGAAGCTTATCAAACGAATGCATAGACTTCATGTTAGCGAACGAGTGTATAGACTTAGTTGAGGGAGCATGCAGTGTCCATACTTGAAACCCTTCAGCAACCTGAGTGTATAGACTTAGTGTTAACATGCCAGAGAAACCAGTGTACAGACTTCATGCTGTACAGACTTGATGTTGATCAAAAGGGACATCAGCCCAAGGCGTCAACGCTTCCATCGTGCAGCGTCGCCTCAGCTCCTCAAGCGAGATGCTCACGCCCTTGGCAACTGGCCAATGCGTCGACGCATCCTGTGTCAGCGTCGACGCAGTGAACAAGACAGAAGGCGAAAGATGCACAATTACGTCTACGCAGTCAGCCAAGTGCGTCAACACACTAAAAGCACAGAACCCATGAAGACAGACAGGCTGTACAGACTTTGATGCTCAAAGACGATTGTATAGACTTTGCTTTAGAAACGAGTGTATGGACTTTGAAACAGCAAATGAATAAGTATGTACACTGAGGGAGTGTATAGACTTGGAACCCAAAGGCAGTGTACAGACTTGGTAAGTCTGAGTCAATGTACAGACATCAAGTGAAGACCAGTGTATAGACTTCTCGTGAAAACCAGTGTACAGACTTTGAGGCGTGAAGGAACGAGTGTATAGACTTCGAAAGGACAAAGCATCCACAGATCCGACAATGTACAAACTTTGCCAATATGAGACACTGTACAGACTTTGTCAAGAGACTGGCTGTACAGACTTCAACATAGCTGCGATGTACAGGCTTTGACAAAGCAGTGTTGTACAGACTTGAAAAAGCTTCAGATGAATGAATGCAGAGACTTCCGAAAACGAACGTACAGACTTCAGAAGATGAAGACTCTGTATGGACATGAAGACCCTGAGCCAATGTATAGACTTGCCTTAACAATGAATGTGTAGACTTTGAAACAGAAGTCAGGCAACCGGATGTACAGAGTTGGTCAAAGCAGCAATGTAGAGTTGAAACGCTTGAAGGCCAATGTACAGACTTGGATGCCCAATCGCCAATGTATAGACTTGTAAGATGTGAGGTGATTTGTAGGCTTTGCGTTCAACTAGATGTATAGACTTGGAGGGTTCACTTATGGCTGTACAGACTTGGGCGTTGTATAGACTTGGAACGGCTTCAAGGCAACAATGTACAGACTTTGAAATAAAGAGTGTACAGACTTGAAAGTTCAAGGCCACGATGTATAGACTTGAACGTTGTACAGACTTCACGAAGTGATGCTTGAGCCAAGAGACAGTGTACAGACTTTGTGATGAAAGGCTGATAGAGCGAGCGATATATAGAGTTGGAGGATGATGTGCAATGTATAGACATCCATACAAAAAATAGACAAGGCAGCATGGCGTCAACCCAGTTGATCCACTGCGTCAACGCAGCAAGTAAACCAGCAACTACTGTGTCAACGCAGTGTCCTTGTAGCGTCAACGCAGCTAGTGAACAGACAGCCAATGCGTCAACCCAATCTCCAACTGCGTCAACGCACTCAGTGTGACTCATGGTGTGTCAGCCATCATCAAAACCACACAGGGGCACAACAATCTCCCCCTTTTTGATGATGGCAACACTATGAGTTACACTGACTCAGATTAGATTCATCTCCCCCTTTGCCTTCATCAAAAAAAATGAAATAGGGAAACAATTCAGTAAAGCAATTAACTATATGAATGCAATCAAAAATCGTCAACTAGAAAGATGTTTTGAATGCAGTGCAATTAACTATATGAGTGCACATGCATTGACAATTCATGTAGGATATGAGAACTATGCATGAGTCAAAAACTGAAAGGCATGTTATGCAATTAGTTTGACTAGCTCCCCCTTAGTCATACAACCCTTATGTATCCACCATGCTTATGCAGGCCCAAGACATGAGTGGAAGTCAACAGTTGGGACCAATTGATAGAGCTGAGTGCAAATGAATCAGTCAGTTTGGTCTGAACGACTGGAGTCCAATATGAGAGAGTAAAAAGGAATTCAGAAAGAATGAAAAAGATTTTCAATGGAATATCAAATTTCATAAATCTGATTTAAACAGATGATTACAGACTCTTCCATCATAGAAACCTATGAATGAACCTACGTTGACAAACCAGATCAGAATTTTATGTATGCAAGGTTTGAACATGAGCCTTTTCTACTCATATCTGAAATCAGTTTTCTTAATAACAAGTGAACCAAGTTTTCATATTGAGAGACCTTTTTAACCTTCTTCATTCTTACTCACTTAATTTCAAAGATTTCCTCAAGAAATGCAATCGATAGTATTGAGGATAAACAACCAAGAAACCATTTATTTCTGTCAAAGTTTCTATTGAAAGAAGATTCTTTTCCAAACAATTTCAGATGATATGCTAGATAGGCAACGAATTTTTAACAACAATATTCAGGAGCAATTAAGTTAAGTACATCCTTACAACTGGAGGATACACGTTGTTTAGACGCCAGTATCCCTAAGCGCTTGGAAGGACTAACTATCATGCTTCTTAAGAACAGAGATAGCATTTACACCTCATGACACACTGAAACTCATTTCTTTGATGAGGGACATGTATTTCTCAGTGTGACTGCCATTGCTTTGCCAGATTTTTAAACAACATATTTAAGCAGAGTTAACTATGGCACTTCATGACATATCTCAATTCATTTCTTTGATGAATGAGATGTGTTTCTCAGTGACCAAAGACATTGCTCTGACAAGATTTGGTGTTTGACATAATCCATATTCTCTGATGTTTAAAAACAATACATATTTTCATACAAATCAGTCAAGGAAAATCATGATTTCAGAATTTCAGATTTCAAAAGAGTTTAAAAGACACAACATGAAGGGGTTGGTTAATGTTTATTAAGACTAACTCAGATATTTCTAAGAAGGATTCATAAGCAAACACAAGAAATACATGAAACTTCAACCGGCTGAAAGCTTCAGACATTCATAGTCCTATATGATAGAAATTTCCTTAAAAATAATGTTTTCGGATTTATGATCAAGATATGCGCAGAGAAATCTTTCTGGGACTTCAAGGAAGGCAAGAGCATTTTTCAGGTACAGCCAAGTCAACAAATGCCAATGGATACCAATTGATAGTATGAGTGACAATGGCTGACAAGAGTTGAAGCAAGAGGCTGAAATACAATGCGTTTCACAATCACCAAGGAGTTTATCAAGATTGCAGTTCAAACAGGAAGGTGAGTATTAGTCATCAGACATGAGCTTTGATGAGAGGTATGATGGTCACATGCAATTACATGAATGAATAATGAGAAATGCTCCCCCTCACTAAATGCATAAACTGAAACCTCCCTTTTCTTTTGAAAAATTTCATGATTAAATGATGCCACTCTAAGATGCAATTAGATGCATTAACTACTCATGAAGGGCATGAAGACCCTGAAGGGTATTAGACTAGTCAAATGTGCATGATATGCAGTGCAGCTCCCCCTGACGGTATGCATTCAAAACATTTGAAAATCATTCATGAGTCATGAATTTTAGATGTATGCAGTCACAGAATGAGCATATCTAGACGCAGCAAATATTGCATGGAAATGCAAACATGCATGTTTAAACCACTAATTAACAAATCTATCTATATACCTAATGCCATCTAAGCAGACTCATTGAAAAGTCAAAAAACTTACCTGAGAAGTGCATGAGTGGGGTTTACCTTTTTAGGGTGTCTTGGTTTATTTGCCCGTTTTATTTCTCGTTCCCAAGACACACTTGCAAAAAGTTTCTCACTTGGCACATTTTGGTACCCAAGTTTCCTTGGGTCCTGCAGGGTTAGTGGCATTTTGATGGGATGTTTTCCAAAGCTTCTGAGCCATCATATCATCATGCTTTTTCATATAGCAACTAGACATGGAATGTCCAGACAAACCACAATAATCACATGAACCACTCGGTCTGAATTTCTTACTATGCATGTAAGCAGGTGTGCTAAATTCATGAGCATGAATATTTCTGTTTTTACCACCACTTTGTTTCAGATGGTCAGAAAACCAGCAATCAGTCACCTTGTGACCTTGCTTTCCACACTCAAAGCATGTGAGGGATTTTCTTGTTTGAACAGATTTGTTCCTACCAAACACACTTTGTTTAACAAATTTAGAGTTGACCTTCTTTCTCTGAGAATGCCAGCAGTCTTTGACTGTATGGCCAGGTTTCTCACAGTGATAGCATAAGATGGAATTTCTTCTACCAACATTAAGCCAGCAGTCAACCGCCCTATGGCCTGACTTGCTGTAGGTGGAACACACCATGTGTTCGCCCCTGGACCCATTTTTGTTCCTTTTAAAGACATGCTGATTTTCATACAAATTGACATGATTAGAATTTGAAAAATATTTGCCTTTACCTTTGGCAAACCAACATTGTTCACTAACATGACCTATTTTTCCACAATGATAACAATAACTTTTTATTTTCTGTTCAACAGGACTGTTTTTGTTATTGTACTTCCTAGCATGCATTCTATCATCATGTTCCATCAATTTACATTCATGCATCAAGTGACCAAACCTATGACAGTAATGGCATGAAATTTTCTTTTTATTTGCATGAGTGTGTTTGTTCAATTTAGGCACAGCATTCTCAGTTTTATCATGAGAGTTCCTTGAATCTTTGTTCTGAACATGAACAGTCTTTTCCTATTTTTGAACTTGTTTCTCAGACTTAGGGCTGTCAGTGGAATTTTGATTCTTCTTAGCACTAAATTCAAAAGTAGGCACATTCGATGTGATGCCAGACTTAGAGCTACTCACAAATGAAGTTTGAAGCTTACTTTCAAAGCTCTTTTTATTTATTGGTTTGTAGCCCAAACCCTCTCTTCGGAAATTCACTTTAGATCCAAGAATTTTATCAAGATTTTCTTTTCCACTGACAAATTTCTCAAGAGATTTCCTTAATTCTGTAACTTCTGATCCAAGCTTTGATACATGGATTTCATATTCATCAGCTTTCTTTTTATAGCAAACAGCATCTTCTTTCAACATTTGATTAACAGTCCTAAGACTTTCAATTTCCTGTTCAGCTTTCATTAGCTCAACAGAGCTATCCAGGCTAACACTCTTCCCTTTTTCAAGAGTGATAAGTCTCTCAGACATAGCTGTATTTAACTGTTTTAGCTTGCAGATCTCCTGTCTCATTTTACCATTTTGTTCCAGGATTTCATCATCAAATTTCAAAACACTTAAGGAGGTCTGACATTCACTAAACACTTCTTGTTCATCTTCAGATTGAAAATTTTCAACCCTTTTTTGAAGTTCTGAGTTTTCTATTCTGACAGTCTCCAAAGTTTCAGAAATCAATCTATTTTCATTTTCAAGGCTCACTGATTTAGATCCAGATTCCTCAGTTTGTTTTTTGAGTCTAGCTTTTTCAGATTTCAGATATTCCAGATCTGAAGTAATAGAATCAAGATCAGTCAGCTGTCTTCTAAATATCTGATTTTCAGTTTTCAGAGTATCACTGTCCTCACCAGTAAGTTCAGAATTCTCAAACCTATCTAACCGTTTTTTCATAGATCTGTTTTTCTTGCTCAATTTATTGCTAGATCTTAACAGCTTGGAATAAGCATCTACCCAATCATCTAAGGTATAGTCCGCAAAGGGATTTACCTAAACTTCGTTCTCTTCTTTATCACTGTGGCTGCTGCTATGGTCGCTCCCATCAGCCATCATGCAGTTTTCCTTCCCTGTTCTGCAAGTTAGTTTCATCTTGTCCAGAATATCCCTAGCAGACCTAGAATTATGAAGGCAAAAGTGTAAGGCCTTGTTAATGGATGCTTTTATCAGATTTATAGCTTTCTGATTTTCTCTATGCATTGATCTATGACGATCAGTCCATTTGGACTCTTTTCGTGGTAACCTATGAGGACCATGAGTAATTAACTTCCACAAATCAAGATTATTTAGATTGACGTAGTTACGCAAACTACTGAACCATGAATCAAAGTTAGACCCATTGAAAACCAGTGGAAGAGCCATTTGTAGGCTATGATCAATTAGATAAAAATCAAGGAGCAGCAAACCGAAATAAGCACCGAGAAGCACGGGGATCACTACAGATCGTTGGATCTTGAAGCAGTAACCGCTCTGATACCAATTGTTAGGGTGCAAGCCCTAGATACAGAGGGGGGTGAATGTATCCTGCTAGGAATATCACCCAATTAAAACCTCGGAAGCTAAACACAATACCAGAATAGAAACTAATTCAATTGAACAAATGAAGAGACACTTGGAGCGCTCCTAATCAATCATCTAGCGGAAGCAAACACACAAATAAACCACTGCTCAAGAGATTTTTTGGTGGTTCGGTCCAAAGACCTACGTCCACCCCTCACTCCCAACCGGAGTGAGGCTTCCACTAGTAACACTAGCACAGCAGACTCAGTCTGCAACAAATGCTGCCAAACAGCTTGACCAAGGGAACACCCTCCCCTCTTCCTCCCAACCGGAGGGACACCCCAAGTGACTCCCAGCCACTTGGAAACCAGAGACACACGGTCTCTCTTCCTCCAGACCCAGAGGGAACCCCTAGACTTTCTACCCACAAGCCCAGAACCAGAGGACCAAACCTCCCTTCCTCCAAACCGGAGGGGAACCTAGAGACCCAAGTCTCTCTTCCTCTGAAACACAGAGGGAAACACAAGTGACACCAAGTCACCTGCAGACTAGAGGTCTCGGACCTCTCTTCCTCCCAACCGGAGGGAAACAACCAATGACGTCCAGTCAAAGGCAACCAGAGACGCAAGTCTCTCTTCCTCCACACCGGAGGGAACCCGACCTCACACTAGAGGATCGGAAGAACAGCAAGTGAATAGTTCAAAGGAAAAAAAAAACGCAGCAACAGAAAGCTGAAAAGATAAAAACAAATGTGGCTCTCACAGGAGCTGGCTGGCCTGGATTTGATCCACGGTCCAGCAGGAGCTTCTTCTTCTACTTCTCTCTTTCTCCCAGCACGAACTCTCTTTTCTTCTTCTTCTTCTTTCTTTCTTCTTCTTTCTTCTTCTTCTGCTCACTGCCGTTTTGCAACTCTATCTCGATCACTCACTTCGTCTTTCTTATCTGATCTTCCTTTCTTATCTTCTCTTTTTCATGCGTCTTCAGATGGAGGCGGCTTAATATTTATAGCTGTAGCATTTAGGGCGTTATCATCGGATCACGTGCCAGGTGGAAACCTCGGATCAAGTGCATTTCATAGGCTTCACGAGCAGTACCTGTCACACAGTCATAAGAAGATATCAGATGATGTATAGACTTGGTTCAGGCTTTTTAACAAAGTGTGTACAGACTTCGTGTGAAGTATAGAGTGTATAGACTGTTAGCTTGATATCGAGTGTATAGAGTTGAAGCTTATCAAACGAATGCATAGACTTCATGTTAGCGAACGAGTGTATAGACTTAGTTGAGTGAGCATGCAGTGTCCATACTTGAAACCCTTCAGCAACCTGAGTGTATAGACTTAGTGTTAACGTGCCAGAGAAACTAGTGTACAGACTTCATGCTGTACAGACTTGATGTTGATCAAAAGGGACATCAGCCCAAGGCGTCAACGCTTCCATCGTGCAGCGTCGCCTCAGCTCCTCAAGCGAGATGCTCACGCCCTTGGCAACTGGCCAATGCGTCAACGCATCCTGTGTCAGCGTCGATGCAGTGAACAAGACAGAAGGCGAAAGACGCACAATTGCGTCTACGCAGTCAGCCAAGTGCGTCAACGCACTAAAAGCACAGAACCCATGAAGACAGACAGGCTGTACAGACTTTGATGCTCAAAGACGATTGTATAGACTTTGCTTTAGAAACGAGTGTATGGACTTTGAAACAGCAAATGAATAAGTATGTACACTGAGGGAGTGTATAGACTTGGAACCCAAAGGCAGTGTACAGACTTGGTAAGTCTGAGCCAATGGACAGACATCAAGTGAAGACCAGTGTATAGACTTCTCGTGAAAACCAGTGTACAGACTTTGAGGCGTGAAGGAACGAGTGTATAGACTTCGAAAGGACAAAGCATCCACAGATCCGACGATGTACAGAGTTTGCCAATATGAGACACTGTACAGACTTTGTCAAGAGACTGGCTGTACAGACTTCAACATAGCTGCGATGTACAGGCTTTGACAAAGCAGCGTTGTACAGACTTGAAAAAGCTTCAGATGAATGAATGTAGAGACTTCCCAAAACGAACGTACAGACTTCAGAAGATGAAGACTCTGTATGGACTTGAAGACCCTGAGCCAATGTATAGACTTGCCTTAACAATGAATGTGTAGACTTTGAAACAGAAGTCAGGCAACCGGATGTACAGAGTTGGTCAAAGCAGCAATGTAGAGTTGAAACGCTTGAAGGCCAATGTACAGACTTGGATGCCCAATCGCCAATGTATAGACTTGTAAGATGTGAGGCGATGTGTAGGCTTTGCATTAAACTGGATGTATAGACTTGGAGGGTTCACTGATGGCTGTACAGACTTGGGCGTTGTATAGACTTGGAACGGCTTCAAGGCAACAATGTACAGACTTTGAAATAAAGAGTGTACAGACTTGAAAGTTCAAGGCCATGATGTATAGACTTGAACGCTGTACAGACTTCACGAAGTGATGCTTGAGCCAAGAGACAGTGTACAGACTCTGTGATGAAAGGCTGATAGAGCGAGCGATGTATAGAGTTGGAGGATGCTGTGCAATGTATAGACATCCATACAAAAAATAGACAAGGCAGCATGGCGTCAACCCAGTTGATCCACTGCGTCAATGTAGCAAGTAAACCAGCAACTACTGCGTCAATGCAGTCTCCTTGTAGCGTCAACGCAGCTAGTGAACAGACAGCCAATGCGTCAACCCAATCTCCAACTGCGTCAACGCACTCAGTGTGACTCATGGTGTGTCAGCCATCATCAAAACCACACAGGGGCACAACAGAAAGATCCGGTCAATTCTGAGGATAGCGACGTAGACGACACTGCCGATCTATATGCGCAAGGGTTAAAGTGGTTCGACGAGCCATCATCAGTGGTGGATGAACCTACAAAGGAAGTCAATCTAGGAACTAAAGAAGATCCCAGGCCTATCATTATTGTCGCTAAGCTCCCTTTAAAAGTGGAAGCCGAGTTGATTAAAGTCTGAAGGCAGTATAGCGATTCTTTTGCCTGGTCTTACGAGGACATGCCGGGTCTTGACCCCTCCTTGGTGGAACATCGACTAGAACTTAAACTAGGGGCAACACCCGTTAAACAGAGATCAAGAAGATTTCACCCCCACATGGCCTTGAGGATCAAGGAAGAAGTCGACAAGTTATACAAGGCCATGTTCATTAGAGTTGTTCTATATCCCCAGTGGGTGGCGAACATTGTCCCTGTTATCAAGAAAGATGGAAAAGTGCATATTTGTATCGATTTCAGGGATCTAAACAAAGCATGTCCCAAAGATGACTTCCCACTGCCTCACATAGATGTCTTGGTAGATAATACCGCAGGATTCGAAGCTTTGTCATTCATGGATGGATATTCAGGCTACAATCAAATCCGTCTCGCTCCCGAAGATCAAGAGAAAACCTCCTTCACCACACCCTGGGGCACATATTGCTACGTGGTTATGCCGTTCAGTCTGAAGAATGCAGGTGCCACCTACCAGAGGGCGATGATGGCTATCTTCCACGACATGATGCACATCTATATGGAAGCTTACGTGGATGACATCTTGGTGAAATCAAGAACCAAAGAAGAACACCCAGCTATTCTGGCTAAGGTGCTACAGAGAGCTAGGGAGTACAAGCTGAAAATGAATCCAAAGAAGTGTGTTTTTGGAGTCTCTTCAGGAAGCTGCTAGGCTTTATCGTTAGCAAACTGGGGATCCAGATTGATCCTAATAAAGCAAAGGCCGTCATGGACATGCTTCCGCCTAAGAATATCACAGAACTTCGAGGATTGATTGGTCGGTTGCAATTCATCAGAAGATTCATATCCCAACATTCCCAAAGGTGCCGCCCATTTTATGAATTGCTAAAGGTGGGAGTCAAGTTTGAATGGAACGAAGATTGCCAAAAGGCCTACGAGGACATAAAAGTCTATTTATCTAATCCCCCGGTTTTACAACCTCTTGTCCCTGGAAAACCCCTAATCCTATGCATCTCTGTCATTGAGGACTCCTTAGGGGCGGTTTTAGCACAAGTAGGCGATGAAGGCAAAGAGCGGGCAGCTTATTACCTCTCCAGGTTGTTTAACCCAGCCGAGGCCAAATACACTGCCATGGCGAAGACTTGTCCCGCCTTAGTGTGGGTAGCTCAGAAGCTTAAACACTACTTCCTAGCCCACCTAGTTAGGTTGATCTCTAGAATGGACCCGATCCGCTATCTCTTAGAAAAGCCCGTCCTTTCTAGTAGGTTAGCTCGCTGGCAGAGCTTCCTCTCTCAGTTCGATATCACCTTCATTGTTTAGAAGGTGGTCAAAGGATATGCCATCGCTGAGCATCTTGCCCATCTTCCCATTCCTCACACTGACTCTATTCAGGATGATTGCCCTGATGAGCATCTCTCTGTCCTTACTCATCATCCCTTCTGGTCTCTACACTTTGACGGTGTACTCAATTCTCAAGGCCGAGGGATAGCCGCTGTTCTCCTCACTCCAGAAGGAGGGACGATTCTGCTTGCTTACCAGCTCCGATTTTCTACTACTAATAACATCTCAGAGTATGAGGCTCTCCTAGCCGGTTTGAAGCACGCGTACCTTCTAGGTGCGCACCATTTGAAGAT
Source organism: Amorphophallus konjac (assembly GCA_022559845.1). Lineage (NCBI taxonomy): Eukaryota > Viridiplantae > Streptophyta > Magnoliopsida > Alismatales > Araceae > Amorphophallus > Amorphophallus konjac. The sequence continues at coordinate 163,378,269 of CM040119.1, forward strand.
TATAGGGGACTCTCAGCTCATCCTGCGGTAGGTTCTGTACACTTATCGCACCCGTGACCCTAAGCTCAAGCCCTATCAAGATTTGGTCACACTCCTGGCTAGGCAATTCCGTAAGCTAATCTACATCCACACTCCCTGATCTCATAACATTCTCACTGATACTTTAGCATCTCTCGCTTCCTCTCTATCTTTCCCTCTCAGTCGGAGCACTGAGACTATCGTCGTTCAGAGATTGGACGCACCCTCTCTTCAGGATCTTGGTATGCCAACCTTAGGAAAACTGTAGAGGCGAGGGCTGAGAAGGAAGATCTTAAGGAGGTATCTTTGACATAATTTGAAGAGATCTTGGAGGAAGAAGAATTGCCCTGGTACCATGAAATCGAGTTGTATTGCAAAGATGGATCGTTCCCGGAAGGGGCAAATGCCGAGCAGCACAAGTCAATAAGAAGAGCCGCCTCAAGGTATACTATCGTTGCAGGGGAACTATACAGGCGCGCTACTAATGGGATGCTCATGAGATGCTTAGAAGATGATGAAGCTTGGAAGGTGGCCGAAGTAGCCCATTCCAGTGAGTGTGGAGGTCATGTCAATGGCCAGGCTTTAGCGAAGAAAATCCTTAGGCAGGGTTATTATTGGCCCACTCTAGAGGAAGATTGCTCCCTCTATGTCTGGAAGGGTCTTAAATTCCAACTCCACGCTGATAAGATCCATGCTCCAGCTTCATCTCTTCACCCTCTTTCTGCTCCTTGGCCATTCTCCATGTGGGCGTTCGACGTTGTCGGCCCGCTCGGTGATCCCAATTCTCAGACCAAGCAAAAATCCTTCATCCTTACCGTCACGGAGTACTTCACCAAGTGGGCTGAAGCCGAAGCGTATGAGGAGATTAAAGCTCCCACGGTGTGCTGCTTCATTATGAGGAACATCATCTCACGATTTGGAGTGCCAAGTAGCATCGTCACCGACAACGGACCCCAGTTCGTCTCCCAAGAGCTCAAGGACCTATGTAAGAAGTTCAATATTGCATTGCATCATTCATCTCCATATTACCCACAAGGTAATGGCCAAGCCGAAGCCACTAATAAAACCCTTCTCAAAATCATAAAGAAAACATGCGAATCTCACAAGTTCTCTGATTGGCCAGAATGATTAGTGGAAGCTCTATGGGCTTACCGTACCTCCGTCCGTACTCTCACGGGGCAAACCCCTTATGCTGTCACATACGGGATGGAGGCGGTGCTCCTATACAAGATCCTGATCCCTTCCCTAAGGGTACAGCTCGATAAGGAACTTAATCTCGATGAACGTCGAGAGGCGTTGCTCGTCCAGTTGGAACTCTTAGATGAAAAGACGATGAATGCGGCCGATCACGTGTCAGTTTATCAAAAGAGAGTTTCGTGTTATTTTCAAAAGAAGGTAATTGAGCGCAAATTTCAAAAGGGTGATATGGTTTTGAAATGCAAGTTCATTCGATCTGCAGGTCCAAGGTCTAAATTGCAACCTAACTGGGAAGGGCTGTTTGTTGTCAAAGAGGCTTATCCAAGGAATGCTTACTGCTTAGTGAACGCAGAAGGTGAGGAGCTCGCTCACGCTTGGAATGGGTTGTATCTTAAGTATTTCTTTCCTTAAAGTCTAACCAGTGCCACCACGGTAGCAAGGTGGTGTTTTCCTTTTCGCCATGAAAGAGAACCCCGAGCGTGGCAATCACATACCACACGACGTCCCTGGTCGGGTCTTCCACTTTGTAGAAATCGTTTCTCCTGGCCATGCTTGGGGGAAAGTCAAGGTCCCTGTCCGTTTCTCTCCTCGGTCGAATCCAGGGGCAAGAGGTGAATAAGGGGGCGATGACCAATCTGGATACCCTGAGGAGAGGAGGTCTCAAATAGGGGCAGTCCGTTATGACCTGATTCCATGAGAAAAGAAAAAAAGCAAATAAAAGGAGCAGTCATCGTGACGAAAACAAAAGTTTATCTTGAAAGTCCATCAGTCAAAATTCCAAAGCTCCAAGAAAAATAAAAAGCTAGGCATGGTAAGAGTGGCAGTACAGTTTCCCCGCGGGACGTTATGAGCCCGGTCATATGCGTGCCTAGACTGGACAAAGGTTCAATGACGGACACAAAGCCCCGGTGCAACAGACCGAATCTCTGAATGGGTTGCTCAGAGAGGAACTCAAGCTCTAAAAACCCCTATACCTGGCCTAAGCTTATCCCCGTATTCTATTTTCCTTTTTTTGGACTAGACAAGTACCCTGGGTATGGCCTTTGTAGAAGCACCATCACGCAGATTGAGCCTTGGCCAGGGGTTGTCACTCCCATTTGCACGCCAACCCCGAGGAACTCCTAATGGAATAGGTGTAGTTGCATTAATCTACCCCACGCCCCTTAACTAACCATGCATGTATATGAAGCAATCATAGAAGTATGAACAAGGGGGTAATGAATAGAAGAACTGACCGTGATCGCCACCAAGGATTAACAACGCCAAAGGATGAAGAAGTGTAAAGAACGGCGCCGTGTACCTTGGAAAGAAAACTTGATCGCGCTTGACAAACGAGGTGCGGGGAACTTTGTGGATTCAAACCTCCTCTCCTTCCAGACGGCTAGAGGAAAAGGGCCTCACGTTGTATTCATGCTCTCCTGCAAAACAAAGCCAAAACAAGGATAAAAAACCCATTAGAACATGCATGTGTAGTATCAATCCCACAGTGATAAAATAGGGGTAGAAATTGAGGGCAAACTCATCGGGGGAGATTTTTAACCCCTGTGGAAGGGTGAAAATAATAGCTGTGTGTATTGTGCATGCATGAGATTTGAAATCATGAGATTTGATTGAGAGAATAGAGAGAAATCATTGATGCAAAACGGGGGGAAACATATATGTAGCAGAAAAGTGCAGAAAATTATGATGATTTGTGATTTTAAGAAGAAGAGAACTAAGAATATAGATAACCAAATTAAGCCTAGAATGATGCAATGGAAAGCTAATACTTCCCTCTTCAAGCCAAGGTCGAAGTTGTGAGTTGGAATTGCAACATGGCTTCGCCCCGAATCAAGAAAGAGCCCCCCCGTCGCGACTGTGAACTGGGTAGTTTTTATCGAGTTTAACAAGAAAGTTCCATCTTCTTATCACGATTCCCAGAGATATAGTCCAAGATAAATCAAGTTCTCTGGATCAAACTTGAGATAATACTAAGGACAAGAGATAGGAACAAACGGGGATCAATTCGGAGGAGGATTCTAGAAGATATGGCTCTTGGAAGGTAGTCCCGTCGCACTAGAAAATAGAGTTTTAGTTGTACCAGGATGCTTAAATCCCTATCTTGCAACCCAGGTCTCGAGAGATAAAGCTAATGAAAATTTGATTTCTATGAACCAAATTCAAGATAATACAAAGGGCTAGAAGTAGGAAAAAATGGGGATCAATTTGGATAAGAATTGAAGAAGTTAAGGGATCTGCAAGATAGGCTCACCGCATAGTTTTCGAGGCAGAGTCCAACATAAATTGGACTCTCTGCTATGTGTAACGGTCTATCGTAGGATCGCCACATTGCTCTGACGGTCTAGGGTAGGACCGCCACGCTCTAGGGGTCGAACGGGGTGATTTCGGGCGACTTTGGGTGTGACGGTCTACTATAGGACCGTCACGTATGCTCTAATGGTCTTACGATATACCGTTAAATGGGCTGTGACGCACCTATACTAGACCTTCACATCGCTGTGACGCACCTACACTAGACCTTCACATCGATGAAGGAAAATTCTAGGCAGACTGCACATGACTTTGAAAATTGAAGAGTATCTCTCAAACGGGGCAGAACTAGTGAAAGTGGTAGAAGAAGAAATTGTAGATAACCAAGAGAGGAAAAACTTTCATGAAGAAAGAAAGATGAGAAAATGATCAGAAGAGGGAGAAAATGGTTCTAGAAGAGAGAGAAAGAATTCTAAATAGCATAGCATGCCGAACAAATGCAAATAGCTCACAAAAGGGGCAGAACTAGCCAACTAAGTAGAAGAAGAAATTGTAGATCGTTGAAAGAGGAACAACTTTGGTGAAGATAACTTTTTGAATAGAGTGACAGAAGGAGATGAAAAAGGACCACTTTTAGAACTACGCAGCGGGAGAGAGCCGATTACTTGAGGGAAGCCAGCCTAAATGGGCCGAAAGTCGACTTAGAAGTCAGAAGTTGATAAAATAAGCTCCAGGGCTCTAGGAAATCATGATCTCTAGGAATCAAAGGGAATGGAACAATGAAAATTGGTTCGAAATCCATCCAAGGAAGGCTCCAAAATAATGGGTAATTCGGGACATCAAAAATGATGAATAAGAGAAATGACGCAACTTGTAGGCTAAAAACGGGTGTCAACAATAGGGAGAGCCCGCATTACTAGGGAGGCACTGGTTTTCAAAAAAAAATCCAAAAATAGATATTTCAAAAATCTAAAAACAAATATTTCAAAAATCCAAAAATAATAAATACTTCAAAAAATCCAAATATAACAAATATTTCAAAAATCTAAAAACAACAAATATTTCAAAAATCCAAAAAAACAGCAAATATTTCAAAAATCATCCAAACACATCAGATATTTTCAAAATCTCACAAAAATCTGAATATTTACAAAAACTCCAAAAATACCATCATGTGCATCGCATGCATTACAATATTTTGATTACATTTTTTGCCTATTTAATAAGGCTCCACCCCTTAACCAAATATTAAGAAGTGGTCAGCTCTCTAACTTACTTCAGGCAAGGGGTTGAGTCTAAGAACAGATCTAACTTATTTTTTTATCTAAGTGTATGTAGAATGCAGGTTCAAAGCCCGAAGAATTCAAACCCACAAACCCACAGGTTCTGGCCCTCTAACGGTCTATGCTTGGACCGTCACACCTCTCTGACGGTCCATCGGTCCGCCGTCACCTTCCCCCGAAGGTCAAAACTCTGTAGTTCTTAGTAAGCTTGCTCTAACGCGTCTACATCAGACCATTACATCCTTCTGACGGCCCATTATTCGACCGTTAGACTCTTCCGAGAACAGAGTAACCCTCAGTTTCTCAGTCGTCCCTCCTGACGGCTCATCGTGAGACCGTTAGACTGTTGTGGGGGCCCTATATAGGACCGTTACACGACCCAGAAACCCAATTTTTCAGGCTAATTGGAACAAAATTGCAATTAATTCCATATCTTATCAACTCAAAGTCTTCATTCCATTTAACTAAAACATAATGAACATCAGTTTGTTGATAATTTCAAAAACATCATAAGAAATTTTCAAACTACATTCAATTTTCTATCCGCATGAGGCCAGATCTTGCGTAGTTCCTTCACATAGGCACGGCGCTCCTCGTCATCTTCTTCCACCTCTTCTTGCCACGGGCGCACTTTGCTGATCTCCCACATGATCAGAGCGCTCCGGACTGCTCTTTCGTCCTCCTCGGTCCCCATCTTCCTAGCTTGAAGGGGAGGGAAATGTAATAGTGCAGGAACTGTGGTACGGGGTAGTCCGATCTGAAGATAGCACCGGTGAGGGTTGTAGATCGCCATGGTAGTGTCCCCCACTAGCTGTAGACCAAGGCCTGGTCGCCGTGGTACTCTGAGCAAGGTGCTCCGAAGAACTCTTGGGCGCATCGCGAACTTCTCTATTGGCAATGTGTTGAGGAAGAGGTGCCAATCGTCCCGTGTTTTCTTGTCCGCCGTCCGACATCCAACCTGTGAAGCAAGCCCGAATGCACCTCCAATGAAGAATAAAGGGTGGCTCCCAATGACCCGACTAGCTGAAGGCATGTCTCCCTTGGGTTGAAATTTGATTCTCAGTCCCATCCAACACTCAAGGAGTATCATAGAGCCAAATAGAGGTCCTCCTAAGCAAGCTGAGCTAAGCCCTTCATAAAGGTATGAAAGGACCGCTTGAGAAATGGATAATCCCTGCCACAACCCACTGATGTTGCTAAGGTTTTGGACATCTAGGAGATGGTCCATGGTTGAGAAAAGAAAGACCCTGCACAAGCAAACCGATACGGCTTTAGCTATGGCTTCATATCTTTCCCACTTGTTCTTGCAATGAGAGACTATACATTGAGCCATCGGTATCAAATGAATATGGCGTGGGCTGATCATAGTCCTAACATCCTTTGGATTATGGATGAAATCACTTAGAATCAAGGAGGGGTCTATTGCCTCCACCGTATGGCACACTAGGTCCTCATCTCCCACTTTAGTCTTAGCAAGGGATAGGTAGGTCTCTACCTCCTCTAATAGGACTGTAGCTTCAAAGGAAGGAAAGAAGAACGTGTGTATTTGTGGGTGCCATAACTCTGTGATGGATGAAATGCTTGCCCAATCTAAGGACAATTTCTAGGAATTTTTGGCCAAAACAACTAAGGGGTGAAGGTGCCATGCCCTTAGGATGGAAAGGACCTCTAATGGAAGTTCTTTGATCAAGGGAGCCACCCACTTTAGGTTGGAATAACACCATGGGCCAGGAAAAGGCTAGAGAAAAGAAAAAAGAAGAGGGAGAAGAGAGGAAGACCATAAGAAGAATGAGAAGTGCATAAAATTAATGAACTTTTGAATGAATTGCAAACTTGCCTCCCTTAGTGCACTTGAAATGAGATGCTTGGGGATGGAGGTCAATCTTTGCAGCTCTGCATGCTCCTTCTTAGTTGCTTTGGGCCCGATGTGGACCCTCTCCTCCATGCCCATCACTCCAAAGCTCCTCTTCATGGTGTTCTTTGCTATTTTGATGAAGTTCCAAGCCTTGTAGCAGAGAATTGATGTGAGCTATGATTTTTGGGCTTGTTCCTACTTATAAAGGTTTGATTTTGGTGTTTGAATGATAGGACTTGGATTAGAAAGCCTTATCCTAGGCCTAGGAGGGTTCTGGTATGGGTTATGGCCTCGTTGCCTCGGGTTTGGACGCTCACGGGAGAGTCATGTTCGGATTACACAGCCTTTTCACGTAACGGTTTATCGTAGGACCGTCAGAGTTCTCTGACGCTCCCATCTTGGACCGTCACGTTGCTTCACTCACCGCCTTCACTCTGATTGCTCTGACGGCTCAATCATCCACCGTCACAACACCCTGGAGGTCTTAATATAGACTGTCACACTATTTTTGCAGGTTTTTTATTAACTCTATTTTCTTTCCCTTTTTTTTCAAACCTGCCAGTCTCCATCAAGCCTGTTGCATCCCTACATTCATTCATCCACACATCCATTCATTCATCCACACATCCATGCATCCACATTCGTAAAACAAAACAAAACAACAAAAAAGATTTTTATTTCACTATAAGGCTCATGTACAAGTGTGTGTCAAAAAGAAGAAAAAGAAAAGAAGAGTACAAAGTCACTCAGCCGGTCTTTCTCCCGGGCCGTCGCTATCACCGGTGCCCTCGCGCCGCTTCACTAGCGGCTCCATGACGCTGCTCTCCTCTCCCCGTTGCCGCCTCCGGTCTGCCTCCTCGTGCCTCCGATGGCCGGAGGAGCCGGTGAAGTAGCCTCGGACTCCGCTACTAGGTGCAACACTCTGGCTCCTACTGCTGGTCTCCGACTTCTTCCCCAGAAGTAGGAGGGCCTCCTTCATGCTCGTGATCACACCCTTCATCTCTATGGTCTGCACTCAGAACTGATCTCGCTCACCCCTCAGGCGCGCAACGTCAGCTCTAAGTCGCTCCATCTCCTCCTCGTCCGCACGCCGGCTAGTCTCTCCTACGCTCAGTCGGGCAACCACTGCCCGGAGATTGGCAGCCTCCGCAGCCTCTGCTCGAGCCCGCTCTGCCTCGGCTAAAGCTGTTGTCATCTCTCTCGCCTGCATTAGCATTCAGCATAGTCATTCAATTAGGCATTTTGCATAATCTTAAGCATTTAAGGAAACTTGGTTGATTTCATACCCGCTCCGCGAGGGTAGCCTCGACATCCTCAGCCCGAGCAACCACTCGAGTAAAATCTGCATCTCGATCAGCTCTGCCCCCCACAGGCTATGAAGATGAAGATGGAGCGTCTGGTCCCGTTCTCTATGCTCCCTCGACCCATTGCATTTAGAAGTCAAGGTCAGTAAGTTTGCATCATCATAAACATAAGCATTTAAGTCTATGGTTTAGAAAGCTCACCAGAAGCTCCAGAGTTGCCCAGTACTCATCCCGCTGCTGGATGGTGGCGTGCAGAAGTCCCTCAAGCTTGGCAATCCGTCCCTGTGGGTCTAGCTGCATTTATGAAACAAGTGTCAGTGCATATAGGATTCAATTAAATTAAATAGATCAGAGTTTGAGTTTAGAAGTTTATACCGGTCGTCGGGTGCCTCTGAACACCTGGTCGCCGTATCGCTGGGAGTAGGCCTTGAGGTAGGCCTCGTAGCTGTCAGCTCGCTATGTCACGGCTCGGCCCTTCTTGTTCCAGTCATGCACATACTTCACCTTCCGGGCGCACCAGTCGATATCCCCACTGATGCCCTTTGAAGATTTTCCAGGGCGCTCGTCGTTTCTGCGAGGGAATGTTACCTCTGGCTGGTGAACTCCCCGCGTCCTCATGATCAAGCAGTAGTGCAGGGGCTTGATAACATTGATACAATGAAGCCAGATATCTCACCCGCTGTACGCTGGGGAAGCCTTTACCCACGGCTATCCCTCGTGTCCCTCATCCCAATATGGTGTCCATCGCACCTGAAAAGGCAATTGAGTCCATGTCAGCATTTAGAATCATTTAGCAGCATTTAAAACATTTAGGAGTGTATAGAAGAGTTTAAGTCAGGAGCTTACCGATGCGTACGGGAATGAGTCTATGTCGTCCTGGATGGCACGGGTCAGTCTGCTAACCGATCCCATGTCCCTCGCAACAATCCACCGCCTCGCGATGGGGATCCGCCCGGGATGCATCTGTGTACCTCGCCCGATCCGTAAGAGGTAGAGGAAGCTCTAGATCTGCATTTTAGAAGTCAAATGTCAGCATATAGCAGTCATAAGCATATATAGAAGCATTTTAAGTTTAGCATTTACCTATAGGAAAGGTGAGAGGCCACCCAGCATCGTCCGCCGGTCGGTAGTACTTAGGGACTCGAACAGGAAAGCGAGCACTGCCGCTCCCCATGCGTATCTGCCCACTCTGCCGAGGTCCTCCAGTAAACGCAATAGCCTGCAGCTGATCACGTCCGCTCTGGTCGGGAACAGTAGCTTCCCGAACAATAGGATCAGGAAACGCCTCAGAACTCTATCTCCCTCTAGTCCCACCTCTGTTGCTACTCTTGGGCGGACCTACTCAATCACTATGTCAAGGTGCTGCTCTGGAAGCTCACCGATTGCAATGGCTGCTCCTCGAAGACCCAGGCTATTTTGGAGTCTCGACCATGACAACTGGGATGACGGATGCCCTTGTCTCACCAAATCCAGCCCCAACAGCTCCTGGGCTAGCTCTCGGTAGTCTCCGTATGTGTATCCCGTCACTGCCGCTCCATGGACCTTCAAGCCCGTGATCCTCGCTATGTCTTCCAGTGTTGGGATCATATGACCCCATGGGAAGATGAACGCACGGCTAATCGGATCCCATCGCTCGTGCAACACGTACAGTAATGGCGTGTCCATCCTCGTCACCTCTATGCTAAGGACTTCCCCGTAGCCCATAGCAGCTAATCTCTCTCTCTCTGGTACTCCGGCAGTGCCTGGTACACCGCCCGGATCTGAAGCCATGATATCCTGGTTCTTCTTTTTCCTTACACACACGGATCATAGGTCAGTCATTTAATAACATTTAGATTGCATTTAACAACAATAAAAAAATCAAAAAAATCAAAAAACCAAAAACCCTAAAAATTAACTTCTGGCTCTGGTTTCTCTAACAGCCATGTTCTAGCGCCTCACAGATCTCTGACGCCCCACGTATGGTGCGTCAGGTATTGTGATGGTCGCTGGAAGGACCATTGCGCACCCAGCGATTGGGCATCGTCTCCTTTGTTCCCCCAGTGCGTGGAATTGGCCAGAATGGCCTACCAATGATTATAATGGGTCCCCAGACCCATTATCCTCCCCTCAATCACACATGCATGCATTGAACAAAATTAAAATTAAGGTTTTTGGGGCGGAAGCCTACCTCGCGGTCTCGGCCCCTCTTCTTCTTCTCCGGCATCGCCGTCCCTTCTTCACTGCCGGTAGCACCTCCAGCTTCTTCTTCTTCTTCCCCAGCCTCTTCTACGGCTGTGGGAGGATCCTCCTCCGCCGTTTGGTCCGCCGCCGCCTCCGGTTGCTCGTCCACCGCCGGAGGAGTATTTTCCAGGGCCATTCGATCCCGACATCGTTTAATCGCCCTCTTCTTCCTCTTCTCCCTTGTCATTGGTGGCCGGGAGGGCTCATCGCCGGACATGGGTCATCGGTGGGTTTTTGGCTCGGTGGCATGGTTTTGCGTTTTGGCGTTTGAATGAATGAGGGAGGGAGAGACGATCAGTTTTTTTTTTTTGAATGCCCAGGAAATGTAACGATCTATCATAAGGCCGTCACAGGCTTCTAACGTGTCATTTCTAGACCGTCAGGTGATTGAGTCATTCATTTTTGAAAACGTGAACCGATGCTGTGTGACGGGTCACATTTGGACAGTTACGTTTGTCTGGTGCGCCTTTAATAGACCGTCAAAAGTTTTAAATCATTTGATGGATGATAATGCCCTATCTATCAAAAATTCATGCTTGAGTGATCATTATGCTTTCATGCCTTATCTTATTAAATGCAATTCATGGTTGTGAATGGATGTGCTTTATTCATATTGTTGATTGGCTAACCTCTTTCTATGGATGAAATCATGAACGCCATTAAGCTATCATGCTTCACCCATTCGCCGGGCAGGTAAGTCAGGTATAGTATCTCTATCCCTAGTCCCTTAATGCATTACTATATGTTATCTAAGATATATTATCTCGAGAACCGACTGGTCATTCATGTGTTTTAGGATCTGATGTTCCCTTATAACAAAAATGATGATGATCTAAGTACACGTGTTTAATCGTTAGGATAGGCCGTTATGTTAGAAAAGCTTGGGGACGATGGTTCTGTCTTGCACGCAGTGGTTACAGATGGTGTTTTGACCCTGGTTTCTCCGGTCTAGCAATTCTATTCTTGAGTATCTTATTATTTTATCTTTTTTTGGCATTTGTTTTGATGATTTCTCTTATTTTAGCCCAACATGAATCATACGCATCTTTAAGCATTCACGAGCCTTCATCTGTCCAAGGTGTCTTGATAATGGTGGGTAACTATGTTCATAATCTCGAGTAAAGAGAGTCATTCCATTCTGAGTTGGAAGGTTTCCTTCAGTCTACTTGCTCGATCTGGTTAGCTGAAGATTCCTGTCTAGAGTTTAGTTAATCGTCTCTTTCCTTTTCGTTGCTCCGGCCGATGGCCGTGTTTTCCTTTCCTTAGTTGTTAGTTCTTCCAAACAGGCGTCATTTGGTTAGCTATTTCCTGGTGGTTAGTTCAAAGTTTTCTGGAAGATTCCTATTGCTCGTTGGTTGAAGACGGGTGTCGTTTGCCTTAACGCCCGCTTTTCAGTCCGCTCCGCTTCATTTCCGCTTCATCTCCATGTTTCATTTTCGCTTTCACCTCCGCTCGCTCCCCTGCAAAGAAGATGTTAAGGAGGGGCATCTGTTGACACCCGTTTTATGACCAATAAGTTGGGTCATCTCCTTATTCATTATAAATGATGCTCCGAGTTGTTCACCCTTATGGGGCCATCTTGGTCAATTTGAGATTTATTTCATGGGTCATTTCTCCTTGGTTGGGTCTCGTTCCTCATCTCTTTCCCGCTAGATGAGGCTTAGCAAGCCTTCATTTTATTTGCACTCCCTTGTCTCTGACGCATCCTTCCTGGCGCGTCATATTTCTCTGGCGCACCTATCTTTGACCGTTACATCATCTTAGAGTCCTAAAGCCTATGGCTTCTTTCAAAGCTTATCTCTTATCTTATCAGTTAGGTGTGACGGTTTGTCGTGCGACCGTTACCACATTCTAACGCGTCATTCCTTGGCCGTTACATTTCTCCAGAGTCCTTATATTCGAAAACTTCACCCGTTGATCTTATCTTTTAGTGGATAAGGTTGTGTGACAGTCCATTACTGGGGCATTACATCACTGTGGCGGTTTATCGTGTAGCCGTTACATCAAACAGAGAGTTCTAGCAGAACTGCTCTTTCTCTGCTACTTCGTGGCTGAATTAAGAGTTTGTTTCCTTGATTTCTCCCTCAAATCTGATCATTAGAGCCTTTTGTTTGTTTCTATGGACTCTTGGGAGTATTATCTTCAAGACTTTGCTACGAAACGTCTTACTTTCTAGCTAGATTCTCTCCAACTCGACCAGAGAGTTTGAGGGTCTATAAATAGAACCCTTGACTTCATGGCTTGAAGAGGAGACATCTAGAGTTTGCATTGAAGTGCTGCTGCATCCTGGAGCTAGAACCAACCAAGGAGGGCTACTTCCCACGTCCATCTACTTCCAAAGTCTAGGGAGTATTGGTTCCAAGGGTCTAGTTCAGTCAAATTATCTTCTTAGTCTCCTTTTCCCTTCTCCAAGCATCATAGCATCTCCCTTCTTCCTCTTTCACGTTCTTGCATCTTCTGCATTCATCTAAACATCTTTCCCATCTTTTAAATGCCCTAGAGGGGTTAAAAAACTAATTTCCCTTGTATTTTCCTCTCCTTTTGCATGTTCTTAAGTTCTCTTGATTTATTGATACTGCACTCTTCCAAGGGCTAATCTGAGTTGTTTTCTTTGTGTTCTACACTTTTTTGCAGGTTTACAGATTCCATAGAACGAGGCCCAAGCTTTCTGGCCGGTTGGAAGGCATGGATATCAAAGGTTCCCAAGTTCCTATTCTGTAGATCTCTGACGGTTCAGCAAAGGAGCGTTACAACTCTGTAACGGCTTATCGTAAGGCCGTCACACTTCTGTGGCGCATCATCACTCGACCGTTACACTTTACAGAGCTACAGTTTCTTGGTTGTTTTCTCTCTCCCATGGGCGGGTGCTTCATCCACCTATTTCTAAGGTACTTTTCAGGTCTTTGGCTTGCTTGTTACCTTAGTGGTGATCACATCTTTCCTTAGTTTGGGCAGTAGCTCTCTCTTTCTTCATCCCTCTTTCTTACTTGCTTTATTTGCTTGTTCCACCTATACGGTGTGTTTTCTTTTACTTCCTTCCTCCACGCCCCGGCGTGTGTTTTAATTTCTTTCCTTTAGCTTATTTCTGGTTGAGATAGCATGCCCATGCTCATGTTGATAGCCTAGGTTTATGTTGCACATGTTCATAGGTTGAGTGATTTCATTGCTTGCTCATATTTCATCATTGTTGAGATCACATTCACCTTGGAAAAGGGAACACATAATAATCAACAATAGTGACACTAGGAAACATGTTAATATCTATCGCCCTCTTTACCCTCTCCAGGGCTTTCAAGTTTTCTGCATTCTTTAGTCTATCAATGACATTCCATTTGGATTGATCCTCTGGAACATCGTATGGATAGTATGCAATTAGAACCCTAAAATTAGAATCTATAGAGATCACATAATCTCTGAATCTTCCTAGCCAAACATAAAAACTAGAACTGTCAAATTTTGGAATATTAGTCATGGAGAGGAAATATAACTCAGAGAGTAGAAAGTAATAGAAGCACCGAGAGCAAATTGCACCAGGAGAGAAGGCAGGATCAGATCTGCAGATCATTGGATCTTATATCGCTTAAATCTGCTCTGATACCAATTGTTAGAATATATGGAAGCTCTGATACCAATTAATGGAATTGGTAGTGCACTAAACAGAGGATACGGCTAGATCTAGAGGGGGGGTGAATAGATCTCAGTTAAAAATTTTGAGGAATTAAAACTTTCAAATTACTCAACAAGATCTAATAGAGATGAAATCTCTTTTCATACCACAATCTGGAGACACTAGATAGATGCAATCTTAGCGGTCCTATGCATACATCTATCAACAGACTAAAAAACATAGCAATCACACGAGGGCACAAGGATTTTTAGGTGGTTCGATTTTCACCTACATTCACCCCACACTCAGACCTGAGTGTGGATTCTGCTAACACACAGCTTGAAACGCTGATCCACAGCTTTAAGGATAAATACCTACAACTGCTGAGCAACACAACTTGCTATCCGCTGAGCATTGCAGCTTGGCTATCCACTGAGCATTATAGCTTAGCTATCCGTTGCCAAACAACTTGACTGACCGCTGAGCATTATAGCTTAGCTAACCACTGCCAAACAACTTGACTGACCACTGAGTATTATAGTTTAGCTAACCACTGCCAAACAGCTTGACTGACCATTGAGCATTACAGCTTAGCTAACCACTGCCAAACAGCTTGACTGACCATTGAGCATTACAGCTTAGCTAACCACTGCCAAACAGCTTGAAGTGTAAATATAAAAAAAAAATACAAAGAAATGGAAACAAATAACAGAATAAACGAGCAATTCAATATAGCTCCAATGAGCAAAACTATCCTAGATCTGATCTAGAGATAGTTAACACGGCACGATCTCCTTTCTCTCTTTTTCTTCTCAATTTTGATTCTCGGTTCTAGACCTCTTACTCTTTTCTACAACTCACTCATGATCTTAAGCACTCTACTCTTTTTCTCTCAGATCTATTCTCACTGACATGATCTTCTCCAACCTCGTTCTTCTTCAACCTTCTCTCTCAGCTGTTCTCTGTGTTATCCTTTCAATCTATTCTTTCAGCTCTTCTCTCTGCTATTCCTCTTGCATTTTATTCTTCTACTTTGAAGTCCTTCTTATTTATATCAGGCGAACAGGATCATGTGGCCCCCACACAGGTTCGTTCGGCGTGTGGAGGGAGAATTCACACCAGAGATTTTTAGAGAAGTTGGGTGAATCAGTCCACGTGTCAGAGTTTAAGAAAGGAGTGAATCCACGTGGCAAATAATTCTGATCGAAGGACTACCTTGGATCACGTGCCACTAACTATCTTGGGATCACGTGTCTTGAAAGGATAAGATAACGAGCCCACATGGCCCACTGAAATAGTTTAGATATTCTGATAGCTTGACTTCAGTTGATCTGCAATGTTCACAATATGCATCGACCAACTGTTTGAACAAATGAGTAATTGCTTGAAATTTCATGTTTGGTTGTACCTGTCAACCAGACAATAGTCATTTCATCAAACACCTTACTTATGATAAAGAGAATACATACTTGATCAAATTCAGAGAACTAAATTGCTCAGATCAAACGAATGTAGATATATTAAGTGTAATTCCTAGAGCATAGACTTAATGACTTAGAACCAGTGTATGCATCAACCTGTACATTGCATGTGCATAGGCTTCACATGTGCTCAGACCACGAATTCATCATATGCACAGACCTTACTATGTGTATACACAGACTTCAAAACACTAGACAATGCATGTGCGCAGACTTTAAATTGCATGTGCATAGACCTATACCATGTATATACGTAGACCTTAGTCATTAGACAATGCATGTACACAGAACTGCTTTATGCATGTGCACATACTTTAAATTGCATGTGCACAGACCTATACCATGCATATGCGTAGACCTTAGTCGTCAGGTAATGCATGTGCACAGACCTAGACTTCATGCGTATGCGTAGACCTTAGTGGTCAGACAATGCATGGCACATACCTGCTTTATGTATGTGCACAGACCTAGACTTCATGTGCACAGACCTCAAACAACATGTGCACAGACTCTAGATGGCGTGTGCAAAGACCTTGACTGCGTGTGCACAGACCTTGACTAAGCATGTGTGCAGACTTATACTGCATGTGTATAGACTCTAGAGAGCAAATAGAAGGACTAGCATCGACCTTATGTGATGTGCACAGACCTTAGTGCATTAAAAACATGAAAACCTAGTATGCTTAGGCTACTATATATATGCACAGACTTATCAATGCACTTCACATCAACAGGCTTCAATACATGAATTACAAGATTTTTCCATGCATTTTTGCATCAACATGATTCATAGTGTGACATCATCAAAACCAAGGTTCCAACAGGTACAACCAACTGTGGATTAGAGATTCCCATATGGAAAAGATGGCTTTTAGCACCAGATATGAGCATTATGAGTTCTTAGTAATGCCATTTGGGCTAACGAATGCCCCAGCAACTTTCATGGACTTGATGCATAGAGTGTTCCATCCTTATCTAGACCAGTTCATGGAGGTATTCATGGATGATATTCTTGTGTATTCGGCATTAGAGAAAGAGAATGCTCATCATTTGAGGATCATGTTGTAGACCTTGCAGGATCACCAATTGTTTGTCAAGTTCAGCAAGTGTGAATTTTGGTTGTAGGAAGTGCATTTTCTGGGACACATAATTTCTGGTGATGGCTTATAAGTTGATCCTACCAAGGTAGAGGCCGTAGTTTAGTGGGACAGACCCAGGACGGTGTAAGAGATAAGGAGCTTTTTTGGTCTAGTAGGCTATTACAGGAGATTCATTCAAGATTTTGCTCCGATCGCGATATCGATGTCCAGATTAACTCAAAAGGGTGTACCTTTTGTATGGTTCGATGAGTGCGAGTAGAGTTTTGAGGAGCTAAAGAGGCTACTTACCACCGCCCCAGTTCTTGTGTTGCCTTCTGGGTCAGGTGGTTTTGTAGTTTGTACCTATCATGACCCGGGATCCGAGCACGGGAAAGTCGATAACCCAAATCTTGAACCACTACCCATGAGTTGGAAACTCGTAAGGGAAAATTTTTTGGTTTTTTGAGGGTGCATGAGAATTAGAAATAAATGCACAAATTAATTCACATGATTTCAATATTTAATAACAAAATTAAATAAACATTTTACAAGAAATTTTCATTATAATATCGAGTCCTGATGTGTGAAGGGATGAACAAAAGATCTAGAGGGGGGTGAATAGATTTACCCCAAATTATTAATACTATAGTAGTTAATAACAGTGCAGAATTAAAATGTACTACTGTGAACAGAATCACTAAAAGCAATCTGAATTATCAACAGAAGAATCTGATATGAAATAGCTGACAATCACAGTAAACACCAATAAACAAAAGATCAATCAACTCAGTATAGTACCTGGCGGAGGGTTGATTAGAAAATCCCCTCACGCAAAGATCAGTTTTCCAGATAGATGTAATCTATCCTTCTTACTGAATAAATTTTATATACCATTGAGTTGACGATACAGATTAGATGTAAGATGGTAGGTTCACTGAACAATTCAAGGCAAAGTCAATTTAAGATGAATAACCACAGATAGATTCATAAGATATTCAAACAGACAGGTTGAGTACTCAGGCGTAAGCAACAGATGAATATGTTGAAAATATTAGTGACTCGCTGTGGAAGATCCTAAGCATTCATCTAGTTGCAGTAAATAATTTAATTACATAGAGGACAGATCAATTTTTAAGGTGGTTCGATCTCGAGCTTGAGATCTACGTCCACCCCTTACTAAACTGAGTAAGGATTCCGCTGCCTAACAACTTGAACACTGTTGATCCACAGCTTCGGGGATAGAATCCCTACAACCGTTTATCCACAGCTTTGGGGAACACGTCCCATACCGCTGAGCCTCGCAACTTCCTTACTGAGGATCAAACCTCGCCGCTGAGCACCACAGCTTGTTGTCCGATGATCACACCTCACCGTTGACTCACAGCTTGGACTGCTGATACATAGCTTACAGAAACAGTTTCAAACAGAAAAAGGAATTCAAAGAAATGACAATGAAAGAAAAATAATGTAGCTCGCTATGGAGCAATTTGACTCTGGATCTGATCCAGAAGTCAAGACAGCAAATCTTCCTCACAATCTCACTTCTCACTCAGACGAACTTCTCAAACTTATGACACTTTGTTTTCTTTTCACTCTTAGCAGCAGGATCTTTCTCTCTTGATCACGTCTCTGACTTTTCTCTCTTGAACTCTAACTCTTCCAGCTCTCTTCCGCTCTTCCTCTACTTTTCTCTTGTTCTTCGTCATTTTGAATTTGAGTGCACAATCCCTATTTATACTGGATAACGTGAAACTGTGATCCCACAAGCTTTTCATGTTTTTTGGCGCGTGGAAGACACACTCCCGCCCAAAAAAAATTATCTAGAAAGCGCACTTCAAGGGGCCACATGTCAGAGGTAGAAGATGTGACGATACACGTGGCAAGATTTTAGTTCAGCTTCTCACCTTGGATCACGTGCCTTTAATCTGGTTCACTTTAAGTTCCACGTGAGATTAATGCATACTGCCTTTATGCTGCCCAGGTGTTCGATCATGGATCTGGGTTGATTCTTCCTTTCTGTCCAAAACAAAATCAAAGATTTATAAGATTCTTTAAAGGATGAAATACTTATTAGCAAATTCAGTTTTAGATGAGTTCAGGCAATTCATATAAGTGTATGCACAAAATTCTTCAAGAGCATCGATGCATAAATGAGATACATCAGAATGTATAGCTAACACATGCAGCAGGTCAGAACAAAAACATTGACCTTAGTATTATACATGTAGACCTTTATTGTCAGATACACTGACTCTGTAATGAAGATGCATCGACATGTCTTTATAGTGAATGCACAAGGTGCATCGACCTTGAGAGTGATGACTTACAAGCATCAACCTTTATATGACATGCATTGACCTATGCTGTAATCGCTCGCTCACTAGCATCGACCTTTACGGTAGTCGCTAGCTCACTAGCATCGACCTTTGCTGCAGTCGCTAGCTCACTAGCATCGACCTATCTATGACATGCATCGACTTGTCTCTAAAATCCAAATATGCACAAACCTACATATGCACCGACCTTCAGGACTGGAATGAATATATGCACTGACCTGATAGACTATAGAGTGAATGTGCACCGACCTTAAAGACTTATATGCAAATGTGCATCGACCTTTCAATGCAACAATATGCAAGTGTACACCGACCTTACTCGCTCGAATGCATGGATATGCTTCGACCTTATTATACCTCACTCCTACATATGCGCTAGCCTTCTGAACCAAAATCCAAATATGCACCGACCTTCATATGCAACATCATGAACATGCATCGACCTTGAAATGCAATAGTATGAGCATGCATTGACCTTGATTTAAACAAGAGCTAATTCTGACTAATGTAAAGACTTTTAAAATAATAATGTTGCCAGATTCAAATTAAGGTCTAACACATTGTTGCCAGCATCAAAACTAGACATCAAGTCCAGAGGAGACACAACATTCTCCCTCTTTTTGATGATGGCAACATTGCTATACTTTGATGGTAACACATATTATATTATGAGTCAGAATATGCAAGATCACAGTCAAGTGCAACAGTGCAGTGGAAAACAAACATACATAGACACAGACACAGATATGCAAACCACCACAGACATGCATAGACTCAGACACAGATGACACAGATATGCAAATCAGGCAATCTCCCCCCTTTGCCAGCTATCCCCAGCCATCAAACTCTCCCCCCCTTTGCCATCAAACTCTCTCCCCCTTTGCCATCAACAAACATAGAATTGATAAAGACAAAAAGGAAATGACAGTATCAAAGGTATGAAAGTGCAGGAGAGATCTGATTGACAAACTGATTTATGATTCATTAAAAAAGGCATACATAGCTCAAATTCTTCAGGTATAAAATTCTATATATTGCATTCTTGATAGAATTCTGGTTTAATAATAATAAAGGTTAGAGTTTATCCATTGTACTCTCTGAATAAGTTTGCATTAACCCTTAATAGCAATAAATCAGAACCATATGAATCATGATGGAGTTAGTCTTACTTTATCCTACTCACACAAAAGTCGTTGAATTTCTTTAGGAGTGACTAGAATATGTACTAAAGTTAAACAATTTGACATTTCTGAGTTGTCACTATTTGTGACCGCGAGGGAGTCACTTGTCATTTTGTCCTCGTGGTGGGGGTGTAGACTCGCCTTTTACGGAAGGTCGAGATAGGTTGACTGGGCACGCGGGGATTCCAGGGGTATTGAGAGGAAGGCAGTGAGAATGATGGGAACGCATTGGAAGGGATGGCGTATGGTCCATCATTCTGGGAGACTGGGACAGGGATGGCTGGGTGGAATGCGGGCGTGCCAGTCAATTTCTTGACAATCACCTATGGAACCGAGGATTGACTGGGGAAGCGTCGCCAGGACACAACACGTGGCTTGAGGGATCGGGTGACATGTGTATTGAAGGGGTTCCACGGGTGCGAGTGCGCAGGCGATTATGGGGATTCGTGTACTGGACATCTTTCCCCACTGGTCGCAAGCAACCAGTGTTTATTTTACATCGGATTGAATCCGAATACCTTTGTTTCTTCTGCCAAAGAGAGAGTCAGGGACCTTGGTAGCCGTGATGTTGGGAGGGCTTAGTCCATGCAACAGCGACAGGGCAACAGCAACACAATAGGGATAACTGGGGACAGAGAGACTAGTTCCAGCGAGGAGGGGAATCCGCTCCTTGACTGATTACATGACTTATATGCCATGAAAGGCATTTATATGGGGGTGTGAGACCCCGATTACAAGCGCTTGCAAGCCGCGGGACAATTCCGTCATTTGTGACGGTCCCCAGGTCATTGCGTTATTGTATTGGTAGTTCCGTATATGTATGTAGTGTCCGTCAGAGGACCTGTGACTGAGCTGGATGGCGCCCGAGGGGCGTCACAATGTATTCCCGACATGAGACAGTGTCGAGGTCAGGGCAGTAGGGGTGCCGTAGGCACCATTGTGCTTGGGAAGTTGAGTGGTCGGGTGCTGCGGGCCCCGATGTGACTGGAGTAGCTGGCAGTCGGGTGGCGGGGGCACCGTTGTGACCGGAGTTGTTGGCAGTTGGGTGCCGGGGGCACCGCTGTGACTGGAGTTGTTGGCAGTCGGGTGCCGGGGGCACCGCTGTGACTGAAGGAGGTAGGTGCCGGGAGACCTCGATGGTCGTGCTTGGGGCTCGATGTGACTGGAGTCGGGTGTCGGAGGCACCGTTGTGACTGAAGTTGTTGACAGTCGGGTGCCCGGGGCACCGTTGTGACTGAAGGAGGCGGGCATCGGGAGACCTAGATGGTCGTGCTCAGGGCTCGATGTAACTGGAGTCGGGTGCCGGAGGCACCGTTGCGACGGGAGTTGTTGACAGTCGGGTGCCGGGGGCACCATTTTGACTGAAGGAGACGGGCGCCGGGAGACCTCGATGGTCATGCTCGGGGCCCGATGTGGCTTAAGACTGGTGCCGGAGGCACCGTTGTGACTGAAGGAGGCGGGCGCCGTGAAGAGGCTGAGACCTGAGTACAGGTGCATGTGTTCAACTGGTTTCATGCTATATGAGAGCCATGTGGGCTTTACAAATGGGCCAAGGAGGCCAAAGTACAACTGGCGCAAGCCATAGGACAATTCCAACACGTGGGTCGGTCCCCGGGTCAATGCGGGATTTGGCGGATATTCGCGTGTTTTACAAAGGCTCCCCATGAGGAGATCGAGACAAGCCTGACTGCCTAGGTGGCCGGGGCGGTCGTGGGCTGGCGCCTGACGGAGGTTGGACGCGGCTCAAGGTGAGCGGTCGGGTCCGGGCTCCGGAAGGCGAATGTCGTCATGCTGGGGAGTCGAGGCCGGCCCTGGGAATATTATTCCCGGGCAAGGGTCTGGATAACTCGATTCATCAGTCCGAGCGATCGGCAGCTAGCTCAAAGCGAGCGGTGGGCACGTAGTTCTGTGTCGAAAGTAGGTGCGGCATCATGGCGTATGTGTAGCCACCATGGGTTGTCATACGCGGGTGGACCTGGGATGCGGGTGTATTCACCATTGTCATAGTGCCTTTCGTGCGACGGGCATGGAGTTGTGTGAGATGGCTAGACGCCGCGTGAGGGAAGTACGTATGACATACCCTCGGCGTGTATAAGCCGATCGACAAGCCAACCACGCGCGCACTTAGTTACTCGTGTCCCCGACCCTTGCCGAAGGCCTCAGGAGTCCGAGGGCGCGGCAGTTAGGTCAAAGGGTGTTGCATTGCATCCTCCCATTCCATGTTGCATTGCCTTGCATTGCATGTCGCCCCTTGAGCTTCCCGAGGGGGGGCTTTTATAGTGGAAGGTGAAGGGTCATGGGCGGTTTAGGCGGACTAGGTTAGGGGGCAAAGTTGGTCCGAATAAACCATGGGAGAGTGTTACGGAGTGGGGGAGGGAGGGTTTAGGCGGAACAACCCAAGGGGCTGGTCTGGTCTGCCTAAAGCCCTCACGGAGGGGTTTTTCTTTTGTTAAAAAACCCTTTTTTTTAAGTTTTAATGGGGTTTAGGCGGACCAGCCTGAGGGGGTAGGCTGGTCTGCCTAAACCCTCCCCCAGGGGGGTTTGGGCGGACTGGCTAGGCACTTTTTTTAATTAAAAAAACCTTTTTTGGTTTAATGGGGGTTTAGGCAGACCAGCCTTGGGGGTGAGGTTGGTCTGCCTAAACCCCCCTGAGGGGTTTAGGCAGACCAGCCCAAGGGGCTGGGCTGCTCCGCCTGGGGCTGGGCTACTCCGCCTAAACCCCTCCCCGGAGGGGTTTACGCGGGTTTGACCGAGGGTTTACCATGGGTTTGACCGTGGGTTTGTCTGAGGTTGATTGCGGGTTAGACTGGGGTTTGATTAGGGTTTGACTGAGGGCTTGACTTCCGCGACCTGACCGGGCAAGTCGAACCCTGTGACCTGACCGCGTAGGTCGATCCGCGTGCGAGGGCGCACGATGGTGGTACATGACGCGATGGGTTGCTGGGAGTCCCGAGTTAAGCTCCGACATGCTGTAGAGTGGCTGGATCATACGCGCCCACCAGGTGCTTGGGGAAGTTCCTGACACGCGTGTGCGGGCCGTGTAAGGGTGCTGTGAGCTCCTGAAGCTTGCGGTTGGCCTTGACGGGTCTTCCATTGACTTCAGAGGGCTGGAGGGAGGCGACTCGAGGGTAGACCCCGGCCTCATTGCTGGGCACCACGTGGACTGGCTTGTAGTCAGGGTGTCCCCGGGTCGGCTCGGGTAGCTATGTTGAACAGGGGTAAACCCGCAAACTGAGTGATCGGGGGTGGGCCCGATCGATCGTTGATATTACCGTGGGTCACGGCTAGCTGGTTAGGACCCTCGGTTGGGCCCGGTGACTGGGGCGTCGACATGATGATGCCGTTTGTCTGGTGGTTGGGGTGACCCTCGCTCCTCGGCGAAGAGTCGCCTGATGCGGCAGGCTGTTTTGAGTCCCGGGTTAACCCGGTTGTTGAGGGGCCGGTGGTGTGACACCATCTGCAGAGTGTCCGGGGGTGATCCCCAAATCTTTTCAGAGTGCTGTAAGGTACGGCAGGTTGTCACGAATCCCGAAACTGACCCGATTGTCGGGAAATTGGATGGCATAGTGCCGTTTGCTCGGGGCCGATCCCCGATTGTTATGTTACGCTACTTGACCCGGCGAAGTGTCTCAATTTTTGAGCTCAACTTGACTGGTAGAGCATCTTTGACGATATGCCATTTTTCTCTATTTAGGGAGTATTTCCCTATGCTTAATCATCGATTAATTCAAGAAAATAAGTCGGTGCCAACAAATTCCCCCCACAGGGTGTGCGTCGGAGGCGAAGACGACGGAGTGCGGCCCGTGTGCCATTCAAGCTTGATTTCTCCCAGCCCTGCTGGTGTGTGGGAGTTACTTGTTTTGAGGGTTGATGCTCCCGTTGCGATCTTTCATGCGACGGTAGTATGTTTGCAGAAGACCGCTAAGTCCGAGAGGTTGTAGAGCTGGATTTCAGAGGGATCTGAGTGGCTGGATACACGCGTGGTGCTTGAAGTTGTAGCCCGCTATCCGAGACTTGGGAATTCTGTTCCCGTTTGTCTCGTGAGTTGGGCTTGTGGCAGAGGTGTGCAGGGCCCGCATCGTAGGATTAATCAGGTCTTGACGCCGAACTCTCCATACAGGTGGTTGCTTCGGCGGTTGATGGTGTGACTGGGCTGGACGCCAATGTCGATGGCGAAGAGGGGCCAGGGGAGCCTAGTGTAACAATGCCTCTGACTTTGTTGCCTATGTCTTAGGCCTACCTTGCGCAGCGGGCTTTGTGGATTTTTTGAGGAGAGGCAGCTCGTTGGAAAGGACCCTCCCCCATTACAAATCTGAGATAGGGGGAGGCCAGGACTATCGAGTCCATCGCACCTCGTAAGGTGGCTGGGGAGTGGTGGGAGACAACTTGTGGCTCCCTTTCCATTATCTAAGGTTGCACTGGCGAAGGCCATGCCTTGCCCCCGGAGGTGGACTTGTGTACTGAGATTTGTGTTTTGTCAGGTTTTCCACCTTGTCTAAGTCAAGGAGTGCTTTGAGCATTTTTTCACTCCCTCGCCTGTTCCCCTTTGGTCGTGACCGTAGCTGACGATATTGTGTAAGGGGGTTTGAGACTTCCCTGTCTTGGGGATTGGTAGGCCACCTATCCCTGAGCTTCTGGGATTGCTGGTTGGCGACGAGATGACCGCTGCTCTTACCAGGGCTTTGTGGTGAAGCCTGTGGTCAGTCGCTGGCAGCCTACCACTGTTGTGGTGGTTGACTTTTTGTGTGGCGCTGGCATTGTTTGTTGACCACCCATGGAGGCGCCTTAGCCAAGCTTTGCGCCGACCGTCCTATGGGACGGGCTGGTCACGGCTCTAAAGCATTGTAGCTGGAGTTGTGTTGTAGGGCTCTTGCAAATCATCAAGCTATGGTGCTGGAGGCCACTTTGGCGTGGCTGGATGTGACTGGGATTATGGCTGGTGGGTCAGGGGTTGCAGGGGGAACTAGGATCATAATAGGGCTTCGAAGTTGAGAGATTCCAACTCCTACCTGGGCCGCCATTGCACGGTCGAAGTGGTAGGGGCCGACTGGTTTCCTGGTGGTGTTAGGGAATCAGGAAAGGCCGGAGTAACAGGGGGATGGGTGACGTTAACCGAGCAGTGGGCAGCTGCGGAGCAGCCATAGGGACCACACCCAAGGAGTAGGGTGATCCGATGACTAGGGCGAAGTTGCCGAAGAGAATCAGTGTCATAGATGTGCTGGTCTGATACTATTGGAGGTAAGATTCGACGAGACCTACTGGCCTGGTGTTGCTGGGAATTAGCCTCGACAAGGTATCTTTGCTTGATGTTGCGGTAGACCTACCTCGGGGAAGCATGTATGCCAGGGGTTGCTAGAGACCTGCCACGGCGAGGTATCTTGGTTTGAAGTTGTTGAGGACCTGCCTCGGCGAGGCGTCTTGGTCTGGAGTTGCTTGAGACCTGCCTCCGCGAGGCGTCTTGGTCTGAAGTTTCTGGAGACATGCCTCGACGAGGCGTCTTGGTCTGGGTTGCTGGAGACCTGCCTCCGCGAGGCATCTTGGTCTGAAGTTGCTGGAGACCTGCCTCGGCGAGGCATCTTGGTCTGAAGTTGCTGGAGACCTGCCTCGGCGAGGCGTCTTGGTCTGAAGTTGTTGGAGACCTGCCTCGATAAGGCATCTTGGTCTGAAGTTGCTGGAGACCTGCCTCGACGAGGGGTCTTGGTATGGAGTTGCTGGAGACCTACCTCGGCGAGGCGTCTTGGTCTGAAGTTGCTGGAGACCTATCTCGACGAGGCGTCTTGGTCTGAAGTCACTAGAGACCTACCTCGGCGAGGCATTTTGGTCTGAGTTTGTTGAAGACCTATCTCGACGAGGCATCTTGGTTTCAGGTTGCTGGAGACCTACCTCGGTGAGGCGTCTTGGTCTGAAGTTGCTGGAGACCTGCCTCGGCGAGGCGTCTCGGTCTGAAGTTGTTGGAGACCTGCCTCTGCGAGGCGTCTTGGTCTGAGGTTGCTGGATTTGCCCCCAAAGAGGGGTGTTGGCTTGGAATCGTATTCGGCCGATCCTCGCGGTGTATGGCTGAATGTTGATGCTGTCGGCTGACCGTCATGGTGAAGTAGCTGAAGTTGAGGTCATCTGACCCTTTAAACAGTATAATGACCACAAATGATGTTAGACACATAATCATCATGATATGGTGGATGGTACCTATTAATGTGATGGTTGACCGCCGAGGTGTATCGACTAGGAAGTCCACTCGGCTGATTGCTGAGGTATATTGACTGGGAGCCACGATCAGCTGATAACTGAGGTGCCGCTGAAGGGATTGTCATTGGCCGACCATTGAGGCATAATGATCGGAGTGTGTGATAGACCGACCCTTGGGGGTGCGTTGGTCTAGGGCTGCTGTAGACTGGTCTTCGAGGCTTGCTAGTCTATAAGATGTCTGAATTTGTTCATGTGGTTGTCGTTGTTGATCGGCCTATGAGGTGTAGTGGCATGTTGCCAAAGACTGGAAACTGGATACTAGAGGTCTGCCTGAGTAAGGTGTATTGGCCTGTTGTCGGCAGTTAGAAGTTAGAGGCAAAAAACCTGGATACTTAGACTGGAGACCCGCTTGGCTAAGGCATGCTGGTCTACTGCTGGAAACTGGAGGTCCGAGGCTGGAGACTAGAAGGCAAAGATTGAATGCTCGGACTGGAGATTGTGACCCAGATACGGGAGACAAAGTACTGAGGCTAGAAACTAGGAACTGGAGACTAGAAGCTGGGTGTTGGTATTGAAAATCAGGATTTAGAGGCTGGATACTGGGACTGGAGACTGGGTATTGGGACCGAGAGGTGGCAACTGGAGGATGGGAACTAGATGTTGGGATGGGAGACTGGAAACTGGAACTGGAAACTGGAAATTGAGAATTGGATATTGGGGCTGGATACCAGGACTGGAGACTGAAATCTGACTACTGGGTGCTGGGATGGAAGGCTGGGACTGGGAACTACATGTTGGATATGGCAACTGGTAATTAAATACTGGGTGCTGGAACTGGAGGTCTACCCCGATGAGGCGTGCTAGCCCATTGCTGGAAACTGGAATTGGAAATGGGAAATTAGATGCTTGGAACTGGGCATTGGAATCAGAGGCTGGAACTAGAAGCCAGAAGCGGAGTACTGGTGCTGGATACTGGGAATCGGGGTACTTGAACTGGATGTTGGAGGCTGGGTACTGGAACTAGACACTGGAAACTGAATACTGGAAGCTGGATTTTACAGCTGGGTATTAGACATTGGATACTGGAAGCTGGAGGATAATCCATAAGGTGATGTTGACCCAGAGGACTGGGGACTGGAAGCTGGAGGCTAACCCGTAAGGGTGTGTTGGCCTGTATTGCTGGTGACTGGAGGCTTGAGGCCGACCCGCGAGGGTGTTTTGGCCCACGTTGCTGGGGACTGGAGGTCGACCCGTGAGGGTGTGTTGACATATATCAATAGGGGCTGGGAGCTAGAGGCCGACCTGTGAGGGTGCTTCGGCCTATGTTGCAGGAGACTGGAAGCTGGAGGCCGACCCGAGAGGGTGTGTTGGCCTATGTTGCTGGGGTATGGAAGTTGGAGACCGACCTGAAAGCGTGTGTTAGCCTATGTTGCTAGTATTGTTTATCCTGGGGAGTTGAAGTTGAGGTTGGCTGGCACACTGTCATGGTGGCGTAGCCAGAGACCGGGACTGGGACTGGAGCTGGTTGGATAACCGTTAAGGTGTTGTAGCCGGATACTGGGACTGGTAACTGGAACTGGGCGGCTGGCCTGTGGAGGCGTTGTAGCCGGAATACTGGGACTAGTGACTGGAACTGGGCGGCTGGCCTGTGAAGGCGTCATAGTCGAAATGTTGTGACCAGAAACTGGAATTGGAGCTGGGAGGCTAGCCTGTAAAGGCATTGTAGCAGAAACTGGAACTGAAAATTGGGTGGCTGGCCTGTGAAGGCGTTGTAGCCGAAGTTGGGATTGGAATTTGGCGGCTGACCTATGAAGGCGTAGTAGCCAAAATTGGGACTGGTAACTAGGTGGCTGGCCTGCGAAGGCGTTGCAGCCGAAACTGGAATTGGGAGTTGGCGGCTGGCCTGTGAAGGCGTTATAGCCGAAACTGGAACTGGGAGCTGGGCGGCTGGCCTATGAAGGCGTTGTAGCCGGGACTGGAACTAAGAGCTGGTGGCTGGCCTGTGAAGGCGTTGTAGCCGAAACTGAAACTAGGGACTGGGCGGCTGGCCTGTGAAGGCATTGTAGCCGAAATTGGAACTGGAGACTGGAACTGGAACTGGCCGGCTAACTGCTGGTGTGTAGTAGCCGGAAGACCGGAGCTGGTCGGCTAACCATGGAGGTGTGTAGCCAAATACTGGAGCTGGAATTGGCGATGGCCGACCCTCGGGGGCGTAATGGCCACCGGTGTCATGGAGTGATGCTGAGGTTGCCGTCGGCGGGGTGTCGCTGTTGACGGCTTTCATCAGTGAGGAGTGGAGAGAGAGAGTTTTTTTTTCTCTTTACCAGCTCTACCGCCCTTGTGGGTTTTCGCCAGAGCTGGCCCCCTTTTACTTTTTTCGGTATGCCCTTGCGGGTTTTCACACCGAGGGGTTTCCCGATTTTACCTGAGGCGCCCTCTCGGGTTTTCACCTCAGCTGGGTTGGTGGCAATTTTTGCCCCCAGTCGCCTCATAGAGGGAGTTGACTGAGGCCGCCGGGATATCTCTATTTTTAACCCCATTTTTTTTGACCTGGGATCCTTGTGGTTAGCATCCGTAGCGTGCTGCTATCAGGGGACGTGACCTGGAGTTTATGTTGTTGATGGCTTGTCGCCATCGTAGCCATGGTAGTGGCTTTGGCTGGTTATTAAGTAATCTACAGTTTGACTGGTGATCTGGGAACTGGTGAGCCTTGGTGGCATATTGCTGGAATCATGACTGGGATCTGGGAACTGGTATGCCTTTACGGCGTATTGCTGGAGTTATGACCGGGTTCATGGTGACTCGACCATGATAGGCTGGTGACTAGGAATTATGGGTTGATGGATTCTCATGATAGATAGATCTAAGGTTGTTGTGATGTTGAGGCCAACCGAGGTGGCGTATAGGCTGAGGTTTGCTAGAATGAATGACTGGACTAATGCATGAATTGATGGTGTATATGGGCCGACCGTGGAGGTGTGAGGCCAGAGAAATTGTGAGCCAACTGGGGTGGTGTATGGCTAAATGGGGAGTGTAAGATCAATGAGCTAGAGAGATGTACTAGCCGGAGACTGGTATAGGCCACCATGGGAGGGGAGTGGCGTGGGGAGCTAGTTTACATCGAATGTGATGGTATATGGCCGACAGGGA
This sequence comes from Amorphophallus konjac, assembly GCA_022559845.1. NCBI lineage: Eukaryota > Viridiplantae > Streptophyta > Magnoliopsida > Alismatales > Araceae > Amorphophallus > Amorphophallus konjac. The sequence goes on from CM040119.1 coordinate 163,407,419, forward strand.
GGTGCATGATTTACAAACTAGAGCAGGGCATTAGTCAGGGACTGGTATAGGCCAACTGGCCAGGGATATGGTTGCTGGAAGGTGGGTAGCTGGTTGCCCCCAGCTGGAGGAGGAGAGAAATTTTTTTGTTCTTTTTGCCAACTCTACCACCCTTTTGAGTTTTCGCTAGAGCTGGCCCCCTTTTGCTTTTTCTGATGCACCCTTGCGGGTTTTCGCATCGAGGGGTTACCAAATTTTGCTTGAGGGGCTCTTGCGAGTTTTCACCTCAACCGGGTTACTGGCCTTTCTACCCCCAGTCGCCTCCTTAAGAAAGAGGACGACTGAGTCCGTCGGGGTATCTCTATTTTTAACCCCATTTTTGTTGTTATTTTTTTGTTTACCTGAGAGCCTTTTGGCTGTTCAGTGACTGGCGATGGGTGTCCTTAGCTTGCTGTTGTCGAAGGACGCTGTCGGTGGGATCATTGTTGTTGATCCTCTGTTGTTGATGCTGGATTTACTCGCTGGGGCTTGGCTAATCGCCGAGCAATCTGGAGCTTCATGTAGACCTTTAGGCTGGCTGATCCGTGTAGCTTGCAGCTGGAGCTTGGACTGAAGCTTGAACAGATCGGCCTTGATGATGCAAAGGTAGAGTTTCTGGGTTGTGGTGGCGCATAGGCCAAGAATTGACGTAGGCCGACCAAAGAGGTGTATTGGCCAAAGGTTATAGATTTAACCGACTGAGAAGGTGTATCGGTCAAGAACTGGGTAATGTGTAGGCCTACCATTGTGGTATTTTGGCCAGAGATCAAGTGTTTGATAGACTGTAGAGGTGTTTTAGTCAAGGTGGAGGCTTGACCGGCCGTGGCAGCATATTGGTCAAGAGGGTAGCGGCAAACATGGATAGTGTGAGACTAGGAGGAACAGGTAGGTCGACCATGATGGTGTATTGAACTGGATGCTGGGTGGTGACCAACCATGATGGTGTATTGGTCAAAAAATGGGTGTGGGCTGACCGTTATGGTGTGATAGCCAAAAGAAGGTATGCTGACCCACTATTGTGGCAGGTCGGTCAGGGATTTAGAGTGAGGTGGTTGGCTGTTCTTAGAGAGGAAGAGAAATTTTTCTTTTTCTCTTTACCAGTTCTACCGCCCTTTCGGGTTTTCGCCAGAGCTGGCCCCCTTTTACTTTTTCCGGTGCGCCCTTACGGGTTTTCACACCGAGGGGTAACCCGATTTTGCCTGAGGTGCCCTCGCGGGTTTTCACCTCAGTTGGGTTTGTGACCATTTTACCCCCAGCCACCTTATGGAGAGAGTGCCTGAGTCCGCCTGGGCATCTCTATTTTTAATCCCCTTTTGTGTTATTTTTTTTGTTTTCGGTACCTGCGAGCCTTGCGGCTGTCGTCCTTAGCCTGTTGCTGTCGGGGGACGTTGCCCGTAGGTTGCACCATTGGCGACTTGTTGCTGTTGTAGAAGCGACCGTGGATCAACCCTCAACCGAGTAGCTCGTGACTTTAGGGTGGATCCAGAGAATATCTGGTCTTTGCTGTAGTTGGCTAGAACCTTGACTGGGATGTAGGTGGCTCGGCCTTGTTGAACATGATGGTCGAAGCCACGCTTGGACAGGGTGTCCGCCTGGGTGTTGCTACCCCTTGGGACATGATAAATATCGAAGGGATAGACCTCCCACCAGGGTTTGCTGGTAGCCACCGGTGGGGACCCGATGGAGCTTTGCTGGTGTCATCAGTTGGCGTTGCCCGGGATTCCACCGAATCGTTGGCCGATGCAGATGGAGTTTATCTCGAGCTATTGGGCGGGTGTCGGTGGCATTCACCCTCTTTCACTCTGCTAGCTTTTGAGCTTGGTACCATTCTGGTGAGTGGAGGGTTCTCTTGACTCGGGACCCTCGAATGGGTTGGGCCTCTTTTTTAATGACCCATATTCATCTGAGGGAGGACCAACGCTCCTCCTTGGAGTTGCCCCCATTGTTTGGGCTTGGAAGGCTGGATACTGGACCATGGTGATTTCCCTCAGTGTGATACTGGTGCATCGGCTTCTCTGAGCCTCACCTTGTCTTCTGGAGGCGAGGGTGGCGACGATGGGTCACCCATTTTTACAGCCGCTATGGCACCCGTTTTTTTTTGTTTGCAAGGCCGAGGTTGACTCAGCACCAATGTGGTGGACCGAACGAACCCGATCCGGGGTTTTCTGGAGCACGGCATTTCTGGTGAGTGTCGATGCAGTTGGAACTCGGGAGTGCAGCGCCTGAGCTGGGGCCGACAGAATGGCGACCTGAAACTTGGTGTTCACTTGGGCCGTCGGAGTTGTTGCCGGAACCCGGGGTTCGTGACCCATGTTGTGAACTGAGGATGTCAAGGGATGGTGACCCAGAGCTTGATGCCCGTACTGGGTGTTGACGAAGCTAGTGCCCGAGGCTGAAAGCCTATGTTGGGAGTTGATGAAGCAGAAATCTGGGACTAGAAACCCAAACTGAGTGCTTGACGATGCTGGGTTCCAGAACTAGAAGCCCGTCTTGAATATTGATGGTGTTGGGACCCAGGACTAGATGTCGGTCTTGGGCGTTGTCGAAACTGGAACTCGGGGCTGAAGGCCCGTCTCGGGTGCTGATGGAACTAGGACCCGAGGCCGAATGCCTGTCTCGGGTGTCGATAAAGCTGGGACCTGGGGCTGAACGCCCGTCTGGGGTGTGGATGAAACTGGGACCCGGGGCTGAACGCCCGGTCTTAGGTGTTGATGGAACTAGATCCCAGGGCAGAACACCCATCTTGGGTATTGATGGAGATGGAACCCGGGGCTGAACGCCCGCCTTGGGTGCTGTTGGAGCCGGATCCCAGAGCTGGACTGCCCCCTTTCTTTTTTGGTATTGCTGGAACTAGAACCTGGGGCTGAACGCCCGTCTTGGGTGCTGGGGATGTGGGAATACTGGGACTCAGGGTGGAGCACCCATCTTGGGTGTTGATGTAGCTGAGACCCAGGGCGGAAAGCCCGTCTTGGGTGTTGATGTAGTTGGGACCGAGGGCGGAAAGCCCATCTTGGGTGTTAATGTAGTTGGGACCCAAGACGGAAATCCCATCTTGGGTGTTGATGTATCTGGGACCCAGGGCTAGAGGCCCATCTCGGGTGTTACTGGAGCTAGTCCCCAGGGCTAGACGCCCATCTTGGGTGTTGCTGGAACTGAGACCCACGGCTAGACGCCCGTCTTGGGTGTTGCTGGAGCTGAGACCCAGGGATAGATGCCCGTTTTGGGTGTTGCTGGAGCTGAGACCCAGGGCTAGATGCCCGTCTTGGGTGTTGCTGGAGCTGAGACCCGGGGCTAGATGCCCGTCTTGGGTGTTGAGGTGGCCTTGTCCCGAAGAGGAAACCCTTTGCTGGGAGTTGGCATTACTAGATCGTAGGGGTAAAGACCCCATTGTAGAGCTGGGAGGCCAGGGGCCCAATGCGGAGAGTCCGCATCGGGGACCGACCTTGATGAGACCCGGGGTTGTGTACCCGAGCCAGATGCTGGGGACTCTCGAACTCAGGGTTGAAAGCCCGTATTGAGTGTCGGATCGTCTGAGACTCGAGTCGGAAGGCCCGTATTGAATACTCGGAGGCCCTTACCCCGGGGTGGGAAACCCGTGCTGGGGGTAGGCTTGGCTGGGACTCGGAGCTGAGAGCCCGAGTGAGGTGCTGAGGAGCCGGGGACCCGGGGCAGAAAGCCCGTGTCGGGTGCTGGCGGAGCTGGGGACCCAGGGGTCAATGATCGCATGGGTATCTATTGCTGGAGGAGTAGAGGGGCCAGCTACCTGTATGGGCAGTAACCGGACTAGGCTGCTTGTCGGCCACAGCAATGGCGCCCGAGGATCAGGGCTAGCCGAAAGTCGAAGCAGCGTTGCCGAACATGATTGGCATTGCCAACCGTAGGTGCCCGGCGTGGATGGCGATGACGATTGGACCGTAGGTCACCATCACCACTGGTTTGTTGTTGATGACGCTGGTGCATGTTGGTCGCTCGATGACGACCAGTCACATGTTGCATTCTGGACGGGGGCCCTCCTCTTCCTCTCCGATAAGAAAAGGTGAGGGAATTGCGGCATACACTTGATAGGTGTGACTCTTCTTCGGCAGAAAGAAGAAAGGTTGGAGACGTCCCACCGGACGTGCCATTTTTGTTTGCGATCGCAGGGGAGTCACTTGTCATTTTGTCCTCACGGTGGGGGTGTAGACTCGCCTTTTACGGAGGTTGAGATAGGTTGACTGAGCACGCGGGGATTCCGGGGGTATTGAGAGGAAGGCAGAGAGAACGATGGGAACGCATTGGAAGGGATGGCGTATGGTCCATCATTCTGGGAGACTGGGACATGGATGGCTAAGTGGAATGCGGGCGTGCCAGTCGATTTCTCGACAATCACCTATGGAACCGAGGATTGACTGGGGAAGCGTCGCCAGGACGTGGCATGTGGCTAGAGGGATCGGGCGACACGTGTATAGAAGGGGTTCCACGGGTCCGAGTGCGTAGGCGATTATGAGGATTCGTGTACTGGACATTTTTCCCCACCGGTCGCAAGCAACCGGTGTTTATTTTACATCGGATTGAATCTGAATACCTTTATTTCTTCTGCCAAAGAGAGAGTCAGGGACCTTGGTAGCCGCAATGTCTGGAGGGCTTAGTCTCTGCAACAGCGACAGGGCAACAGCAACACAATAGCGATAATTGGGGACAGAGAGACTGGTTCCAGCGAGGAGGGGAATCCGCTCCTTGACTGGATTACATGACTTATATGCCATGAAAGGCATTTATATGGGGGCGTGAGAGCCCGATTAAGAGCGCTTGCAAGTCGCGGGACAATTCCGTCATTTGTGACGGTCCCCGGGTCATTGCGTTATTGTATTGGTAGTTCCGTATCTATACGTAGTGTCCGTTAGAGGACCTGTGACTGAGCAGTATGGCGCCCGAGGAGCGTCACAATGTATTCCCGACATGAGACAGTGTCGAGGTCGGGGCAGTAGGGGTGCCGTAGGCACCATTGTGCTTGGGAAGTTGAGTGGTCGGGTGCCGCTGGCCCCGATGTGACTGGAGTAGCTGGCAGTCGGGTGGCGGGGGCACCGTTGTGACCGGAGTTGTTGGCAGTCGGGTGCCGGGGGCACCGCTGTGACTGGAGTTGTTGGCAGTCGGGTGCCGGGGGCACCGCTGTGACTGAAGGAGGCTGGCGCCGGGAGACCTCGATGGTCGTGCTTGGGGCTCGATGTGACTGGAGTCAGGTGTCGGAGGCACCGTTGTGACTGGAGTTGTTGACGGTCGAGTGCCTGGGGCACCGTTGTGACTGAAGGAGGCGGGCGTCGAGAGACCTCGATGGTTGAGCTCGGGGCCCGATGTGACTGCAGTCGGGTGCCAGAGGCACCGTTGCGACTGGAGTTGTCCATAGTCGGGTGCCGGGGGCACCATTGTGACTAAAGGAGGCGGGCGCCGGGAGACCTTGATGATCATGCTCGGGGCCCGATGTGACTTGAGTCGGGTGCCGGAAGCACCGTTGTGACTGAAGGAGGTGGGCGCCGTGAAGAGGCTTAGACCCGAGTACAGGTGCATGTGTTCAACTGGTTTCATGCTATATGAGAGCCACGTGGGCTTTACAAATGGGCCAAGGAGGCCAAAGTACAACTGGCGCAAGCCACGGGACAATTCCGACACGTGGGTCGGTCCCCGGGTCAATGCGGGATATGGCGTATATTCGCGTGTTTTACAGAGGTTCCCCGTGAGGAGATCCAGACAAGCCCGACTGCCTAGGTGGCTGGGGTGGTCGTGGGCTGGCGCCTGACGGAGGTTGGACGCGGTTCAAGGTGAGCGGTCGGGTCCGGGCTCCGGAAGGCGAATGTCATAATGTTGGGGAGTCGAGGCCGGCCCCGGGAATATTATTCTCGAGCAAGGGTCCGGATAACTCGAGTCATCAGTCCGAGCGATCGGTAGCTAGCTCAGAGCGGGCGGTGGGCACGCAGTTCCTTGTCAGAAGTAGGTGCGGCATCATGGCGTATGCGTAGCCACCGTGGGTTGTCATACGCGGACGGACCCAGGATGCGGATGTATTCGCCATCGTCATAGTGCCTTTCGTGCGACGGGCATGGACTTGTGTGAGATGGCTAGACGCCGCGTGAGGAAAGTACGTATGACATACTGATGCACGGAAACGCACGTCGTTAATACGCCCCCACTATCAAATTACAATATCCGGCCCACAAATTAAATAAATGAAATAGTTAAGTGGTGAGACCGAGTCGAATCCACAGGGACAAGTCGATTTGAAAGTTGAAAACCTTGAGTTGTTAAGATTTAAAGATCAAGAGAATTGACTTTTAGACCGCCTTAGAAATTGAAAACAAAACAGAATTCTATTGAAAATCAGGGGTTTGGAAGAAATAGAATATCTTAAAATCTAGATGGAATTAGGCAAAGTGAAATACATGAAAGTTGTAGAGAATTCAAAAATGAAGAACTTTGATGAAGACCACAGAAACAGAAAATGAGAGGAAGACAATGAAAGACTTGAAAAATCAAGATCAATCGCTACTGGTGAACAGTAACTGACAGAAAAATAGAACAGTGAAGAATTAATTCTAGAGCTAAAACTAAGAAGAAGTGGAAGAAGTGGAAGAAGAACAAAAGTTTGATCTATAAGAGAGTAACAACTTATATGACTAACTCAGAGTAAAATTATGATTGTAAAGGTTTCAAAATGGTAAATTGGTGGAGACTATCACTTCAGATGAACAGTAAATACACAGGATAATATTTAAGAAAATAGAAAATAACTTTTAATCTAGAAGGAATTGGATGAAATGATAAACAGTGAAGTTGAAGAACACTTAAAGATTAACAACTTTAATGAAGACAACAAATTGAAATGAAGAACACACAAGCTTGTAAAGTGATTATGAAGAGCTGAAATGGCTAAGAGTACAATGAAATCCTTCAATACAAACTTAACACAAACTTCAAAACTTGAAGACAAAAGCTTTCAAAATCTATCCCTACCAAAGCCACAAAGTAAAAACTTGAAGAACACTTACAAATTTAGCAATCCCTAGCTTACGATTCTTGGCTCCCCTCTCTTCACAACCTTCCTCCACACCCCTCTCCATTACAAATGAAGTCCTTTATATAGGGTGTTACAACAACCCCTTTGCATGTGAACACTTGGCCAATGTAAACACTCAATTGCTGCTATATTTGACCCAATATTGTGTGCTAACATGTGCTGCACACTTTTTCCATTTTTCTGGAATTTTTTTTGGATTTTTATGACCTCCTTTTCCTTTCTTTCTTCTCTGTTTCTCTTTATTTCTCTCTCCTACCGGCGCGTCGCGCCGCGTGCCGCGTGCCTTGCGCGTCCGGCGCTGTGCGCCGCCCAGCTTCTCCCCGCCTTTGCCCGCCGCGTGGCCACCGTGGGCGCACAGTGCCCGGCCGACTGCCGTTGACGTCGAACGCGGCTGAGCCACGTTTGACCAGCGCGAGCCCCCCACTGCCGACCCGGCCTCGTCGCCCGTGCTCTTCGCGCGGGCGGTGAAGGCGGGAAGGGGGGGCGGTTTAAACATTTTTTTTATTATATATAAATATATCTATATATATATATATATCTAACATATATTAGTAGAAAATTCTAAAAATTATCAAATAATTTTATTTTATTTTTTAATTTTTTCTTTTCTTTTTGAACAAATCCTTGGGCTTTTGGCCCAGTTCAACATATAATTTTATTTTCTTTTTTTTCTTTATATTTGTTTCTTGTAGCTTTTCTCGTACCGAGTGCCTGTATAAATAAGTAAAAATAGTTATTAAAATTATTTAATTTCAAAAAATTAATTATTTGACTCTAAATTAAAAGTAAGTGTGATAAGTGCATATTTATTATTATTAAAGCCCATAAATAATATAAATAACATGAATTAAGATGGAAAAATATACACTTATCACATACCCTCGGCATGTATAAGCCGATCGACAAGCCAACCATACGCGCACTTAGTTCCTCGTGTCCCCGACCCTTGCCGAAGGCCTCGAGAGTCTGAGGGCGTGGCAGTTAGGTCGGAGGGTGTTGCATTGCATCCTCTCATTCCATGTTTCATTGCCTTGAATTGCATGTCGCCTCTTCAGCTTCCCTAGGGGGGGCTTTTATAGTGGAAGGTGAAGGGTCATGGGGGATTTAGGCGGACTAGGTTAGGGGGCAAAGTTGGTCCGGGTAAACCATGGGAGAGTGTTACGGAGTGGGGGAGGGAGGGTTTAGGCGGACCAGCCCAAGGGGCTAGTCTGGTCCACCTAAACCCCTCCCCCAAGTGGGGTTTAGGCAGACAAGCCCAAGGGGCAGGTCTGGTACGCCTAAACCCCTCATGGAGGGGTTTTTCTTTTGTTAAAAACCCCTTTTTTTTAGTTTTGATGGGGTTTAGGCGGACCAGCCTGAGGGGGCAGGCTCGTCCGCCTAAACCCTCCCCCCGGGGGGTTTGGGCGGACTGGCTAGGCACTTTTTTTAATTAAAAAAACCTTTTTTTAGTTTAATGGGGATTTAGGCGGACTAGCCTTGGGGGTGAGGCTGGTCAGCCTAAACCCCTCCCCGGAGGGGTTTACGCAGGTTTGACCGACGGTTTACCGTGGGTTTGACCGCTGGTTTGACTGAGATTGATTGATGGTTAGACTGGGGTTAGACTGGGGTTTGACTGAGGGCTTGACCCCCGCGACCTGACCGGGCATGTCGAACCCCGCGACCTGACCGCGCAGGTTGATCCGCGTCCGAGGTCGCACGATGGTGGTGCATGACACGATGGGTTGCTAGGAGTCCCGAGTTGAGCTCCGACATGCTGTAGAGTGGCTGGATCATACGCGCCCACCAGGTGCTTGGGGAAGTTCTCGACACGCGTATGCGGGCCGTGTAAGGGTGCTGTGAGCTCCTTAAGCTTGCGGTTGGCCTTGACGGGTCTTCCATTGACTTCAGAGGGCTGGAGGGAGGCGACTCGAGGGTAGACCCCGTCCTCGTTGCTGGGCGCCACGTGGAGTGGCTTGTAGTCAGGGTGCCCCCGGGTCGGCTCGGGTAGCTATGTCGAACGGGGGTAAACCCGCAAACTGAGTGATCGGGGGTTGGCCCGATCGATCGTTGATATTGCCGTGGGTCACGGCTAGCTGGTTAGGACCCTCGGTTGGGCCCGGTGACTGGGGCGTCGACATGATGATGCCGTTTGTCTGGTGGTTGGGGTGACCCTCACTCCTCGGTGAAGAGTCGCCTGATACGGCAGGCTGTTCTGAGTCTCGGGTTAACTCGGTTGTTGAGGCGCTAGTGGTGTGACACCTTATGTAGAGTGTCCGGGGGTGATCCCCGAATCTTTGCAGAGTGCCGTAAGGTACGGCAGGTTGTCCCGAATCTCGAAACTGACCCGGTTGTCGAGAAACTGGATGGCATAGTGCCGTTTGCTCAGGGCCCATCCCCGATTTTTATGTTGCACCGCTTGACCCGGTGAAGTGTCTCGATTTTTGAGCTCAACTTGACTGGTAGAGCAGCTTTGGAGATATGCCATTTTGCTCTATTTAGGGAGTATTTCCCTATGCTTAATCCTCGATTAATTCGAGAAAATAAGCCGGTGCCAACAGTCACTTTAGGGTTATAGCAAAATGCAGAATTCAGAACAGTTAGGTATCATCTATGCCTTTTGACATAATGGTACACGTTGATTTGACGCCAGTACCCCTAGTAACTTAGCAGAATTTACCATTTTATTTCATGTATCAAAACAGTAGAAGTAGTTTGCACCCTTTTGCGTAAGGGTACACGTTGATTAGACGTCAGTATGCCTAGTTACTTAGTGAATCTAACCATACTGTTTTGACTTTTGAACAGAGATATCTTGAAGCACTTCATGACATGAGTTTTTCTCCATTACATTGATGAAGTACCTAGTTTCTCGGTGCATTCAATCATTGCTCTGCCTACAATTATTTTGACTCATTCTTTTAACAATTCTGCCCTTTGTTTTTATAGAAAGACTTGTTTAAAAATAATACACACTCCAAGTTTCTCAACCAAGAAAAAATTAATTCAAGAATTTTTAGATTCTGGAAGACTTTACCAGACATGTCATGAGAGAAATGGTTGAGAGCTATTAATTATGCTCAACATTCTAGTTCATTGAGTTCAGTCTTTAGACTTTAAAATTTTATTAAGTTTAAACCATCAGTTCATTCATGAAGCATAACAGATTCTTATAAGAGAAGATTTCTGATTTTAGTAGCTTAGAGTAATGAACAGATTATCAGATTGTCATTTTTTTAGAGGCAAAAGAGGTGCAAGGACTCTTTTAAGAGATTGAAATCAAGGGACGGATATAAAAAAGTGTGCCAGAAGAATCTGATATCAAGCAATTGTGCTACATAGATTTCAAAGATGATGAAAACATCTGATATCACATAATGACTAAACTATTGATCAGAAAGATAGAGTCATGGTTGGAACAAGGTGTCAACTTTGGGACAACAACTTGGAATTGGCCTTACTCAATTTTATTCTGAACTCCCCTGACACCATGCATGAGAAAAAATATGAACACCTACTCCCCCTGACTATGTGCATTATTATTAGACACAACATTTTGACCTATGAAATGCAAGACTCAAACAAAATCTTGACCTAGGGTACTTGGCAAAGGACAAGCCTCTACACATAGTGTGGGTTTTCAGACACAAGATATCTGCCCTTCTCCCAGCAAACCATTTGATATACCCTTAATATCAAGATAAACACAGTGCAAGACATTTTCTGCAATGACAACTACTGAAATCATGTGATAGAATGAATCATGGACATACAAAACATCATTAGAGAAAGCATTTATTCTTTACAAGAATGAAATTACGTAATCAATCATCATACTAAAATTTACATAAACCTAGTTCTCTACTTAAGAATTTAAACCTTTCATTCCCAAGAGGTTTAGTAAATATATCAACAATTTGTTTTTCTGATTCTATAACATTCAGCTCAGTTTCATTCTTACTTACTTCATCTCTAAAGAAGTGGTGTTTTATTTCAATGTGCTTAGTCCTAGAGTAATGAACAAGATTTTTAGGCAAGGAAATGGCACTGGTATTATCACATAAAATAGGAATACATCCTAGTTTTATGTGATAGTCAATGAGCTAGTGTTTTATCCAGAGCACTTTGACTGCACAATTCCCTGCTACAACATACTCAACCTCAGCAGTCGAGAGAGCAACAGTGTGTTGCTTCTTAGATGCCCAAGACACTAGACAACCACCTAGATATTGACAATATCCATTAGTGCTCTTTCTATCTACCCCACACCCTGCATAGTCTGCATCAGTGTAAGCTACAAGTTCAAACTCACACCTAGCAGGATACAACAGTCCTAAATCAAGGGTGCCTGATAGATACCTAAAAATCCTTTTCACTGCACTCATGTGAGACTCCTTAGGACTAGCCTAAAATCTAGCACATAAAGATACTAAAAATTGTATATCTGGGCAAGATGCAGTAAAATACAAAAGGGATCCGATCATACCTCTGTATAGTTTGGTATCAACCAATTTACCTTTTGGGTCAGCATCAAGACTAGTTGATGTGCCCATAGGTGCAGTGATCTCTTTGAATTTTTCCAGCTTGTATTTCTTCAGCAAATCTCTGATGTATTTGGACTGTGTGATGAAGCTTCCTTCTAAAGTTTGATTAACCTACAATCCAAGAAAAAACTTCAGTTCTCCCATTAAACTCATTTCAAATTCATCAGTCATTAACTTAGAAAATTCCTTACACATAGAAGGTTTAGTTGACCCAAACACTATATCATCTACATAGATTTGAACAACAAGGATATCTTTGTTGTTTACCTTGGTAAATAAAGTTTGGTCTACCTCACCTCTTGAATATCCTTTACCTGTGAGGAAGGAGCTTAACCAGTCGTACCATGCCCTGGGAGCTTGTTTCAATCCATAGAGTGTCTTATCTAATTTATACACATGTTCAGGACAGTCAGTGTATTCAAATCCAGGAGGTTGTTTAACAAAAACACCTCTTTTATTAACCCATTTAAGAAAGCAGATTTCACATCTATTTGCTGAAGTTTTATTCCTAGGCTGCAAGAAAAAGTTAGAAGTATCCTAATGGCTTCTAGTCTACCTACAGGGGCAAAAGATTCCTCAAAGTCTACTCCAAATTCCTGATTGTACCCATGTGCTACAAGCCTAGCCTTATTTCTAACTACCTTTCCCTGCTCATCAGTTTTATTTCTAAAAACCCATTTAGTGCCTATAACAGTGCCATGTGAAGGTTTAGGAACTAGGTGCCATACCTTGTTCCTTTCAAATTGATTTAATTCATCATGCATGGCATTTATCCAATGCTCATCCTTTAAGGCATACTCAATGTTTTTAGATTCTACTTGTGAGACTAATGCAAAAGAATTCAGTTCATTTTCTATTCTGAAATGTGATCGAGTTCTAGGGAGTTCATTCAGATTACCAATTACATTCTCTAGAGGATGATATCTAAGAACTCTAATGTTGGTAAGCTGATTACCTGAATTTTCAATTACCTCCCCCTGAACTCCAGATCCTTCAGTCTCACCTTCTTTAACTAGTTCTACATCCTGCTCTTCTTTATTCTCAAGGATTTTTCCATCAATTTTGTCCCTGCAGAAGCCAGTTTCAAGTTTATTAGAGAATTCATCAAAGATAATGTGTGGTGATTCCTCAATAGTTTGAGAATTAATGTTATAGATCCTAGAGGTTCTAGATTTTTCAGAGTAACCTAGAAAAATTCCAGGTTCACTTTTAGGTTCAAATTTATCAAGGTCTCTTTTAGAGTTAACATGAATAAAGCATTTACAACCAAAGACCTTGAAATGTGCTAGTGAAAGTTTCTTACCCTTAAGTATCTCATGGAGAATCTTTTGAGTAAAATGTCTTACCAGGGCTCTGTTTATGATGTAACATGAGGTATTTACTATCTCAGCCCAAAAACTTCTAGGCAAGTTACCTTCAACTAGCATAGTCCGAGCCATCTCGACCAAGGTTCTATTCCTCCTTTCAACCACGCTATTCAGCTCTGGAGTCCTTGGTGAAGAGAATCTATGGTTGATCCCATTTTCCATGCAAAATTCATCAAACTGTGAGTTTTCAAACTCACCACCATGGTCAGACATAATAGTGGAAATAGATTGCTCACCAGTTTGTTTAATTCTGTGGTAAAATTCCTAAAATTCTTCAAGGCATTATTTTTGTGAGTTTAAAAGAATACCCAAGTAAATCTAGAAAAATCATCTACTAAGACATATCCATATCTTCTACCAGATAAGATAGCTGATCTAGTAGGACCAAACAGGTCCATATGAATCAGCTCAAAAGGTTTGGAAGACATGTTCTCAGTTCTGGATTTAAATGACTTTCTAGTCTGCTTGCACTGGGTACAAGCCTCACAGATTTTATTATTTCTCTTAAAAGATATTTCAGGAAGACCTCTTACCATCCTATATTTATTCAACTTATGCAACACTTTATAACTGGCATGACCTAGCCTACGATGTCAAAGGCAAGCTAAGTCATCCTTATTAACAGTGAGACACAAATTAGTGTGTGCTGCATCATCTAAATCTACCATATAGATGTTATTGACTCTTCTACCGGTGAATTTCACATTTTCATAATTGGGTTCAAAAATATTACATGCAAGAGAGTCAAAAATGACTTTATGGTCCTTATCACATAGCTGACTAATACTAAGCAGATTGTAGGCAAGGCCTTCAACTAATAAAACCTCATCAACACAGCATGAAGAGCAGTTACCAACTTTACCTGATCCAATTATTTTTCTTTTGATATTACCTCCGAAGGTAACATGACCAGCATCCTTCTCTACCAGCATGCAAAACTTTCCTTTGTCCCTGGTCATGTGCCTGGAACAGCCACTATCAAGATACCACCTATTGTGATTGGCTGCCAGGCATACCTGCATATAGAATCAAGTAGAAAATTTTAGAACCCAAGACTATTTCAACCCCATAACAACAGTTAAATCATGAAGACAAGATAGCAACTGTTTTGGTATCCACATTTGTTTGACTTGAATTGTGGATTTATTATATTTCATATCTTCCTCTCTTTTCTCGCCACTTTTAGTTTTTGTTGTCTTGTTCTTTGGTGTGGCATTCTTGTTCTTAACATAATGAGAATTCTTGTGCCAGTTATTGGTCCAGCGGGTATTGGAAGGTGTGTTTGTAATGTAGACCCTAGGTTGAATAGATATAGGATGGACACGGCCATAAGAGTTTTGGTTCATAAAGGTTCTAAACATGGGTTGCATAGAAGCAGCCTAATGGTAAGGTCGATGCACCTGACTAGTATATGAATTATGAACATTCTGCTGCATCGACCTCATATAAGGGCTGCCTCGACCTTTCCTGTCAGAAGTGTAATGATAGGAGTTATGGAATGATGGATAGGTCGGTGCACTATAATAGTAGCATTGACTTGAGGTGTCCTTGCTCTGACTTTGGTTTCTAAAGGACCTGAACCCAGAAGAGATGTGCGTCGATGTAGGTTGGTTTCTGCATTTACCTTTCTATTGAGGCTGGGTTATCTTGGTTTTGGGGGTTCCTTGGACTTTGGATTTTGCTGGCTGACCCCTAACCTGTCTCTTAGCTTGAGGAGCAGTGGTGTGTGTACTGGATCCACTAGACACCTCTACCTTCTCTTTGCCCTTGTCCTTGGCACTAGGCTTGTTATGACTATTATTTTTGACAAATTCTTTGTTTCTATTTTCTTTAGAGTTCATTTTTATTAAAGGTTTTTATTCCGATGTTCCTTTTTCAACAGCAAAGGAAATGGTCTTCACATCAAACCTTTTCTTATTTGTTGTGTTAAAACCCAATCCTTCCCTTCTGAAGTTTACCTTTGTTCCCAAAATGGCATTTAGATTTTCGGTTCCCTGTGTCATGCCTTCAAGGGAATGTTGTTTATCCTGATATTCTTTTTCTAAGTTCTCAATTATCTTTTTCAATTCTTTATTCACACCATTAATGGCATCATATTTTTCATTTGCAAGTTTGGTTACTTCCTCAAATTTTTGCATTCTGATTTTTAATTCATCAATGGTATTTTTCAAGTGATCATTTTCATACTTTAGTTCTCTCAACACAGTCTTGTATTCATCTGTTTTAGCAAGAGAAATTGTTAAATCAGAATTTTTTTTCTCTAAACATGCAATCCTGTCATTTAACGAAGTATCATGAACAATAGAGTTAATTTTCTTTTTGAGATGTTTTTCTCCTTACGAACATCATCATATTTATCTAAGATTTCAGCATATGCATCTTCCCAATCACTGTGAGTGTAATTTTCAAAAGGAGAACTTACATCGTCATCTGTTTTCTCTTTCTCCTCTCTTCTGGCCATCAGATAGAGCTTGTCTTCTTCCTCGCTATCAGATGTACTGCTCTGACTGCCTTCATCTTCATTGCTCCAGGTGCTCACCATATCTTTTCCTTTCTTGTTCTTCCACCTGGGTTGTTTCTCCTTCTGCAGCTCAGGACAGTCAGCCTTTAGGTGCCATGCTTTCCTATAATTATAGCAAACAATACCATTAAATTTCTTGGCAGTATCAGACTTATATTTTGACTGCTTCTTCCTTGAGAAATACTTTCTTCTGAACCCCTTTCCTTCCTTTCTTAGGAACTTCATAAATTTTCTAGTAAACATTGCAAATTCATCTGGGTCTTCATCTGAACTAGAGGAAGTGTGCTCACTTGATGACCCTTTGCTACTAGAAGTCACTTTAAGTGCTAGGGGCTTTTTCTTCCTTTCAGACTCATCGACCTTCTTGAGATTTAGCTCATATGTCATGAAAGAACCGATGAGTTCGTCTACATTGGTAGTAGCTAGGTTCCTAGACTCTTCCATAACCGTGGCCTTGGTGTGCCAAATAGGTGTCAGAGACCTAAAATTTTTTTTAACAATTTCATACTCACTATAAACATTGCCTAGACTTCTCAAGCCATTAGTGAGAACCATCAGTCTAGCGTACATCTCAGATATAGGCTCGTAAGGTTTCATCTTAAAAGCTTCATATTCTGAGACCAACATATTAGCATTGGTCTCTCTAACCTGAGATATTACCTCATAGATTACCTCCAGCTTGTCCTACATTTCCTTGGCTGTGGAACATGAAAATTCAATAGGGTGAAGAGCACACTGTATAGCATTTACAGCGCTCCAGTTTAATGTAGACTTATGAATGTGCTCCATCGTCCAGACTTCCTCATCCTCAGGGAGCTCAAACGAACCTTTACTAACAACCTTCCAAATCTCATAATCTTTCACTTGAAGGAAGACCTGCATACTATTCTTCCAGTAAGCATAATTATTTCCGTCAAAGAATGGCGGCTTAGTAGTCGAATGACCCTCATCAGTTAGACCTCTAGCACCCATTTCAACTAATCTCTCCAAGATGTTAAGCCCTTAGGGAGAATTAAGCTCTAATACCACGTGATGTGTGAAAGGATGAACAAAAGATCTAGAGGGGGGGTTAATAGATCTACCTCAATTTTTTTAATACTACAGTAGTTAAGAATAGTGCGGAATTAAAATGTACTATTGTGAATAGAATCACTAAAACCACTCTGAATTATCAATAGAAGAATATGATATGAAATAGCTGACAATCACAGTAAACACCAACAAACAAAAGATCAATCAACTCAGTATAGTACCTGGCGGAGGGTTGATTAGAAAATCTCCTCACGTAAAGATCAGTTTTTCATATAGATGTAATCTAGCCTTCTGACTGAATCAATTTTATATACGACTGAGTTGACGATACAGATTATATGTAAGATGCTAGGTTCACTGAACAATTCAAGGCAAAGTCAATTTAAGATGAATAACCACATATAGATTCAGAAGATATTCAAACAAATAGGTTGAGTACTCAGGCATAAGCAACAGATGAATATGTTGAAAATATTAGCGACTCGCAGTGGAAGATCCTAAGCATTCATCTAGTTTCAATAAAAAATTCAATTACATAGAGGATCGATCAATTTTTAAGGTGGTTCGATATTGTAGCAACCCTGATAAATGAATATTTGAAATGAATTAAAATATATATATATAATACAGATAATAAGAAGAGGGTTAAATGGAGGAATAAAACCCAAGATGCAAATAACGCCTCTCATTAAGGCGTTAATTTAATAATAAACGCCTCTACCTAAGGCGTTATTCAAGAAAGGACGCCCTCACCACAAGACGTCAAATTCCAAATGCCAAAAAGGGCAAGGACAAGAAACGCCCTTTTCTTGGGCGTGTTTTAAAACAAGGAACGCCCTTATACAAGGCGCTTCTTAAGAAACGACTTGCACCAGGTCGTCAATTCAAGAATCGACGCCCTGACCAAAGTCGTTAATTCAGTTCGTGAACCGTTCGACCCAGAAACTTATCCAGGGTAATGGATAAGTATTAGAAAGAGTTAAAAGGTGGTAATGACTCTATCATGGAAGTATTACTTCCACACAATCACTAACCCTGATAAGATTTCCCAAAATCCTATAAAGACTCTTGACAGACGAACCCTAAACCTATTTGGACGATCGAACTTCACAGGTACGTGAAGAACATCAAGTTCTTCTATTTTTTCTTCTTCTGTTTCTTTAGTATGTGAAGAACTAATGTTCTTCATCTTCTTCTGTTACAGGTTAGGAAAAGCCTACGTACGTGAAGAACACAGGTGATGTTCTTCTTTCTTTTACCTTCGGTCAGGAAGTATGAAGAAATACTAATATTTCTTCTTCTGTTCTCGTAGGAATTACAGGACCGAAGAACAAGAGCTCCTCTTCTCACGGTTCAATCTTCAGATTATCATAAGGTAGGATTTTTTCAAGTTACTGTAGCCCAAATAAATTAAGACAAGATTTATATACATATTGACATGACATGCATACGGTTTAATATGGTTTTATTGTGTTTACTGCAATATTTTCAAAGTAACGCCCCTGTCAAGGGCGCTAATTTACAAGACACGACCCTGCCCAGGTCATCAATTTCATAATTGACGCCCTGTACACAGGCGTTAATTTCATGTAAATGTTAATCATCTATCTTAAGAACTGATTATCCATGCAATTACATCAAATCAATAATTGTTAACGGTTAAACGTCAATAAACATGAAACATCAAATCTAATATACTGCATCTAAATTCCTGCCAATTTTCCTGTCATGACTATATGATTGTTATCCTTGATTATCGTGCAAATCTTGCTTTCTTGGTATTTCTTGAATTCACGACCGATACTAGGTCGTTTTCCATTTGTTAACGCCCCATCACAGGGCGTGAATTGAAAAGTAACGCCCCTTCATAGGGCGCGTTTCTGTTAAAATCCCGAACAATATATTCGGTAAAAATAAGAATTTAATGATTAACGCCCCTGCCAAGGGCGCGTTTTTGATAATTTCTGAAGATAAATATGTTCTGTAAAATATTGTAAATAAAAAGACGTCTGCTTCTGTAGTCGTCTCATTGCAAAGAAACGCCCCTGTCCAGGGCGCGTTTTAGATAAATTAATGAAATATTAAAATTCTGAAAAATGGAAACATGTGTAAACGCCCTTCTGTTAGGCGTTAATTACTTGATAAACGACTCTGCTTAAGTCGTTATTTTACTATAAAACTGATTTTCCACTGTTTCTGTTAACCGATGGTTTCATATGTTATATAATATATATATCAGCACTATTCTCCACTCCGTGAGTATAGTCCCACGTTTCACGATTGTTTTATCGGTCACACTCAACTCTCATTGACATACAAGCTCTCCATTGGACATTCTGTTCCTTTGGACTAGCGAGTTAGTCATAGAGACCTCCGTAAGACTCCTCGTAGCCTTGGATTCCCTCAAGGCCGACTGAGCTGGTTGTACCCTAAAAACCTATTACACCATTGATGCCATGTCACTCTAAAGAAACATGGGATACCGGCCCTTATGATTATACAAAGAGTGTATCATAAGAAATTCTTAATGGGATGATGATATCATGCCATATCATGTCGTTCTTGTAAAAACCTCAATTCTATGATAGGAATGAGGGTATCTTACCTTTGATATACTGTTCATGTGGACCTCAATTCTATATAAAGAATGTCCATACTGATTTGTCATGGTACCCAAGTTAAGGGAACCATATTCTACCTAGATTTTTATCGATATCGTGATTATACCGTTATTATCGCCATTCTATGTCCTTTGTCATATTTTGGACTCTATTCTATCAAAGTTGTCATACGTGTCTACAAGCTTGATTATTGAAATTCTATGTTGGCTATAAACAAGAGTGGATGCCAAAACACATGATAAATTCCTGCGCATATAGGGCTCGATCTGGTCCTGGGAGAAGCACCCGAAAGTACTTGTGCCCATGGGAGTTAAAATGATAAGGTATCTGGCATTATACCGAGTACTTGACTTGCTTGATTGGACATTCCACACACATCTTGTACTTGAATCATACTTGACTTGACATGAATTGCGTGGCCTGAAAAAGAGTAATTTACTTGCTTGATACATGATAGCCAAAGTTCTTGACATGACTTGTTAAACGTACTTGCTTGAATATCTTGAATAAACTTGTTATCTTGTTGAAAGTTCATGATTAAGTTCATCTTATTTCCTTAATATTACATTCTCTCTATCTTGTCGTTTTATGCGAGCATGCATAGCTTTATTGCATTCATGAAAGATGTAATTACTTAAACCCCTTGCTAGTACTTGAGATATAATTTCCTACTGAGCGTTCGCTCATTCCGTTTTCCCCTTTTTACCTTTCAGGTAAGTCCGACGACGATGGAAGTCAATCGAATGGGAATGGTCAAGAGTGAAAGTGATAGAGCTGCTCAAGTGTCATCTAGTCTTTTCTATAGTTTCTTAAGTCAAATATGTATTCTTTTCCTTTTTATTAAACAGAGTATTGGATTTGTAATAGTCTATCCATTATGAAATAAAGGATTGGGTTATCTTGCTATTTTGCGCATCTCTGTCTTTGTGTCGAATACACGACCACTCTGATTGACATGATTGATATAAACTCGTCACGCGTCTCCGGGTATCTTCCGCGCTCGGGGCGTGACAGTTTGTGTGGTATCAGAGCCTAAGGTATTCAATTCCTAGGAAAAACCCAAGTCCAAGGATAAGTTGAACGTGTAACCAAGTGAGATTGGGTAGAACCAAGGGTTAAGAGTCAATGAGTCTTTTAATAAGATCACAGTGATATAATACTAATGTAGCTATTATAATTGTAGGATAATGGCTGCCGAACGTGCTCAATGGCCCAACATGCAGCGTACCCTCCAAGGGATGACTCAAGTGCTACAACAGGTAGCACAAGGTGGTACTCCACGAGCTGGAAGCTTACACCAAGCCTTTAAGAACATGAATCCCCCGAAGTTTATGGGATCGACTGATCCGGACGATGCTGAGCATTGGGTTCGGGAAACCGAACGCATATTCCGTGTCATGCAATGCACGGATCAGGACAAAGTTCTATTAGCTACATTCCAGTTAGAGAAAGATGCTAGATGCTGGTGGGAGTCTATTGAAGCAACCATCGATCCTACTCAAGTAACATGGGAAGAATTTGTGGAATACTTCAATGCTAATTATTTCTCGGACCGAGTCCAAGAAAAGAAGGCTGCAGAATTCGCTGCAGTAAAGCAACGATCTTTATCATTAGCAGATTATGAAGCTCAGTTCTCCAGGTTGTCTAGATATGCTAAGCATCTTATTAGCACGGAGAAGATGAAAGCCCGAAGATTTCTTAATGGGCTTAGGCCCCACTATATTACTCAACTGGCGCCTATGGACATCCAAGTTTATTCTGAAATAGTGCGCCGAGCTCAATTACTTGAAGATGCCACGGAACTATCTGATAGGATCCGTGGAAAAGACAAGAAGGAGCAAGTCACAGGTTCGGGTTCTTTTAAACCCAATTTCAAGAAGAGGCCCAATAATGGAGGTTCTTCCTCTCAAGACCATAAGTTCAAAAAGACCAAGCCTTTCTCTATCACAACTACCCCTTCTAATACAGTGTGCAAGCATTGTGACAAGGCTGGTCACAAGACAGAAGAATGCTGGAGGAAGTTAGGAGCTTGTCTCCGTTGTGGGAGTCGCGAACATCGGATTCCTGATTGTCCATTAATGAATGACCAAGCCGGTGACGGTAAGCGCCCGGTGACAAAGAACGCTCGACTTCATGCAATAAAGGAGACCGAGCAAGGAGAAGGTGGACTGGTAGAAGGTACATTATCAGTTTGTTCCAAAAATGCTTATGTCTTATTTGATACGGGTGCATCGCATTCCATTATTTCTAAGAAGTTTGCCGACCCGTTACCGTTAGAACCAGAATGGATAAAAATAGTTCTAACTACTCCTCTTGGAAGTGAAAATGATATTACTCATCACTACCAAAACTGTGAGGTAATGGTTCAAGGTAGGAATTTACCTATAGA
Source organism: Amorphophallus konjac (assembly GCA_022559845.1). Classification (NCBI taxonomy): domain Eukaryota; kingdom Viridiplantae; phylum Streptophyta; class Magnoliopsida; order Alismatales; family Araceae; genus Amorphophallus; species Amorphophallus konjac. Next base: position 163,428,935 of record CM040119.1, read on the forward strand.
TCTCATATGCCTCGATCTAAAGGAGTATGATGTTATACTGGGAGCGGACTGGTTATCCAAATACCAGGCAACGGTTGATTGCCGCAATAGCCAAATTGCTTTCAAAGATTTTCCAGAGTTAGTCTTTACTCGCCCCAAGAGTCGGAGCAAATCCCCTCTTATTTCGGCTCTTCGAGCAAGCAAGCTCGTCAGGAAAGGATGTGTATCCTTCCTTGCTTTTGTCACTGTTAAAGAAGCTAAGGAAACCAAGATAGAAGACATTCAGGTAGTGCAAGAATATCTAGACGTATTTTCGAAAGATTTGCCGAGATTACCCCCTCAAAGAGAAGTGGCCTTCACCATTGACTTAGTCCCTGGTGCTGGTCCAGTTTCAAAGGCACCCTATAGAATGTCCCCTGCGGAACTCAAAGAGTTGAAGGAGCAGTTGATGGAACTAATTCAAAAAGGGTTTATTAGACCAAGTACTTCCCCGTGGGGAGCACCAGCCTTATTTGTGAAGAAGAAGGACGGATCCATGAGATTGTGCATCGACTATCGACAGTTGAATCATCTCACTATCAAGAACAAGTATCCACTGCCGAGAATCGATGAGTTATTTGATCAGATTTCAGGATCCAAATATTTTTCCAAGATTGATCTCAGGTCGGGATATCATCAATTAAGAATCAAGGATGATGACATTCATAAGACTGCATTCAGAAGCAGGTATGGCCATTACGAATTTGTTGTTATGCCTTTTGGACTAACAAATGCCCCTGCTGTCTTTATGCAGTTAATGAATAGCATATTCAGGCCTTATCTAGATCAATTTGTGGTGGTTTTCATTGATGATATATTGATATATTCCAAGACTAAGGAAGAACATGAGGAGCATTTAAGGATCGCATTGCAAGTATTGAGGGAAAATCATTTATATGCAAAGCTCAGCAAATGTGAATTCTGGCTTGAAGAAGTGACTTTCCTCGGACATGTGATATCCAAGGATGGTCTATCTGTTGATCCATCAAAGGTTGAAGCTATTAGAAACTGGGGAAGACCAACCAATGCTAGCGAGATCAGAAGTTTCTTAGGTCTTGCAGGCTATTATCGGTGATTCATCAAAGATTTCTCTAAGATCGCCGTACCACTTACAAGATTAACTCGTAAGGAGATCCGATATGAATGGAGTGAGGAATGTGAAAGAAGTTTCCAAACTCTCAAGGATCATCTCACTACAGCTCCGGTGTTAGCTCTACTAATAGAAGGAGAGAAATTCGAGGTCTACACAGATGCTTCTGGCATTGGCCTCGGATGTGTCCTAATGCAACAAGGAAAGGTCATAGCATACTCTTCACGTCAACTGAAGAAGCATGAGGAGAATTACCCCGTCCATGACTTAGAACTGGCCGCGGTGGTATTTGCCCTAAAGATATAGAGACACTACTTATATGGAGTGCAGTTTACTGTATACTCCGATCACAAAAGTCTCAAATATCTATTTTCACAAAAGGAGCTAAACATGAGACAAAGACGCTGGCTAGAATATCTCAAGGACTTCGACTTCAATATATAATACCATCCCGGAAAGGGTAATTATGTTGCTGATGCCCTTAGTCGAAAGCTGAGAGCAATGATAGCCAATTGTATGATACAAGAATGGAGGTTGCTAGAATAATTCTCCGAGCTCAATATAAGCTTGGACAAGGAAGCCAAATTTGTCACATTATCTCATGTAAGCATACAGTCAGATTTATTATCTGAGATACAAGCGCTTCAGGATGATGATCCTATATTAGTGGAAATCAAAGGCAGATTAGAAGGACAATCTGATTTTCAACTAACTTCTGATGGAAGATTATTATTCAAAGGTAGAACTTGTATACCCGACTGTCCGGAATTAAAGAAGAAGATCTTAGATGAAGCTCACCGATCAAGGTACACTATTCATCCAGGATCAACCAAAATGTATAAAGATGTAAAGAGGAACTTTTGGTGGCCTAATATGAAAAGAGAAATAGCAGACTATATATCTCGCTGTCTCACATGCCAACAGGTCAAGGCAGAACACAAAAAGCCTGCTGGAAAACTACATCCTCTAGATATTCCTACGTGGAAGTGGGAGGATATTGGTATGGACTTCATCATGGGATTATCTAAATCAAAAGGAGGACATGATGGAATCTGGGTTATCATTGACCGATTAACTAAATCGGAGCATTTCTTGCCAATAAAAAGTCGATGGCAATTGATGTGCTAGCTGCACTATACGTCAAGGAAATAGTCAGGATACATGGTATACCTGTCTCAATCGTGTCTGACAGAGATCCCCGTTTCACTTCTCATTTTTGGAAGGGATTACAACATTCGTTGGGAACAAGGCTCAACTTTAGTACTGCTTTTCACCCACAAACGGATGGTCAGACCGAGAGAGCTAATCAAGTTGTTGAGGATATGCTAAGAGCTTGCATCATTGACTTTGGTGGAAGCTGGCATGAATATTTGCCACTTGTGAAATTTGCATATAATAATAGCTACCAAGCTAGTATCCAAATGGCACCTTTCGAAGCTTTATATGGAAGGAGTTGCCGATCACCCTTATGCTGGAACGAAGTTGGAGAGAAACAATTATTAGGTCCAGACATGGTAAGGGATACAACTGAGAAGATACAAGTAATCAGAGAAAGATTGCAAGTTGCTCAGACCAGGCAAAAGGCTTATGCTGACACAAGAAGAAGAGATCTTGAATTCCAGGTTGGAGATCATGTATTTCTTAAAATATCGCCTGGACGTGGCATACGAAGATTTGGTGTTAAGGGCAAGCTTACGCCAAGATTCATCGGACCATTTGAGGTACTCGAAAGAGTTGGCGAGGTTGCTTATTGCATCGCGTTGCCTCCGCAATTGTCCGACGTGCATAATGTGTTTCACATATCTATGTTGAAGAAGTATGTGCACGATCCATCTCATATTATTGAACATGGAGATCTGGTGATCCAGAAAGATCTCACCTATGAACAGAAGCCTATGAAGATCTTAGATCGAGAAATACGAGCTCTAAGGAATAAGGTTATTCCCATGCTCAAGGTGCAATGGAATAAGAATCATGAACACGAAGCGACATGGGAGACCGAGGAATCTATGAAGAAACGATTTTCCAAGTTGTTCTAAGAGGTATATACTCTACACTCTCCGCGTGTATACATGATATGCAATTGAATTTGGAGACCAAATTCTTTTTAAGTGGGGGAGGGTGTAGCAACCCTGATAAATGAATATTTGAAATGAATTAAAATATATATATATAATACAGATAATAAGAAGAGGGTTAAATGGAGGAATAAAACCCAAGATGCAAATAACACCTCTCATTAAGGCGTTAATTTAATAATAAACGCCTCTACCTAAGGCGTTATTCAAGAAATGACGCCCTCACCACAAGACGTCAAATTCCAAACGCCAAAAAGGGCAAGGACAAGAAACGCCCTTTTCTTGGGCGTGTTTTAAAACAAGGAACGCCCTTATACAAGGCGCTTCTTAAGAAACGACCTGCACCAGGTCGTCAATTCAAGAATCGACGCCCTGACCAAAGTCGTTAATTCAGTTCGTGAACCGTTCGACCCAGAAACTTATCCAGGGTAATGGATAAGTATTAGAAAGAGTTAAAAGGTGGTAATGACTCTATCATGGAAGTATTACTTCCACACAATCACTAACCCTGATAGGATTTCCCAAAATCCTATAAAGACTCTTGACAGACGAACCCTAAACCTATTTGGACGATCGAACTTCACAGGTACGTAAAGAACATCAAGTTCTTCTATTTTTTCTTCTTCTGTTTCTTTAGTATGTGAAGAACTAATGTTCTTCATCTTCTTCTGTTACAGGTTAGGAAAAGCCTACGTACGTGAAGAACATAGGTGATGTTCTTCTTTCTTTTACCTTCGGTCAGGAAGTATGAAGAAATACTAATATTTCTTCTTCTGTTCTCGTAGGAATTACAGGACCGAAGAACAAGAGCTCCTCTTCTCACGGTTCAATCTTCAGATTATCATAAGGTAGGATTTTCTCAAGTTACTGTAGCCCAAATAAATTAAGACAAGATTTATATACATATTGACATGACATGCATACGGTTTAATATGGTTTTATTGTGTTTACTGCAATATTTTCAAAGTAACGCCCCTGTCAAGGGCGCTAATTTACAAGACACGACCCTGCCCAGGTCGTCAATTTCATAATTGACGCCCTGTACACAGGCGTTAATTTCATGTAAATGTTAATCACCTATCTTAAGAACTGATTATCCATGCAATTACATCAAATCAATAATTGTTAACGGTTAAAAGTCAATAAACATGAAACATCAAATCTAATATACTGCATCTAAATTCCTGCCAATTTTCCTGTCATGACTATATGATTGTTATCCTTGATTATCGTGCAAATCTTGCTTTCCTGGTATTTCTTGAATTCATGACCGATACTAGGTTGTTTTCCATTTGTTAACGCCCCATCACAGGGCGTGAATTGAAAAGTAACGCCCCTTCATAGGGCGCGTTGCTGTTAAAATCCCGAACAATATATTCGGTAAAAATAAGAATTTAATGATTAACGCCCCTGCCAAGGGCGCGTTTTTGATAATTTCTGAAGATAAATATGTTCTGTAAAATATTATAAATAAAAAGACGCCTGCTTCTATAGTCGTCTCATTGCAAAGAAACGCCCCTGTCCAGGGCACGTTTTAGATAAATTAATGAAATATTGAAATTCTAAAAAATGGAAACATGTGTAAACGCCCTTCTGTTAGGCGTTAATTACTTGATAAACGACTCTGCTTAAGTCGTTATTTTACTGTAAAACTGATTTTTCACTGTTTCTGTTAACCGATGGTTTCATATGTTATATAATATATATATCGGCACTATTCTCCACTCCGTGAGTATAGTCCCACGTTTCACGATTGTTTTATCGGTCACACCAAACTCTCATTGACATACAAGCTCTCCATTGGACATTCCGTTCCTTTGGACTAGCGAGTTAGTCATAGAGACCTCCGTAAGACTCCTCGTAGCCTTGGATTCCCTCAAGGCCGACTGAGCTGGTTGTACCCTAAAAACCCATTACACCATTGATGTCATGTCACTCTAAAGAAACATGGGATACCGGCCCTTATGATTATACAAAGAGTGTATCATAAGAAATTCTTAATGGGATGATGATATCATGCCATATCATGTCGTTCTTGTAAAAATCTCAATTCTATGATAGGAATGAGGGTATCTTACCTTTGATATACTGTTCATGTGGACCTCAATTCTATATAAAAAATGTCCATACTGATTTGTCATGGTACCCAAGTTAAGGGAACCATATTCTACCTAGATTTTTATCGATATCATGATTATACCGTTATTATCACCATTCTATGTCCTTTGTCATATTTTGGACTCTATTCTATCAAAGTTGTCATACGTGTCTACAAGCTTGATTATTGAAATTCTATGTTGGCTATAAACAAGAGTGGATGTCAAAACACATGATAAATGCCTGCGCATATAGGGCCCGATCTGGTCCTGGGAGGAGCACCCGAAAGTACTTGTGCCCATGGGAGTTAAAATGATAAGGTATCTGGCATTATACCGAGTACTTGACTTGCTTGATTGGACATTCCACACACATCTTGTACTTGAATCGTACTTGACTTGACATGAATTGCGTGGCCTGAAAAAGGGTAATTTACTTGCTTGATACATGATAGCCAAAGTTCTTGACATGACTTGTTAAACGTACTTGCTTGAATATCTTGAATAAACTTGTTATCTTGTTGAAAGTTCATGATTAAGTTCATCTTATTTCCTTAATATTACATTCTCTCTATCTTGTCGTTTTATGCGAGCATGCATAGCTTTATTGCATTCATGAAAGATGTAATTACTTAAACCCCTTGTTAGTACTTGAGATATAATTTCCTACTGAGCGTTCGCTCATTTCGTTTGCCCCTTTTTACCTTTCAGGTAAGTCCGACGATGATGGAAGTCAATCGGATGGGAATGGTCAAGAGTGAAAGTGATAGAGCTGCTCAAGTGTCATCTAGTCTTTTCTATAGTTTCTTGAGTCAAATATGTATTTTTTTCCTTTTTATTAAACAGAGTATTGGATTTGTAATAGTCTATCCATTATGAAATAAAGGATTGGGTTATCTTGCTATTTTACGCATCTCTGTCTTTGTGTCGAATACACGACCACTCTGATTGACATGATTGATATAAACTCATCACGCGTCTCCGGGTATCTTCCGTGCTCGGGGCGTGACAGATATCGAGCTTGAGATCTACGTCCACCCCTTACTCAACTGAGTAAGGATTCCGCTGCCTAACAGCTTGAACACTGCTGATCCACAGCTTCGAGGATAGAATCCCTACAACCGTTGATCCACAGCTTTATGGAACACATCCTAGACCGCTGAGCCACACAGCTTGCTTATCGAGGATCACACCTCACCGTTGAGCACTATAGCTTGCTGTCTGAGGATCACACCTCGCCGCTGACTCACAACTTGGACTGCTGATACACAGCTTACAGAAATAGTTTCAAACAAAAAAAGAATTCAAAGAAATGACAATGAAAGAAAAACAATGTAGCTCGCTATGGAGCAATTTGACTCTGGATCTGATCTACAAGTCAAGACAGCAAATCTTCCTCAACATCTCACTTCTCACTCAGATGAACTTCTCAAACTTACGGCACTCTATTTTATTTTCACTCTTAGCAGTAGGCTCTTTCTCTCTTGATCACGTCTTTGACTTTTCTCTCTTGAACTCTAACTCTTCCAGCTCTCTTCTGCTCTTCCTCTACTTTTCTCTGGTTCTTCATTATTTTGAATTTGAGTGCTCAATCCCTATTTATATTGGAGAACGTGAATCTGTGGTCCCACACGCTTTTCATATTTTTGGGCACATGGAAGACACTCCCGTAGAAAAAGTTTTTTCCAAAAAGTGCACTTTGAGGGGCCACGTGTTAGAGGTAGAAGATGTGATGATCCACGTGACATGATATTAGTTCAGCTTCTCACCTTGGATCACGTGCCTTTAATCTGGTTCACTTTAAGTTCCACGTGAGATTAATGCAGACTGCCTTTATGCCACCCAGGTGTTCAATCATGGATCTGGGTTGGTTCTTCCTTTCTATCCAAAACAAAATCAAAGATTTATAAGATTCTTTGAAGCATGAAATATTTATTAGCAAATTCAGTTTCAGATGAGTTCAGGCAATTCATATAAGTGTATGCATAAAATTCTTCAAGAGCATCGATGCATAAATGAGATACATCAGACTGTATAGCTAACACATGCAGCACGTCAGAACAAAAACATTGACTTTAGTATTATACAGGTACACTTTTATTGTCAGATACACTGACTCTGTAATGAAGATGCATCGACCTATCTTTATAGTGAATGCACAAGGTGCATCGACCTTGAGAGTGATGACTTACAAGCATCGACCTTTTTATGACGTGCATCAACCTATGCTGCAATCGCTCGCTCACTAGCATCGACCTTTGCTGCAATCGCTAGCTCACTAGCATCGACCTATATATGACATGCATCGACCTGTCTCTAGAATCCAAATATGCACAGACCTACATATGCACCGACCTTCAGGACTGGAAAGAATGTATGCACTGACCTGATAGACTATAGAGTGAATGTGCACGGACCTTAAAGACTTATATGCAAATGTGCATCGACCTTTCAATGCAACAATATGCAAGTGTGCACCGACCTTACTCGCTCGAATGCATGGATATGCTTCGACCTTATTATACCTCACTCCTGCATATGCGCTGACCTTCTAAACTGAAATCCATATATGTATAGACCTTCATATGCAACATCATGAACATGCATCGACCTTGAAATGCAATAGTATGAGCATGCATCGACCTTGAAATTCAATAGTATGAGCATGCATCGACCGTGATTTAAACAAGAGCTAATTTTGACTAATGTAAAGACCTTTAAAATGATAATGTTGCCAGATTCAAATTAATGTCTAACACACTATTGCCAGCATCAAAACTAGACATCAAGTCCATAGGAGAGATAGCATTATTGTTTACAGGATCATGCCCCGACAGTTGTGCTAAAAGCTCGAGCTGGTAGCGAAGGCGAAACATATTTCTTTATGGCATTGCAGAACCCCACGTCTATCCGTGCTGTGGCCGGGTATGAGGGGCTTCGCACATGGACCCCATAATCCATGCAGTGGGATGGGCTTCCAACGCCCCGATGCCCCACATGGACCCCATAATCCACGTGGAATAGCAAATCCCTAAGGGAGACACTGGAAAATCCAACAATCTCCCCCCTAGCGGCACCGGGGGGATTTGAACCCACGACCTCACTCTGATACCAGTTTACAGGATCATGCCCCAACCGTTGTACTAAAAGCTCGAGCTGGTAGTGAAGGCGGACCGTATTTCCTTATGGCATTGCAGAACATGACATTTATCCGTGCTGTGGGCGGGCATGAGTGGCTTCGCACATGGACCCCATAATCCATGCGGCGGGATGCGCTGCCAACGTATCAATGCCCCACGTGGACCCCATAATCCACGTGGAACAGCAAATCCCTAAGGGAGACGCTGGAAAATCCAACAAGTCCAAGTCCACTCAGTACAGCTAACAGAAAGGTGTACGTACACTATAACGAGCCCACACTGGCCCTGGCAACTGGCAGCTACGAACCCCACAAGCACAACACTCACCCTCTGGTCCACGTGGTAGAACGGCAGACCTAAAAAGAAAAGGGGTGAGCCTCGTCTCATAGGCTCAGTAGGGGTCCCACGGAGCCCTACCTCCACACAAACGTAGTAACAGAAATCAAAATAACAATAAGCAACATAAATGTAACAGGACTAGCAGCTAACTAAACAAGAAAAGCCACAGTAGTCAATGTAGTCGGTAAAACATGGTAAGGGCAACCATAACACAACCAACAATGGAATCACAACTTCCACAGCTACTCCGTGAACACCATAAACGGAGTTCAAACCCTCGAACTCATAGGTAAACACGGCTACACTAAAGAAAAAACCATGACACCTCAGTCGTGCAGATCCATCCACACTGATGGAAGATTTGAGCTAGGACTACACAGTCACCAGCATAACCTTTTTCTCATGAGTACCTTGACCTAAAGTCAGAAACCTTGGTCTCAACTTAGGAGGGAGCCACGACCTCACTACCATGTCAGCTCTACCTCATAGTACTCACTATACCGGGAGGACCTCGCCAAACATTGTTGGTACTATCAACCTCATCCGAGGGCCTCAATGACACTATCGGTAACGTCAACCTCGATCGAGGGCCACAATAACGCGATCGATATCATCAACCTCGTCTGAGGGCCTCAATAACGTGGACGCCTCGCTCGGCACTTGATCTCTCATGTCCCTCGTACGTAGCCCACACCTCAAGCGAGGATTTCGTACATAGCCACACCCTGTCCTCAAGTGGGCAAACACACACACACACACCACTCCCTCAGACTGGCTAGCTCTTTCTAGTAAATTCCAGAAACCAATATAACTTAATTGTAATTGAGTGACCTTTTAGAAAGGTGTTTAATCATTGAATAACGCCCAATATTATGTCGCTGGTTCATGTTTTCCACATGTTTTCGGTACTATCTTATTTTACAAAACTACGCCTCCTCATGGGGGCATTTATTTATTAATGTGTGGCAACTTGAATGGTCGTCCATTATATTTCTATTTTTCTTTTCTAAATCTTTAACAAAGAACGCCTCCCTGGAGTGGCGTATATAGATGAATTGGCGACTGTTAGGTAGTCTTTCATTTTTTTAACTTTTCTACACATCAGGCAGGCACATTTTGGACACATAACACTATTCATCTCCTGTGAGATTGCATAATCAGGAAAGTGAAGACATGAATAAGTAGAGAAAAATATGGAGGATCTAGTATCATGCTCATGCAAGAATTTTAACGTAAGATTTCAAAGATATTAAATTTTAATCACGTACTATTTATTAATTATGTTTACAATAAATAGCGGCAGGGGCATGGTCACACATTAAACTATGCCCCGAAGGCTATCGCCAATTAAAAACTGGCGACCTTCTGTGAGGTCGTTCATTAATAGACGGTCAATGCTTGGTCGCTATTTGTATGCAAGACAGAAATCTTAAAAAGACTACGTAAAACAACTGACAAGAGATACAAAACTACGATAACTTGATTATATGCATGCATTATACTTATACTACGGGTTTGTGCTTCAAATCTTGAGAAAACCTACCTCTTTAACTTGGATCGAGATGATGACGGAGATAAAGAATAAGGAATAACTGCAGCCGCAGCAACTCGACGGCAGCAGCTGCTCTCGCACAGGAATAAGATGGAGAAGCAAAGCTTCTTCATGACTGTACAGCAGTCAGCAACTGCTATAACAACAATAGCAGTAGCAGCCACACACGTAGAAGAAAGTGGAAGAAGCACTGCTTCCCCTCCACGCAGCCACAACAAGAACAGGAGAAAAGAGAAGAAGTAGATGCTTCTTCTTTGTATGATAGATGTAGCACGGATAGAGGAAGATGACGATGGCAGCAGGGACTCCTTCGAATGTAATAGCAGTAGTAGCTGGAGCTTGTTCAAAGGGAGTTATATTTATAGGGAGAGGGATCCTATGGGGATGTAGAATTCTAATGGAATTAGTATTTCCTACGTAAGACTCCTAATGGCCTTGTAGTTTCTCTGTTTACAGCCACCTCGTGGGTTGGGGTTGAAGAACCCTAAGGTCCCATGCAAGCTTCGAACGTAGTTGGGTTGGTTTTTGTAAACAACCCCTCTACTATACGTATATGCATATATATATACCCTCATTATTACCTTCTTACGTGGGAGAAAGATAACTTGGCCCTTTCTCGACAGCTGCTTGCTGATCTTGGGAGAAAGGTCTGTGGGCACAACGTGGTCTTCAAGCTGGATATGATGAATGCTTATGATAGAGTGGCCTGGGATTTCCTTCTTAAGGGTCTCCAACGCTTTGGCTTTTGTAACAGATTTCTTTCACTCATTGCCATGTTAATTTCTAACTGCTGGTTCTCAGTTTTATTCAATGGCACATTAGCGGGATACTTCCATTCTTCACAGGGCCTCCGCCAGGGTGACCCGTTGGCACCTGCCCTCTTCATCATCATGGAAGAAGTTCTCAGTAGGGGATTAACGAAGATGTGTAATGAGGGTCTTCTTGTGTCACGCCCCGAGCGCGGAAGATACCCGGAGACGCGTGACGAGTTTATATCAATCATGTCAATCAGAGTAGTCGTGTATTCGACACAAAGACAGAGATGTGCAAAATAGCAAGATAACCCAATCCTTTTATTTCATAATGGATAGACTATTACAAATCCAATACTCTGTTTAATAAAAAGGAAAAGAATACATATTTGATTCCAGAAACTATAGAAAAGACTAGATGACACTTGAGCAGCTCTATCACTTTCACTCTTGACCATTCCCATCCGATTGACTTCCATCGTCGGACTTACCTGAAAAGTAAAAAGGGACAAACGGAATGAGCGAACGCTCAGTAGGAAATTATATCTCAAGTACTAGCAAGGGGTTTAAGTAATTACATCTTTCATGAATGCAATAAAGCTATGCATGCTCGCATAAAACGACAAGATAGAGAGAATGTAATATCAAAGAATAAGATGAACTAATCATGAACTTTCAACAAGATGACAAGTTTATTCAAGATATTCAAGCAAGTACGTTTAACAAGTCATGTCAAGAACTTTTGGCTATCATGTATCAAGCAAGTAAATTACCCTTTTTCGGGCCACGCATTTCATGTCAAGTCAAGTACGATTCAAGTACAAGATGTGTGTGGAATGTCCAATCAAGCAAGTCAAGTACTCGGTATAATGCCAGATACCTTATCATTTTAACTCCCATGGGCACAAGTACTTTCGGGTGCTCCTCCCAGGACCAGATCGGGCCCTATATGCGCAGGCATTTATCATGTGTTTTGACATCCACTCTTGTTTATATATATAGCCAATATATAATTTCAATAATCAAGCTTGTAGACATGTATGACAACTTTGATAGAATAGAGTCCAAAATATGACAAAGGACATAGATTGGCGATAATAACGGTATAATCATGATTAACGATAAAACTAGGTAGAATATGGTTCCCTTAACTTGGGTCCCATGACCAATCAATATGGACATTCTTTATATAGAATGGAGGTCCACATGAACAGTATATCAAAGTAAGATACCCTCATTCTTATCATAGAATTGAGGTTTACAAGAGTGACATGATATGGCATGATATCATCATCCCATTAAGAATTTTTCTTATGATATACTCTTTGTATAATCATAAGGGCCGGTATCTCATGTTTCTTTAGAGTGACATGGCATCAATGGTGTAATGGGTTTTTAGGGTACAACCAGCTCAGTCGGCCTTGAGGGAATCCAAGGCTACGAGGAGTCTTACGGAGGTCTCTATGACTAACTCGCTAGTCCAAAGGAACAGAATGTCCAATGGAGAGCTTGTATGTCAATGAGAGTTGAGTGTGATCGATAAAACAACGTGAAAAGTGGGACTATACTCACGGAGTGGAGAATAGTGCCGATATATATATATTATATAACATATGAAACCATCGGTTAACAGAAACAATGGAGAATCAGTTTTTTTTTTTTTACAGTAAAATAACGACTTAATCAGAGTCGTTTATCAAGTAATTAACGCCTAACAGAAGGGCGTTTACATATGTATCCATTTTGTAGAAATTTCAATAATTCAATAATTTATCTAAAACGCGCCCTGGTCAGGGTCGTTTCTTCAAGATTTGACGACTACAGTAGCAGGCGTCTCATTATTTACATATTTGACAGAATATAAATAATTTTCAGGATTTATCTAAAACACGCCCTGGGAAGGGGCGTTACTATTTAATTCTTATTTTCACAAGATACAATTTTTTCCGGAATTTTACAAAAACGCGCCCTCTTAAGGGGCGTTATTTAAATACTCACGCCCTAGTTCAGTGCGCTAGTTTCATAAGTCACGACCTAACTTAGGTCGTTAATTCTTCAAGGGTCATGAACAGTAACGAAGTTATATAACAAGCAATTTCCCGATATCAAATTTCATGGACAGGACAGGAAAACTAGCAGGCAGAGTCATCAAATTTCATGGACAGGATAGGAAAGCTAGCAGGCAGAGTCATGTATTATATTAGAATCAGGATTTCATATATATCATCTTTATAATATGGGTGTTGATTATTTTCATGAAATTAACGCTTGTGTACATGGAGTCAAATATTAAATTGACGACCTCGTCAGGGTCGTGTCTTGTAAATTAGCGCCCTTGACAGGGGCGTTACTTTTAAAATATTGCCGTAAACACAATAAAACTGTATGCATGCCATGCTTATACATATATCTTGCGTTATTTTCATTTGGGCTACAATAACTTGAGAAAATCCTACCTTAATAATGGATTTGGAGATGACCGGGTGAATAACTTGATAAGAACACCTTGGACAGGAAGAAGAAAAATTTAGTTGATGAATATGATGGAGATGATGGCCTTCAATCAACCTGTAGGGGAAAGAAAGGAGGGATATTGAGAATAGAACCGAAGATAGGGAAAAGATTGAAGAACGCTACCTTGTTCTTCACATACGCGGTTTTTATTCCTCACCTGTATTAGAGGAAAAGAAGAGGAAGAACATTAGTTCTTCATGTAATAGAAGCAGAAAATAAAAGGAATAGAAGAACCGTTTGTTCTTCACGTACCTAGCAGCAGACGTTCGATCAAATGGTTTTAGGGTTGGCCGAACAGGTTTATTTATAAGATTTTGGAAGTCCTATTAGAGTTAGTGATTGTGTGAGGGTAGTATGTCCCTAATAGAGTCCTTACTCTAATAGACACTTACTAGATTAGGTTGATCTTTCCCTAGATAAGCTCTGGGTCGAACGGTTCCCGAATGGAATTAACGACTTCGGTCAGGGCGTCGATTCTTAAATTGACGACCTTGTTCAGGTCGTTTCTTAATAAGCGCCTTGTATAAGGGCGTTCCTTGTTTTAAGACACGCCCAAGAAAAGGGCGTTTCTTGTCCTTGCCCTTTTTGGCGTTTGGAATTTGACGTCTTGTGGTGAGGGCGTCCTTTCTTGAATAACGCCTTAGGTAGAGGCGTTTCTAATTTGAATAGCACCGTTATCAGAGGCGTTATTTATTTTTGTTTCATTTTTTTTCTAGTTACAAGATTTATTTATAAATCTTTATCATTATTAATATTTTATCAGGGTTGCTACACCCTCCCCCACTTAAAAAGAATTTGGTCCCCAAATTCAATTGCATATCATGTATACACGCGGAGTGTGTAGAGTATTTACCTCTTAGAACAACTCGGGAAATCGTTTCTTCATAGATTCCTCGGTCTCCCATGTCGCTTAGTGTTCAGGATACTTATTCCATTGCACCTTGAGCATGGGAATAACCTTATTCCTTAGAGCTCGTATTTCTCGATCTAAGATCTTCATAGGCTTCTGTTCATAGGTGAGATCTTTCTGGATCACCAGATCTCCATGCTCGATAATATGCGATGGATCGTGTACGTACTTTTTCAACATGGATATGTGAAATACATTATGTACCTCGGAAAATTGAGGAGGCAATGCGATGCGATAAGCAACCTCGCCAACTCTTTCGAGTACCTCAAATGGTCCGATGAATCTTGGCGTAAGCTTGCCCTTAACACCAAATCTTCGTATGCCACGTCCAGGCGATATTTTAGGAAATACATGATCTCCGATTTGGAATTCAAGATCTCTCCTTCTTGTATCTGCATAAGCCTTTTGCCTGGTCTGAGCAACTTGCAATTTTTCTCTGATTACTTGTATCTTCTCAGTTGTATCCCTTACCATGTCTGGACCTAATAGTTGTTTCTCTCCAACCTCGTTCCAGCATATGGGTGATCGGCAACTCCTTCCATATAAAGCTTCGAAAGGTGCCATTTGGATACTAGCTTGGTAGCTATTATTATATGCGAATTCCACTAGTGGCAAATGTTCATGCCAGCTTCCTCCAAAGTCAATGATGCAAGCTCTTAGCATATCCTCAACAACTTGATTAGCTCTCTCGGTCTGACCATCCGTTTGTGGGTGAAAAGCAGTACTAAAGTTAAGCCTGGTTCCCAATGAATGTTGTAGACCTTTCCAGAAATGAGAAGTAAAGCGAGGATCTCTGTCAGACACGATCGAGACAGGAATCCCATGTATCCTGGCTATTTCTTTAATGTATAGTGCAGCTAGCACATCAATTGACCATCGACTTTTGATTGGCAAGAAATGCGCCGATTTAGTCAATCGATCAATAATAACCCATATTCCATCATGTCCTCCTTTTGATTTAGATAGACCCATGATGAAATCCATACCAATATCCTCCCACTTCCACTTAGGAATATCTAGAGGATGTAGTTTTCCAGCAGGCTTTTGGTGTTCCGCCTTGACCTGTTGGCATGTGAGACAGCGTGATACATAGTCTGCTATTTCTCTTTTCATGTTGGGCCACCAAAAGTTCCTTTTTACATCTTGATACATTTTGGTTGATCCTGGATGAATAGTGTACCTTGATCGGTGAGCTTCATCTAAGATCTTCTTCTTTAATTCCGGACAGTCGGGTATACAAGTTCTACCTTTGAATAATAATCTTCCATCAGAAGTTAGTTGAAAATCAGATAGTCATTCTAATCTGCCTTTGATTTCCACTAATATAGGATCATCATCTTGAAGCGCTTGTATCTCAGATAATAAATCTGACTGTATGCTTACATGAGATAATGTGACAAATTTGGCTTCCTTGTCCATGCTTATATTGAGCTCGGAGAATTGTTCTAGCAACCTCCATTCTTGTATCATACAATTGGCTATCATTGCTCTCGGCTTTCGACTAAGGGCATCAGCAACATAATTACCCTTTCCGGGATGGTATTGTATATTGAAGTCGAAGTCCTTGAGATATTCTAGCCAGCGTCTTTGTCTCATGTTTAGCTCCTTTTGTGAAAATAGATATTTGAGACTTTTGTGATCGGAGTATACAGTAAACTGCACTCCATATAAGTAGTGTCTCCATATCTTTAGGGCAAATACCACCGCGGCCAGTTCTAAGTCATGGACGGGGTAATTCTCCTCATGCTTCTTCAGTTGACGTGAAGAGTATGCTATGACCCTTCCTTGTTGCATTAGGACACATCCGAGGCCAATGCCAGAAGCATCTGTGTAGACCTCGAATTTCTCTCCTTCTATTGGTAGAGCTAACACCGGAGCTGTAGTGAGATGATCCTTGAGAGTTTGGAAACTTCTTTCACATTTCTCACTCCATTCATATCGGATCTCCTTACGAGTTAATCTTGTAAGAGGTACGACGATCTTAGAGAAATCTTTGATGAATCGCCGATAATAGCCTGCAAGACCTAAGAAACTTCTGATCTCGCTTGCATTAGTGGGTCTTTCCCAATTTCTCACAGCTTCAACTTTTGATGGATCTACAGATAATCCGTCCTTTGATATGACATGTCCGAGAAAAGCCACTTCTTCAAGCCAGAACTCGCATTTGCTGAGCTTAGCATATAGTTGATTTGTCCTCAAGATTTGCAATGCAATCCTCAAATGCTCTTCATGTTCTTCCTTAGTCTTGGAATATATCAATATATCATCAATGAAGACTACTATGAATTGATCCAAGTAAGGCCTGAATATGCTATTCATTAACTGCATAAAGGCAGCAGGGGCATTTGTTAGTCCAAAAGGCATAACAACAAATTCATAATGGCCATACCTGCTTCTGAATGCGGTCTTATGAATGTCATCATCTTTGATCCTTAACTGATGATATCCCGACCTGAGATCAATCTTGGAAAAATATTTGGATCCTGAAATCTGATCAAATAACTCATCGATTCTCGGCAGTGGATACTTGTTCTTGATAGTGAGATGATTCAACTGTCGATAGTCGATGCACAATCTCATGGATCCGTCCTTCTTTTTCACAAATAAGACTGGTGCTCCCCACGGGGAAGTACTTGGTCTAATAAACCCTTTTCGAATCAGTTCCATCAACTGCTCCTTCAACTCTTTGAGTTCAGCCGGGGACATTCTATAGGGTGCCTTTGAGACTGGACCAGCACCAGGGACTAGGTCAATGGTGAAGGCCACTTCTCTTTGAGGGGGTAATCCCGGTAAATCTTCCGGAAATACGTCTGGGAATTCTTGCACTACCTGAATGTCTTCTATCTTGGTTTTCTTAGCTTCTTTAACAGTGACAAAAGCAAGGAAGGATACACATCCTTCCCTGACGAGCTTGCTTGCTCGAAGAGCCGAAATAAGAGGGGATTTGCTCCGACTCTTGGGGCGAGTAAAGACTAATTCTGGGAAATCTTTGAAAGCAATTCGGCTATTGCGGCAATCAACCGTTGCCTGGTATTTGGATAACCAGTCCGCTCCCAGTATAACATCATACTCCTTTAGATCGAGGCATATGAGATCTATAGGTAAATTCCTACCTTGAACCATTACCTCACAGTTTTGGTAGTGATGAGTAATATCATTTTCACTTCCAAGAGGAGTAGTTAGAACTATTTTTATCCATTCTGGTTCTAACGGTAACGGGTCGGCAAACTTTTTAGAAATAATGGAATGCGATGCACCCGTATCAAATAAGACATAAGCACTTTTGGAACAAACTGTTAATGTACCTTCTACCAGTCCACCTTCTTCTTCTGGTTCGGTCTCCTGGATTGCATGAAGACGAGCATTCTTTGTCACCGGGCGTTTACCGTCACCGGCTTGGTCATTCATTAATGGACAATCGGGAATCCGATGTTCGCGACTCCCACAACGGAGACAAGCTCCTAATTTCCTCCAGCATTCTTCTGTCTTGTGACCAGCCTTGTCACAATGCTTGCATACTGTATTAAAAGGGGTAGTTGTGATAGAGAACGGCTTGGTCTTCTTGAATTTTTGATCTTGAGAGGAAGGACCTCCATTACTAGGCCTCTTCTTGAAATTGGGTTTGAAAGAACCCGAACCTGTGACTTGCTCCTTCTTGTCTTTTCCACGGATCCTATCAGATAGTTCCATGGCATCTTCAAGTAATTGAGCTCGGCGCACTATTTCAGAATAAACTTGGATGTCCATAGGCGCCAATTGAGTAATATAGTGGGGCCTAAGCCCATTAAAAAATCTACGGGCTTTCATCTTCTCCGTGCTAATAAGATGCTTAGCATATCTAGACAACCTGGAGAACTGAGCTTCATAATCTGCTAATGATAAAGATCGTTGCTTTAATGCAGCGAATTCTGCAGCCTTCTTTTCTTGGACTCGGTCCGAGAAATATTTAGCATTGAAGTATTCCACAAATTCTTCCCATGTTACTTGAGTAGGATCGATGGTTGCTTCAATAGACTCCCACCAGCATCTAGCATCTTTCTCTAACTGGAATGTAGCTAATAGAACTTTGTCCTGATCCGTGCATTGCATGACACGGAATATGCGTTCAATCTCCCGAACCCAATGCTCGGCATCGTCCGGATCGGTCGATCCCATAAACTTCGGGGGATTCATGTTCTTAAAGGCTTGGTGTAAGCTTCCAGCTCGTGGAGCACCACCTTGTGCTACCTGTTGTAGCACTTGGGTCATCCCTTGGAGGGTACGCTGCATGTTGCGCCATTGAGCACGTTCGGCAGCCATTATCCTACAATTACAATAACTATATTAGTTCGTGATCGTATTTAAAGACTCGTACACTATGTTAAATCTAACCCTTGGTTCTACCCAATCTCACCGGTTTAAAGGTTCAACTTATCCTTGGACTTGGGTTTTTCCTAGGAATTGAATACCTTAGGCTCTGATACCACAAAAACTGTCACGTCCCGAGCGCGGAAGATACCCGGAGACGCGTGACGAGTTTATATCAATCATCTCAATCAGAGTAGTCGTGTATTCGACACAAAGACAGAGATGTGCAAAATAGCAAGATAACCCAATCCTTTTATTTCATAATGGATAGACTATTACAAATCCAATACTCTGTTTAATAAAAATGAAAAGAATATATATTTGATTCCAGAAACTATAGAAAAGACTAGATGACACTTGAGCAGCTCTATCACTTTCACTCTTGACCATTCCCATCCGATTGACTTCCATCGTCGGACTTACCTGAAAAGTAAAAAGGGACAAACGGAATGAGCGAACGCTCAGTAAGAAATTATATCTCAAGTACTAGCAAGGGGTTTAAGTAATTACATCTTTCATGAATGCAATAAAGCTATGCATGCTCGCATAAAACGACAAGATAGAGAGAATGTAATATCAAAGAATAAGATGAACTAATCATGAACTTTCAACAAGATGACAAGTTTATTCAAGATATTCAAGCAAGTACGTTTAACAAGTCATGTCAAGAACTTTTGGCTATCATGTATCAAGCAAGTAAATTATCATTTTTCGGGCCACGCATTTCATGTCAAGTCAAGTACGATTCAAGTACAAGATGTGTGTGGAATGTCCAATCAAGCAAGTCAAGTACTCAGTATAATGCCAAATATCTTATCATTTTAACTCCCATGGGCACAAGTACTTTCGGGTGCTCCTCCCAGGACCAGATCGGGCCCTATATGCGCAGGCATTTATCATGTGTTTTGACATCCACTCTTGTTTATATATATAGCCAATATAGAATTTCAATAATCAAGCTTGTAGACATGTATGACAACTTTGATAGAATAGAGTCCAAAATATGACAAACGACATAGATTGGCGATAATAACGGTATAATCACGATTAACGATAAAACTAGGTAGAATATGGTTCCCTTAACTTGGGTTCCATGACCAATCAATATGGACATTCTTTATATAGAATGGAGGTCCACATGAACAGTATATCAAAGTAAGATACCCTCATTCTTATCATAGAATTGAGGTTTACAAGAGTGACATGATATGGCATGATATCATCATCCCATTAAGAATTTTTCTTATGATATACTCTTTGTATAATCATAAGGGCCGGTATCTCATGTTTCTTTAGAGTGACATGGCATCAATGGTGTAATGGATTTTTAGGGTACAACCAGCTCAGTCGGCCTTGAGGGAATCCAAGGCTACGAGGAGTCTTACGGAGGTCTCTATGACTAACTCGCTAGTCCAAAGGAACGGAATGTCCAATGGAGAGCTTGTATGTCAATGAGAGTTGAGTGTGATCGATAAAACAACGTGAAAAGTGGGACTATAATCACGGAGTGGAGAATAGCGCCGATATATATATTATATAACATATGAAACCATCGGTTAACAGAAACAGTGGAGAATCAGTTTTTTTTTTCAGTAAAATAACGACTTAATCAGAGTTGTTTATCAAGTAATTAACGCCTAACAGAAGGGCGTTTACATATGTATCCATTTTGCAGAAATTTCAATAATTTAATAATTTATCTAAAACGCGCCCTGGTCAGGGTCGTTTCTTCAAGATTTGACAACTACAGTAGCAGGCGTCTCATTATTTACATATTTGACAGAATATAAATAATTTTCAGGATTTATCTAAAACACGCCCTGGGAAGGGGCGTTACTATTTAATTCTTATTTTCACAAGATACAATTTTTTCCGGAATTTTACAGAAACACGCCCTCTTAAGGGGCGTTATTTAAATACTCACGCCCTAGTTCAGGGCGCTAGTTTCATAAGTCACGACCTAACTTAGGTCGTTAATTCTTCAAGGGTCATGAACAGTAACGAAGTTATATAACAAGCAATTTCCCGATATCAAATTTCATGGACAGGACAGGAAAACTAGCAGGCAGAGTCATCAAATTTCATGGACAGGACAGGAAAACTAGCAGGCAGAGTCATGTATTATATTAGAATCAGGATTTCATATATATCATCTTTATAATATGGGTGTTGATTATTTTCATGAAATTAACGCCTGTGTACATGGCGTCAAATATTAAATTGACGACCTCGTCAGGGTCGTGTCTTGTAAATTAGCGCCCTTGACAGGGGCGTTACTTTTAAAATATTGCCGTAAACACAATAAAACTGTATGCATGCCATGCTTATACATATATCTTGCGTTATTTTCATTTGGGCTACAATAACTTGAGAAAATCCTACCTTAATAATGGATTTGGAGATGACCGGGTGAATAACTTGATAAGAACACCTTGGACAGGAAGAAGAAAAATTTAGTTGATGAATATGATGGAGATGATGGCCTTCAATCAACCTGTAGGGGAAAGAAAGGAGGGATATTGAGAATAGAACCGAAGATAGGGAAAAGATTGAAGAACGCTACCTTGTTCTTCACATACGCGGTTTTTATTCCTCACCTGTATTAGAGGAAAAGAAGAGGAAGAACATTAGTTCTTCATGTAATAGAAGCAGAAAATAAAAGGAATAGAAGAACCGTTTGTTCTTCACGTACCTAGCAGCAGACGTTCGATCAAATGGTTTTAGGGTTGGCCGAACAGGTTTATTTATAAGATTTTGGAAGTCCTATTAGAGTTAGTGATTGTGTGAGGGTAGTATGTCCCTAATAGAGTCCTTACTCTAATAGACACTTACTAGATTAGGTTGATCTTTCCCTAGATAAGCTCTGGGTCGAACGGTTCCCGAATGGAATTAACGACTTCGGTCAGGGCGTCGATTCTTAAATTGACGACCTTGTTCAGGTCGTTTCTTAATAAGCGCCTTGTATAAGGGCGTTCCTTGTTTTAAAACACGCCCAAGAAAAGGGCGTTTCTTGTCCTTGCCCTTTTTGGCGTTTGGAATTTGACGTCTTGTGGTGAGGGCGTCCTTTCTTGAATAACGCCTTAGGTAGAGGCGTTTCTAATTTGAATAGCACCGTTATCAGAGGCGTTATTTATTTTTGTTTCATTTTTTTTCTAGTTACAAGATTTATTTATAAATCTTTATCATTATTAATATTTTATCAGGGTTGCTACACCCTCCCCCACTTAAAAAGAATTTGGTCCCCAAATTCAATTGCATATCATGTATACACGCGGAGTGTGTAGAGTATTTACCTCTTAGAACAACTCGGAAAATCGTTTCTTCATAGATTCCTCGGTCTCCCATGTCGCTTCGTGTTCAGGATACTTATTCCATTGCACCTTGAGCATGGGAATAACCTTATTCCTTAGAGCTCGTATTTCTCGATCTAAGATCTTCACAGGCTTCTGTTCATAGGTGAGATCTTTCTGGATCACCAGATCTCCATGCTCGATAATATGCGATGGATCGTGTACGTACTTTTTCAACATGGATATGTGAAATACATTATGTACCTCGGACAATTGAGGAGGCAATGCGATGCGATAAGCAACCTCGCCAACTCTTTCGAGTACCTCAAATGGTCCGATGAATCTTGGCGTAAGCTTGCCCTTAACACCAAATCTTCGTATGCCACGTCCAGGCGATATTTTAAGAAATACATGATCTCCGATTTGGAATTCAAGATCTCTCCTTCTTGTATCTGCATAAGCCTTTTGCCTGGTCTGAGCAACTTGCAATTTTTCTCTGATTACTTGTATCTTCTCAGTTGTATCCCTTACCATGTCTGGACCTAATAGTTATTTCTCTCCAACCTCGTTCCAGCATATGGGTGATCGGCAACTCCTTCCATATAAAGCTTCGAAAGGTGCCATTTGGATACTAGCTTGGTAGCTATTATTATATGCGAATTCCACTAGTGGCAAATGTTCATGCCAGCTTCCTCCAAAGTCAATGATGCAAGCTCTTAGCATATCCTCAACAACTTGATTAGCTCTCTCGGTCTGACCATCCGTTTGTGGGTGAAAAGCAGTACTAAAGTTAAGCCTGGTTCCCAATGAATGTTGTAGACCTTTCCAGAAATGAGAAGTAAAGCGAGGATCTCTGTCAGACACGATCGAGACAGGAATCCCATGTATCCTGGCTATTTCTTTAATGTATAGTGCAGCTAGCACATCAATTGACCATCGGCTTTTGATTGGCAAGAAATGCGCCGATTTAGTCAATCGATCAATAATAACCCATATTCCATCATGTCCTCCTTTTGATTTAGATAGACCCATGATGAAATCCATACCAATATCCTCCCACTTCCACTTAGGAATATCTAGAGGATGTAGTTTTCCAACAGGCTTTTGGTGTTCCGCCTTGACCTGTTGGCATGTGAGACAGCGTGATACATAGTCTGCTATTTCTCTTTTCATGTTGGGCCACCAAAAGTTCCTCTTTACATCTTGATACATTTTGGTTGATCCTGGATGAATAGTGTACCTTGATCGGTGAGCTTCATCTAAGATCTTCTTCTTTAATTCCGAACAGTCGGGTATACAAGTTCTACCTTTGAATAATAATCTTCCATCAGAAGTTAGTTGAAAATCAGATAGTCCTTCTAATCTGCCTTTGATTTCCACTAATATAGGATCATCATCTTGAAGCGCTTGTATCTCAGATAATAAATCTGACTGTATGCTTACATGAGATAATGTGACAAATTTGGCTTCCTTGTCCATGCTTATATTGAGTTCGGAGAATTGTTCTAGCAACCTCCATTCTTGTATCATACAATTGGCTATCATTGCTCTCGGCTTTCGACTAAGGGCATCAGCAACATAATTACCCTTTCCGGGATGATATTGTATATTGAAGTCGAAGTCCTTGAGATATTCTAGCCAGCATCTTTGTCTCATGTTTAGCTCCTTTTGTGAAAATAGATATTTGAGACTTTTGTGATCGGAGTATACAGTAAACTGTACTCCATATAAGTAGTGTCTCCAAATCTTTAGGGCAAATACCACCGCGGCCAGTTCTAAGTCATGGACGGGGTAATTATCCTCATGCTTCTTCAGTTGACGTGAAGAGTATGCCATGACCCTTCCTTGTTGCATTAGGACACATCCTAGGCCAATGCCAGAAGCATCTGTGTAGACCTCGAATTTCTCTCCTTCTATTGGTAGAGCTAACACCGGAGCTATAGTGAGATGATCCTTGAGAGTTTGGAAACTTCTTTCACATTCCTCACTCCATTCATATCGGATCTCCTTACGAGTTAATCTTGTAAGTGGTACGGCGATCTTAGAGAAATCTTTGATGAATCGCCGATAATAGCCTGCAGGACCTAAGAAACTTCTGATCTCGCTTGCATTAGTGGGTCTTTCCCAATTTCTCACAGCTTCAACTTTTGACGGATCTACAGATAATCCGTCCTTTGATATGACATGTCCGAGAAAAGCCACTTCTTCAAGCCAGAACTCGCATTTGCTGAGCTTAGCATATAGTTGATTTTGTCCTCAAGATTTGCAATGCAATCCTCAAATGCTCTTCATGTTCTTCCTTAGTCTTGGAATATATCAATATATCATCAATGAAGACTACTATGAATTGATCCAAGTAAGGCCTGAATATGCTATTCATTAACTGCATAAAGGCAGCAGGGGCATTTGTTAGTCTAAAAGGTATAACAACAAATTCATAATGGCCATACCTGCTTCTGAATGCGGTCTTATGAATGTCATCATCTTTGATCCTTAACTGATGATATCCCGACCTGAGATCAATCTTGGAAAAATATTTGGATCCTGAAATCTGATCAAATAACTCATCGATTCTCGGTAGTGGATACTTGTTCTTGATAGTGAGATGATTCAACTGTCCATAGTCGATGCACAATCTCATGGATCCGTCCTTCTTTTTCACAAATAAGACTGGTGCTCCCCACGGGGAAGTACTTGGTCTAATAAACCCTTTTCGAATCAGTTCCATCAACTGCTCCTTCAACTCTTTGAGTTCAGCCGGGGACATTCTATAGGGTGCCTTTGAGACTGGACCAGCACCAGGGACTAGGTCAATGGTGAAGGCCACTTCTCTTTGAGGGGGTAATCCCGGCAAATCTTTCGGAAATACGTCTGGGAATTCTTGCACTACCTGAATGTCTTCTATATTGGTTTCCTTAGCTTCTTTAACAGTGACAAAAGCAAGGAAGGATACACGTCCTTCCCTGACGAGCTTGCTTGCTCGAAGAGCCGAAATAAGAGGGGATTTGCTCCGACTCTTGGGGCGAGTAAAGACTAATTCTGGGAAATCTTTGAAAGCAATTCGGCTATTGCGGCAATCAACCGTTGCTTGGTATTTGGATAACCAGTCCGCTCCCAGTATAACATCATACTCCTTTAGATCGAGGCATATGAGATCTATACGTAAATTCCTACCTTGAACCATTACCTCACAGTTTTGGTAGTGATGAGTAATATCATTTTCACTTCCAAGAGGAGTAGTTAGAACTATTTTTATCCATTCTGGTTCTAACGGTAACGGGTCGGCAAACTTTTTAGAAATAATGGAATGCGATGCACCCGTATCAAATAAGACATAAGCACTTTTGGAACAAACTGTTAATGTACCTTCTACCAGTCCACCTTCTTCTTCTGGTTCGGTCTCCTGGATTGCATGAAGATGAGCATTCTTTGTCACCGGGCGTTTACCGTCACCGGCTTGGTCATTCATTAATGGACAATCGGGAATCCGATGTTCGCGACTCCCACAACGGAGACAAGCTCCTAATTTCCTCCAGCATTCTTCTGTCTTGTGACCAGCCTTGTCACAATGCTTGCATACTGTATTAGAAGGGGTAGTTGTGATAGAGAACGGCTTGGTCTTCTTGAATTTTTGATCTTGAGAGGAAGGACCTCCATTACTAGGCCTCTTCTTGAAATTGGGTTTGAAAGAACCCGAACCTGTGACTTGCTCCTTCTTGTCTTTTCCACGGATCCTATCAGATAGTTCCGTGGCATCTTCAAGTAATTGAGCTCGGCGCACTATTTCAGAATAAACTTGGATGTCCATAGGCGCCAGTTGAGTAATATAGTGGGGCCTAAGCCCATTAAGAAATCTACGGGCTTTCATCTTCTCCGTGCTAATAAGATGCTTAGCATATCTAGACCACCTGGAGAACTGAGCTTCATAATCTGCTAATGATAAAGATCGTTGCTTTAATGCAGCGAATTCTGCAACCTTCTTTTCTTGGACTCGGTCCGAGAAATATTTAGCATTGAAGTATTCCATAAATTCTTCCCATGTTACTTGAGTAGGATCGATGGTTACTTCAATAGACTCCCACCAGCATCTAGCATCTTTCTCTAACTGGAATGTAGCTAATAGAACTTTGTCCTGATCCGTGCATTGCATGACACGGAATATGCGTTCAATCTCCCGAACCCAATGCTCGGCATCGTCCGGATCGGTCGATCCCATAAACTTCGGGGGATTCATGTTCTTAAAGGCTTGGTGTAAGCTTCCAGCTCGTGGAGCACCACCTTGTGCTACCTGTTGTAGCACTTGGGTCATCCCTTGGAGGGTACGCTGCATGTTGCGCCATTGAGCACGTTCGGTAGCCATTATCCTACATTTACAATAACTATATTAGTTCGTGATCGTATTTAAAGACTCGTACACTATGTTAAATCTAACCCTTGGTTCTACCCAATCTCACCGGTTTAAAGGTTCAACTTATCCTTGGACTTGGGTTTTTCCTAGGAATTGAATACCTTAGGCTCTGATACCACAAAAACTGTTACGCCCCGAGCGCGGAAGATACCCGGAGACGCGTGACGAGTTTATATCAATCATGTCAATCAGAGTAGTCGTGTATTCGACACAAAGACAGAGATGTGCAAAATAGCAAGATAACCCAATCCTTTTATTTCATAATGGATAGACTATTACAAATCCAATACTCTGTTTAATAAAAAGGAAAAGAATACATATTTGATCTCAGAAACTATAGAAAAGACTAGATGACACTTGAGCAGCTCTATCACTTTCACTCTTGACCATTCCCATCCGATTGACTTCCATCGTCGGACTTACCTGAAAAGTAAAAAGGGACAAACGGAATGAGCGAACGCTCAGTAGGAAATTATATCTCAAGTACTAGCAAGGGGTTTAAGTAATTACATCTTTCATGAATGCAATAAAGCTATGCATGCTCGCATAAAACGACAAGATAGAGAGAATGTAATATCAAAGAATAAGATGAACCAATCATGAACTTTCAACAAGATGATAAGTTTATTCAAGATATTCAAGCAAGTACGTTTAACAAGTCATGTCAAGAACTTTTGGCTATCATGTATCAAGCAAGTAAATTACCCTTTTTCGGGCCACGCATTTCATGTCAAGTCAAGTACGATTCAAGTACAAGATGTGTGTGGAATGTCCAATCAAGCAAGTCAAGTACTCGGTATAATGCCAGATACCTTATCATTTTAACTCCCATGGGCACAAGTACTTTCGGGTGCTCCTCCCAGGACCAGATCGGGCCCTATATGCGCAGGCATTTATCATGTGTTTTGACATCCACTCTTGTTTATATATATAGCCAATATAGAATTTCAATAATCAAGCTTGTAGACATGTATGACAACTTTGATAAAATAGAGTCCAAAATATGACAAAGGACATAGATTGACGATAATAACGGTATAATCACGATTAACGATAAAACTAGGTAGAATATGGTTCCCTTAACTTGGGTCCCATGACCAATCAATATGGACATTCTTTATATAGAATGGAGGTCCACATGAACAGTATATCAAAGTAAGATACCCTCATTCTTATCATAGAATTGAGGTTTACAAGAGTGACATGATATGGCATGATATCATCATCCCATTAAGAATTTTTCTTATGATATACTATTTGTATAATCATAAGGGCCGGTATCTCATGTTTCTTTAGAGTGACATGGCATCAATGGTGTAATGGGTTTTTAGGGTACAACCAGCTCAGTCGGCCTTGAGGGAATCCAAGGCTACGAGGAGTCTTACGGAGGTCTCTATGACTAACTCGCTAGTCCAAAGGAACGGAATGTCCAATGGAGAGCTTGTATGTCAATGAGAGTTGAGTGTGATCGATAAAACAACGTGAAAAGTGGGACTATACTCACGGAGTGGAGAATAGTGCCGATATATATATTATATAACATATGAAACCATCGGTTAACAGAAACAGTGGAGAATCAGTTTTTTTTTTTACAGTAAAATAACGACTTAATCAGAGTCGTTTATCAAGTAATTAACGCCTAACAGAAGGGCGTTTACATATGTATCCATTTTGTAGAAATTTCAATAATTCAATAATTTATCTAAAACGCGCCCTGGTCAGGGTCGTTTCTTCAAGATTTGACGACTACAGTAGCAGGCGTCTCATTATTTACATATTTGACAGAATATAAATAATTTTCAGGATTTATCTAAAACACGCCCTGGGAAGGGGCGTTACTATTTAATTCTTATTTTCACAAGATACAATTTTTTCCGGAATTTTACAAAAACGCGCCCTCTTAAGGGGCGTTATTTAAATACTCACGCCCTAGTTCAGGGCGCTAGTTTCATAAGTCACGACCTAACTTAGGTCGTTAATTCTTCAAGGGTCATGAACAGTAACGAAGTTATATAACAAGCAATTTCCCGATATCAAATTTCATGGACAGGACAGGAAAACTAGCAGGCAGAGTCATCAAATTTCATGGACAGGACAGGAAAGCTAGCAGGCAGAGTCATGTATTATATTAGAATCAGGATTTCATATATATCATCTTTATAATATGGGTGTTGATTATTTTCATGAAATTAACGCCTGTGTACATGGCGTCAAATATTAAATTGACGACCTCGTCAGGGTCGTGTCTTGTAAATTAGCGCCCTTGACAGGGGCGTTACTTTTAAAATATTGCCGTAAACACAATAAAACTGTATGCATGCCATGCTTATACATATATCTTGCGTTATTTTCATTTGGGCTACAATAACTTGAGAAAATCCTACCTTAATAATGGATTTGGAGATGACCGGGTGAATAACTTGATAAGAACACCTTGGACAGGAAGAAGAAAAATTTAGTTGATGAATATGATGGAGATGATGGCCTTCAATCAACCTGTAGGGGAAAGAAAGGAGGGATATTGAGAATAGAACCGAAGATAGGGAAAAGATTGAAGAACGCTACCTTGTTCTTCACATACGCGGTTTTTATTCCTCACCTGTATTAGAGGAAAAGAAGAGGAAGAACATTAGTTCTTCATGTAATAGAAGCAGAAAATAAAAGGAATAGAAGAACCGTTTGTTCTTCACGTACCTAGCAGCAGACGTTCAATCAAATGGTTTTAGGGTTGGCCGAACAGGTTTATTTATAAGATTTTGGAAGTCCTATTAGAGTTAGTGATTGTGTGAGGGTAGTATGTCCCGAATAGAGTCCTTACTCTAATAGACACTTACTAGATTAGGTTGATCTTTCCCTAGATAAGCTCTGGGTCGAACGGTTCCCGAATGGAATTAACGACTTCGGTCAGGGCGTCGATTCTTAAATTGACGACCTTGTTCAGGTCGTTTCTTAATAAGCGCCTTGTATAAGGGCGTTCCTTGTTTTAAAACACGCCCAAGAAAAGGGCGTTTCTTGTCCTTGCCCTTTTTGGCGTTTGGAATTTGACGTCTTGTGGTGAGGGCGTCCTTTCTTGAATAACGCCTTAGGTAGAGGCGTTTCTAATTTGAATAGCGCCGTTATCAGAGGCGTTATTTATTTTTGTTTCATTTTTTTCTAGTTACAAGATTTATTTATAAATCTTTATCATTATTAATATTTTATCAGGGTTGCTACATCTTGTGCCTTACTCGGGTCCCAGAGGATGTTTGCCTATTACCCACCTTTTATATGCTGATGATACCCTTCTCTTTCTCAATGGCAATGCTACTAACATCTGTCGGTTAATGAATTTCCTACATGCCTACGAGCTTTCTTCAGGTCAGAAGATAAACGCTGCGAAGAGTTGCTTCTATGTTGCTAAGAATGCTCCTTCTAGATTGATTTCAAGCATTTCTGATATTACTAGATTCCGTCATCACCAAGGTGCCCTTGTTTATCTCGGTGTCCCCATTCGTCAAGGCAGAACCCTGGTGGCTGATTTAAAACCTCTCATTGATAAGGTTAATCTGTGAATTTCTTCATGGAAATCTCGCCTATTATCTCAAGCCGGTCGCATCACTCTCATCAATTCGGTTTTGTCGTCCATTCCTTTGTATTTGGCGACTGCAAGCTCTATCCCAAAAACTATTGTTGATTACATTGAGCGCATTTGCGCTAGTTTCTTCTGGGGTGAGTCAGATCGGATCCCTCGCCGCCATTGGGTGCGCTGGACTGATGTTCAGAAGCATGTGGCTAAAGGTGGTCTGGGGGTTCGGAGTCTATTTCTTGTTCAACTATCTATGGCAGTGAAGCTGGCATGGTCGATCCTGCATGGATCATCGCTCTGGGCCGTGTATATTCATCGACGCTTTCACCTCGAGGGTGGCCCTACTTCAGCAGTGCCGCATCTGCATGGCATCCCCAATGCTACCGTTAGCCTTGCGTTTAACGTGGCTCGATCACATACCAGGTGGATTGTTGGGAATGGACATTCGGTAAGCTTCCTGGATGATCTCTGGATCGGAGACTTCCCTCTACAACAATCTTTGGGGAATATTTCTCAGGGTGTAAGTCCGACTATGCTTGAGGTTCTAATAGACAAGGAACACCCTGTTCGAAGGTTTCTCCCTGATTATCAGTTTCTTGACGGAATTTCATTGTCGGCCTTTGAAGATGTCCCCATCTGGACTCTCTCTACTTCTGGGGTCTTCACGCTTCAATCGGTGTATGCATATCTGAGGCCGAGAGGTGTCCGTCGCACACCTCTATCTTACCTCTGGAATCACCATTTTCAACGGCGTGTGTCCCTGTTCACCTGGAGGATTCTTCATAGAGCAGTCCCTATTGATGCAAGCATTGCTGAATGTGGGATCTACCTGGCATCCTATTGTAGTTGATGTTCCTCCCCGGGCATGGAAGACATGAATCACCTGTTCCTCAGCAGCGACCTGGCTTCCATTTTGTGGAATTGGGCAGCTCCTTTCTTGCACGTTGCTCATAGAGCCAGCCCTCACATCATCCATCGCATGTGGGACATTCTTACTCAATGTAACCCTAGCTCCCTGTTTGGCTTCATTGCTTTATATGCTTCCATTCTCATTGTGTGGGAGATCTGGAACGCTAGATGCAAGGTGCGCTTTGAGGGCTCCCGCGTCTCTTCTATGCTGATTATTCAAAACATTCATTTTCAGATCAATGCTGCACTCTCCAAAGTAGTCTTCAAGCACCTTCCTACTTCGTCATAGACCCAGCTCCTCAGGGCCCTCGGCTTCAACTTCAGACTTGCGACGCATTCTGCCAAGCTTGTCCGATGGATTCCACCGGACCAGGGCCTTGTCTTGAATGCTGACGGCGCCAGCAAAGAAATCCAGGAGTTTGTGGCAGAGGTGGCTGCATCCGGGACCATTCTGGTAGCTTGGTTCTAGCTTTCTCACACTTCTATGGTGTTGGCAGCAGTTTTGTGGCTGAAACCAGAGCTTTATGTGATGGCATCCGCCTTGCTATTGAGCACGGCCTCCCGGTGACGGCCATCCGCACTGACAATGCGGCCCTGGCTAACTCTCTACAATCTGGTACTGTTGTGCGCTGGCGTTCCCTGCGCTGGGGGAGAGAAATCCGCGCCTACATCTTTCATTCTGGTGTGAGTGTCTGTCATGTGTACCGAGAAGCTAATCGAGTTGCATGCTCCTTATCTTCTCTTGCCTTCTCCACCAAGGCTAATTTTGTGGCCCTCACGAAATCGGAGTTGCCTAGAGTTTGTATCGGGACACTTCTGACTGATCAGATGGGCCTAGTGTCCATTCGAACTGTGTAGTATCGAGTCGTGCCATCCATGTTGGTTCTGTAGGGGTATGCCTCGAAGAGGTTGTAATATTTTCCTCCACTCTTTCCTTAATAAAATCAACCTCCTAGTGGTACTTCTACACCTCTAGGTAGGTCTTTTGAAAAAAAAAAGGTCATGGGCTAAAGTCCCACTTTGTAGATACACACACACACACACACACACACACACACACACACACACACACACACACACACACACACACACACACACACACACACACACACACACACACACACGCACACACACACACACACACACACACATATATATATATATATATATATATATATTAGTTGGGCCTTTACTGCTAAACTCATTTTATTTAATTTATTATGTTTAGTTTGGGCCCTTTCTTATTAATTGGAGAATTTATTTATTTATTTACGAAATTTTATTCCTATAGTTTATACGGGTTGCTACATGCCCACACGGGAAGCACCACATCTCAGGCACTACCCTGGCTACTCAGACATGCTATGCCGTACCATCGGTGGGACCATCTTCTCTTGCCTACGGTACCTCCTAGTCAACTTGCTTCTCCCAAATAACTGGTCCATACGCCTGAACCTTGATCCCAATGAGGATCCACCTTCATGGGATACAAAAGATGGCATTCCTAGCTGGTTCAGAGACTACTGAATCACCTCTTGCTGCTGAGGAGGAATCCTCTACTAAACAGCATCTTGGTGAGCATATCTCGTTATCGATCCTTGGGTCCTCAAAATATCTCCCTCCAGGGCCACCGCAATTTGGTATGCCACATCCAAATCTGATACACGAGCAATAATCAGTGCCCGCCAAAGCTCATTTCACAAGCCCCTAATAAAATACTGACTTCTCAATATCTCATCTACCATCACATGCGGGGCATAACAACCTAGCTCCGCTAATAGGACACGGTACTAAATCACTGTCATATCACCCTTACCAAATTCATGAACTGAAACATTATTTCTGTTTGCAAGTACACAAGGTTGAATGCTCAATCCAACACTCTAATGAACTCTTGCCACGAAATCTGCCAGAGGGGTCGAGACTGAAAGCTCATTTCCCATTCCGCAGTCCAGCACAAGAGAGTCAATACTTGCAACTGATAACTCGCTAACAGGACTCTCGCGTTCTCGGCACATTCCATTGACCTGAACACTCATTCCATGGCCTCTATACATGCTCTCGCTATATCAGGATCTGACTGGCCCAGAAACTGAGGTGGTTGAAATTGCAAAAATTCTTGCACAATTCACCCATTACTACCTTGCCATGAGCCACCCTCGCCAGACTCCTTACCTTGGCGCTGTCGCATTCTGTCAAGGTTCTATCCAACCCATGGACTGATTCAAGGGATGATCTTACTCTGTTCCTAGATAGTCTTCTGATTATCTGGAGCCCAACACCTTATTCAATAAGTCATTAATGAACTATGAAACTATGGAAATATATCGTTATACTATCGGAATTCCTCCATAGCATAATGTCCAATTAATTCATCCTTGATATCATGATTTCATTATTGGTACGTTCTTACCTTGATTTTATTGCCATGAAACTATTGTTGAACTTGACATTATTGGCCTACATTTATATTTCTCGTGGAAGTAGCTTGATTTATAACTTGAAGATACAAGGGCGGGCATGGACGCTGTCTAAGGACTCGACGCTAGCCCCCTCAGCAGATGGCCAGAAACATACTATAAACCACGTGGTATGATGAATACTAGCATTGCATTGCGTTGGGAGTACTTTTTTTATAAACGGGTGAAATCCACGAGGCAATCTTACGAAATTAACATGCTTGCTAGTACATTCTTATTACATGACTTTCTAGTGCATAGCCTTTTCAAGGTTATGAAAAGTACATTCTTGTTACATTCTCGTTAAATTCTCGTTATTGAAAGGCCATATTATAATCTTCCTTGATCATGCTCTCATATTTACTTGAACTCTCATATCTCTATAGTTCTTGTTACTTGTTGTTACTTTGATTTATATCATATGTTTTATCGCTTTTTCCTTAATCTTACCTTCTAGAGCTAAAAGTGTTAATTACTTTAACATTGCCATCATGTTGATGCGAAGATACCTACTGGGCGAGTGCGCTCATTCCCTACTTTTTAATCTTTTTCAAGAAATTCTAGCGGATCGGATTCGTACTATTCAAGTGGCGAGTCCGAGAGCGATTAAAGTTCGAGAGAAGCCCTAGAAGTGTCTTGTGTAAATTAGAGTCAGAATGATGTAATTTTTCTTTTATTGAGTCTAGAGCATGACTATGTCCAGAAGTTAAGTGTCATTGTAACTTTTGAAGTATTACTATTCAATAAAGTTGGAGTTTTGATCAAATATTGTGCATTCATCTTCTATGTATGAATTATAACACTCTGATTATCTTGCTAGCTTGAGACTTATCTTGCTGGCTGTTCACTTTCCTGAATCTCTTCCGCTGTACATATATCTCGGGGCGTGACAATTAAGTTGGTATCAGAGCCTAGGCTTAAGTAAGTCCTAGGAAAATGTCATGTCATAGGTTAAGTCCTAGGCTTAAAGACCCATACCTATGAACTAGGAAGAAATTCTTCAAACCCAAGTGAGATTGGGTAGAGCCCGGGATAAGATAGTTCTTTAGAAATTAAATTCTAGGTTGGCCCTCATAAAGAAAGTAACTAGTTGTGTATTTTTTTTTAACTAAAGGTTATACTTGCAAGGGGGGAGACGGGAGAGGGGATTCATCTCTTCATTGCGGAAGAAGATGAAAACACTATCCCGGCCACCAGGCAAGCGATTTTCATATAAAAACAGTAAAAAGAAAGGGGTACAGGAGAGGGGGGGGGGGCGCCCAAAGAGAGGCAAGAGACGTACAAGGCCAAAGGCCCAAGAAAGCTAAAAACAGCCAAGATAACCCTAGGGCGGCCAAAGACAAAAGTCCAAGAACCCAAAGAAGAAACAAAGCCCCTACATATAGAAAACGTCAACGAACAACCCAAAAAGGACCCGGGGGGCCCACAAAGCAAAGGAGTAGCTGTAATCGGCGAAGAGGCATCCGAGGCAGAAAGCATGGAGAGCGAAGATAACCGTGATCAGAACCAGAGGGACAATGCTGCCAACAAGACTAGCCGCAGCGAGGATAGCCGGAAGAGCATAGCCGGGCACGCATCCGGCGTTTCCAGGTAGGAAGGTCGTCGCCGGGGGCAATCTGAACAGGGACGACAACGGCACCTGGAGGAGGGGTCCACGGGGGCTTCGTTTCAGATTCGGAGTCGTAGTCCGACGACGAGGCATCCCGTGGTGGAGGGGGAGCGCGGGGGTGCGGCACAGGCTGCCTGGAGGCAGCGCTAGAGGTAACCGCATGCGGGGCAAGAGCAGCACAAGTGGCCGGAACCGCGAAAGGGCCCACCGAGGCCAAGATGCTGCCAATAGCAACAGGAATGGAAGCAGACGGGGGCCGTTCCTCGTCGCGAGGGTCAGCCCGGAGAGCAAGAACTACGTGCTGACGCGCGAGAGGTGCCAATGCACAAGGCGGGGCAGCAGGTCCACTGTGGGAAGGGATAGTAGAGGCGCTCGAAATGGAGGCAGCGGTACAGGAGGTAGCAGAGACGACATGCAGAGGGGCGGCGACGTGGTGTTGCGCAGTGGCAGAAGCGGGCACCACGACAGGCACCTCCCCCGTAGTGGAGGCAACGGCAGGGCGGGGTACAACGGGCCACCCAACAGACGAAGGCACTTCAGGCAACTCCTTAGGAACAGAGGAAGCGACCATGGGAGCGGCGGGCCCCTCGACAAGAGGCGGGGCGGAACCAGGCGGTGCAGCACGAGGAGTCCCCACGATGGCCGGGACGTCCTGACCTCCAGGCTGAGGGGCCAAGACCACCGCAGAGGGGGCAGATGGGCGGCTAAAGGCGCCAATACCCGGGACGGCAGCCGGTGAGGAGAGGGAAGCGCGAGGTGAAGGACCAGGGGCTTCAGCCACGGCCGAGGGCTCTGCAGGGCGTGGCAGGCCAGGGCATGCTTCTGCAGGACCACCGTCCCCCACCGGCACGGGAGGGGGGCCTGCAGGATGCAGCAGGCTGACAGAAGGTGGGCTGGCAGCGGCAGAGACAGAGACGCCAGAGGAGAAGGCAACCGGCACAGGCGGACGGGCAGGGGCCGGAGGGCCCACAAGCGCGGCTGAGGACTCTGGCAGAGGAGGCTGAACACCAGCCAAAGACGCGGAGCGAGGGATGCGAACCGGCCTAGGAGCAATGTCTGCAGGAGGCCCAGAAGGGAACTTCTTGCAGCTGGGAAGGAGATGGCCGAGTCGCTTACAAGAGGAGCAAAACTTCGGCGGGTTCCGACACTCAATGGGCTGCCAGAACCCGTTGGGGCCACAGCCAACGTAAACCCTAGGTGAGGGCTTTTTAGACACGTCCATGAGCACACAGACGCGAGCAGCAGACGAACGAGTAAGGCAAAGCGTATCCCGGTCGACCTTTAGGACGGGGCCAATGCTCCCGGCGATGGAGACGATCATGGCCTCATTGAAGAAGTTAGCCGGGAGAGCAAGCAACTCAATCCAGACAGGGACGACAGGGGAGTCAGTGTCGGGCTTGAACTCCATGGTCCATTTGAAGAAGTAGAACGGCTTCCCTCTGACGAGGAGAGAGTCCTTCAGCAAGACTTGAAGGAAGTCGTCGCGGTTCTGGAACCGAAGCAGCAGGTGGCGACGATCAAGGGAGCTGATAACGAAGTCTTGTTGTAGTTGGAAACGCTGAGCCAGATGAGCGCGGATGTCCTGGAAAGGGGGGCGGCCCTGGGGCATCCTGGCGATGATGGCAAAAGCCAACGGCTGGCAGGAGATGCGCACCTCCTCGAGGGAGAAGAAAGCCGCAGGCTCCCCACGATCGGTAGAGGCTGGAGCATGCGTGGCCAAAGGGAGCACCGACGGAGCGAAGGACTGAAGGACAGCCTGAGCGAAAGAGGGACCCGGCACCACACCAGAGGGAGCAGTCACCAGAGAGGCCCCTGGAGGGCGGACCCAAGGGGACAAGGCCGGAGCAGAGGCATGAGCCGCACCACCCGCCGGCGGACTGCCGTGGAGCGCCACCGCCGGCACGGACACTGGCGGAACCGACCCTGGGGCACCAAGAGAAACCGGACGGGTGGAGGACGTAGGCAGAAATCCACGCGCGGCGTCGAGCGCACCAGCGGCCGGAGCTGAGGATGACAACGAGGGGGCCGCAAGCGCTGCGGCAGAGAGGCCTAACAGCGGCAGGGGCGAAGAGGAAGCCGGAAGTGCGGAAACTGCCACCAGCGCCGGAGGGGAGGCCGGAGTTGTGGAAGCAGCCGAAGGACCCACAACCACGGGCACGGAGGGATTGGGCGGGGGCCCAACAGCAAGCAAAGAGGAAGACGGAGGATGCCCAGCGCCGGCCAAGAAAAACAGAGTATCGCGATTGGGAAGAGTCCCATCGAAAGCAGGAGAGAGAGAGAGCGAGGGAAAAGAAGGCGTGAATAAGTGGCCATCAACGTGGCACCCGGCGGTTGGTTGGGGCAAGGCGGATAGAGAGGCAGAGCCGGAGTTGACCACGCCAAAGTTAACGGAGGAGGAGACGGGGGCTCCCGCAAGCGGAAGCGTGACAGAGGAGCAAACAACGTGTCGGCTGTCCACTGGAGGAAGGACGAGCAGGCCACCGCCAGAGGAACCACCAAGCGCCGGCGAGCCCGGACGACAGGTGGACAGCCGATAGCAGAGGGGGGGAGGCCGCCGGAGGAAGAGTCGACAGGCGAACACCCGAGGCCGCCCGCTGCCGGATGCGCCAGGACGACGACGGACGGGCAGGGACCTACCGCAGCAGGGCGGACCGCGCCAGAGATCAACGGCGGGAAGTCCGGACCAGAGAGGGAGGGGGGAGGTGCGAGCCCTCCCCCCCCACCGCCGGCCATCACCGGAAAAGAGACGAGAGCCGCAAGGAACCGCAGGAAGGGGGAGGGGAAACGGGAGGGACGGGAGGGGGAAACGGGAGGAGAGAGAGCGCATCAGGGAGGAGATGAAATTTCAAAGATTGCTAGTTGTGTATTTTCTCGGGCACCTTACCTTCGAAATGGCCACTAATCGTACGAATTAGGAAGCTATGCAAAAAACCGTCCAGGGTCTCACTCAGGCCCTGCAAACGGTAGCACAGGCAGGCGCGCGAGCTGGCGCGAGAGATCTTCATCGGAATTTTCAGAGTATGAAGCCTCCACGGTTCTCGGGTTCGCCCAACCCGGATGAGGCAGAAAAGTGGATTTATGAAATGGACCGCATACTCAATGTTATGTAATGCACGGACAAGGAGAAGGTCTCGTTGGCCACATTCCAACGAAATAAAGATGTGCACACATGGTGGAAGACCACCTCGACCCATCTTCACAATGCACAAATCACTTGGGAGGAGTTTCTTGAACTCTACCGGGAGAAGTATTTCTTGAAGCATGTCCGGGAAAGAAATATTACAGAATTTGCCTTGCTTAGGCAAGGTATGATGTCCGTGGTGGAGTATGAACTTCAATTCTCACGGCTGGCGCCATATGCTCCACACCTTATTGCTACGGAGCTCTTAAAAGCTAATCGATTTATGGATGGGCTACGTATCATCTTTGTCAAATAGCTTGGACCTCAGAATATCCAGACCTATACGGAGATGGTCCACCGAGCCCACTTATGCGAGAGGACCTTGGAGAAAGTCAAGAAGTACAAGGGTAAAGGCGAAGACTTTAGTCGGAAGCATGATAAGCGGAGGAAAAAAGAAGAAGAGAAAATTAGCATCACGGAAGCTTATAAATCCCGTGACCACAAAAAGAGGCCCCGTAATGGTAATGGTAATGGCAATGGTAAAACTAAAAGAGTCAAGGAAGAGGAGAAGCAAGTGATGGCGGCTTGCACATTTTGCGAGAAGTTCAGACACGTTGCCGAAGACTGATGGAATCGCCTCAGTGCATGCTTACGTTGTGGCAACCAGGAGCACCGATAGTCCGATTGCCCACTCATAAAGGAACAACCTTCAAAGAATAATGGAGGACATAGGCGACATGGGCGTCTCAATGCCGTTTTGGATGATGGAGGTAAAATAATTGAAGGTACAATCCTAATCTAGTCACATCCAGCCTTATTTCCCCAAGCTGTTTAATTGTAGCAAACGCTCTCCAAAATCCCATGTAATGAATTTTGGGATGAAATTCTTTTTGAGTGGGGGAGGGTGTAGCACCTCTGAAATTTATCTAGAGTTCTAGAATTTTTTAGAAAATAAGTAAGAATTATTTAAGCATTTAATAGACTTAAATGGGACATTTAATTAATAATGAGTTCAATTACTTATTTGATGATTAAGGCCTTTAGCCCAAAAACCCAATTATTAACCGAATACATAAGCCCACTTAAATGGAGCCCATAAACCAAATTCTAAGGCTTTTAGGCCCAAGCCCAACCCTAGAAGTGTATTAGGATAGTTTCCCTATTTTTAAATAGATAAATAGGGGATAATTAAGGAGGAATTTGACTAAAATTCAAATTTCCAGCGCCCAGGAAAGTCGCGGTCAGTCGCGCGACAATGACCTGCTAATCGCGGTCCTCCCTTGACCGCGACTTTGTTCCGTAAACAGAAGGTGATAAACCTAGGAAAGCCTGGATTTTTATCCTCCTAATTACCAAGGATCGATGTGATCTGCCATGGGAAGTTTTCTAAGGGCTCTTAGGTATCGATTCTAACCCCAATAAGGACTCTTAGTCGATCTAATCCCTCAACCCTAGGTCAATTCCTCTAAATAGAGCTAGATTCATCCTATGCAAATCCTAATTTTGGATCACGTGGTTCGAAGGTATAGTGTTGTCAATTTATGTTCATCCTTTAAGAGTTTTTATTCCCCTTAGTATCTTCTAACCCTCTGCCAAATTTTGTGTTAGTAGAGTGAGCGTCTAAGGAGTTAGAAGGTCTTGAAGTTGCTAGTTCCACATAGGACGCGTAGGAACGGGAGCGTACTTTCGGTGATAAATTCAAAGGCTAGGGATGAAATCAGAGGTAGGTTATCTCATGTTTGGCTTAAACATCAAGTTAGGAACAAAAGTCCTCTGACCTTTCTTGATTTCATGCATTATACGTAGAGAATTTTACGTTTTTCCATGACTGCGCAGTTAGATTTTTATGGCATGTTATCCATGCATCCTTAAGCAAAACATAATAATTTTGGATTAATTCATGCCCTTTCCATGCACTTGATTCGTTCTAAACATACTATCAGGTTTTATCTTCCTATTCCTTATAGCTTTCATGCATTAATTGACCAAGAATAAGCTCTGCACGCTGGACTTAGCATCTATCTATTGCAGACAGAAGGCGGTCTTGCAGAGACCGCTACTTGCAAGTAGCAGCCCTCGACCGATCGCGTTCTGGTTCTTGTAACCAGATTAAACCATGTTCAACCCCTATTATATTTGATAGTAATCATGCCAAATTTCATTATTTCTAGTTTCTAAACTTGTCATGAGTTCATGTTTTATGTTAGCATGTTTTAAAGGGTTAATTTCACTATTTGCTAATTTCATGCCAAAACTTTGTATATAAAGGAAATTTCATGACTTGATTACACCTTGATTTATGCTTGGCACGTTCCATTCTCATCCTCATTCTGTTTTGTTAGTTCACATATAGCACGTATTTCGGCACGTTGCTATTAGATCACTTGCACTTGATAGGAAACCTCTATTGGACTGGAGATCCTCTCCGTCGGATATTCCTTCTGCCGGACTAGGTGATCTTGTTTCAAGGCCTCCGTAAGTCTCGGTGAGCCTAGGATTCCCACTAGGATGGAGAGCTGGTTGTACCCTAAAAATCTAATGGTCTAGAAAGCACTTGAGTTTTTTACGTTATCCTGCACCCTGTATAGATCGCAGCCATCAGGTGACCGCTACTTCAAAATAGCGGTCCTGGCGCGACCGCGTCCATCCAGGTTTGATCATTGCATCGACCCAGTTTCTTCCTGCATCGAATCATCTTGATAGCGTGATGCGGGACGGACAGTGAACCTGGGACTCTAGCTCGCGGACGTCCCTATGCGAGGGAAACACGGGATATGCGTAGTTCAGAAATTAGCAATGAGTCGGGTGGTCAACTCTCTTTCATGCCCGGGTTGAGTCACGGGACAGGTTTCGCTCTCTCTCGTAGCAGTGATTAAAATATCAGGCTAGATTAACGCATCACTCATGCAGCGGCAATAGAATACATATGAAATAAGCAAAATGCGAAGAGAGGAGAGGACACGATACCTCCATGCTACCGGGCGTGGGGAAGATGACCCCGGCCAAACATCGTACTCCCGGAACAGTAAATAATTAAATTACAGCAGTGAATATTACTGTCCACTCCACGTAGGGAGGTAAAGGGCTACAATGTGGGACTCGGGAGTAGCGGGCTCGGATTGACGGGGCGGCAATTTGGGCAGCTCCCGCGGTAGGGCATGCCGACAAAGGTGGGGTCCACGTCTTGGCCGGAGGGCCGATCAAGCTGTGAGTGGTACCGTTGCGGTGGGGACTCCTAGACGGACGATCCCGAGGAGGGCGACACGTTGGTTCGCCTTGTGGAAGGCGAGACAGCCCGACTGGGAACAATGATGCTTGTTGCCCACGAACATGTTCTGCTGTCACAGCACTACGCGACCCGACGAGATTAGCTGCTGCAATTAGACCTGAGCTCAGGACGACATGAGACTAGCGCCGTTGGAAAGCTCTCTCAAAGATCTACAACCCCATTTTGTCACAGGAATTTTAATCTCTCTGTATACTCCGTGGCTGAATTTACAACAGATTGGCTCATAGAACCAAATCAGACAGGGCAAAAAGTGGATCTGCCTGAGAACTCGGTTTGACCGGAGATCAAACGGTGGAGTTTAGATCTGAAATTTTTATGAATGGTAGATGGCAAGGTAAGGAACCCAGGGGTAATCTTTGTGTACATTTTGGAGGTAGTTTGATATGGGAAATGGATTTTCTAACAGGGGTGGGTCGGATCTAGACTGCACAGGACATAACATCATTAAGAAAATGTAGTGATTTTTTGGATGGGAAATAAAATTCCTAAAATTACAAAAAATATTGGAGACAAAGGATTTGGTGGACAGAACTACCAGTTCAAATTTCAGCTCAATCTGAAATTGGAAAGGAGGTCGGACAAGGGAAAAGGTAGGTTGCTAGCTAGTGGATCTGCATAGAAGGCAGATTGCTAGGGGCAGAGAGAGGGAATTGGGAAAAATGGCAAACGAAAGTGGAATGACCTGAATTTTTTGTGGAGGATGGGGGGGACGTGGGGAACTCACCCTCAAAATCTTAGATCGATCTGATCTGGGGATTGGGAGGAAGAATTCTGACACCAGACTGCTGTCCAGGGGTGGACAGAACTCCGGCGGGTTGGCGGTGGCGGTGTGATGGCGGCTCGAACGAAGGTGGCGGCGGAGCTTCACACTCAGAGATGATATACCACTTGGAATCCACCAAGTTTTCTAGGGAATCCACCTTAAGAACACAGCAATCTAGTTGCAAGGGGAGAGGAGAGAGAGGGGGCGCCCAAGGCTTGCTCTTGGCAAAAATGCAATAAGCTTTTCACTAATTCTTCATTAACTTCTCTCATGACACTATACACATCATTATATAGAGAATGGCAAGGGGAGGGGGGCTGGGAATTACGTGGGATAGAGGGGAGGGAGAGGGGGTGCGCCCCCTTGACCAAGGGGGGAGGGGGGACCAAGGGGGGACAAGGAGCCACCTAATTTTTCAAAACTAAGGGTGGGGGTCAACATTTGGTTGGTGGCTGCCTACCCTTGGACCAAGGAAGGGGGTGCCCCCTTCCACTAGCCACCAAGCCTTCATCCCATTATCCCCTTTCATACCTAGCATGCTAACCCTTTAGACTTGTTCACATTGAAGCCCCTTTGGCCCATTTAAGGCCCACAACCCATTAACTCTAGCCCATTAGCTATCCTAGCCCATTTGCCATATAATAACACAATTATCCAACATGGACTACAATAGGGCCCATCATGGCCTAAAAATGTGAAATAAAGATGATGGCTCAGCCGATGCGTCTACGTCCTCCGCGAGCTAACTGGGTCCCGCCGTGTCCTCGTCCACCGGCGCGTATTGCGGCGTATGTCTGCACCAATTCTCCCCAGGTGGGAGGAACTCAACCCCGTCGAGTAAGGGGTGCGGCTGCTCGTGTGGCTCCGGCGGATCTGTCACCGACCAGGTAGCCCGGAGTACGCTCCACTCCAAGTAATCGTCACCTACTCATCCCGTATGTATTCGATATGCACATGCTGCTGTGGGAAAGAGGCTGGTGGTGGACACTCTGGGGTGGGGTCACTCTCAAAGGAAGGAGACGGCTCAATGACTCTTTAGGAATCACTGTTGGGTCCCTTGATGTGACTAGATCCGAGACACAGAAAGGTAGAGCTAATCCCCTATTCGTTAGGCAAGTCCACAACGTACGCACGAGATCCGACTTGCCTCACACTCGAAAGGGACTAACATCGCGAGCTGACATTAGACTGACTCAACTTGACGCAAGCAAACTCACTATGCACTCGACAAATGTACGTATAGACTCCTGACAAACTGAACAAACAACAAAACACA
Source organism: Amorphophallus konjac (assembly GCA_022559845.1). Lineage (NCBI taxonomy): Eukaryota > Viridiplantae > Streptophyta > Magnoliopsida > Alismatales > Araceae > Amorphophallus > Amorphophallus konjac. The sequence goes on from CM040119.1 coordinate 163,472,460, forward strand.
GACTCACACACGACCCTAGACTCATACATAATGTAGTGGTGACCCAGGCCACCCACAAGTGTAACTAGTACACTGACTACAGAGCATCTTGGGGGTCCAAGGGATCCCCCTGGACATCGCCCTCCTCACCAAAGAACTCATCAACCAAATCATGTTTGGCCTCATAGCTGATAGATACAAGCCCAGCATCTGTGGCTTCTCCGACTCTCGGGTCCCCAATGACTAGTGAGGTACGGGTGGGACATTGACTAGCGATGTGACCAAACCCATGGCAGCGATAACACTGCTGTCGTGACCCAGTAGTCTCCCCAATAAGTGGTCCCTTACCCTTATCTTCCCGACGGACTGGGGGTGTAGGCAACATAGGGGGGTGTAGGCAACATAGGGGGAGGTGTGGGTGCCGGAGGACGGGCAACGGGTGCCGAGGGGCGGGTAATGGATGTCGGTGGTTGGGGTGGAGGTAGATCCCTTGGCGGGGGAGGACGAGGCCTTAGAGTGAATTGCTCCTGACGGGTGGGCTCCTGAGATCGAGCCATTGGGGCCCTCGGATATGGGCCTAAGGAGCTACGGGGCTCGACACTACGAAGAGGGATGGGGCCCAACCGTTGGGTAGACTCGAACTCTCCCTCAAACTGCTCCAACTCGAGAGCAACCTGATACGCGTCTTCCAACTTGGTCATAGTGCAACGAAAAAGCTCATACTAATAGTGGGGCCGCAGACCACGACGGAAGCGGGAAATAGGCATGGAGCTCTCCTCCGTGACACTACATCACAAAAAATACTCATCAAATTCAGCAATATATTCAGAGACAAACCGATCTCCCTTACTAAGACTCTGCCACCTATCGATGAGTCGCTGACGGTATGTGGTAGGAAGGTACTTTTGTCGAAGCTTGACCTTCATCTCACCCCATGTCTCAACCTTGGGCTCCTACCGATGAAACAAAAGGCTCTCTACATTCTTCCAATAGGTCTGAGCCTTTGCCATCAGCTACATGGTAGAGAATCAGACTCTTTGATAGTCTGTCATATCGAACCAATCAAAATATTGATCCATGTCGGACTTCCAATCTAGATAGACCTTCGGGTCCATGGACCCGTCAAAAGTGGGAGGATCCGCACGACCGTTCTGGAGGGTCAGCTCATCCTCCTCTAAATCACGGTTTTATCGTTGAACACGACGGTCACCACCATATCCCCCATTTTCATTCTCGGACTCATAATCAACCACCTCGGGGACTCGACGCCTCCTATCATCTACCCCTTGAGCCCGAGGAGCAACAGGTGCCTGAACCGGCTCCTGTTGACCATTTGTCGGCGCGGGGTGCGCCTCAACTGGGGGTCTCCCTAGGACGGCTACTCTCCCTACCAGACCGTCAACATACTGTGTCCATCATCGAACCTACATCCGCTCTAGGCACGAATACGACCGGGCTCATAACGTCCCGCGGGGAAACTATACTGCCACTCTTGCCATGCCTAGTTTCATTATTGTGGGGTCTTTTAGACTTTTGAGCTTCAAGCTTTAGCGTTGTCTTTGATTTTGCCACTTGTCTCCATATATTTTTCTTTTTTTCTTTTTGCTCTCATGAATGCAGAATAAGGTCATAACAGACTGCCCCTATTTGAGACCTCTTTTATTGGGGTGTCTAGATCAGTTCTCACCCCCTTATTTACCACTTGTCCGTATTTTCGGCCGAAAGGGAGGAGAAAAAATAAAGATTTTCACTTTCCCCTAAGCATGGCCAAGGGAGAAAACGGTGTTGCGTAAAAGGGAGAACCGAACCACGGGGGGTCGTGTAGTGTGTGAATGTTGAACTGGGGATCTCCCTTCGCGATCAAGTAGAAGCACACCCGGCCGCCGAGCCGTTGCTGGCTTGACTCTATGGATAAAAATGTTTTAAATACAACCCATTCCACGGATTTGGCAATTCTTCACCCTCCGCGTTAACTAAATGGTACGCGTTACCAGGATAGACTTCTTTGATTACAAACAGCCCTTCCCAATTAGGTTGCAGCTTAGACCTAGGACATGTTGATCTGATAAATTTACGTTTCAAAACCATATTACCCACTTGAAATTTTCTTTTGATAACCTTCTTTTGAAAATGCCGCGAGACACGTTTTTGATAAACAGAGACGTGATTGGCCGCATTAAGCCTCTTCTCGTCTAAGAGTTCCAATTGGACTAGCAACGCCTCTCGACGCTCGTCGAGATTAAGTTCTTTGTCTAGCTGCACTCTTAGGGAAGGGATCAAGATCTCGTACGGGATTACCGCCTCCATCCCATAGGTGAGAGAAAAAGGAGTTTTCCCCGTGGGAGTACGGACGGAGGTGCGATAAGCCCACAGAGCTTCTATCAATTTGTCGGCCCAATCAGCAAATTTGTGTGACTCGCATGTTTTCTTAATGATTTTAAGAAGGGTTTTATCCGTGGCCTCAGCTTGGCCATTATCTTGAGGGTAGTATGGTGATGAATGGTGCAATGAAATATTAAATTTCTTACAGAGGTCTTGAAGTTCTTGAAACACAAATTGAGGCCCGTTGTCGGTGACGATATCACTTGGCACTCCAAACCGCGAGATGATATTCTTCAGAATGAATCGGCATACGGTGGTAGCTTTGATCTCTGCATAAGCTTCAGCTTCTGCCCACTTGGTGAAATACTCTGTAGCTGTAAGAATGAAAGACTTTTGCTTGATTTGAGAGTTCAGATCACCTAGTGGGCCTACATTATCAAAAGCCCACATGGAGAACGGCCAAGGAGCGAAAAAAGGATGGAGAGAAGAAGCTGGAGCTTGAAATTTATTGGCATGAAGTTGGCACTGAAGACACCCACGGACATAGGTGGAACAGTCTTCTTCTAGGGTTGGCCAATAATAGTCCTGCCTAAGAATCTTCTTCGCCAACGCCTGTCCATTAACGTGCCCTCCGCACTCACTTGCATGAGCTGCTTCTACCACCTTCCAAGCCTCATCGTCATCCAGACATCTCATGAGAACTCCATTGAGAGCCCGCTTGTATAGTTCTCCATCAATAATTGTGTACCTGGCGACGACTCTTCTGATGGCCTTGCGCTGCTCGGCATTCGCCGTCTCTGGGAAGGAACCACCCCTACAGTACTACTCTATCTCATGGTACCACGGCAATTCCTCTTCTTCTATAATCTCCTCGAGCTCAGTCAATGAAACCACTTTCAATTCCCTTCTTCTCTACAGCCTTCCTAAGGTTATCGAACCAAGGATCCCGAAGAGAGGGAGCGTCCATCTACTGAACCATAATGGTCTCAGTGGAATGACTGAGCGGGAAGGAAAGGGAAGAAGCAAGTGATGCCAATGCATCAGCAAGGATATTCTGGGAGCGAGGAGTATGAATGTCGACAAGCTTGCGGAATTACCTAGCCAAGAGCGTGACCAAATCTTGATAAGGCTTGAGTTTAGGGTCACGGGTATGGTAAGTTGACAAAACTTGACGAAGCACCAATTAAGAGTCTCCTATGATGTTTAGGTATCGCGTGCCCATGAGGTAGGCGTGCTTCAGTCCAGCAAAGAGAGCCTCATACTCGACTATGTTATTAGTGGCAGGAAAAGAGAGCTGATAAGCTATAGGGATTGTTACTCCTTCTAGAGTAAGGAGAACGGCGCCGATTCCATGGCCCTGAGAATTGAGAGCACCGTCGAAATGAAGAGACCAAAACAGAAGATGAGTAAGTACAACCAAGTTCTCATCAGGAAACTCGTCCTGGATTGAATCAGTGCGAGGGATAGGAGAATGAGCGAGATGTTTAGCAATCGCGTATCCCTTGATCGCTTTCTGAACAATGAAGGTGATATCAAATTGAGAAAGAAAGCTCTGCCAGCGAGCTAATCTACTAGAAAGGATGGGTTTTTCTAAGAGATAACGAATGGGGTCCATTCTAGAGATCAACTTAACCTCATGGGCAAGAAAATAGTGCTTGAGTTTCTGAGCTACCCATACTAATGCTGTGCAGGTCTTCTCCATGGCAGTATATGATGAGGGCATCTCCCGACACCCCTCTAGCTTTGATCGCCTGCACACTCTTGATATGGATTGATCATGGTCTACACTTGTTATCTTCATTTCCCAAGTTTCATTTTATGTATTTTCTTTTTATTGAGTCCTATCTTATGTATTTTCCTTTATTGAGTCATATGGTTTTAGTCCATTTCTCTTGTTATGTTTAATTGGGCCTTATTACTTTAGTTATGGGCCCATAGGATTGAGTCTAGGATATGCTCGGTCTTTTATCTTATTGTCAAGGGTATTTTGGTCATGTAAAGAATGGTTGCCTATATATAGGCCCCATCTCTCCCCTTGTATTCAACTTTTGATGAATATTGAAGAAAACCCTTTCAAACTCTCTCAATATCTCTCTCTCTCTCATTATCTCTCCATTCTCTCTCCTCCTCTCTCTAAATTTCGAAATTCACTCTCTCTCCTCCCCCTCTCAACCACTTCCAACCCCCACCTACCTCCATTAACTCCCCACAACTTCCCACAACCCCTCTTTAATCCTCACCTAGTCCCAAGGAAGTTCCACCACTCAAAACCCCACCCTCCAACCACCACCTACCCCTTTCACTTCCCTAAGCATATCTCCACCTTCCCAAGGCTGAATTAACTCATTCCAAAGCCCAAATTCGAATCTCCCCTTCCCTCCTTGCTCCCTAGGTCGCACCCCTCCTCTCCCCTCAAGCCAAGTTCGCCCCCTCCTCTCTTCTCCACTCCAGCTTTGTGTGCAGGCCGACCTGCAGTTTAGCACTCTGTTGCAGTGACGTCCACGACTGCATCCTGGTTCTACTGGTGGTGTGGCCTAACTTTCTGGAAAGGCCTCCCTGTGCTCTTCTCAGGCAAGGTGGAATCACTCCATTCCGAGTTCGTGGCCGTCCGTGAAGGCTGTTCTTTCCCGACTGCGCAGAACCTCTCAGACCAGGAGCCAGAGCGGCAGAGAAGACTCTCCCACGACGAACCTTGAAGGAACCAGTCTTCAAGGTCTTCTACAAAGTTCTTCCTCCCCCTGTCAGCGTCCAGGAACTGAAGGCGGAACCCCGTTCGGCATCCGACAACCAGAGATACCAATTTTCTACCACACCCACGCCGACTCGTCCACGATTCCAACGAGTCTAGTGGTGCCAAATTTGGAGCTCAGGAGCGATCGTGGCAGCTTCTGCAACCTGCTGTTTCAGACTGAGCTCGGCCAGAGACCAGAGCTGCATCCATCTTCCAGTCGCTGGAGCAGTCAGTCCCCAGATCAGAACGTCGTCCAAAAATTCAAGCCGCACCCCTCTCCGGTTAGCAAGCTTTTGGCGCAAGTTTCATCAGATTCCAAGCTCGGTGGAATTATTGGCAGCATCGACATCGGCCCTCTGTCCAGAATTACAGAAGCTAGGCAGAATCGGCAAAGCTCGGAAAGTCGACTCTATCTCGCTCGTTCCCCTCCCCGCTTGGCCGGCTGAAGGCCCCTCCCTGCGTGGAGGTAGTTTTTGATTGTAATACATTAACCCCCACCCCAAGATCCCCCCCTTGCAAGGGGCGTAGTGCTGTACCTCTTCACATTTTCAGGTCAAGCTCCATCGCCGCGGCGATCGGGTGTATACCCTCGCCTCCCGGCGCGCCCTCGTCTCCGAACGGGATCGGTGTCTTCACACCGATCAGGTGAGCTTCTGATCACACCCTTGTAGCTTCATTTCTGTAAATGTAGTATTGCCTTGAATGCCCGTCGGATGGTAAGAGAGTGCTCGGAATTCATTTTAAGCAATATCGTGCCCACCGCGGCCCATGAGTGAGTGCCACCCCACACCCCGCCTTGCGGGCCAGCCACCCACAAAGTTGGGACTCCCAGGCCCATTGGAGGTCAGCCTTAGCATTGTAAGTCCATTCGGACAATTGGGTCCCGCCTCGGACCCTCACCATCATCTCCCGGACCCACCGGGTGAACGTGTGAACCGAGTGAGCAGAAATCGTCGTTGTGAGAATCATTGAGCGCTTGTATGCCTGCGGGTCTAAGTCCTAGGGTCACCTTATCATATTTAGTGGTCTTTGGGCTGTGCCACATCAAGTGGTATCAGAGCGGTCATAGGCTTGTCCTAACAAGTCTAGTCTTGGGTCATCATCATACTAGGTCATAGGTGCATCCGCACACCCGTGCATAGCCCACCCAACCTTGCATGACCACTCGTAGTGGTACTCGCTTTCAACCCAATACTACATCTTCCAATCCCACAATGAATCCAAAACCCCAAGGGATGCCTACCACTAACACTCATGACTTCAACTACTTCATGAAAGCCTTGACCTATGCCAATGAGCGGCTTGATAACATATCGGGCCGACTCAACCAACTTGGAAAAAATAGGCCCGCCCTAAGGACAGACGATAGGATGGCCCCTTTCCCACTTCCCACCTTTGATGGGACCTCTCCTAGCAAATATTTAGATTGGGAAGCTACAATGGACCAATACTTCAATTGGTATCATATTTCCGAGGATGAAAAGGCATGGGTTGCCAAAATACAACTAACCAAAAGGGCTCAAACTCATTGGTGTAAAATTGAGGGCTTAAGGATAATTAGACGGGAAGCTCCCCTCACCACATGGGAGGACATGAAGGATCAACTAAGGGCTAGGTATGTGTCCCCTTCCCACTCGGATCACCAAAACCCAAGGAGCACTCCCACTCCTCCCACCCCACCCGTCCAAACCCTTATCACTAAAACCCAAGTACCTAAGACCTCCACCTCCCCACCTAACCCCATGAGGTCCCCCACATCCCAACCAAAACCCCCTTCCCTAACCTACACTAGTCAAGCCCCTTTAGCCCCCACTTCCACCCCAAGTGATCCCAAGGGCAAGAGACCCCTAACCAACCGAATTCCCTCCATGGTGACCACCACTCATCCAACCCTCACCATTAAAAACCATGTGGACACCATGTCCACCCCTCCACCAAGGCCCATAATGGCCACCACCCCAAAACCCAAAACCCCTCACCCAACCCACCTCCCGCTTCCTACACCAATCTTACCCCAAATTAGGCCTCCACTACTTCCACTCCCAAGTCCAACCCATGTCCGACCTTGCTCACCTCCTCGAGTGCGCCATGTCTCGACTAACACCAACCCACCCACCATAGACCTTCCTACCCCATTGTCCTTAGGAGTTGCAACCCACACACCTACCCAAGTGGAGAGGGATACCAATTCGGATCCACCTCCCAAAATCAAGGAAATCCAAGGGCTATACAACTCACCCACCCCTCCTAACCTAGTTCCTCAAGAGCTATACACCCTTCCCCATGACACCATCACCATAGATAAGTCCATATTCCTATGGCTCAAGCGAGGCCTCACCATTCCTAGTTTACAACCAAGCCACTTACTCATGGGACATCAATCCCAACTCATTCCCACTCAGCCTCATGTCACTTATCAAACCTCCTATTGTGTAGAAGATTTGGGAGACTTAGTGGCCTACCTACATTGGCAAGTCCACTTGACCGATATGCTAGCCATGAGGCCATCAGAGTCTAGCACCATTAGCTTAGCTTACCCCACCATTGGCTCCATCACTTTCATCTACACCAATGGCCAATTTACAAGTGAGATCATACTCCTTCTTCCCATGGAGGAGGAACCCATCCTAGTCTACTCCCCAACCATTGAGATCCCAAGTACTTTGATTAGCCAACCCATTAGCAACCTTGGCCCAATTATCTTAGAGAGAGATGATTCGCCATTTGAGGACCTTGAGAACATGGAGTACCCCTACCTAGGTGACCCTTACCATAATCCCTTTGACCCTTTTCTATGGGAGCCTAAATCTCCATGTGACCCACTTTCCCTATTCACCACCCACCTCACCTTACCCACATCGCCCATGTCGACCCAAACTCCTCCCTTCCTAGAATCGGGTTACAACATGAGAGCCTTGACCTTAGGCAACAAACACCTTGGGATTGATGAAGTGCCCCACCCCATAACCACATTCGTAGATCCCTTCGACCCATTCACGTGGACGTTCAAAAGTCATCCCACATCTATGCACATGGAAGTCACCTTTGGGATAAACATGCATGTGTCCAGGCCTACCACACCATTTGACATGATTCATAAGTCGGGTACATTCATCCACATCACCCACATGTCAAGTAGGCAGCATAAGTGGACCATATTCGGATGTATTGGCCCACCTTCATTCATCATGAGTCTTAAACATGATAGGAGCATACATGGATGTCCGGGTCCCCCGACATTTATCACACCCATGCATAAAAGGTTCATCTATGGATGTCCCGGCCCTCCTAAGACTACCACAGTCTTCATAGCATCAAAGTGTGATCGGTCTACATTTGGCTGCCCAGGTCCACCTTGGCATACCATTCGTTTCACACTAACATCGCATCATCATGCATGGCATACGCATTCTCGCAAGCATATAGGAAGGATCAATGAGACTTACAAAAGGCGGGCAGATGCTCATCGGCGCCACTACGAGTTCCAAGTGGGAGACTCGGTGATGGTGAGGACGGAGCAGCTCCTTCCGGGACCTGCCTCCAAGTTGAGGGCACGGGGTTCGGGACCCTTTCGAGTTCTACGACGACTTGGCAGCAATGCTTATGAGCTTGATCTACCAGAAAGCTATGGGGTGCACCCTACCTTCAGTGTGGCGGACCTGGTACCCCACAAAGGCCCCGCGGTGGAACCCAATGAGGAGCTTGAGCCTTTACCCCCCCTTATGAGAGACACTCCCGGAGGGACTCCACTTTCTAGCTTGAGAGACCGACGAGAGCAGGTAGAGGCAATACTGGATGAGCAGAGTATCATTACGAGGCACAGGGTGTATCAGCGCTATCTGGTTAGGTGGAAGAGCCGTCCCCCGATCGAGGATACATGGGTGAGTCGGGAGGATTTGATATGCTTGGATCCCGACATGATGGAGCAGTACGACAGCCAGGCAGACCCATACTCGACAGGGTCGAGCTCTCCCCACCCCGGGGGATTTGATGAGGGCATCTCCCGACACCCCTCTAGCTTTGATCGCCTGCACACTCTTGATATGGATTGATCATGGTCTACACTTGTTATCTTCATTTCCCAAGTTTCATTTTATGTATTTTCTTTTTATTGAGTCCTATCTTATGTATTTTCCTTTATTGAGTCATATGGTTTTAGTCCATTTCCCTTGTTATGTTTAATTGGGCCTTATTACTTTAGTTATGGGCCCATAGGATTGAGTCTAGGATATGCTCGGTCTTTTATCTTATTGTCAAGGGTATTTTGGTCATGTAAAGAATGGTTGCCTATATATAGGCCCCATCTCTCCCCTTGTATTCAACTTTTGATGAATATTGAAGAAAACCCTTTCAAACTCTCTCAATATCTCTCTCTCTCTCATTATCTCTCCATTCTCTCTCCTCCTCTCTCTAAATTTCAAAATTCACTCTCTCTCCTCCCCCTCTCAACCACTTCCAACCCCCACCTACCTCCATTAACTCCCCACAACTTCCCACAACCCCTCTTTAATCCTCACCTAGTCCCAAGGAAGTTCCACCACTCAAAACCCCACCCTCCAACCACCACCTACCCCTTTCACTTCCCTAAGCATATCTCCACCTTCCCAAGGCTGAATTAACTCATTCCAAAGCCCAAATTCGAATCTCCCCTTCCCTCCTTGCTCCCTAGGTCGCACCCCTCCTCTCCCCTCAAGCCAAGTTCGCCCCCTCCTCTCTTCTCCACTCCAGCTTTGTGTGCAGGCCGACCTGCAGTTTAGCACTCTGTTGCAGTGACGTCCACGACTGCATCCTGGTTCTGCTGGTGGCGTGGCCTAACTTTTTGGAAAGGCCTCCCTGTGCTCTTCTCAGGCAAGGTGGAATCACTCCATTCCGAGTTCGTGGCCGTCCGTGAAGGCTGTTCTTTCCCGACTGCGCAGAACCTCTCAGACCAGGAGCCAGAGCGGCAGAGAAGACTCTCCCACGACGAACCTTGAAGGAACCAGTCTTCAAGGTCTTCTACAAAGTTCTTCCTCCCCCTGTCAGCGTCCAGGAACTGAAGGCGGAACCCCGTTCGGCATCCGACAACCAGAGATACCAATTTTCTACCACACCCACGCCGACTCGTCCACGATTCCAACGAGTCTAGTGGTGCCAAATTTGGAGCTCAGGAGCGATCGTGGCAGCTTCTGCAACCTGCTGTTTCAGACTGAGCTCGGCCAGAGACCAGAGCTGCATCCATCTTCCAGTCGCTGGCGCAGTCAGTCCCCAGATCAGAACGTCGTCCAAAAATTCAAGCCGCACCCCTCTCCGGTTAGCAAGCTTTTGGCGCAAGTTTCATCAGATTCCAAGCTCGGTGGAATTATTGGCAGCATCGACATCGGCCCTCTGTCCAGAATTACCGAAGCTAGGCAGAATCGGCAAAGCTCGGAAAGTCGACTCTATCTCGCTCGTTCCCCTCCCCGCTTGGCCGGCTGAAGGCCCCTCCCTGCGTGGAGGTAGTTTTTGATTGTAATACATTAACCCCCACCCCAAGATCCCCCCCTTGCAAGGGGCGTAGTGCTGTACCTCTTCACATTTTCAGGTCAAGCTCCATCGCCGCGGCGATCGGGTGTATACCCTCGCCTCCCGGCGCGCCCTCGTCTCCGAACGGGATCGGTGTCTTCACACCGATCAGGTGAGCTTCTGATCACACCCTTGTAGCTTCATTTCTGCAAATGTAGTATTGCCTTGAATGCCCGTCGGACGGTAAGAGAGTGCTCGTAATTCATTTTAAGCAATATCGTGCCCACCGCGGCCCGTGAGTGAGTGCCACCCCACACCCCGCCTTGCGGGCCAGCCACCCACAAAGTTGGGACTCCCAGGCCCATTGGAGGTCAGCCTTAGCATTGTAAGTCCATTCGGACAATTGGGTCCCGCCTCGGACCCTCACCATCATCTCCCGGACCCACCGGGTGAACGTGTGAACCGAGTGAGCAGAAATCGTCGTTGTGAGAATCATTGAGCGCTTGTATGCCTGCGGGTCTAAGTCCTAGGGTCACATTATCATATTTAGTGGTCTTTGGGCTGTGCCACATCAGTATACTTAGATTCAGCAGGATTAAACAACCTCGAAAGGTAGTATGTTGCCCTTTCCCTTCCTTCATCGTCCACCTGAGCCAGGACAGCTCCTAGGGAGTCCTCAATTACAGAAATGTATAAGATCAGGGGTTTCCCAGGGACGGGTGGTTGTAGAACTGGGGGATTAGAAAGATAAACCTTAAGATCCTCGTAAGCCTTCTGACATTGTTCATTCCATTCAAATTTGGCTCCCACCTTCAACAATTCATAGAATGGGCGACATCTGTGCGAATGCTGAGATATAAATCTTCTAATGAATTAAAAACGCCCAATCAAACCTCTAAGTTTAGTGATGTTCTTAGGCGGTGCCATCTCCATGACGGCATTTGCTTTATTTGGATCAATCTAAATTCCCCGTTTACTAACTATAAACCCTAGCAATTTTCCTGATGCAACTCCGAACACTCATTTCTTTGGATTCATCTTCAGTTTATACACCCTAGCCCTTTGCAACACCTTGGCTAAAATGACGGGGTGTTCTTCCTTGGACCTCGACTTCACCAGGATATCATCCACATAGGCTTCTAAGTACACATGCATCATGTCGTGGAAGATGGCCATCATCGCCCGTTGGTACGTGGCACCTGCATTCTTCAGTCCAAATGGCATGACGACATAGCAGTACGTGCCCTAGGGCATGGTGAACGAGGTCTTCTCTTGGTCCTCGGGAGCAAGACGGATTTGATTATAACCAGAATACCCATCCATAAATGAGAGTGCCTCATACCCAGCCGTGTTGTCCACCAACACGTCAATGTGAGGAAGCGAGAAGTCATCCCTCGGACATGCCTTATTTAAGTCCCTGAAATCGATACAAATTTGAACTTTTCCATCCTTTTTCATTATCGGGACTATGTTTGCCACCCATTGCGGATATAATACAACTCTAATAAACCTGGCCTTATGCAATTTATCGACTTCCTCTTTTATCCTTAAGGCCATCTGCGGGTGGAATCTTCTTGATTTTTGTTTAACGGGTGTTGCCCCTGGTTTAAGAATAAGTCGGTGTTCAACCAAAGCGGGGTCAAGACCCGGCATGTTCTTATAGGACCAGGCAAAAAAAGCATTGTACTCCCTCAAGACCTTGATTAGCTCCTCTTCTACTTGAGGAGGGAGATTAGCAGAAATACTTATGGGCCTGTGGTCCTCGTCCGTTCCAAGATTAATTTCTTTAGTAGGTTCATCCACTGCCGTTGACGGTTCATCAAATCTCCTTAACCCCTGTGCGTACAGATCGGCAGTGTCATCCACATCGCTTTCCTCATCATCGGCTGGATCCTTCTCATCTACGATTTCATGCACACTGATGCGGGACGGACACGGGAATCGACTCTAAGTGATATGGGCCTCAGACTCTAAATGCATACACGACCAGCAACATACGATGGGAGAGACATTAGGCCCGACATTAAGAGCTCCTATGGGCTATACGTCGCTAACAGAAACGCAAGCTCACTCGTCGTCCCAAGCGAGGGAAACGCGGATCGTGCGCGGTTGAGAAACCGGCAGAGTTAAGGGTAGTCCGACTCACTTCCGTGCTCAGATCAAGCTACGGGATGGGTCACTCTCTCGCTCACAGTGGTGACATGGACTCATGGGCTAGAATCCTACACTCTCACAGAGGCATATGACCATATACTAGCTAAGTAAAGTAATGCCAATAGTTACGATCGTACCTCCACGCACCCGGCGTGGGGAAGACAACCCCGGCCAAAACTGGACCCCCGGTTAACAAATATTATAGTGGTACAAATGATTTGACCCACTCCACGCAGGGAGGTAAAAGGTCACATGTGGGGCCCGGGAGTCATGCATATTGGGTTGATGGGTAACATCTTGATGTCGTCCGTCGGTGCCGAAACCTGCTTTTTTGTGCAATTCAGACGGCGCGATCTATGGGTTCGTGGGGCCCACTGTAATGCCCCGGATTTTTCGGATATTTTTCGGATCATTTTAGTGGGTCTCGGAGTGTATTTTGTGCTTTACACGTGTTTTTCCCTGATGTGCCTTCGGAACTCTTTGCAGGGCAAACCGTGGCGTTCTCCGACTCCGGAACGTTACCACTGCGTTGCGCTCTTCCCGAGGATCGCGGAGGTAATTTTTCGTAATTTTTTTGAGTTTATCGAATTTTCGGGTTTTTCTATATATACTAACCCTTTTCTCTCTCCCTCTCTCATTTCTCTCTTCCCTCCCTCTCTCTTCTCTCACGCTCTCTTTCTCCCCTCTCTTCTCCGGTGGCCGACGGAGCGAGGCGGGGCCGAGGTGGAGGTGGAGCGGGCGAGGACAGGCGAGGATCGAGGCGGAGGAGGCGCGTGGAAGCTCAGTGGCGCGATTGCGAGCCGGTGAGGGTTTCGCGATGATTTCTTCCTGGATCGGCGTCCACATCGCGTCGTTTCATCGGTGGAGGTAGGGAGATGGACCCCCAGCTCGTGCACTTCTTTTCCCGCGAGTTTGGTAGGCCGTGGTGAGCCGAGCGGGCTAAACGGGGCGATTTGGGGAAAATGCATGTTTTTGAGGTGTGAGCCGGATCTTCCATTTTACCGTGTTTTCGGGCGATCCAGGGGTTTAGATGCATGCCTAGGGATTTGGGGAAGGTTTCCCCTTTTTTTTCCCATTCACCTGGGGGTGGACGGGGCGTGGAATGGTTTTTCCCGCGGTTTCCACTATTTTCGGGCGCGGACTGAGAACGCGCTATGCTCCAGTAGCGCGTTCTTGATGGTCGCGCTGCCCCGATAGGGCGCGTTCATCGGAGAAGATGAGCAGTAAGGCGGTTCGGGTCGCGCCTTACGGCCCCAGTGCGTTCTGGTTGTCGCTCTATAGGATCATAGCGCGACCTGGCCTGGTCGCGCTATGGTCATGTAGCGCGTTCTTGTTGAACGCGTTAGGTATGTATAGCGCGTTCTGACTGAACGCGCTATGCACGTGTAGCGCGTTCTTAGAGGTGACCAGTCGGGCTGCCCGGGGCGGGCGGTCTGCGGCTGATCGTGCTCCCCCTGGGCCGTGTGTGTCTCGGACACCTCGTGGAGTTCTGTGACCGTGTCTTTGGGTGTTTGGAGGTACCGTGTTACCTTGATAAGCGTGCCTGTGGGCTTGGTGGATCCGGGTGACTCCAGGTGTTCCGGGCTTCCGTGTTCTTGCTAGATCGAGTCACCGTGTATCAGTGTGTGTGCGGTGGGATCTCCCCAGCATATTGTGAGTTTCTTTGGAATGTGATTTCCGTGTGGGCCACGTGTTTGGCCTTGGACTGCGAGTCCAGTTGTCCGGCCTGGGGCTGGAGGTTTCCCACTTGCTTCGAGATGGGAAATCGACATGGCGGCTTGTGTGCTGCCCTGGGAATCGTGCCTCTGTGTTTTTCCGTGTGGCCGTGGTCCCTTGCGTTCCCTTCTTGAGGGAACTGTCTTGGTGGCTTGTGAGCTGTCTCAGTATTCGTGATATCGTGATTTTGGACCTAGAGATTGGGCTAGATCGACGGCCTTGTGCTGTTGCGTGCAACGGTCTTGACCCCGAGTCTTGTGACTCAAGGACCGTTGGCTGTAGTGTGTCTAGAGGACTGTCCAGAGTCCAGTGGCTTAGCGCCACTTGAGTTTTCTTGACTCTAGTGCACGATGCGTGCGTGGCCGTGGACTGTGAGTCCCGTTTCTTCTCCGACTGTGGTCACCGTACGACGGGGCCGGTACGTGGGGTGGTCCCCGTACGTCGTCAGATTCGGACGTTGTTTTCCGTTGACTAGAGAGTCTACTCCTTCAGTGACCCTCCACTAGTCGTAGCCTACCAGTACGCGTGTGCTGGTCGCACCAGGGAGTGGTGTACGGGCTTACCCCGAGGATGGTTAGACTGGTTTCCGTTGGGCTCCTCGTCGTAGCCAGAGTCCGGCTACGGGGGAAAACCAGTCAGAGGGCCAGACCTAGGACGCGTGGTCTGTGTGTGCACACGTGGTTGGGGGCGGTTGGACCCACGTCGACGGGCGTGACCCCAGCTAGTCACTTGTTGTGGTTACTTGTTCGGTGTTCGCGCCTCGGGTAGGACCTACCACGTCAGGCGGTTCACCTGCGGTGCGGTGTAAGACGTCAGGGGACGCTACCGGCTGTGCTTCTAGTGGGTGGTACTCCTGTCGAGTACGGAGTGACAGACTGTCAGTTTCTGTGTCTTGACCTTCGGGTTTTTGGTCGTGTTGACCGTTGAGTTTCGGTTGGTTCGCCGTGATGCGTGTGTTGGTTTTCGCGTCATGAGATTAGTGCTAGTGGCTTTACCGAGGTTGGGTCTTGTTGTGCGATACCCGCGATCGGATGGTCGGGGTTGCACCTTGGACAGCGTGTCCAGATTGGCTGTCCGGGGGACAGGCCTCTACGGCGTGGTTGCCGTGTGTTCTTACTTCGGTAGGTGATACTAGCGTGGTTCGGTAGCTTCGACTGCGTGGTCGAGGTCTGCCTTCTGGCAGTAGTAGTAGCTATAGTGCCGAGTTTTGACCGGCCACCGGTTTGCTGTTCCTGCTGTAGTCATAGCTCTCCTTTCCGCTACCGCCGTTGTTTCCGGTTGGGGTTCCGCGGGATCCCTGCTGAGTCTCTGTTTTGGAGACTCATTCCCTGCTTTTCAGGTGTGGCGGTTCTTCCTCGAGGTTCGAGGGTGCGGAGCGGAGGTTCTCAGTTGCCAGCTTGCCGGGCCGAGTGTTCACTTGGCATGTGGTACGTTTTACTGCTTTAGACTGTACTTTCTGTTGGACTGGACTTTGTTGTAGTTGTTTATTTATTTCTGTTATTTGTTGAGTTGTCCTGCTTTATTTCCTATTTCTTTGTGCCTCCACACTCCTTTTAGCCCTTCCGAGCCCTCCCGGCTCGTGGGCGGCGGTGCGAGTCTCGGGTTATCGGGCCTTCCCGGTAATCGGATTCTCGGGTCGTTACAGCTGGTATCAGAGCGGTGGTTGTGGACGTACATAGGAATTCGAGATATTGCAGTGATCAGAGTCCATAAGGTCCAGTACAGTCGGCAGCTGGCATAGGGTTTTGTGCTTGTTTTTCCGCCTTGTTTCTCGCTTGAGAGCTTGGGTGCGCTGTACGGCGCTGTGAAGGTGGTTGCTGTCCGCGGCTTTCGTGCCAGCGTGGGGTTTAAGGATCGAGGTCGAGAGCCTTCTCCCTCATCGGTGGTGGCCCTGGTTGTGCTGCGTTGGGCAGAGGTTGCTGGCAGGTGCAAGCTCGCGGTGCTGCGTTCGAGGAACCTGCAGCGTGGTCAGGTGGCTGGAGAGGATTTTAGGTGGTTAAGTGACCGTGAGTGTGCTCTGAGTGAGCTGCTGTCAGTTTTGGCCACTCCGGCTTGAGGTTTATCCAGCCCCTGAGGTGTTCAGGTCGTGGTTTAAGGTGGCAGAGCGGGTGTTCTGATCGAGAAGTGTGCTCGGGTGAGCGGAGGATCTTCTCGGTGAGCTGCTGTTTCATCGAGCCTGATGTCCTTGTCGTGCTCTGTGGCGTCAGAAATGACGTGTCGGTCCCGGTTGTTTTGTGGAATTCGAGGCAAGATTGGGCTGTGGTGTCCCAGTAAGTCTTGCTCCTGCGCTCTTGTGTGCGATTGGGTTGTGTTCGCCCTGGAGTTGGCTTGAGATGTGAAGGCTCCGCGGTGAGTTTCGGGACTCGAGGGTGAGCATCGGCGGTTGTCGGTTATGGCTCGTGTTGCGGCTCTTGACGTGGTGTGTTGCAGTTCGAGGAATTGCAGCAGTGGTGCATCGAGAGATGCTGTGATTGTAGTCCGACGTGACACTCGTCGAGTGTGTCGAAGGCACTGACCTGACGGAAGCGATGGTTTTTCTTGGTGCTGGATGGTGCTGTTTCCAGCGTGCGCGAGGTTCGAGGTCAAGTCGAGCATGGAGTTCTTCCGTTAGTCGGAAGTGCGCTGGTTTCTCCTTTGGTTGGAGAGATTACGTTCGGCTAAGGATCGTCGTCTTGCATTGTGTGTTCGGATTGGTTGGCCTTGTGTGCCATGAAGTCCGTGCGAGACGTGCTCCTTGTCTTGGCAAGGCGGTTGCCTGTGAGAAGTCGTGCCCATTCCCTTGTCGTGTGAGGGTGCTGGCGCTGTTCCGGAAGGACGAGTGCTGGTTGGGCGGTGTTTGCCTTCTCGGCTGTGCGCGCGGATTTGAGTGCGCAGTGGAAGCGTGGTGGGCCCATAACCCACTGGTTCAGGATCGTAGCGTTGGTTGCTACGGGTGGATTCCTGAGTTTGCGTTGAGCATCGGAGGATTGGTTCCTCGGTGTGAAACGTGTTGTTGCCGTGCCGTTGCCCAAGAAGTCATGGTTGTTGGCACTGGTAGGATGGAGTGTTGGGGAATGTGCTGGCTAGTGTGCCGCATGAGTACCCTGTTCCTGTGTTAGAACCGTGTCAGGCGTCGGTGTTGGACCTGGATGAGGTTGTTGAGGATGTCGCCTGACGATGGTTGAGGACGTGTTGGTCAGAGTCGGTGGCTTGGTGCCGACTTGTGTTCCCAGTCGTGTCCTCGGATGAGATCATTTTTGGAGAAGTGATCTCTGCCAGGCTGTGGGTTCCTGTTGGTTCTACGGTCTTGTTAGATTGTGACGGTGAGATGTTTGTTGCTTTGGGGACCCGTGAGCACTGTTCAGGTGGTGTCCCGTGGCTCTGTGGTAAGGGCGGAATCGGGATTGGCGGGTGTCCACTTGGATTGATCGAAGGATTTGATGAGACCAGTTAGAAGAGTGACGCCTGTGGGCGGAGACCTTTTTATGAGATTGGCGTCGGATTGGTGGCCCTTGATAGGACGTTGGAGTCGCAATGGTTATCCCTGGTTTAGTGACCAGCATGGGATGGTTCCCCTGTAAGTCTGAGTCGACCGAGGTGATGACTAGAGGCACCATGATCTGTCATTTGGTTTCGTCGTGCTCCCCGAGAGGGTTGAGTTGGCGTGATGTTCGAGCTCGGATGCGGTGTCCGAGAGGAGTGCAGCTCGAGATGCGGCTTCAGTCTGTGTGTGAGTCGACGGATGGCTTGTCGAGGTTTGGAATGTTTCCTTTGGACCCGGTCGAGGACCAGGAAAGGAGGAAGAAGCTGAGCAAGCGAAGGTTTCCGGTTGACGAGCAGTTGGTGACCAGTGGATGGTCTTTTCAGAGACAGAAGATGCTGGTTGTTGGGGCTCGAGCGTGGCGAGAGCCGTGTGCCAGTGAGACCTTTGGTGGTCGTTTCGGTAATGTGCCTTCCCGGACGGGATCTGGGCTTTGTCGAAGTTTGTCTTCTGACAAGAGTTGGCATAGTGTTGTGTCCGGCTTTCGGCTTGCCATGTGTGAGGTGTTTTCTTGGTGCTGAGCCGATGTTCTAGTTGCGGTCTACTGAGAGGACTGCTTGAGCCGGTGGAGGCTCTGTATTGGTTGTCCCCTAGAGAAGGGTGTGCGACCTGTCAGCTGGTTGTAAAGCTGATGTGCCATTTGTCTGCTGACCATTGGATGGATCAGTAGCTGTTTCTCGTGACGAGGGTTGTGTTTCCTCGGTGAGCGAGATCGTGGCTGCGGCGCCATGGTGGATTCTCGCGTTGACTGAGGTGATGCCGGACTGTGTCCTTTGGTATATGCCTGCTCTGTTGGCCAGTGTGCTCGGCGCGAGGAGCGAGGTGTTGTTTGTGATTGTAAGTCTGGCTGTGTCCCTCAGGACCGGTGTTTTCGTGAGAATCGAGGTTTTCTATGCTGGGGCTCTGACAGCGTGTCAGTTGATTCAGTGTTCTTCCCCTGGGACTTCGTGATTGGTCGTGAATTTTGAGGATGAAATTCCTTTAAGGGGGGAGGGCTGTAATGCCCCGGATTTTTTGGATATTTTTCGGATCATTTTAGTGGGTCTCGGAGTGTATTTTGTGCTTTACACGTGTTTTTCCCTGATGTGCCTTCGGAACTCTTTGCAGGGCAAACCGTGGCGTTCTCCGACTCCGGGACGTTACCACTGCGTTGCGCTCTTCCCGAGGATCGCGGAGGTAATTTTTCGTAATTTTTTTGAGTTTATCAAATTTTCGGGTTTTCCTATATATACTAACCTTTTCTCTCTCCCCCTCTCATTTCTCTCTTCCCTCCCTCTCTCTTCTCTCACGCTCTCTTTCCCCCCTCTCTTCTCCGGCGGCCGACGGAGCGAGGCGGGGGCGAGGTGGAGGTGGCGCGGGCGAGGATGCGGGCGAGGACAGGCGAGGATCGAGGCGGAGGAGGCGCGTGGAAGCTCGGTGGCGCGATCGCGAGCCGGCGAGGGTTTCGCGATGATTTCTTCTTGGATCGGCGTCCACATCGCGTCGTTTCTTCGGTGGAGGTAGGGAGATGGACCCCCAGCTCGTGCACTTCTTTTCCCGTGAGTTTGGTAGGCCGTGGTGAGTTGAGCGGGCTAAACGGGGCGATTTGGGGAAAATGCATGTTTTTGAGGTGTGAGCCGGATCTTCCGTTTTACCGTGTTTTCGGGCGATCCAGGGGTTTAGATGCATGCCTAGGGGTTTGGGGAAGGTTTCCCCTTTTGTTTCCCCTTCACCTGGGGGTGGACGGGGCGTGGAATGGTTTTTCCCGCGGTTTCCACCGTTTTCGGGCGCGGACTGAGAACGCGCTATGCTCCAGTAGCGCGTTCTTGATGGTCGCGCTGCCCCGATAGGGCGCGTTCATCGGAGAAGATGAGCAGTAAGGCGGTTCGGGTCGCGCCTTACGGCCCCAGCACGTTCTGGTTGTCGCGCTATAGGATCATAGCGCGACCTGGCCTGGTCGCGCTATGGTCATGTAGCGCGTTCTTGTTGAACGCGCTAGGTATGTATAGCGCGTTCTGACTGAACGCGCTATGCACGTGTAGCGCGTTCTTAGAGGTGATCAGCTGGGCTGCCCGGGGCGGGCGGTCTGCGGCTGATCGTGCTCCCCTTGGGCCGTGTGTGTCTCGGACACCCCGTGGAGTTCCGTGACCGTGTCTTTGGGTGTCTGGAGGTACCGTGTTACCTCGATAAGCGTGCCCATGGGCTTGGTGGATCCGGGTGACTCCAGGTGTTCCGGGCTTCCGTGTTCTTGCTAGATCGAGTCACCGTGTATTGGTGTGTGTGCGGTGGGATCTCCCCCACATATTATGAGTTTCATTGGAATGTGATTTCCGTGTGGGCCACGTGTTTGGCCTTGGATTGCGAGTCCAGTTGTCCGGCCTGGGGCTGGAGGTTTCCCGCTTGCTTCGAGATGGGAAATCGACATGGCGGCTTGTGTGCTGCCCTGGGAATCGTGCCTCTGTGTTTTTCCGTGTGGCCGTGGTCCCTTGCGTTCCTTTCCTGAGGGAACAGTCTTGGTGGCTTGTGAGCTGTCTCAGTATTCGTGATATCGTGATTTTGGACCTAGAGATTGGGCTAGATCGACGGCCTTGTGCTGTTGCGTGCAACGGTCTTGACCCCGAGTCTTGTGACTCAAGGACCGTTGGCTGTAGTGTGTCTAGAGGACTGTCCAAAGTCCATTGTCTTAGCGCCATTTGAGTTTTCTCGACTCTAGTGCACGATGCGTGCGTGGCCGTGGACTGTGAGTCCCGTTTCTTCTCCGACTGTGGTCACCGTGCGACGGGGCCGGTACGTGGGGTGGTCCCCGTATGTCGTCGGATTCGGACGTTGTTTTCCGTTGACTAGAGAGTCTACTCCTTCTGTGACCCTCCACTAGTCGTAGCCTACCAGTACGCGTGTGCTGGTCGCACCAGGGAGTGGTGTACGGGCTTACCCTGAGGACGGTTAGACTGGTTTCCGTCGGGCCCCTCGTCGTAGCCAGAGTCCGGCTGCGGGGAAAAACCAGTCAGAGGGCCAGACCTAGGACGCGTGGTCTGTGTGTGCACACGTGGTTGGGGGCGGTTGGACCCACGTCGACGGGCGTGACCCCAGCTAGTCACTTGTTGTGGTTACTTGTTCAGTGTTCGCGCCTCGGGTGGGACCTACCACGTCAGGCGGTTCACCTGCGGTGCGGTGTAAGACGTCAGGGACGCTACCGGCTGTGCTTCTAGTGGGTGGTACTCCTATCGAGTACGGAGTGACAGACTGTCAGTTTCTGTGTCTTGACCTTCGGGTTTTCGGTCGTGTTGACCGTTGAGTTTCAGTTGGTTCGTCGTGATGCGTGTGTTAGTTTTCGCGTCATGAGATTAGTGCTAGTGGCTTTACCGAGGTTGGGTCTTGTTGTGCGGTACCCGCGATCGGATGGTCGGGGTTGCACCTTGGACAGCGTGTCCAGATTGGCTGTCCGGGGGACAGGCCTCTACGGCGTGGTTGCCGTGTGTTCTTACTTCGGTAGGTGGTACTAGTGTGGTTCGGTAGCTTCGACTGCGTGGTCGAGGTCTGCCTTCTTGCAGTAGGAGTAGCTGTAGTGCCGAGTTTTGACCGGCCACCGGTTTGCTGTTCCTGCTGTAGTCGTAGCTCTCCTTTCCGCTACC
The DNA here is from genome assembly GCA_022559845.1 of Amorphophallus konjac. Taxonomy (NCBI): domain Eukaryota; kingdom Viridiplantae; phylum Streptophyta; class Magnoliopsida; order Alismatales; family Araceae; genus Amorphophallus; species Amorphophallus konjac. The sequence continues at coordinate 163,493,974 of CM040119.1, forward strand.
GCCGTTGTTTCCGGTTGGGGTTCCGCGGGATCCCTGCTGAGTCTCTGTTTTGGAGACTCATTCCCTGCTTTTCAGGTGTGGCGGTTCTTCCTCGAGGTTCGAGGGTGCGGAGCGGAGGTTCTCAGTTGCCAGCTTGCCGGGCCGAGTGTTCACTTGGCATGTGGTACGTTTTACTGCTTTAGACTGTACTTTCTGTTGGACTGGACTCTGTTGTAGTTGTTTATTTATTTCTGTTATTTGTTGAGTTGTCCTACTTTATTTCCTATTTCTTTGTGCCTCCACACTCCTTTTAGCCCTTCCGAGCCCTCCCGGCTCGTGGGCGGCGGTGCGAGTCTCGGGTTATCGGGCCTTCCCGGTAATCGGATTCTCGGGTCGTTACACACACGGACCGCTCTGTCCTCCGGATCTATTGGGGTGAGTCCCGCTGTGATGGAGACCCCTGGTGGTGCGCCTCCCTGGAAGGTTGTCGGGCGGGAACGCTGGTCGGAGGCCGATCGGCTCCGATCTCCAAGCGTTGGAGTTGCTGCCCACGGACTGGTTGCTTCTGTTTTCAGGCGCGCGATCCGGCGAGATCGGCTGATGCGATCAATCCTGACGTCAGATCGATGCACAGAAGGTATCGTTGGAAAGATCTTTCGAAGTAGTTCGATCTAGGACCAGAAAGACAAATTGGATCTGCCCGGATCTGGCCTTAATCAATTTTTGAAATTGATATTGGATAGGGTCTGAAATCTCAGGGCAGTAGTGAAGTTTCCTAAGAACTACTGTTGACCACAGGGTACACCTCAGATTCAGACCTCAAGCGCTTCATGAAAATTGTAGAGGAGAGAGAGAGGAAAATAGAAATATTTGTTTTGAAGGGTTTTGTTGAGGTTTAGTGGGGAAACGTATTTTAGACTGGCGGGTGGTCGGATCTGGACAGAGGTAGACAAAACTGTAGAGGGATCTGAAAGTGAATTTTCGAAAATAGGTGGAGGCCTGTGGAAATTCCACGAAGGGTAGAGGGGATGGTGGGTAGAACCTCCAGTAATTTTTGGGGCTCTAGAAAAAATCAAAAGGTTGTCTCGAGATGGGAAACTCAGGGTGGCTGTGGATCTAGACTGAAAATAGGAAGATCTGGAAGGAAAAGATGGATGAAAATAAAAAAATCAAAATTGGAAGTTGGAAGCCCAACAAATTTTTCTGGGACGTCGGGGGAATCTCTGGAACTCACCCTGAAAGTTTGAACTCAAGAAGAGTTCGTGGCTGAGAGTAGAAATTCGTGGAAAGGGGATCTATCCTGGATGGACATAAATCCGGCGAACACGACGGTGGTGCGATGGCAGCACGGTGGTGGCGACGATGAGCTCCGGAACTGATAGAGGAGGCTTCACACCTCAAGAATACAACCTTCCCAGCTCCAGAATGGGGAGAGAGGAGAGAGATAGGGGGCGGCCCTTGCTCATTTGGGAGAAATTCTGATTTTCTTTGGCATTTTTTCCGCACAAAATAGAAATACAAGGTTCTTATAGAAAATACAAAAAGACTAGTTCTATCCCTAGATCTAGGGTTGGGGAGGGGTAAAAGAGGGAATTCAAATTTATTTCTCCCATGTGGTTTGGAATCAAATAAAATAAAAATTCAAATCCTAATACAATACTATATAAAGGGGGCGCCCCCTTGACTTAAGGCCATTCCAACTTTGAAATTTTGTTCCCTTTGTCCCCCCCTTGGTCCACTCTTCTAGAAGCCCACTATTGGAAGGTTGACTGACCCCACATGGGCCCTAGAGATGAGGTGGATCAATGGGGAATAGGTAGGGGGGCCCGCGGGACCCGGGTGGTCCCATATTACAAATAAACCCCTCTTACAATCCAAATTATAAACCGAATAAAACTAAATAAACACACATTGCACACAAATGAAATCCCCAAATACATGATAAATACTAAGACTCAAGGGGGAGTCTCCAGGCTATCTTCGAGCCATATGGACGCTGTAGTGGCTCGAGTGGTGCTCCGCGTATGGTACCGGTGGCTCGCCGGTTCGTGCCGCTCGTGTGCTCTGGTGTCCGCACCAATTCTCCCTGGGTGGGAGAAACTCGACCCTATCGAGTAAGGGTCTGAATCACTTTGGTACCACTCCAGTAGGTCTGGATCTATCCTCTGCAACTCGGCTCATGTGATCCAAGTATCCTCGGTGGCAGGTCACCCTCTCCAACGCACTAGGTAGCGCGGGTAAGATCCACTCCTGGTAACTGTCACCTGCTCATCCAGTATATGATCGATATGCTCTCGTTGCTGTGGAAAAGGGGCTGGAGGTGGACACTTAGGTGTGGGATCACTCTCAATGGGAGGGGATGGCTCAAAAGGCTCACTAGGGATCACCGCTAGGTCCCTCTATGTAACTAGATCCGACACATTGAAAGTTGAGCTTATAACATATTCCTCGGGCAGGTCCACAATATACGCATTGGATCCAACGCATTTTAACACTCTAAATGGACCGGCTCCGTGAGCTTGCAATTTCTTTACAGTTCCATAGGAAAACCGTTCAGGTCTTACCCTGATCATGACATATTCACCCTCCTGGAACTCTCGGTGGTGTCGATGGGCATCGGCTAACTCCTTATACCGTGCATTGCTGGCCTCAATGTGACGACGGATGTCGTCATGCAGACTCCTAACATGCCTAGCAAATGACTCGGCAGACTCCGACACTCGTGCATGGATGGGCATAGGAACAACATCCACTGGCTTCCTAGGCCTACGACCTGTGACAATCTCGAATGGACTCATACCGGTAGACCTATTTACCGAGTCATTATATGCAAATTCTGCCAATGGTAATATGAGATCCCAATCCCCTAGACGATCCCTGACAAGACACCTCAAAAGGTCACCCAGACTTCTATTGACCACCTCGGTCTGACCATCTGTCTGGGGATGATATGCAGTGGAAAACTTGAGGTGAGTACCCAACATATGCCACAGTGTCTTCCAGAAATAACTGGTGAATCTAACATCACGATCAGACACTATGGTATGAGGCAACCCAAACTTGCACACCACATGAGTAAGGAATAGGTGGGCTACTCTCGAAGCATCCGAAGTCTTCGAGCAGGGAATAAAAAGGGCCATCTTCGAGAAGCGGTCAACAACCACATAGACCGAATCATGCTTCCTGGAGGTACGTGGCAATCCCAAAACAAAGTCCATGCTAACATCATGCCACGGAGCATCAGGCACGGGAAGAGGTGTATAAAGGCCCGAGCTTTGCTTCTTCATCTTGGCCGTAGCACATGTACGGCACTGAGCCACAATATGAGCAACATCACGCTTCAAGCTCGGCCAATAAAACCTATGCTCAACAGCCTCGATAGTCTTGTTCCGAACAAAGTGGCCGGCTAGACCTCCCGCATGTAGCTCTCAGACTAAGAAGTCTCGAACCGAAGTTCGGGAAACACAAAGCCTGCCTCCATGAAAGAGGTAACCCTCCTGGAGCACATAGTCATCATGATCTCTCGAGGGTCTGGCCTGGAGAGTGGTATAAATCTGACCAAAGTCAGGACAGCCAACATAGGCCTCTCTCATCTTCTTTAACCCTATGACCTCGGCACTCATGGTGGTAAGCAAACACGCTTGCCGACTCAAGGCATCGGCCACCTTATTCTCCACTCCAGCCTTATGTTTTAGCACAAATGTGAACTGCTGGAGATACTCAACCCAACGGCTGTGACGCGCATTAAGCTTCTTTTGAGAATGAAGGTACCTCAAAGCCTCATGATCGGAGTATAAGACAAACTCCTGATGTAATAGATAGTGCCTCCAATGCCTAAGAGCCTGAACAACTGCGTAGAATTCCTTATCATAAGTGGAGTATCGCAGTTTCACGTCATTCAGCTTCTCGCTGAAATATGCGACCGGGTGGGTCTCCTGACATAAGACTCCTCCAATCCCAACACCCGACGCATCACAAGAGACCTCAAACACCTTCGAGAAATCTGGCAATAGAAGGATAGGTGTCTGGGTCATGCGCTCCTTGATGTCCTTGAAGGCAGCAGCCGCGGCCTTCGTCCACACGAATGTGCCCTTCCGGATACAATCCGTGATCGGGGTGGTGACGGAGCTAAATCCGCGGATGAAGCGACGATAGAATGTTGCAAGGCCATGGAAGTTGCGGACATCATGGATTGTACGGGGTTCCGGCCACTCAACAATGGCCCGGACCTTCTCCGGATCTGCGGAGACCCCAGTACTAGACACAATAAAACCCAAGAAGGTAAGATGAGGTGTCATGAAGGCACACTTCTGTGGGTTCGCATACAGCTGTTCTTGCCTAAGAAGTAGACAGACCTGCCGAAGGTGGTCTAAGTGGTCCCCCGTGGTGCGACTATAGATAAGAATATCATCAAAGTACACTACCACAAAGACTCCAATGAATGGTTGAAGGACCTGAGTCATGAGTCGCATGAAGGTGCTAGGGGCATTGGTCAACCCAAAGAGCATAACCAACCACCCATATAGACCATCCTTGGTCTTGAATGCGGTCTTCCACTCATCACCTGGCCTAATCCTCACCTGATAGTAGCCACTCTTAAGATCAATCTTCGAGAAGATAGTGGCACCAGCCATCATGTCTAGCATGTCATCCAGGCGGGGAATAGGGAACCTGTACTTCATGGTGATTTTGTTGATGGCATGGCTATCAATGCACATTCTCCACGTGTCATCCTTCTTCGGGGTGAGTAATGCAGGAATAGCACATGGACTCATGCTGTCCCGAACAGACCCTCTCTGCATCAACTCATCGACCTGCCGTTTTAGCTCTGCATGTTCCGTGGGGCTCATGTGATAATAGGGAAGATTGGGCAATGAGGAGCACGGAATCAGGTCGATAGCATGCTGAATATCCCGCATGGGTGGGACTCCCTCGGGAAGCTCCTCGGGAAAAATATCAGCAAACTCCAGCAGAATCGGAATGACATCGGGTGGGAGTTCACCCTCGGAGTTGGGCTCCACCTCTCGGACCGTAATAGCAAATACGGGGCAGCCCCGACTAGCCTCCCGCTCCATTTCTCGGGAGCTAATCATCATCAACCTCCTAGTCGAGGGCTCGCCTAGGCCAGATGTAACGGTCATAGCCTGAGCTGGGGATGGGGTATTGGGCCCCGGGACAGAAGGCTCCGGAGTACTAGGGCCAGTAGGACCCCTAACTGATGGGCTCTTGGGTTGATGGGGGTGGAGAGTAATCCGTTGGCCAGCATGGTCGAAGGTACAGGTGCTCGACCGGCCATGGAGTGTGGCATCCCGATCAAATAACCACGGCCTACCAAGAATAATGCTGCCCACCTCCATGGGAAGGACATCACACCAGATATCGTCACGGTAGGCACGAAACTGTAGTGGGACCAGACACCGTAGCCTGATCGGAATGGAGGTGGAATCCACCCACGATACTCGATAGGGGCAAGGATGATCCACGGGTGTAAGACCAAGACTGGAGACAGTGCCCGTGGAGATTGCATTAATGCAACTCCCACTATCGATGATCACCTTACAAACTTGCTTGTCCAGCCGACAGAATGTATGAAAGATAGTGGTCCGTCGCCAGTCATCACTGGCCTGTGGCTGGGTGAGAATACACCTGACGACCCCCAAGTGGGTATCGTTCGGATGCTGGGCATCCTGGCCATTACCTTCGGCCTCATAGTACTCGTCAGCTAGCTCCAGATCTGCTTCATAGCTGACTAACTCGAGGTCCGTAGGGGTGGTATCCTCGGCCTGTGTGTCCCCAATGATAAGAGACTGGCGGGTGGGACACTGGTTGGAAAAATGGACAAACCCATTGCAGCGATAACACTACTGCCGTGATCCACTAGGCTCCCCAATCATGGGTCCTTTCCCTTTATCCTCCCGACGGATAGGAGGTGAAGGCAACAAAGAACGGGCAGGAGGTGTGGGTGCCGGTGGACGGGCTGTGGGTGCCGTAAGATGTTGGGGACGAGGAAGGTCCCTCGGGGGTGGAGGGTGAGGCCTAGGAGCGAAAGGCTCGGGACGAGTGGGCTCCTGAGGTCGAGCCATGGGGGCCCTCGGATACGTGCCAGAAGAGCCACGGGGCTCGACACTATGAAGGGGAAAGGAGCACAACCGATGGGGAGACTCGAACTCGGCCTCGAATTGCTCCAATTCGAGAGCGACCTGATACGCTTGTTCCAAAGTGGTCGCATTGCAGTGAAAAAGTCCGTATTGATAATTTGGTCGCAGACCTCTCCGAAAGCGTGATATGGTCATGGTGCTCTCTTCCGTAACCCCACACCGCAAATAATACTCATCAAACTCGGCGGTGTACTCGATCATGGATCGGTTCCCTTGGGAGAGACTTTGCCATTTGCCTATGAGACGTTGGCGGTATGAGGCGGGAAGGTACTTCTCCCTCAATTTCATTTTCATGTCATCCCAAGTACCGATCGGGGGTTGGCGTCGTTGATTTAGCAGGCTCTCCACATTGGTCCAATAAGTTTGGGCCTGCCCATGCAGGTTCATCTTCGCGTATCGAACTCTCCGGTGGTCCGTCATCTCAAACCACTCGAAGTACCGGTCCATGCCGGCCTCCCAATCTAAATAGACCTTCGGGTCCAAGGACCCGCTAAAAGTGGGAGGGTCCGCATGCACGCCCCTAAGAATGCGGTCGTCATCATCGTCATCACGATTCTGTCATTGATTCCGACGACCGTAACCCCCTTGCTCATTATCAGATGCATAATCATTCACCACATGCACCTGTTGCCTCCCAACATCTACCGCCTGAGCTCTCGACGCAGCAGGTTATTGAGCCGGCTCTTATTGACCATTGGTCGGCGTGGGTTGCGCCGCCGCTGGGTCCCTCTCGAGGACGGCAATCCTCCCTACAAGACCCTGGATGGACTGGTCCGAAGATTCAGCCCGATCCTCGAGGGCTTTCATCCTCCCTTCTAGACGCGTCCCTACGCCATCTAGATGAGTACTAAGGCCATCCATACGAGTGTCAAGACGATCCATAATGGCTCAGAACATCTCGGCAGTCGAGGACTCATCAGAGCTACGGGCTCGGGAATCCGCCATAGGTGGTGGTGGCAAATATGGGGTGCCTCGACGGGTGGGCATGCAAAGACACATGAACTAGGAGACACAAACTGATGCAAACACCGACTAATGCACCTAGACCTAAACCAATATCTGGTACGTGACGGAGCTAATCGATCCGGCGATCACTCCCGCAAGTGTGCGGTCTTCCCGATAGGCGTAGCCTAACGTTCGGACAACACCTTTTAATATACCGAATTATCGAGATGAAATATAATTTTAAAACACTTTTTTTTTTGTTTTCACAGTAATGATGATCCTAGACTCGACTTAGACCATGATGCATGCAAGGCTTATGCAAAGACTACCCTAGACTCGACTCGCTCTGATACCAAACTGATGCGGGACGGACACGGGAACCGACTCTAAGTGATATGGGCCTCAGACTCTAAATGCATACACGACCAGCAACATACGATGGGAGAGACATTAGGCCCAACACTAAGAGCTCCTATGGGCTATACGTCGCTAACAGAAATGCAAGCTCACTCGTCGTCCCAAGCGAGGGAAACGCGGATCGTGCGCGGTTGAGAAATCGGTAGAGTTAAGGGTAGTCCGACTCACTTCCGTGCTCGGATCGAGCCACGGGACGGGTCACTCTCTCGCTCACACCGGTGACATGGACTCACGGGCTAGAATCCTACCCTCTCACAGCGGCATATGACCATATACTAGCTAAGCAAAGTAATGCCAAAAGTTACAATCGTACATCCACGCACCCGGCGTGGGGAAGATAACCCCGGCCAAAACTGGACCCCCGGTTAACAAATATTACAGTGGTACAAATGATTTGACCCACTCCACGTAGGGAGGTAAAAGGTCACATGTGGGGCCCGGGAGTCACGCGAATTGGGTTGACAGGCAGCATCTTGATGTCGTCCGTCGGTGCCGAAACCAGCGTTTTCGTGCAATTCGGACGGCGCGATCTGCGGGTTCATGGGGCCCATGGACCGCTCTGTCCTCCGGGTCTGTTGGGGTGGGTCTCGCTGTGATGGAGACCCCTGGTGGCGCGCCTCCCTGGAAGGTATTCGGGCGGGAACGCCGGTCGGAGGCCGATCGGCTCCGATCTCCAAGCGTTGGAGTTGCTGCCCACGGACTGGTTTCTTCTATTTTCAGGCGCGCGATCCGGTGAGATCGGCTACTGCGATCAATCCTTATGTCAGATCGATGCACAGAAGGTATCGTTAGAAAGCTCTTTCAAAGTAGTTCGATCTAGGGCAAGAGAGTCAAATTGGATCTGCATGGATCTGGCCTTAGTCGATTTTTGAAGTTACTGTTGGACAGGGTCCGAAATCTTAGGGCAGCAGTAAAGTTTCCTGAGAACTGCCGCTGACTGTAAGGGTAGACCTCAGATTCAGACCTTGAGATCTTCATGAAAAGTGTAGAGGGGAGAGAGAGGAAAACGGAAAATTTTTTTCTGAAGGGTTTTGTTGAGGTTTGGATGGGGAAAGATATTTTAGACTGGTGGGTGGTCTGATCTGGACAGAGGTAGATAGAACTATAGAGGGATATGAAAGTGAATTTTAGAAAATAGGTGGAGGCACGTGGAAATTCCACGAAAATTCTTGCGTGGAGGGGATGGTGGGTAGAACCTCCAGTATTTTTTTGGAATCCATAAAAAATCAAAATGTGATCCGGAGATGGGAAACTCAGGGTGGCTGTTGATCTAGACTAAAAATAGGCAGATCTGGAAGGAAAAGATGGACGAAAATAAAAAAATAGAAATTGGAAGTTGGAAGCCCAACCAATGTTTCTGGGATGTGGGAGGAACCTCTGGACCTCGTCCTAAAAGTTTGAGCTCAAGAAGAGTTCGTGGCGGAGAGCAGAAATTCGTGGAAGGGGGATCTATCCTGGATGGACAGAACTCCGACGAAGACGACGGTGGTGCGATGGCGGCACGGTGGTGGCGACGATGAGCTCCGGAACTGATAGAGCAGGCTTCACACCTTAAGAACACAGCCTTCCCAGCTGCAGAAGGGGGAGAGAGGAGAGAGATAGGGGGCGGCCCTTGCTCCTTTGGGAGAAATTCTGATTTTCTTGGCATTTTTTCCACACAAAATAGAAATACAAGGTTCTTATAGAAAATACAAAAAGACTAGTTCTATCCCTAGATCTAGGGTTGGGGAGGGGTAAAAGAGGGAGTTCAAATTTATTTCTTCCATGTGGTTTGGAATCAAATAAAATAAAAATTCAAATCCTAATACAATACTATATAAAGGGGGCGCCCCCTTGACTTAAGGCCATTCCAACTTTGAAATTTTGTTCCCTTTGTCCCCCCCTTGGTCCACTCTTCTAGAAGCCCACTATTGGAAGGTTGACTGACCCCACATGGGCCCTAGAGATGTGGTGGATCAATGGGGAAGAGGTAGGGGGGCCCGTGGGACCCGGGTGGTCTCATATTACAAATAAACCCCTCTTACAATCCAAATTACAAACCGAATAAAACTAAATAAACACACATTGCACACAAATGAAATCCCTAAAAACATGATAAATACTAAGACTCAAGGGGGAGTTTCCAGGCTGTCTCCGAGCCATATGGACGCCGAAGTGGCTTGAGTGGTGCTCTGCGTACGGTACCGGTGGCTCGCCGGTTCGTGCCGCTCGTGTGCTCTGGTGTCCGCACCACACACCTAATCGTCATTGCTCCATACCCCTTCTAATTCCTCCTCATCTTCTAAGACTATTGCGGTCTCTACAAACTCAGGGCATTTGATAAGGGTGTGACATCTCTTAGCTAAATCTTGAAGGAACCTATCTGGAATTGATTTGGAATGACGCATCACGGGGTGCGCCGCAGACGTGGACAGGCTGACAACACTAGAGCTAGACTCTACCCCGACTGACTCAACTAACCTAGGAGATTCTACAGAATGTACATCTAACCTAGGTGATAAGAAGTTTATAGGGAAAGAAGCAGGGGTCTCATGCCCCTAGGAAGATGGGCAGAACATAGCGTAATCCTCCATTTTAAAATTGGCATTATTTTTGAAGTCGGAGGAGATCACGCAACAGGAAGAGGAGGACAGGGGAGGAAGAAGTTGCATGGGAAACATAGAGGGGAAGATGCAATCGAAGAAGGGGTCGGAAGATGAAAACCACATCTCGTGGAGTTCGGCAGTGGGGGAGGGAGGAGTAAACAAAGTTGATAAATCAATGGGTGGGCAGCGCCCACATGCACAAGGAACAAAAAAAAATTCAGGTGGTCTTTCCGTAAAGTACGGGTCTACCATAAGCGGAGAGGAACGGGGAATAAATCCCAATTGCTGAAACAAGGAGGCGAGACGGGAAGGGGAGAGAAAAAAAAGTAGTGGTAGAGCTCCCCACTTCCCGTGGTCTCCGGCGAACTAGCTCAATCGAAGAAAGCTTTGCTAGCTGCATCTCCATCTCCTTCGGGCAAGCTTCTTCTTCACCAAACAGCTTCTCAAAACAACTGCAAAAATCTTCCATGTCACCCACCAGCCCCTTCGGCGGCGGTGGTGGGTCAACAACAGCAAACGTGACATCGGTCTTCTCATCAAAACAGGGTGGCGGTTTCTTCAAAGTACCAGGTTGCAATGGGCCTTTCACGAAGTGTTGACGTTAATCCCACGTCAGTGGCCCGGAGTCTCCCAGTATAGACAGTGCTGACTCCCGGAAGCCAAGGCCTCTCCGACTCATTTTTCTGCCTTTAGGGATGTGCTTAGTTCGCCCTTGCAACTGCGCGCCGAGGCCAAGACCCGGCTGATAGCCTAGTTTCAAAATCATTTTCCACCCTTTTGAATCTCTAATTTTGGACTTAATTTTAACATTTGTTTGTGCAGTGGCGGGCTTGCGTGACGCATATGCCCATGAATAGTTCAATTCCATAACAGAAAGAACTGGCCTGTTGCTTGGCCACAAAGTGGGAAGGATCTTGTCTACAATTGCATCGCCAGTCTGGACTATGGAAACACTCTTTACTTTGACTACCCGCCCCTGAAATGGGAACTTAAGGCATTGGTGGGTAGTAGAGGGTACTGCATTCAAACTATCAATCCATGGACGACCCAGAATTGCCTTGAACATCGGGTCTATGTCCAGCACATAGAATTCCACATATTTTTTTAAAGGCCCTAGCTCGGCCTGAACTGTTACAACCCCGTGGCAGGCTCTCCTGGAGTTATCATATGCTGCAATGGTGGTTGGTGTCGGGCGCAGCGTGTCTTCTGAAATATTGCAAGCACACAATGTACTTAATGGAGACACATTTATCGATGCTCCCGTGTCCACAAGGGCTGATTCAACTGCCACCTTGTTTAAGGGGATAGTAATATAGAGCGGCATCTACCGTGCCTCTGGGGGTGCCAATTCTGATTCAGAAAATGAAATGGAAGGCCCCTTCGTGATAGTGGCCAACATCGATGGTAAACTGTCCACTGCTACGTCTTCGTTAACCATCACTTTCTGCAAAAATGCCCTTAGGGCATCTTGATGTAGCGTGGACCTTTTTTTTAACTCCAGTACTGAAATCTTGGCCGGCATCGGGTCCAAGTGTTCTAACAAATCATACTTCGTGCCAGGCACGGGGTCTACTTCTTCAGCTTCAATTGTGGAGGAAGGAATGGGAGGGTTAGGTGTAGGTGCACCCGTGGAGGGATAACTTCTGTGGAATAAACGCCCGCTCTGGAGGGCGCATTGTCGTGCCGGCACGGCATCACATGGACTTCCGATTGGCCCGGTAGGGTAAGTGGAAGGGATAGAAATGGGGGTGAGGATGGCAGAGGCTGGCCTGACGGGCCCTAGGGGAATGGCGATTGGTGAAGTGTTAAGTGGATGGGTGATGATGGAGGGCATGGCGGGCAATGGTGGAAGGACTCGCGGAATGGTGGGGAATGTGGTGGGTGCAATAGGCGGTCGGGAAGGGATGGTGGATGGAATGGTAGTGAAGGTGGTGGTCCGGAGAATGGAGGGAACAGAAGGCGCGGGGGAGTTAGTGTGGTGGAAGGCCAAGAGATAAGCGGGAGTCTCATCATCAAAAGACCACCCAACATTAGGGGCTAAGTGGTGGACTGCATTAACTTGTGCTGGTGCCGGCGGCTGCTGTTGCTGCTGAGGAGCGGGCGGATGTTCTGGCATGGGATTCTGATGAATCCTGAGGTCTTGCTATTGTTGTTGCTACTGTGGAGGTTGTTGTTGGGGAGGTTGCTAGATTTACTGCTGTTGAGGTGCCACCTACTGCGGCCTAGCCTGTCTTCTTCTTTCTTTTATGTCTTCAATCAACTTGTGCATTTGGGCCCAATCAATCCTCTGGCCCTCATGCAAATCATAAACTAGATCCCTGAACTGATAGCACCTCTCTATTGTGTGCCCGGGTTGCCAATGGTATATGCAATACCTTGACTGATCGACTGCCGGATTCCAGTTCTGACGTTCCGGAGGCAACTGAATGTCACCAGTGTACATCAAGGCCGAAAAGATGTCAGGGAGTGTTTCTGGAAGTGGTGGATAGTTGACTCTCTTTGGTCCCGGCCGAGCAGCCCCATAACCAGCAGGAGGAGGAACGTTATGGTATTGGGGTGGCTGTTGTGGTGGTGGTGGTGGTTGTTGCGGGTGTTGAGGAGCCTGGAAGGGGGGTCGGGGAGCTTGCAGAGTGAAGAACTGGGGGTTACGGGGAGGTTGCTGGAAACAGGGTGGAGCGGATTGGTTACGGAAATGAACAGCCTGAACTTGCTCATTGATCTGAACTCCCTCGGTAACTGGGCCTTGGGATTTCTGGTGGTTTTAGATTTATGGGCCTCAAGCAGGGAATGGATAGGGGAGTCTTTGAATTTGTTTTGGATGAACCGGGCCCTACTGTACAACTGGTGCATATTTGAAATGTCGTTCATTGCCAATATGTTCCGAAACGTTGGAGTGGCATTAGAAATCAACAACTTCACTTTTTCTTCTTCCGGGATCTGCCCGGGCACACGTGAGGCCATCTGCCTCCATCGATCTGCATACGCAGTAAAATCCTTATCTGCTTTCATCTTTTTTGCAACGAAATCTGTAAAAGAATACTCAGGACCAACCCGATCCTGGAATCTCTGGATGAATTTCTATTTCACCGTCTTGAAACTTTCTGCCTCCTCCAAAGGCAAGTGGTAGAACCATTCAAGGGTGACCCCGTCCAAGGATCGGCGGAACAAACACGCCATCAGGCGATCATCGTGTTGAAACTGTGCCGATTCATAAAGGAACTCCCTGACATGAATAAACGGGTAGCCATTCCCGTCATATTTCTGGTATACGGGGAGCTCAGACTGGGGAGGAAAGCGAATGTCCCTGAATTTAGGAATGGGGACATCGGTTAGAGACTGCGGGCTGACCCACTTGTGAAGGAGATCAATTTGCTGCTGCATGGCGTGTTTTCAAGAATTTCCCGTTCCCGGGATGGAGGAGAAGGAGCAGGAAGAGCAGATCCTGTCTATGGAGCAGATGGATAGACTGACTGAGGGGGCAGCCCATAAGATGGATAATGGGCCAGGGAAGGGCCCATATCTGCGTGAGCCAACTGGGCGGCCCCTGGTTGCAGACGAATGAAATCAGCCGGGGACACAAGGGCCTGCGGCGATGGAGAGATAGTAGTGTAAAGATCAACATAAGAACTAGAGGGGATCTGATTTTTCCACTTGTCAAGAGGCTGATGAGCCGAGGTAGAAGCTTGGCCCGCTTCCATGTTAGGGAATCGAAGAATCTGAGGACGAACTAGAGTGAGATCAATGGGCGCAACGAAGACGGCCCCTGACCCGATAATAGAAGATGTAACGGTGGCAGTGTTGACACCCATTTCTTGACCAATAAGTTGCGTCATCTCCTTATTCATTTTAAATGATGCTCTGGGTTGTTCACCTTTTTTGAGCCATCTTAGTCAGTTTGAGGTTTATTTCATGGATTGTGTCTCCTTGGTTGGGTTTGGTTCCTTATCTCTTCCCGCTCGACGAAGCTTAGCATATCTTCATCTTATTTGCACTCCTTTGTCTCTAACGGTCCATTCCTGGCACGTCTCAGTTTTGTAACGCACCTTCCTTTGACCGTTACATCATTTCAGAGTCCTTAAGGCTATGGCTTCTTTCCAAGCTTATCTTTCTATCTGATCCGTTAAGTGTGACGGCCTATCGTGCGACCGTTACTATCACTCCGACGCACCTACTCATGGCCGTTATATCCTTGCAGAGTCTTATGTTCGAAAACTTCACCCGTTGGTCTTATCTTTCAGTGGATAAGGTTGTGTGATGGTCCATTCCTAGGGTGTTACATCACTGTGGCGGTCTATCGTGCAGCCGTCACATCAAACAGAGAGTTCTAGCAGAACAGCTCTTTCTCTGCTACTCCGTGGCTGAATTAATTAAGAGTTTGATCTGATGATTTCTCCCTCAAATCTAATTCTCAGAACCTTATGTTTGTTTCTAAGGACTCTTGGGAGTATTATCTTCAAGAGTTTGCTAAGAAACGTCCTACTTTCTAGCTGGATTATCTCTTACTCGACCAGAGAGTTTGAGGGTCTATAAATAGAACTCTTGACTTCATGGCTTGAAGAGGAGACATCTGGAGTTCACGTCAAAGTGTTGCCGCATCCTGGAGCTAGAACCAACCAAGGAGATCTGCTTCCCACGTCCATCTTCTTCCAAAGTTCAGGGAGTATTGGTTTCAAGGGTTTAGTTCAGTCAAGTGGTCTTCTAAGTCTATTATTCCCTCCTCCAAGCATCATAGCATCTTCCCTCTTCATCTTTCACATTCTTGCACTTGCTGCATTCATATAAACATCTTCCCATCTTTTAAAACACCCAGAGGGGTAAAAAAACCAACCTCCCTGGTATTTCCCTCTCCTTTTGCATGCTTTTGAGTCCTTTAGATTTATTGATACTACTCTTGCTCTAGGGCTAATTTGGGTTGTTTTCTTTGTGTTCTACACTCTTTTGTAGGTTTACAGAGTCCACAGCACGATGCCCAAGCTTTCTGGCCGACTAGAAAGCTTGGAGATCAAAGATTCCTAAGTTCCTCTTCTGCAGGTCTCTGACGATCTATTACAGGAGTGTTAGAGTCACGTAGCGGCTTATCGTGGGGCCGTCACACGTCTGTGGTGCATCATCATTCGGCCGTTATGTTCCACAGAGCTGTAGTTATTTCTCTCTCCATGGGCGGGTGTTTCATCCACCTATTCTAAGGTATTTCTTAGGTCTTTGGCTTGTTTATTACCTTAGTGGCGATCACATCTTTCCTTAGTATTGGGCAGTAGCTCTCTCTTTCATCATATATCTTTCTTTTACTTGCTTGTTCCACCTATACGGTGTGTTTTCTTTGATTTCCTTGCTCCCCACCCCGATGTGTGTTTTTTCTTTGTTTAGTTTGTTCCTGATAGAGGTAGTAGGCCCATGCTAGAGTGTATGCTGATTGCCTAGGTTCACGTTGCACATGTTCATAGGTTGAGTGATTTTGCTGCTTGTTCATCTTGTTCATCATAGTTGAAATCATATCCATCTTGCAAGAAAGGAACACATAATAACCAACAGAATTTTTGACGATCACGGTGAGACATCTAGTGCCAATCGTGCTTTCAATCTCTGTTAAACCTGCTATCCTTTGTTTGCCCTAGTTTTCCCCAGATTTTCCCTTTATTTTCTGCTATTTTCAGGTTCTCTGGCTCCTCTGACGGTCTTACATCCACGCATTACGTTATATTAACGGTCTATTATTAGACTGTCACACTCTTCTGGCACGGGTATTCTAGACCGTCACACACTCCAGCGTAGGTATGCATCCCGAGGTGTAGTTTATTACCGCAGTTTCTGCTGTGATTTTCATGCTTGGGTGCTACTTGGTCTCCTCCTTGGTTGATTTACATATTCATATCATTGTGTGCATACTTGATTGTTAGATTTTAGGCTAGAATTTGCATGCACTCTGGTGCACATAGGTTCATTCATATACTCATACTTTAGATTGCATTTTCCTACCTTGGTGTGTGAACCTCTCGTCTCCATATTCCTTGGAGCCGACCAGGAGATCACATCAGGGACCTCCATAAGTCCCCACGAGCCGTAGATTCCCACACGGACGCCGGGCCAGTTGTACCTCTTCCCACACCATGTCTAGGATTGCATAAGTGAAGGCGTGATTACATTTAGAGTCAACCAAGCTACATATCATTCCCCTATCATGAACCTATTGTTGAGAGCACCATTTTAATCAAGTCACTAAGGTTGTAAAGGGGAAAACCATAAAAATCTTGTTGCATCATCTAAATAACATGGTTGACCTTGAGTGTTTTTATATCTTTTTCACTTGCATCTTTGTTAAAACCATCTAAGTTTAGTTGCTCATTGTGTGTTGGTTGGTGTTGTTTGCATTTTGTTAAGGTCTTTCGTTGCATGTGGAGTTGCTTCCGATCTCTAGAAGCGTCATCACCTAGGGGAAATTCCTTCTCCGAGTACTACTTCAATCCGCTCTTTGAGTCCACCATGGCCTCTTTTGATCTCCCCCGTTCCCAAGAGGAGTCTCTTCCTCAAGGGCTCCTAGAAAATCCCTCTAGGGTTATCTCATTCCAACCTGGGGAGGGGCACATCCCCCCTTCGTCCTCCATCCCTATGGAAGGCGCCCAATCCACTCAATCTCTTCCTCCTCCTTCCGTTAATTCTATCCTTCAAATGATGGCCCAATTGGATCTAGCCCAACTCCAGGCGGTTTATCAAGCCATGCAAGGGTCCAACACCCCACCTTCCACAATCATGCAAGTTCAGTCCAATCCTTCCATTGCTCAGCCTAGGGACGATGGGTCCGCCGTCCAGCCCATTCCCATTGACCTCACTCATGTCCAACCCAGGACCCTCAGATTCTCTAATCTGGAGATGGGCCAGTCTTCTGGCTTGGCCCAGCAATTCTTGGATAAGGGAAAGACCATTGTCCCTCCTTCTTCTATGTCGGATCATCACATGTCCGACCCATCAGTGCCGCAGGTCCTTGTCGGCCCAAATGATTTTATGCGCCCTCATCAAGGGGCAACCCAAGTCCACACCAATATGGGTCATGCATCCTTCGGCCCAATATCCTTCCTATGGGCCGCCCCCTCCATATGCTTACCCCTCTGCTCCTCAGATTCCATCTTTCACTATCCATACTCCGTCCAGGGAGCAGGAATTACTCGATAAATGGGTCGCCATACAACAACAACTTGACTTCCTCCAGAAGCGGGTTGGCCCACAATCCTTGGTAGATGTTCCGGTCCCGAGCTTTCAAATTATCCAATTCCCTCTGCAATCCGAGCTCCCCAATTACCGCAAGTATGATGGGAATGGTAATCCCTTTATCCATGTGAGGGACTTTCTATATGAATCGGCCCAGTTTCAGTATGATGATCACCTTATGGCGTATCTGTTCTGCCGATCGTTAGATGGGGTCGCACTTGAATGGTTCTACTCTCTGCCACTGGAAGATGCTGAGAGTTTCAAGATAATGAAAGATAAGTTCATCCAGCAGTTTCAAGACAGGGACGGCCCAAAATATTCCTTCACAGATTTAGTGGCCGAGAAAATGAAGCTCGATGAGGAGTTTGCTACTTATGTCGACAGATGGAGGCAGATGGCCGCCAGGGTACCAGGCCACATTCCGGAGGAAGAGAAGGTCAAGCTACTCATCTCCAATGCCACTCCGACCTTCCGCAGCATTCTTGCCATGAACGACATAGCAAACATGCACCAACTGTATGGCCGGGCGCAGTTCATCCAAACCCAATTCAAGGACTCTCCTATCCATTCACTTTTTGAAAATCAAAAGCCCAAATACCATAAGAAACCTCAAGGGCCCATTACCGAGGGAGTCCAAACAAATGAGCAAGTGCAAGCCGTTAACTTTCCCTCTGCCAACCCAAATAACCAAATTCGCTTCCCCCAAAATTCCCGCAACACTCAATACGCTCCACAAAACCCTCCGCTAGCCTACTCCACCCTATAAAACCTTCCACAAAACATCTCTGTCGCTCCGCAAAACACCTTTACCGCTTCGTAACAACCTCCACAATACCATAATGTCCCTCCACCTAATGACTACAACAACAACAACAAGCGCATGGCTCCGAAGAGAGCACAGTACCCACCTCTGCCAGAAACCCTAACGGACATCTTCTCAGCTCTTATGTCCATTAATACTATACAACTCCCTCCGGAACGGTCTAATTGGAACCCAGCCGTTGATCAGACGAAGTACTGCATGTTCCACAAGCAGCCGGGACATACTATTGAAGGGTGTTTTTAGTTCAGAGACTTGGTCTACGACCTCCATGAAGGGCAGGGGATTGATTGGGCCGAGATGCACAGGGCCATTACAGAAATTAAGGAAAAGAGAAGGCAGGCGCCGAGGCAGCAAGTGCAGCAACAACAGGCACCGCAGCTGCAGCAACAGCCGCAACAGCAACATCAGCCAGTTCAAGACTTGGGGATCCATCAGAACCCAATGCCGAACCATCCTCCCGCTCCGCAGCCTCATCCGCCGGCACCGGCTCAGGTTAATGTATTTCAACTTCCGGCTCCTGACGCCGGGTGGTCCTTTGACAATGACGGTTCTACAGCACAAGTCATGGCCCTCCACCACAACTACCACAATCCTTCCGCTTCCATCATCCTTACACCCACGCACACAAATCCTCTCCGCCTACTAGACCACTTGTCCTTCCATCCATTCCCACTCCATCATCCATCTCTCGCCCATTACTCACCCCCGCTGCCATCATGACGACTAGCCCTCCGCCCACACTTCTGCTCGCCCTTACGCCTCCACCTCCGCTTGCACCCGCTATCACCACACCCACAGTTAACCCTCCACCCATTATCCTTTCACCACAACCCCTTGTCTCCACTCCCACTCGTATCATCTCCACCGCACCCCCTTTCACGCCACTTATCCATACCAATGGGTTTATCTTACCGTCATCAGGTGCCGTGCCGGCACAGAATTGCGCCCTTCGGAGCGGGCGTTTGTTTCATCGTAATTATGCTCCTACTTCTAATCCCTAGTCCTCTCAACCGGCTGCCGAGCAAGAAGAAGCAGAACCACTGCCGGGTACCCAATATGATCTGCTACATCATTTGGATAGGGTGCCCGCCAAAATATCTGTACTGGAACTCATTAAAAGATCAACCCTTCACCAAGATGCACTAAGGGATTTTCTTCAAAAGGTGATGGTTAGTGAAGATGTGTCAGTCGACAGTCTACCTACAGCACTGGCGACTATTTCCAAAGGGCCAACAATTACCTTCTCTGAAACCGAGCTTGCGCCACCAGAAGCCCGGCAAATGCTGCTTTGCATCACAATAATCCTGAACAAAGTCAGCATTGAGGCGATATTAGTTGACACAGGGGCATCTATCAATGTATGTCCACTCAGCACTCTTAGGGCCTACAACTTGTCATAAGAACTTCTACGGCCTACCCCGACTACTATAGCTGCATACGACAACTCACGAAGAGCCTGTCACAGGGTTGTCACCATTCAAGCTGAGCTTGTGCCTCTCACCATGCCCATTGAATTCTATTTGCTGGATATCGACCCTATGTTCAAGGCTATCTTGGGTCATCCGTGGATTAACACTCTTACCGTCGTACTATCCACCGCGCATCAATGTCTCAAGTTCCCTTTCCAAGGGAGGGTGGTTAAAGTCAAAAGCTTATCCACGGTCCAGTCTGTTAAAGCTATATGAGAGAAGATTTTGCCCACACTATGGCCCAGTAGTCGGCCCGTTACTTCTGTGCTAGATCTGGACTTCCCATGGGCCTATGCACCACGCAAGCCCGCCACTACACCTGTCAACATCAAAGTGAAGCCCCAGATCCGAGATTCCAAGGGCTATGATATTATATTGAAGTTGGGCTATCAACCGGGGAGAGGCCTCGGTGCACAATTGCAAGGGCGGACCAAGCCGGTGCCCAAAGGAAGAAAAATGAGTAGGCGGGGTCTCGATTTTCGAGAGTCTGCGCTATCAGTTTTGGGCGACTCAGGGCCACTTACCTGGGATTACCGCCAGCATTTTGTAAGAGGGCTTCTCCAGCCAGGCACACTGAACCTATAGTCAGTACAGTCCGAGAAGAAGAGCACGGCTTGCATGGTTGCCAGTCCGCCTCTACTGCCAAAGGGGCCAGTTGATGATATGCTTGACTACAGCCGAGCGTTTGCCAGAATGTTCCTTGAAGAAGACTGTGGTTAGAAGAATCAAGAAGTCAGGCTTGTACAATGGAAGCCGAAGAAGCCAGCTAACCGCTCGCGGGAGAAGGGGAGCTCGCCCACTGTCTTTTCTTGGTCTCCCTCTCGTCTCATGTCTCTCTTCCAGCAGCTGGAATCTATACCTTGATCACCTCCAATCAGGATTGATCTGTACCTCATGGAACTACCAACCGAGGTGTTAATTATACCTTGTGTATGCGGGCAATGCCCACCCACTGATCCCTCTACTATGTGGACCTCCTCCTCTGAACTTTCCGACATTTGGTTCTCCTCTTCTGATCCATTCTTCGATGTCTTGTTCCCATCTCTCTTTCCTCTCCAACTTCCCCCTCCACCATCTCCTCCATCCTGCTATGTGATCTCCACTGATCTCCAAAAAAAATGTCAAACTTGAAATAGAGATTTCGGTGGAAGATTATGCTATCTTGTCGCCATCATCCTCCCAAGGGCACGAGTCCCCTGCTCCTTCCTTTCCACTAGATTTCATTTCTCCTAGGTTAGACGTAGGGTCCGTCGAGTCTAGGGAAGTAGAGTCTGTCAGGTCTAGAGAAGTAGGGTCTTGTTCTAGGTCGTCCAATCCTTCCAAGCCTGAGCCACGCTCGCTTGCACGTCATTCCAAATTCATTCCTGATAGGTTCTTGTAGGATTTAACTTAGCAATGCCATGCTCTTCTGAAGTGCCCGGAGTTTTTCGCCACGGCAATTGTGATAGAAGATGATGAGGAGCAAGACGGGGTGTGGAGCGACGATGGACTAGGTGTTTATGAAGTCCTGGATGAAAAAGACCCAATTGATGATGAGGATAGCAACGTAGATGACACCGCCGATTTGTATGCGCAAGGATTAAAGAGATTCGATGAGCCATCATCGGCGGTGGATGAACCTACGAAGGAAATAAATTTAGGAACTGAATAAGACTCAAGGCCCATTATTATTGTCGCTAATCTCCCTTCGCAAGTAGAAGAAGATCTAATCAAAGTTCTGAGAGAGTATAGCGATTCTTTTGCCTGGTCTTGTGAGGACATGCCGGGTCTTGACCCCTTCTTAGTGGAACACCGGCTTGTACTTAAACCAGGGGCAACACCCGTAAAACAAAGGTCAAGATGATTTCACCCCCACATGGCCTTAAGGATTAAAGAAGAGGTCGATAAATTGTACAAGGCCAGATTCATTAGAGTCATTTTATATCCCCAGTGGGTGGCAAACATAGTCCCTGTCATCAAGAAGGATGGAAAAGTGCGTATTTGCATTGATTTCAGGGATCTTAACAAAGCATGTCCCAAAGATGATTTCCCGCTGCCTCACATAGATGTCTTGATGGATAACACCGCCGGGTACGAAGCTTTATCATTCATGGATGGTTATTCATATTATAATCAGATCCGTCTCGCTCCCGAAGATCAAGAGAAAACCTCCTTCACCATGCCCTAGGGCACGTATTGTTACGTGGTTATGCCGTTCGGTCTGAAGAATGCGGGTGCCACCTATCAAAGGGTGATGATGGCTATCTTCCATGACATGATGCATATCTATATGGAAGCTTACGTGGATGAAATCTTGGTGAATTCGAGAACCAAAGAAGAACACCCCGCTATTCTGGATAAGGTGCTGCAGAGAGCTAGGGAGTACAAGCTGAAAATGAATCCAAAGAAGTGTGTTTTCGGAGTTTCTTCAGGGAAGCTGCTAGGCTTTATAGTTAGCAAACGGGGGATCCAGATTGATCCTAATAAAGTAAAGGCCGTCATAGACATGCCTCCGCCTAAGAATATTACAGAACTTCGAGGATTGATTAGTAGATTGTAATTCATCAGGAGATTCATATCCCAACATTCTCAGAGGTGCCGCCCGTTTTATGAATTACTAAAGGCGGGGGTCAAGTTCGAATAGAATCAAGATTGCCAAAAGGCTTATGAGGATCTAAAGGAATATCTTACTAATCCCCCAGTTCTACAACCTCCTGTCCCTGGGAAACCCCTAATCCTATACATCTCGGTCATTGAGGACTCCTTAGGGGCGGTTTTAGCACAAGTAGACGATGAAGGGAAAGAGCGGGCAGCTTATTACCTCTCCAGGTTGTTTAACCCGGCAGAAGCCAAATACACCGCTATGGAGAAGACTTGTGCCGCCTTAGTGTGGGTAGCTCAGAAGCTTAAGCATTACTTCCTAGCCCACCCAGTTAGGTTGATCTCTAGAATGGACCCAATTCGTTATCTTCTAGAAAAGCCTATCCTTTCTAGTAGGTTAGCTCGCTGGCAGAGCTTCCTCTCTTAGTTCTATATCACCTTCATCGTTCAGAAGGCAGTCAAAGGATATGCCATCGCTGAGCATCTTGCCCATCTTCCCATTCGTCACACCGACTCTATTCAAGATGAGCTCCCTGATGAGCATCTCTCTGTCCTTGCTCATCATCCCTTCTGGTATCTACACTTCGACGGTGCACTCAACTCTCAGGGCCGAGGGATAGGCGCCGTTCTGCTCACTCCAGAAGGGGTGACGATTCCCTTTGCTTATCAATTCCGATTTCCTGCTACTAATAACATCGCCAAGTATGAGGCTCTCCTAGCTGGATTGAAGCACGCCTATCTCTTGGGCACGCGCTACTTGAATATCATAGGGGACTCTCAGCTCGTCTTGCGGTAGGTGTTGTCCACTTACCGCACTCATGACCCTAAGCTCAAGCCATATCAAGACTTGGCCATGCTCCTTGCTAGGCAATTTCGTAAGTTGTGTTGTGTCCCTGAGGTCATTTGAGTCATTTTGTGGTCACATGGGTCATTCGACATCACTCTATAGTCATATGAGTTTTGTGTATTCTTGGTTTTGATAATGGCTTAACACTATTAGTCATTGTTCTTTTCCACTATCTTATGACTGACATATGTGATGTTTTGTTCATGACAGATATGCACATGAAAGCTCAATGTTGTGCCCTCGCACGCGGATCGACCTGCGCGGTCAGGTCGCGGGGATCGACCTGCCCGGTCAGGTCACGGGGGTCAAGGGGGCAGCGCCCCTTGCGGGGGTTTCCGGGGGCGAAGCCCCCGGAATAAAATTTGGCTTGAAGACTCAGTAAGAAAACTTCAAGACAATCAAGGTCGATGCCACAAACATGAACGGGCGGCTAACGGACTCAAGCGACGGAGCTGGTGCAGCCAACGGACCGAACCGGGGTGACCCGGGCTCTGCCCAGCTGGCGGTCGACCGCCAGCACAGGGGCGGTCGACCGCCCCAGCCAGGGACCGCCCAGCTGCAGGTCTGGCAGCTGGCGATCGACCGCCAGCCAGTGGCGGTCGACCGATTTTCCCAGGGATCGCCCGGTTGTATGTGTTTCAGTGGCGGTCGACCGCCAGGAGTCTTAGGTCGACCGCCAGCCCCGATGCAGCCTTGTTTGACCTCGAAATCCACCTCGTGGCTAGCCTCTTTCCATGGATTTGTTTAATCAAATCTTACCTAATCTTCCATGATTTGTGGATCTGGTCTAGGGGGCATCTATGGACCATTCAAGGGTTATAAAACCAACACTTGAGGGGATGGAAAACCTAATGCTTCAAGGGGTTACAAGGGTGGCTGCAAGGGAGGTTGCAAGAGAGCTTGGAGACGAGCTACTGTTCACGTGAAAAGTAGTTCGTGAAGGTGTTCTTCATCCAATCAAAGGGGAATCAAGCTCAAATCAAAGTCAGCAATCTTCAAGGAAGATTATATCAAAGCAAGGCTATCAAAGTGATCCAAGGAAGCCGGTTTGATTCAAGTTCTTCAAGGGAAATCATCTTCATCCATTCAAGTTCCTTCAAGTTCATTCAAGGTGATATTTCAAGCATTCAAACTCCTAGAAGCTCAAGAAGCAATCAAGATTCAAGGTAGCTTCATCATCTCCTTCATTCATTCAAAGAAGTTCAAAGAGAAGATCAAGAGAGAAGAATTGAAGGAAGAGGTACTGTTCACGTGAACAGTACTCCGTGAAGAACATTCATCCAATCAAGGGTGAATCAAGAAGATTGAGTTGAAGCCAAGAGGAGCCTTGTTGCTGATCAACATTTCATACAAGGGCCAATTCATTTTCACTCATAACTCAATCTCTTGTTTTAGTTCCTTCACATTTGTTTCATTTTCATTATTGTTAAACATTGAAAGTGTGATTCATCCCTACCGGTGGTTAGTAGGAAGGCAATTGGAGGGTGTTCCAATTTGCAGTTGACGTTCCTACCAGGTGGTGAGTAGGAAGGCAATAGGTAGTTTCCGATTTGCGGTTTGGTGCGCTGCACAAGTGAAGCCTCACCGGGTTTTGGTGAGGGGTGGACGTAGGGCTGAGGATTCAGTCCGAACCACCTTAAAAATCCTGTCTAGCGTGGTTTGCTTGTGTGATTGAATCGTTCTAGGTGCATGCTTAGGATCGAATTATTATATATCTTGCTTATCTTGCTAAGTGAATCATAGCATACTTGGAAGCTAGTTTCTATTCCGCTATAATTCATTTTAACTAGCTGTTTAGAGGGCCGCATTACGAAAAGTGGGGCTGATCTATTCACCCCTCCCCTCTAGATCCGCTGTCCACTACACAACAAGTGGTATCAGAGCCTAATCTCTCATTATGGGGTCTAACGACCTTGAGGGAAATGGTGGATCAGCGTCCAAGGGTTTTCTACCCGAAGGACATGCTGTGAATAGGCCTCCTTATTTCACTGGATCTAATTATCCCTATTGGAAACATCGTATGCAGGTGTTCATTCGCGCCCAAGACTACGAACTTTGGCGAGTGATCAGCAAAGGTCCGTATGAGCTTACGGATAATGAGGACTTATGGACCAAAGAACAGATAAGGCAATCCACTGTCAACTGGAATGCTAAACACATCATGCAATGCTTACTCCATCCAGTAGAATTCTCAAGAGTGGCTACCTGCGCATCTGTAAAACTAATGTGGGATAAGTTAGAGGTAATCTACGAAGGAACGTCTCAGGTACGAGAAACAAAAGCCAACATTTTAGTTTCTGAATATGAAATGTTCCGCATGAAGCCTGATGAATCAATTCAAGATATGTATGCTCGATTAACTGTGCTTACTAACAGTTTGACTGATTTGGGAAAGAAATATTCAGAACAGGAAATTGTAAGAAAGATTCTCAGATCACTGACTCCAGAATGGCACACAAAGGCTACCGTGGTTGAAGAATCAAGAGATCTCGCAACTACCAAGGTAGATGAACTCATTGGGTCATTGATGACCTATGAAATCAACCTTAAGAACAAAGAGGCTGAGGCACCAAAGAAAAAGTCTTTATCTCTTAAAGCAGGATCTAGCCGTCAAAGCTTCTCCGATGAAAGTGAGGATTCAGCTAGTGAGCGAGATGAGGATGACGTGGCCATGCTTACACGTAAGTTTGGAAAATTTCTGAGAAAGGAAGGTAAGAGGTTCTTGAGAGGAAGATCTAAGGTGAGAAATGGTTTCAAAACTAATTCTGAAAATTTTAAGAAACCTGACAAAATCATTTGTTACTCTTGCAATAAACCAGGGCATTACAAGACTGATTGTCCTGACAGACTCAAAAAGGCTGACAAATGGAAGGGCAAGAAGAAGAACAAGGCCATGGTGTCCACTTGGAGTGACGAGGAAGAAAGTGATGATGAAACCAGCTCCTCGGACAAGGAAAGAGGAGATCTTTGCCTTATGGCCAAAGGTGATGAAGAAACCGAGGTAACTTCTCCATTTGAAGATTATACTGTTGATGATTGGGAGGAAGCATATATACAATTGATGAAAAAATATAACATGTACAAAAAGAAAAATAAATCATTGAAAAAGAAAATCAATTCTTTTGTGCATGATCATGAAACCAATCATAAGAATGCTATACTTGAGACTGAAATTGAAGATCTTAAGAAAATGATTGAAAATTTGGAGGAAGGAAGAAAATAAATGGCTGACTTGGAAATTCAAAATGAAGACTTGAGAAATGAAATTGATAGCATGAAACTCAAAATGAAAACCTATGAAAAGGATAGCAAACTGAGCAATGAGAAATATGAAGCTGTCAAACAAGTTAACATTCAACTTTTGCAAAACATTGAAAACATAGAAAAAGAGTTGAAGGATAAACAACAGTCCTTAGAAAAATTTGGGGATGGAAGAGAAAACCTAGATGCATTACTAGGTACTAGAATGAATTTCAACAAGGAAGGGTTGGGTTTTGAACCAACAAACAAAAGGCCAATTGGGCTCAAAACTGTCACATTTGTTTCATCTTCCGAAGCCTCCATCTCGAACACAACTCCCACACAAAATCAGCAAAAACAAAAGGAGAAAGGGAAAGAAAAGATTGAAGAGGCAATCACCAAAACCCCCAAGAAAACTACCCAAAAGCCTAAGAAAGGCCAATCTTCCCAGCAGCATAGGTCAACACATTCTTGGCCTTTACCTGCTCAGCCTTCTAGGTATCACTATAACTGGGGTGCTCCATCACTTAGGCCAACACCACCTCACTTGTGGGGTAATTGTGATTTATGTGTGCACCAATCCCCTAGGTGGCAAAACAATCATTTTCAATCTAAAACCAGCCAACGGCCTCAATGGTTTAAGCAGCAAACCTTTTCAAACTTTCACAAAGTTCAACAAAGAACCTCCAAACAAAAAATGAATGTCAAAGTTGAAAAGAAAATTCCTGCATTAAGCAATGAAAACATGAATGCTAGAAAGGTTTGGATTCCGAAAGAGATGGTATCATGTTTTGAAAACTTGAAGAAGTTGGTGGGACCCAAGTTTTGCTGGGTTCCAAACCCCATTGCTTAATTCTTTGTGCAGGAATGTCTTGCAGCCATGCATAATAGGTGGTACCTTGATAGCGGCTGTTCAAGACACATGACTGGAGACAAATCAAAATTTTGTCTCCTGGAGGAAAAGGAAGGAGGACACGTCACATTTGGAGGGAACAACAAAGGAAAAATCATTGGAACAGGTAATGTAGGTAAGAACCTCTCCAACTCCATTTGTAACGTGTTGTTAGTTGAAGGTTTGAAATATAACCTACTAAGCATAAGTCAATTATGTGATAAAGGTCACAAAGTATTATTTGATTCTCTTGAATGTAAGATCCTTGAACCAAAATCTCACAAGGTAAAATTTTCTTGTAAGAGAGTCAACAATGTTTACATGATTGACTTAGATGATCCTGCTCATGCAAATCTTTGTCTTGCTGCACCAAAATCTGAACTTGCATGGTTATGGCATCGTAGACTAGGACATGCTAGCTACAATGTTCTACATAAATTGTTAAAGCATTCAATGGTGAAAGGTTTGCCTGAATTATCTTTTAAACAAGAAAACAAGTTGTGTGATGCATGTGCCCTTGGTAAACAAACTAGAAAATCCTTCAAGGCTAGATCCTCATATTTATCTTCCAAATCACTCGAGCTAATTCATATGGACTTGTTTGGTCCAACCAGAACTGCTAGTTTAAGTGGTAAAAAATATGGATATGTCTTGGTGGATGATTTCTCTAGGTTCACATGGGTTTTCTTCCTCACACACAAAAATGATGCTTTTAATGAGTTTCAGGCACTCTATTTGAAGATAAAGCAGGACGGTGAGTTTAAAATTTCCAACATTCAATCTGATCATGGTGGTGAATTTGAGAATACTGATTTCTATAATCTTTGCAGGTCAGAAGGCATTTCACACCGATTCTCTTCACCAAGAACCCCCGAGCAAAATGGGATTGTTGAAAGAAGGAATCGAACACTCATAGAGATGGCAAGGACAATGCTCGCCGAACGGCAACTTCCAAGGAAGTTTTGGGCCGAAGCGGTAAATACGGCGTGTTACATTATCAACCGGTCAATGGTAAGGTCTCACACCAAAAAGACTCCCTATGAGTTGCTCAAAGGTAAAATGCCCTCTCTGCATCATATCAAAGTTTTTGGTTCAAAATGCTTCATTCACAATAATGACAAAAGAGATTTAGATAAATTCGAGCCCAAGAGCGATGAAGGTATATTTCTCGGATATTCTGATAGATCTAGGGCATATAGAATTTATAACATTAAAAGTCAAACTGTGGAAGAATCACCCCACGTTTCCTTTGATGAATATCATGATTCTAATAATGATAACTCTTGCAGGAAAAACGATGAAGATGGGGAATTCCTAAGCATAAAAGACAAGAGTGATCCTCCACAAGAAGAAATAAAAGAAGATGGTGACCGAGCTGAATCAAGCAGTGCAAGGAATCAAGCTCCAGGAGAAGGTAACGATTCTACAAACATTAAAATCCTTAAGGATCATCCCTTGGAGAATGTCCTTGGCAGCTTGAATGAACCACCTAGAACAATGTCACATTTTAAAATTGTGGAAGAATTAGATCAACTTGCTCTTGTCTCGCAGCATGAACCCAAAAACATTGATGATGCTTTAAAAGATGAAAACTGGATAAATTCCATGCAAGAAGAGTTAAACCAGTTTGAAAGAAACCAAGTTTGGCATCTTGTTCCTAGACCATCATCACAATCTGTCATAGGCACTAAATGGGTCTTTAGGAACAAACTAAGTGAGGATGGCAAGATAATACGAAACAAAGCTAGATTGGTGGCTCAAGGGTATAACCAAGAGTTTGGGGTCGACTTTGATGAATCTTATGCCCCAGTTGCTAGACTCGAAGCCATCAGAATTTTACTTGCCTTTGCATGCTCCCTTAGAATAAAGCTCTATCAAATGGATGTCAAAAGTGCTTTCTTGAATGGCTTGATCAAAGAAGAAGTCTATGTTGAGCAGCCCCCTGGCTGCAGCCCCCTGGCTTTGAGAACTCTAACAATGCAGATTTTGTATACAAGCTAGACAGGGCGCTTTATGGACTTAAGCAAGCACCAAGAGCTTGGTACGAAAGGCTAAGCTCATTCCTCATTGAAAAAGGGTACACACGAGGTAAGGTAGATCAAACACTCTTCACCAAGAAGCAAGGTAAGAACATCTTGATTATTCAAATTTATGTTGATGACATTGTGTTTGGTTCTACAAAATCTGAAATGTGTGAGGAATTTGCTAACCTCATGACTAGTGAATTCGAGATGAGCCTAATGGGAGAACTTCAATTCTTTCTCGGTTTGCAGGTCAACCAAGGAGAAGACGGATGCTTCATAAATCAAGCCAAATACATTAAGGAGCTGTTGAAAAGATTTGACATGGCAAACAGCAAAATCATTGCAACTCCTATGAGCACCTCAACTTCACTGGATTCGGATGAAAATGGTAAATTGGTGGATGCAAAGGTCTATAGAGGTATGATTGGTTCTTTGCTTTACTTGACTGCATCCCGACCAGATATCCAGTTTAGTGTTTGCCTTTGTGCTAGATTTCAAGCTAGTCCAAGAGAATCCCATTTGACTGCCGTCAAACGTATCCTTCGATATCTTGCCGGCACTCAAGATTTGGGATTGTGGTATCCGTCATCATGTGATTTATCTCTTATATCTTATTCTGATGCGGACTACGCTGGATGCAAGCTGGATCGCAAGAGTACTAGTGGCTATTGCCAGTTTCTAGGCGGGTGTTTAGTTTCTTGGGCCTCTAAGAAACAACACTCGGTTGCCCTCTCAACCACGGAGGCAGAATATGTTGCTGCGGGGAGCTGTGGCACCCAAGTGTTGTGGATTAAACACCAACTCCAAGACTACTTGGTGGATCTTGGTTGTGTCCCGATTTTGTGTGATAATACTAGTGCTATCAACCTTGCTAAAAATCCAGTCCAGCACTCTAGGACTAAGCATATTGAGATTAGGCATCACTTCATTAGAGATGAGATCGGTAAGAAAAACTTTGAACTGCATTTTGTTGATACATTGAATCAGATTGCTGATATCTTTACCAAGCCCTTGTGTAATGACAGGTTTTCAACACTCAGAAGGGAGCTTGGTCTTTGCCGACCTCAGGCCAACAAACCTTGATATGATAATCTTGTTTCATTTAGTTGTGTGTTGTTGCATTTGCCCATGCATTGTTTATATGTCATCTTGCATATGGTGTCGCATTGCATGTAGATGCATAATAATGAATTGAGTTCATGTTCATAATGCATTATACGGTTTGTGTTGCATATGGTGTCACATAGCATCATTCTCGCATGGCAATGGTATATCAAATGTTGATGTATGGCAGGGCAAGTTATGCTTGTCACGAAGCACTCAATATGCGTGAGGTTTCACCTCCGCCAAGTACCATGCGTCAATGTCGCATATAGGCCATATAGTAAGGGGGAGTTGTCCTTGTGCAGCATTCATGCATATGCTTCAAATTCATTCTGTTGTATTTAATAAGTGTACAACCAAGTGTTGGGTCATGCACATCATTTCTGCCAAATTCATGACAACCCCTGCATGTTTCAGGTCATTCTCCTCTTGACTGTTATCATTACATGAGCTTACAAACATCACTCCTTCGTGCATCCATTGCATATCCTTAGGGGGAGTTTTGTTGAATCTCTTAACCTCTCGCAATCTACTTTTCTTGGCTCACAGTCTTAATCTGAGCTCATGAGACTAGCGAATATATGGTGTAAGAGCTTTCTATTATGTGCCTTGATGATTGTTCATTCAATGACAATGGTTCAGATTTAATGATTTCCTTGAAGTTCTGATATTTCTTTTGAAATCATCTATGTTATGTGGATTTAATAGACCTTAACTAACGATTACATATTGTGCTTTGCATGACTATCCTGAAATCTGAAAATCCAGACTTTATGGCAATCTTGGTGATACTCTAGAGTTTAGTATTGTTTCTAAACATCTTGATGCACTGGAATTCCTGAAAATCATTCTGACAGAGCAATGATATTGTTGCACGGAGAAACATGTCATGTCATCAAATCAAGTGACAAATGCATATGTCATGATGTGCCCCTGTTATCTCTGTCTTAAAACTTTTGGACTCTAGGCAGAGCAATGGCATACTTGCTGAGAAACATATCTTCTCATCAATGAAATGAGTTTGGATATGTCATGACGTGACTTTGCTATCTCTGTTCATCTTGCAGCATGACAGTCAGTCTTGCCAAATACCTAGGAATACTGGCGTCTAAACAACGTGTATTCTTACGGCTAGGAGGCGTGTACTCGACTTGATTGCTCGTACAATATGAGTCATGTGCCTTCAAATTCAAAAGATATTGGAAATCAAAATATGAAACCTCTTGCTTCAATCATATAATTCCATGCTTTAGTCATGATTGTTTAGCCTCAATACTAGTTCTTGTGTTCTTCCCTTAGTAGTTATTTAATATGGATATATAAGACAAAGGACGGTTAAACACTGCCATGATATGCACCTTTGGTTCATTTCTATTAAATCTTGGATGTAGCTGCTTTTCGAACTCTTTTGATGATCTCGGATTTCATTAGCTTTGAACCATCTATGTTGCTTATGGCATGCTTCAGTTTTGCATATAATGGCTTGCTCTTCCCTCCTTTCAGCTATGGTCTCCCAAACTTTCTCCTTTATCACTCCTTTTTGCTGTTGGTAAAGGGGGAGAATTCTTTGTGTGAGTCCTTCGTCAGAGCTAGCCACGAGCTATGCTTTAAGTGTTGTCAACGGGGGGGAGTGCATTGAGGATAAGGGAGAGTCCAAGGGAGAGAACCTTTGTGTGCTCATTTGTGTATGTGCTGGGGTTTGCATAATTTCATCACATTCTTATGTCATATGTGTATTCACATGTTTACTTCATGGATCTTGAGCTGCACATGTCACATAGCATAGCATTCATATCTGCATTCATATCTGCATTCACATGCTACTATCATGAATCTTGAGCTGCATATATTGCATTTGTTATAACTTGTGCCTTTTTAGACATTCATATCACCTAATGAATCACAGAGTTGCCATCATCAAAAAGGGGGAGAATGTTGTGTCCCTGAGATCATTTGAGTCATTCTGTGGTCACATGGGTCATTCGACATCACTCTATAGTCATATGAGTTTTGTGTATTCTTGGTTTTGATAATGGCTTAACACTATTAGTCATTGTTCTTTTCCACTATCTTATGACTGACATATGTGATGTTTTGTTCATGACAGATATGCACATGAAAGCTTAATGTTGCGCCCTCGCACGCGGATCGACCTGCGCGGTCAAGTCGCGGGGATCGACCTGCCCGGTCAGGTCGCGGGGGTCAAGGGGGCAGCGCCCCTTGCGGGGGTTTCCGGGGGCGAAGCCCCCGGAACAAAATTTGGCTTGAAGACTCAGTAATAAAACTTCAAGACAATCAAGGTCGATGCCACAAACATGAACGGGCGGCTAACGGACTCAAGCGACGGAGCTGGTGCGGCCAACGGACCGAACCGGGGTGACCCGGGCTCTGCCCAGCTGGCGGTCGACCGCCAGCATAGGGGCGATCGACCGCCCCAGCCAGGGACCGCCCAGCTGTAGGTCTGGCAGCTGGCGATCGACCGCCAGCCAGTGGCGGTCGACCGGTTTTCCCAGGGATCTCCCGGTTGTATGTGTTTCAGTGGCGGTCGACCGCCAGGAGTCTTAGGTCGACCGCCAGCCCCGATGCAGCCTTGTTTGACCTCGAAATCCACCTCGTGGCTAGCCTCTTTCCATGGATTTGTTTAATCAAATCTTACCTAATCTTCCATGATTTGTGGATCTGGTCTAGGGGGCATCTATGGACCATTCAAGGGTTATAAAACCAACACTTGAGGGGATGGAAAACCTAATGCTTCAAGGGGTTACAAGGGTGGCTACAAGGGAGGTTGCAAGAGAGCTTGGAGACGAGCTACTGTTCACGTGAACAGTAGTTCGTGAAGGTGTTCTTCATCCAATCAAAGGGGAATCAAGCTCAAATCAAAGCCAGCAATCTTCAAGGAAGATTACATCAAAGTAAGGCTATCAAAGTGATCCAAGGAAGCCGGTTTGATTCAAGTTCTACAAGGGAAATCATCTTCATCCATTCAAGTTCCTTCAAGTTCATTCAAGGTGATATTTCAAGCATTCAAACTCCTAGAAGCTCAAGAAGCAATCAAGATTCAAGGTAGCTTCATCATCTCCTTCATTCATTCAAAGAAGTTCAAAGAGAAGATCAAGAGAGAAGAATTGAAGGAAGAGGTACTGTTCACGTGAACAGTACTCCGTGAAGAACATTCATCCAATCAAGGGTGAATCAAGAAGATTGAGTTGAAGCCAAGAGGAGCCTTGTTGCTGATCAACATTTCATACAAGGGCCAATTCATTTTCACTCATAACTCAATCTCTTGTTTTAGTTCCTTCACATTTGTTTCATTTTCATTATTGTTAAACATTGAAAGTGTGATTCATCCCTACCGGTGGTTAGTAGGAAGGTAATTGGAGGGTGTTCCAATTTGCAGTTGACGTCCCTACCAGGTGGTGAGTAGGAAGGCAATCGGTAATTTCCGATTTGCGGTTTGGTGCGCTGCACAAGTGAAGCCTCACCGGGTTTTGGTGAAGGGTGGACGTAGGGCTGAGGATTCAGTCCGAACCACCTTAAAAATCCTATCTAGCGTGGTTTGCTTGTGTGATTGAATTGTTCTAGGTGCATGCTTAGGATCGAATTATTATATATCTTGCTTATCTTGCTAAGTGAATTATAGCATACTTGGAAGCTAGTTTCTATTCCGCTGTAATTCATTTTAACTAGCTGTTTAGAGGGCCGCATTGCGAAAAGTGGGGCTGATCTATTCACCCCTCCCCTCTAGATCCGCTGTCCACTACACAACAAGTTGATCTATATCCACACTCCTCGATCTCAGAACATTCTCGCTGATGCTCTAGCATCACTTGCTTCCTCTCTATCTTTCCCTTACGGTCGGAGTACTGAGACTGTCGTCGTTCAGAGACTGGACAAACCCTCTCTTCAGGATCCTTGGTACGCCAACCTTAGGAAGACTGTAGAGGCAAGGGCTAAGAAGGAAGATCTTAAGGAAGTATCTTTGACGGAATTAGAAGAGATCTTGGAGGAAGAACAGTTGCCCTGGTATTACAAAATTGAGTTGTATTGTAAAGATGGATCGTTCCCGGAAGGGGCAAACGCCGAGTAGCTCAAAGCAATAAAGAGATCCACCTCAAGGTATACTATCGTTGCAGGAGAACTATATAGGCGCGCTACCAATGGGATGCTCAGATGACGATGAAGCTTGGAAGGTGGCTGAAGCAGCCCATTCTACTGAGTGTGGAGGTCATGTCAATGGCCAAGATCTAGCAAAGAAGATCCTTAGGCAGGGTTATTATTGGCCCACTCTAGAGGAAGATTACTCCCTCTATGTCCGGAGGTGTCTTAAATGCCAACTCCACGCTGATAAGATTCATGCTCCAGTGATAAGTGTTATATTTTACATCATAATTTATATCACATCCATCATCTTTGAGCATTAAATAGATAAAGTTGTGCAACATGAGCATTCATTACATTCTCACACATTATTTGAGTCTTCGTGCATTTTATCATCTTTTTGAGCTTAAAAGACCATGTGAGAAATATTTAAATATTTGTACAAATATTTTGGAATTAAATAGATTGATATTTTAATTTTTAGGAAACAACGACAGCTTCAAGGGCGCGTATTCAGTAAGAAGCGATAGCTCCAAGGGCGTCAATTCATTTGAAAAAAAAGAAAGTGAAAAAAGAAAAAAGAATTAGCGCCCAAGATGCAGTCGCTAATTATTGAAAGAACACCCATATGAACAGTCATCAATTCTTATTTTACGAAAAACAAATAAGGAAATAAGGAAACAATGCCCGAGTGAAGAGGCGCTACATCAAGAAATAACGCCCCAGTTTAGGTCGCTATTCAAAGTTGAACCAGAAATGGCAACTACAGTTTCCCGATCGAAGTCTCCTTCCAATTTTCAAGCTTATCCAAGCCATATTCAAGGAAAGGAGGACTCCAAGGATGGAAAGAAGTCTAAATGGATCAAGTTGCATTGTTGGAAACTGATTTTTGGATGAAATTGGGAACCCACGATCGTGGAAGAGTTCTAAACCCTATAAATAGGATGCTGTGTTCGGCCATGGGGAGATAACCAGTTGGAGGTCTGCCGTAGGGATTGGTTTTGAAGCTTTTCCTTTCATCTTTTGCAGTTAAGTTCTTCTTCAAAGTTTTTTGTTTTTTAATCTTCTACAAATTCTTCTTCTTCATCTTCTTCTAATTCTCCACCGTTTTTAATCTATTCTCAGCTTTTCAAGCATCTATCTTTGCATTTTTACTGTTCATCCAATTTTTATAAACTCTATTCTTTATCATTTTTCTGCCCCTTCTGATCCTCATCTCTCTCTGTGTTCTTCACAAAAGTTGTGCATTTTTTAAAGTTTTTCAACTTCTTCTTCTACCACTTTTTCCAAATCGTCACCGTTTTCAAGTTACAAACAGATTTTCAAAGTTCAATTTTTTTAGGTTTACTGTTCATCCGCACGGCTACTCTCTGATTTTTCATGTTTCTCTCCATCTTCCTCTCGTTATTTGCTTCTGAGTTCTTCATCATTTTTCTTATTCTCTTCGCTCTCTACAACTTTCATTTCTTCCACTTTCTCTAAATCTCATTAGTTTTTAAGTTATTCCTTTTCCAATCTCTCTCTATTTTCAACTTCAATTTTTTCACTGTGTTTTCTATTTTATCACCCACCGTAGCCATCTCTCTTCCTCTCTTTTCACAGCACACATGTTTTTTTTTTAATTTTATTCTTCTTCCTCCACCTTTTCCTCTCCCTCTCCTATATTTCATCCACACATCCCTTTGGCGGATTCTCTTCCAATCGGTCCTCTCACGGCGTCGACATCCAAGGCGGGGTGATACACTCAAAGGCTCGGCAAGGAGTTGACGGCGTTCTTCATCCTATTGGTTTACAATTTCTTTTCTCTTCTTTTATTTTACAAGTTGTAATTTTAGTTTTCATATACATTGTACTTGCCACCTCTCATAGCAATAAAGTTGATCTTTGTGAAATTGTATTTATCTTTCTATCTCCTCCAAATTTCTCTACT
The DNA here is from genome assembly GCA_022559845.1 of Amorphophallus konjac. Lineage (NCBI taxonomy): Eukaryota > Viridiplantae > Streptophyta > Magnoliopsida > Alismatales > Araceae > Amorphophallus > Amorphophallus konjac. The sequence goes on from CM040119.1 coordinate 163,530,268, forward strand.
TAAACTCTCTCATATTCTTTAAATAATTTTCATGCAATTTATCTTTCCTTAGATTAATCACACTCAAAAATTTGGTTTTCAAAGTATAAGGTGTTTTTCCAACTTGTTCTATAAAGATTATTCCTCCTCGTGGGATCGACTCCGCTTACCACTGTATATTTAATTTTTCTAATCTTTTAAAGTGAGTGAGTGTGAATATTTTGAAATTGTAGCACGGCTTTCTTAACGACACTAGTCAGTACACATCAATTTTTGACGCTGTTGTCGGGGAGGAAATTAATTTTTATGTTGGGAAATTCCTTGTGTTTGATTTGTATATAGTTTTACTTATTTTTCTATTTTTTATTTTGCAGGAAATATTAAAAAAATTCATAAAATCAAAAAATTACAGAAATTCGGACCTGCATATTCCCAGGAAATAATCTGTCGCAGAAAACAAAAAATCAGAAATTCTGAGAAATTTAAGCGTCACTAAAGGTTAGTATACGTAGGAAAAGGTCCTTTTTTTTGAAATTCTGATAAATTCTAAAAAAAATTCTGAAAAATTCTTAAAAAATCCAAAATTCAGAAAACTCCAAAAACATGATTTTAGATTTTAATTTGCAGTAATTTTGCATATTGTTTGGTATTTTTAGTCGATAGTTTCTTTTCTTTAAATTTCTTTTTCTATAAATTCAAAAAAAATCTATAAAATTCTCTAAAAATTAAAAAACCAGAAAATAGAAAATAGAAAAAATTTATTTCATGCTAGCATATCTTCATCTTAATTGCATTATTTTCATGCAGTTGACATTTTAGTTGATTTCTTATTCACTTGCATCATTATTTGAAAAAAAAATTCTCTTCTCATCTATTTCCCCTTCTTAAAGGGCATTAGGATCTTGACACCCCTCTTGGATTTGGAAGGACACTCCATTGGGTATTCCGTCTCTTTGGACTTGAAATTTTATTTCTAAGACCTTCATAAGTCCCCGCACCCGTGGATTCCCTCACGGACGCCGGGCAGGTTGTACCACGAAGCACCTTGGAGTTAGAGTGCCCTTAGAAGGTTTTCCATAAAAAAAAAAAATCATCATTCTTGCATTCATATAGTTAATCCTTACATTTGCATAGTCTAGTTAACCCATAACCCATTCATATAGGAATTCATTACATTTTGAAAAAATCATCATTACCTTTTGGGCCCTTTACATTGCATGCAAGGTAGGAGATCCCACCACCCACATTTGATAGGACCCACTAGTGAAATTGAAAGGTTAGTGCGTTCTAGACCACAACTTCAACCTAACCTCATGGAGAATCAAAATCAAAACCAACAAATGTAACAAGTCCCTAAGCAAATGAAGGACTACTTCATACCTAATCAATATCAACCGTCCTTCTATATTCAAGCACCTCAGAACCAGGCGGTTCATTATGAAATCAAATTAAGTACCATCCAAATGTTTCCATCCTTTTATGGCAATACCAATGAAGATCCATATAAACATCTAGATGAGTTTCTCCATATATGTTCAACTGTCAAAATTTAAAACTTCTCGGATGATGCCCTTAAGCTTACTCTCTTCCCATTCTCCCTTAAGGACAAAGCTAAATATTGGTTGGGAGCCTTGGGTAGAACAATTGACACATGGGGAGAGATGTAAAAAGAGTTCTTGAAGAAATTCTACCCCATTGGTAGAACTAATACCATGAGAAGGGCCATCACTGGATTTACACAAAATTCTGGAGAACAAATTCATGAGGCCTGGGACAGGTTGAAAGTTTTATTGAGAAAATATCCCCATCATGGCCTATCTAGATGGCAAATTGTGCAAGCATTTTATGAGGGATTAACGGAAAATTATAGACAAATGGTAGATGTCTCATGTGGGGGCTTTCATGAGTAAAAGTGATGATGGAGCCTATGATTTGTTTGAGATGTTAAGTGAAAATTCTATTAGTCATGCTTCACTTTCCTCCTATGAAAGGATGATTGGACCTTCCAAGAAGGGTGGGCTATATGAAATCAAAAGTCAAGGAGAGTTGGAGAATATGATGGATATTAATGCGCTTGCTCAAAAGTTGAATAAAGTGGACTTGTTGGCGCAAAAGATAGAGAAGGTAGATTTAGTGGCTCAAAAGCTAGATCAACTTTTGTCCATGAATAGACAAGAGTCCTCTCTTCCTTCTGCTCAGCCTCTCTCAGATTCAAACCTTCAAGAACTTTGTGCTTTATGTTCTAGCCCAAATCATGCTGTCATTGATTGCCCTACAGTAGCTCAACTTCCCCCATTTATTCAAGAACAAGTCTTTGCTGCTCAGGGTATCTCCAAGCCTAATTATGATCCATATTCTAATACATATAACCCAGGCTGGAGAAATCATCCAAATTTTTCTTGGAAATCGCAACAAGGCCCATCTACTCAAGACAATCCCCGTAAGACCCCGAATTATTTTATTGGATTTAATATATTTATTTAGCTCTTGTTAATTAAGAACTAAATTTCTATTGATTTAATAATTGAATTTCAGATTTATTAATATTTAATTCCTTAGAATTAGAATAGTGATAATTTCGACCACCTTGTAAAAATCCAGAAAAATGGTAAACAGATTAAGGTCGAGGTAGATAACAACTTTTCCTTCTGGCATTAGGCCATTGTAAATCCGTGGGAAGATCTATTTAGAGTTTAAACCCAAAAGTGCACACTTTTGACCCATACCTAACCCTTGGATTAAAACACGAAATTCGACCTCAATACTCAACCAAATGATCTGAAATCAGTGGCAAATGGAAGGCCACAATGTAAGGAACATTTACCCTCAATCAATTTGAGGTAAACCTAGCCCCAACACGTGCTGCCGACATAGTTTGGTCAAGTCAAAGATTTCGGCGCCGTTTCTAAACACGTAGCTTGCAGCAGCGAATACTCCCAACTCCGAAGGCTCCAGAAGCTTTATGAGGTATCAAAATGAAGCCCTACGAGTCTTCTTTCATTTGGCTGCTGTGGGGTTCACTGAAGTTTCAGATCTGGGGAGATCTAGCTCGAATTGTGGAGGTGGGTCAGCAGGCCGTTGGCTTCCCTTCATCCTTCTTTGATCCATCGATTGAGGTAGGAATTCTCAACCAAATTTTGATCATGAGTATAGCAAATTTTCCTCTCATCGAGCTTTATCCATTGGTGGCAAAAGCCCCAATTTTCATTAGGTATCCGTGGAGAAATCGAGCTTTTTGTGAGGTGCTGTCCAAGTGTTCTTCATTCTAGGGTTTGAGTTTTCTCTCTCCGATTTGAGGTAGGTGTAACAGACCAAACTCTAATTAATTTATATGATGTAATAAGCATGATATTAGCTTTCGTTTCACGTAGAAAGCCCTAAGTTTCATGAAGCATACTTATAGAATTTCTATTTATAGTAACAGCATGTTTTAGACCTAGTTCGATGTGTTCATCCGAAGTGATTTATAATTTTGAAGTATTAATCTTAATCCTCATGAACCATATCTTATATGGTTGGATTCACCATCGAAGTAGCTTTCATTTGAGCCAAGAAGCCCCAAATTCCATTCTGTATGTAGAGAGAATTTAACGTTTTAGTCACAGCATGTCAGAATTTGGGTTTCATGTGTTCTTGACTTAATAGATCTCGATTCCAGTAATTGATCATGCAATTGACCTGTAGACAGGTAGAGTTTTGTATTAGCTTTCCATTGATACCAAAATCCCCTTATTTGGAGCTCAATCCTAGTAGTTATTAACGTTTTAGTGCAACCCTAGCAATCACCTTGTTCCCGGCGTTCACCGGACGCGACAGGGATGACCGGAGACGACCCAGAGATGGGCGGTCTTACGATAGACCGTCCAACTCCAGCCCATATTTTGACCAATTTTGACCCTAGCATGCCCTTATATAAACGGTTTTTCAGGAACCACTCATCCCAGGATGAACGGTTCTTCAGGAACCACATATCTGGATGAAAGGTCCAGAATGGACCAATATACATGAACGGCCCCATACTGGGCCGCACATCCAGGGATGGGCGGCCATCTCTGGACCGCCCATACCCTTGGGCGGCCCTGACAGGACCGCCCATCCACTTGGGCGGCCCAGGGAGAACCACCCAAGTGCTAGACCCCCGTTCAGCCCCCGTTCAGCCCCCGTTAAGCCTGATAGTTGTGCGGTTCAAACCGAACCGTTTATCTACCCAGTAATTGACTTAGTAATATTATGATGCATCCATTTTAGTGTCATAATGACCATTTATAATTAGAAACCTATGGACGGCCCCGTAGGAACCGTCCATCTCCCTGTGTCACAGAGTGACCCCTGTTCGGCCCCGGAATGCCCAGTAAGATGTACGGTCCATATAGAACCGTTTATCCTTTCAGAGAGGGACTTAATACTTGTTCTAAGGCATTCATTTGCATATCATTAATGATAATTAGTGAAATAGAAACTCATTTAATAACTAATTAAATATGCAACTAAATTTATGATTATTGCTTGTTATTCGTGCTTACGCGACTTACGTGAACTCGTTATCATCTTAAATTACTTTTCTTGGCATCTTGGGTTAATATATAACCAAATCCCTATTAAATTGGCTTGGCATTAGGATTAATATGACTGTTTAGCTTGCTGATTAGCTGCTGTAGTACAGTGGAACAGCATGTTTAACTTTTCGACTTTGCACGAGCCGATTGGCCGATTAGCGTACTAGTCTCGGTTCTACCCCGGAAACTCTATCCGGTGGTCTTACCGTCATCTTGGAACATCATTATAATCATGATTAGAATCTGTTTAACACCAGCATACCTTGTTTTATGAGTTTAAACCGCTGGGTTAAGTCTTGGATCAAATCGGATGACCCGAGGCATGCGCGGTTAGTATTTGACCGCATAACCTCTTCGGCGGCCCGATCGTGACCGCATATCTTTATACGGCCCAGTATGGACCGTATATCTTGTTCTTGGGCCTCACTGTCTTTTAGACATGAGCGGCCCATATTGCACCGTTCTTACCTTAGAGCGGCCCACTGTCAGCCGTTCTTTTCTTGACTTCACGGGCTGAGTTTCAGTCCTGTTCCTGTACGTACGGTCCTGTATGAACCGTATATACCCATCGAGCGGCTCCGTTACGACCGCACATCTCTTGAAGATGAGTTTGACCGTGTTTTGTACTCTTGAATCCAAGGACAAGGTTAGTCCTTTAAATCTGAACTTATGGCAGAAATTCCTCTGATTAATTGGCCATTAAAATTGACTGAATGTCTGGACGGATGGGACGTTGGGTCCAGTAAATCAATGCCATCGCATCATAAGGGCCCGGTCTGGTCCTGGGGAGAGCGCCCGAAAGTTAGTGAGCCCATGGGATGTTAATGACAAGGTGGGGCATTGCACCGAAGTACTTGCTTGAGTGTTGGCGTCTATGACAAAAGTATCTTGTTACTTGTTACTTGATCATACTTGGTTAAATGTTTAAAATACTTGCTTGTTGGCCAATTCCTTACTACTATCTCTTGTTATATCTCTTGTTATATCTCCTGTTGTAAATTCTTGTATTTGTTATTCTTGTTAATCATTATCAATTATATATTTCTTGACCTTGCAAGATCTTGTTATTACCGTTGTTTCATTATATCATCATTACCTTTTCATTGCATTATCGTTTGTATCATGACATTTTGAAAATGTAATTAAACTGTTAATCACTTATACATGTCTGTTATTTCCTACTGAGCGTTAGCTCATAGTTGTGTTTCCCCCCTTTCCAGGCTCTTCAGGTGACGCGCTTACCGACGGGGAAGGGCAGGAGTGATGTCTTAAGTGTTTCAGTTCTAGTGTGTTAGTAGTGTGTTTATTGTTAGTTGTGATTGGAGAGCATATAGTTTCAGTTATGTTGTTGAGTCTTAGTGATTGTTATTCCACATTGTATTAAGTTGCCTTTGAGATTATTGTATCAGTTTGGGTGTTAAATGATCATTTAGTATTTCCTTTTCATAGCACTTGTGTATATTTAGATTAGTTCTCTCTCTTTCCTGCTTGCCTCTGACTGTACGTCCCGATATTTCCGCCTTGTTCGGGGCGTGACAGTTTAGTTGGTATCAGAGCCTAGATTTCACATTCCTAGGTTTTCTTAAGTTCTTAAGTTCTAGGTTTTCTAAGTTCTTGCATGGCATCCCAATAACCCGGTATATCAAAAGATGTTGTCCGAACGTTAGGCTACGCCTATCAGAAGGTCGCATACTTGCGCGAGTGGTCTTCGGACCGGTTATCTCCGCCAGGTACCAAGTTTTGGTTGTGTCAAGGTGCATTAGACCCCTAATCTTGTTAAAGTCTAGGACCTGACCTGGTGAGAATGGGTAGAAACTTGGGTTAAGTTCGTTTCTTAATCGTGTAATTAATTATCTTGAATTAACCTAAGTAATCTATTTCTCGTGTAGATGGCAGCTGATCGCACCGAATCGAGGAACCTGCAACGCACGGTTCAAGGCCTTACCCAGGCCCTTCAGCAAGTGGCTCAGGCAGGAGCGGCACCACATGGCACCGGTGATCTATACCGGAACTTCCGCAGGATGAATCCGCATAGATTCGCGGGTTCGACCGACCCCGACCAAGCCGAGCACTGGCTAGATGAGATGGGGAGAATATTTGAAGTTATGCAATGCACCAACCAGGAGCGTGTCCTTCTCTCGACATTTCAATTGGAGCGTGATGCACGTACTTGGTGGGATTCTATCAAGGCGACTCTCGGTGATCATCAGGTTACGTGGGAGGAGTTCGAGGAATTTTTCAACGGCAAGTATTTTTCTGACCGAGTGCAAGAGAAGAAGGCGGCAGAGTTCGCGGCCTTGAAGCAACGAGGTTTGTCCGTGGCAGAGTATGAGGCTCAATTTGCACGGCTTTCTCGATATGCTACACACCTTATTTCCACCGAGAAAATGAAGGCGAAGCATTTTCTAAACGGATTGAAGCTGCATTATATCAACCAACTAGCACCAATGGAGATTTCCACTTATTCCGATATGGTGAGAAAGGCTCAAGTTCTAGAGGATACCCTCGAAATGACGGAGAGAATCCGTGGAAGCGGTGCGAAGAAGGAACAACCTACGGGTTCCGGGAGTGTCAAACCCGGGTATACCAAGAAGAGGCCTGTTAGTGGACCTAGTTCGTGGAGCAGGTCCGGATCGTGGAAGGGCAAGATGCCGAGGCATGAAGACAAGAAGCCTGGCCCTATTGTTCCGTTTAAGGGCGTGTGCAAGTATTGTGATCGTCCAGGTCACAAGGTGGAGGAATGTTGGCGCAAGCTGGGCGCCTGTTTGCGATGTGGAAGCAAAGAGCACCGTATCCCCAACTGTCCTTTGATAACGGAGCAAGCAACACCGACAAAACCGCAAATCTTCAAGAAACCGCAAGGGAAGCTCCAAGCTCTGTATGCAGAAGAAGCGGAAACAGCCGAAGATGGTGGACTCGTCGAAGGTACTCTTATTATACTCGACAAGCTAGCATTTGTTCTTTTTGATACTGGTGCAACACATTCCTTTATTTCTCGGAGTTTTGCTAAGTCATTAGCTATGGAACCGGTTATGATGGATACTCCGTTAGAGATTTCAACCCCTATTGGTACTAGATCGGCAATCCAGCATTTTTATCCTTCTAGTAAGGTTTTGATTGGTGAGCAGAACTTTCCAGCTGATTTGATTTGCATGGACATGAAGGGTTATGACGTAATTCTAGGAGCAGATTGGTTGGGCAGATATGAGGCCAATGTTCATTGTAGTTCTGGCTCGGTGTCTTTTACCAGGCACCCGAGGCTTTCTTTTGTGGGTGTTAAGCACCATAACTCTGTATCGCTTATTTCGGCTCTTCGAGCTGATAAGCTGATGAGGCGAGGATGTGAGGCTTTTCTAGCCTTTATCTATGCAACCCCTGAGCAGCGGACTGAGATCAAGGACATTCCTATTGTCCGAGATTTTTCTGATGTCTTTCCAGAGGAACTACCAGGACTTCCTCCTGAGCGGGAAGTTATCTTCTCTATTGACCTCTTTCCGGGCACATCTCCTATTTCCAAGGCTCCTTACCGTATGTCTCCTGCGGAACTGAGGGAGTTGAAGCAACAGTTGATGGAGTTACTCGAGAAGGGCTTTATTCGTCCTAGTACGTCTCCGTGGGGAGCCCCTGTATTGTTTGTTCGGAAGAAAGATGGTTCGATGAGATTATGCATCGATTATCGGCAGTTAAACCAGTTGACTGTCAAGAACAAATATCCACTGCCGAGGATTGATGAGTTATTTGACCAGATAGCGGGAGCTCAATATTTCTCTAAGATCGATCTTCGATCTGGATATCACCAGTTGCGGATTAAGGAGGAGGATATCTATAAATCGGCTTTTCGCAGCAGGTATGGTCATTTTGAATTTGTTGTTATGCCTTTTGGTCTAACGAATGCTCCGGCAGCCTTCATGCAGTTGATGAACAATGTATTTCGGCCCTATCTTGATCAATGGGTCGTGGTATTTATTGATGACATCTTGATCTATCCAAAGAGTGAAGTGGAGCATGCTGAACATCTGATGATGGCATTACAATTATTGAGAGATCATCAACTTTATGCCAAGTTTAGTAAGTGTGAATTCTGGCTGCAAGAAGTGTCCTTTCTCGGACATATTATCACCCAGGAAGGTATTTCTGTGGATCCTTCGAAGGTTGAGGCAGTGAAGAATTGGGAGCAGCCTACCAGTGTGACGGAAGTTAGAAGTTTTCTTGGCCTGGCAGGTTATTATCGAAGGTTTATCCAGGATTTCTCTAAGATTGCGGTACCTATGACAAGGTTAACCCGCAAGGAGAACAAGTTTGATTGGTCAGGCGATTGCCAGCAAAGCTTTCAGACTCTAAAGGATTGTTTGACTACTGCACTTATATTGGCTTTACCTTCTGGTGAAGGAGGATTTGTCGTTTATACTGATGCTTCAGGTATTGGGTTAGGCTGTGTACTCATGCAGCATGGGAAGGTGATTGCATATTATTCTAGGCAGTTGAGGAAGCACGAGGAGAATTATCCTGTTCATGATTTGGAACTTGCAGCAGTCATTTTTTCTTTGAAAATTTGGAGGCATTACCTGTATGGAGAATCTTTCACGGTATTTTCAGACCACAAGAGCTTGAAGTATTTATTCTCTCAGAAGGAACTCAATATGCGGCAGCGCAGATGGTTAGAGTATTTGAAGGACTTCGACTTTTCTATTGAGTATCATCCTGGCAAAGGCAATGTTGTGGCAGACGCATTGAGCCGGAGGCCAGTAGCTAGATTGGCAAGTCTCATGTTGCAAGAGTGGAAGTTACTGGAACAGTTATCTAGTCTGGATCTTAATATTGACAATGATCGGGTTTTGATTGCTCAGATTCAACTTAAACCTGAATTATTGATGGAGATCAAGTCCTTGCAAGATAATGATCCCGAGCTGGTACAGATCAAGGGAAGCTTGAGCAGCAGACCTGATTTAGGGTTGGCTGATGATGGTAAATTATTATTTAAAGGCAGAACTTGTGTACCTGATGAAGCTACAGTAAAGAACAAGATTCTTGTGGAAGCTCATAGATCCAGATACACCATTCATCCCGGAGGCACTAAGATGTACAGAGATTTAAAGCGATCCTTTTGGTGGATGAATATGAAGAGGGAAATCGCTGACTTCGTAAGTAAATGCTTGGTTTGCCAACAAGTTAAAGCTGAGCACTTCAGACCGGCAGGGAAATTAAAACCACTCGACATACCCCAATGGAAGTGGGAGAGTATTGGCATGGATTTCATTATGGGTTTGCCTAGAACTCGTGGTGGATTTGATGCAATTTGGGTGATTGTTGACTGATTGACAAAATCAGCTCATTTCTTATCCATTAAGTCTAAGTGGACAGTCGATGTATTGGCTGCTTTGTATTTGAAGGAAGTGGTGAGATTACATGGTATTCCAGTGAATATAGTCTCTGATCGAGACCCTAGATTCACTTCTCATTTCTGGAAGGGACTGCAAGAGTCTCTTGGTACTCGTCTGAATTTCAGTACTGCTTTTCATCCACAGACAGATGGACAGACGGAGAGAACCAATCAGATAGTGGAAGATATGCTGCGGGTATGTATGATTGACTTTGGTGGTACTTGGAATGAGCATTTGGCACTAATTGAATTCGCCTACAATAACAGCTATCAGTCTAGTATTCAGATGGCTCCATTTGAAGCCTTGTATGGGAGAAGCTGTCGATCCCCGTTGTGTTGGGATGAGGTAGGTGAGAAATAGTGGCTTGGACCGGATCTTGTCTCGGAATCTTCATAGAACACCTTATCCGAGACCGATTACAAGTAGCCCAGTCAAGACAGAAGAGTTATGCCGACAACAGGAGAAGAGCATTGGAATTTCAGGTTGGTGAGCATGTGTTCATAAAGGTCTCTCCGACGAGAGGGATCCGAAGATTTGGCATTCATGGCAAGCTGAGTCCGAGGTACATTGGTCCATTCGAGATTCTAGATAGAGTGGAGAGGTGGCATACATGCTGGCCTTACCGCCTCAATTGTCTGGCGTGCACAACGTCTACCATATTTCTATGTTACAGAAGTATGTGTACGACCCCACTCATGTTATACAGCATGTGGATTTCGAGCTGAAGGAGGATCTGACCTATGAGGAAAGACCGATAAAGGTTCTGGACCGGAAGCAACAGCAACTCCAGAATCGTTCAATACCGATGGTCAAGATTCAGTGGAGTCGGCGTGGGACCGAAGAAGCCACGTGGGAGTCTGAAGAGACTATGCGGAAGCGGTATCCCGACTTATTCTAGGTGAGCGATCTCTTTCCCTACTCTCAGTCTTAGTGCAGTGAATTTGGAGGACCAAATTCCTTTAAGTAGGGGAGGGTGTAAGACCCCGAATTATTTTATTAGATTTAATATATTTATTTAGCTCTTGTTAATTAAGAATTGAATTTCTATTGATTTAATAATTGAATTTCGGATTTATTAATATTTAATTCCTTAGAATTAGAATAGTGATAATTTCGACCACCTTATAAAAATCCAGATAAATGGTAAACAGATTAAGGTCGAGGTAGATAACAACTTTTCCTTCTGGAATTAGGCCATTGTAAATCCGTGGGAAGATCTATTTAGAGTTTAAACCCAAAAGTGCACACTTTTGACCCATACCTAACCCTTGGATTAAAACACGAAATTCGACCTCAATACTCAACCAAATGATCTGAAATCAGTGGCAAATGGAAGGCCACAATGTAAGGAACATTTACCCTCAATCAATTTGAGGTAAACCTAGCCCCAACACGTGCTGCCGACATAGTTTGGTCAAGTCAAAGATTTCGGCGCCGTTTCTAAACACGTAGCTTGCAGCAGCGAATACTCCCAACTCCGAAGGCTCCAGAAGCTCTATGAGGTATCAAAATGAAGCCCTACGAGTCTTCTTTCATTTGGCTGCTGTGGGGTTCACTGAAGTTTCAGATCTGGGGAGATCTAGCTCGAATTGTGGAGGTGGGTCAGCAGGCTGTTGGCTTCCCTTCATCCTTCTTTGATCCATCGATTGAGGTAGGAATTCTCAACCAAATTTTGATCATGAGTATAGCAAATTGTTCCTCTCATCGAGCTCTATCCATTGGTGGCAAAAGCCCCAATTTTCATTAGGTATCCGTGGAGAAATCGAGTTTTTTGTGAGGTGCTGTCCAAGTGTTCTTCATCCTAGGGTTTGAGTTTTCTCTCTCCGATTTGAGGTAGGTGTAACAGACCAAACTCTAATTAATTTATATGATGTAATAAGCATGATATTAGCTTTCATTTCACATAGAAAGCCCTAAGTTTCATGAAGCATACTTATAGAATTTCTGTTTATAGTAACAGCATGTTTTAGACCTAGTTCGATGTGTTCATCCGTAGTGATTTATGATTTCGAAGTATTAATCTATATTTTCATGAACCATATCTTATATGGTTGGATTCACCATCGAAGTAGCTTTCATTTGAGCCAAGAAGCCCCAAATTCCATTTTGTATGTAGAGAGAATTTAACGTTTTAGTCACAGCATGTCAGAATTAGGGTTTCATGTGTTCTTGACTTAATAGATCTCGATTCCAGCAATTGATCATGCAATTGACCTTGTAGACAGGTAGAGTTTTATATTAGCTTTCCATTGATACCAAAATCCCCTTATTTGGAGCTCAATCCTAGTAGTTATTAACGTTTTAGTGCAACCCTAGCAATCACCTTGTTCCCGGCGTTCACCGAACGCGACAGGGATGATCGGAGACGACCCAGAGATGGGCGGTCTTACGATAGACCGTCCAACTCCAGCCCATATTTTGACCAATTTTGACCCTAGCATGCCCTTATATAAACGGTTTTTCAGGAACCACTCATCCCAGGATGAACGGTTCTTCAGGAACCACATATCTGGATGAAAGGTCCAGAATGGACCACATATACATGAACGGCCCCATACTGGGCCGCACATCCAGGGATGGGCGGCCATCTCTGGACCACCCATACCCTTGGGCGGCCCTGACAGGACCGCCCATCCACTTGGGCGGCCCAGGGAGAACCGCCCAAGTGCCAGACCCCCGTTCAGCCCCCGTTAAGCCTGATAGTTGTGCGGTTCAAACCGAACTGTTTATCTACCCAGTAATTGACTTAGTAATTATTATGATGCATCCATTTTAGTGTCATAATGACCACTTATAATTAGAAACCTATGGACGGCCCCGTAGGAACCGTCCATCTCCCTGTGTCACAGAGTGACCCCTGTTCGGCCCCGAAATGCCCAGTAAGATGTACGGTCCATATAGAACCGTTTATCCTTTCAGAGAGGGACTTAATACTTGTTCTAAGGCATTCATTTGCATATCATTAATGATAATTAGTGAAATAGAAACTCATTTAATAACTAATTAAATATGCAACTAAATTTACGATTATTGCTTGTTATTCGTGCTTACGCGACTTACGCGAACTCGTTATCATCTTAAATTACTTTTCTTGGCATCTTGGGTTAATATATAACCAAATCCCTATTAAATTGGCTTGGCATTAGGATTAATATGACTGTTTAGCTTGCTGATTAGCTGCTGTAGTACAGTGGAACAGCATGTTTAACTTTCCGACTTTGCACGAGCCGATTGGCCGATTAGCGTACTAGTCTCGGTTCTACCCCGGAAACTCTATCCAGTGGTCTTACCGTCATCTTAAAACATCATTATAATCATGATTAGAATCTGTTTAACACCAGCATACCTTGTTTTATGAGTTTAAACCGCTGGGTTAAGTCTTGGATCAAATCGGACGACCCGAGGCATGCGCGGTTAGTATTTGACCGCATAACCTGTTCGGCGGCCCGATCGTGACCGCATATCTTTATACGGCCCAGTATGGACCGTATATCTTGTTCTTGGGCCTCACTGTCTTTTAGACATGAGCGGCCCATATTGCACCGTTCTTACCTTAGAGCGGCCCACTGTCAGCCGTTCTTTTCTTGATTTCACGGGCTGAGTTTCAGTCTAGTTCCTGTACGTACGGTCCTGTATGAACCGTATATACCCATCGAGCGGCTCCGTTACGACCGCACATCTCTTGAAGATGAGCTTGACCGTGTTTTGTACTCTTGAATCCAAGGACAAGGTTAGTCCTTTAAATCTGAACTTATGGCAGAAATTCCTCTGATTAATTGGCCATTAAAATTGACTGAATGTCTGGACGGATGGGACGTTGGGCCCAGTAAATCAATGCCATCGCATCATAAGGGCCCGGTCTGGTCCTGGGGAGAGCGCCAGAAAGTTAGTGAGCCCATGGGATGTTAATGACAAGGTGGGGCATTGCACCGAAGTACTTGCTTGAGTGTTGGCGTCTATGACAAAAGTATCTTGTTACTTGTTACTTGATCATACTTGGTTAAATGTTTAAAATACTTGCTTGTTGGCCAATTCCTTACTACTATCTCTTGTTATATCTCTTGTTATATCTCCTGTTGTAAATTCTTGTATTTGTTATTCTTGTTAATCATTGTCAATTATATATTTCTTGACCTTGCAAGATCTTTTTATTACCGTTGTTTCATTATATCATCATTACCTTTTCATTGCATTATCGTTTGTATCATGACATTTTGAAAATGTAATTAAACTGTTAATCACTTATACATGTCTGTTATTTCCTACTGAGCGTTAGCTCATAGTTGTGTTTCCCCCCTTTCCAGGCTCTTCAGGTGACGCGCTTACCGACGGGGAAGGGCAGGAGTGATGTCTTAAGTGTTTCAGTTCTAGTGTGTTAGTAGTGTGTTTATTGTTAGTTGTGATTGGAGAGCATATAGTTTCAGTTATGTTGTTGAGTCTTAGTGATTGTTATTCCACGTTGTATTAAGTTGCCTTTGAGATTATTGTATCAATTTGGTTGTTAAATGATCATTTAGTATTTCCTTTCCATAGCACTTGTGTATATTTAGATTAGTTCTCTCTCTTTCCTACTTGCCTCTGACTGTACGTCCCGATATTTCCGCCTTGTTCGGGGCGTGACAATCCCTCAATTCCTAAACAATCTTTTCATGTTCCAAACCAATCTCACCAAAAATTTTCATCTCCTTTTCAACATAATCAACAATAACAACTACCATTTCAGCAACCATCGTTCCATCATGCTTAGGCCCCATATCAACAAGCTCCATCATTCCAGGGCCAATATAATCAATTTCCATCACATCGTTATCAACCTCAAGCCCCATTTCAAGCTCCTTATCAACCGCCTCCTCAACCCCCTCAGCCTCATTTTGAGGATAAATTTGACCAACTTCAGCAACTTATTCTCTCTCAGCAACAATCAATTGCTAAGTTAAAAGGTCAAATAGGTCAGCTGGTGGCTAGTAATATGAGGAGAGATGTTGGGCAGTTACCTAGTCAACCCATAGCTAATCCTCGCAATCAACAACCTCTGAGTTTTCAGCAAAGAACTCCTATTCTTCCCCCTCCAAATCAGCCCAATCAACCTCAGCCACCCCCTCCTATCGTTCCTCAATTCAAGAATGCCAAAGCTATCTCTACCCTTAGGAGCGGGAAAGTTCTTAATGGTCCATATCAGGCTAAGGATATGGGTGGTAGTTCGGGCCAAGATGCCCAAGAGGAAAGTGATAATGAGGAAGAAGAGCCGATAATTGTTCAAGAGAAAAAGAAGTTGGATGGGGGGGAGAAGACAATGGACAAAGGAAAGATCAAAGTTGATGTAGGTTTTCAAGGATATGTTCCTAAGGTACCTTTTCCGGATGCATTAAAGCCAACAGCTCAAAAGAAGCCGGTCCAACAAGAAGAGATGTTAGAATTATTTAAGCAAGTCAATATTAATATTCCACTCTTGGATGCTATTAAACATGTGCTGGCATATGCCAAGTTCTTGAAAGAGCTTTGTACACCAAGAAGGGAGCCGAAGGTAGCAACACAGAAGATCCGTCTATCTGAAGATGTTAGTGCTGTTTTAATGAATTCTTTACCAAAGAAGTTGAAGGACCCAGGTGCTCCATTAATTTCATGTGATATAGGTGGGGTGACATTTGATAAAGCTTTGTTAGATCTTGGAGCTAGTGTTAATTTGTTACCCACCTACATTTATGAGTAATTTGATTTAGGGGAATTGAAGCCCACTTCTATTATCCTTCAACTGGCGGATCGGTCTGTTAAAACACCAAAGGGTTTATTGGAGGATGTGATAGTGAAAATTCATGAATGCTATTTCCCAGTGGACTTTTTAATCTTAGATATGGCCTCATCCGAAGAGTTAAAGCATACACCAATCATTTTAGGATGCCCATTTTTGGCTACAGTGAATGCCAATATTAATTGTGCCACAGGGATGATGGATATTACCTTTGGAGGAGAGAAGGTCTCATTGAATGTTTTTAAAGCTTCACAATACCTGGATCATGACGGAGAATGTAATGCCATTGATATTTTTGAGGAAATAATTGAAGAAAATGCGGATATGAATGAGAATGTGATTGAAGAGGGTAGTTTGCTTTAGAATTCACCTCTTTCTTATTCTAGTGTGGAGCCTCTTCCTCCATTAAGATCTGAACCAGTTCTTCCATCTCTTAATCAACCGCCCGTTTTGGAACTTAAGCCTCTGTCGGATTCATTGAAATATGCTTATCTAGGCCCAGATCATACCTTGCATGTTATCATTGCTTCTAATCTTACCTCTACTCAGGAATCTCAACTTTTATAAGTTCTTAAAGAGCATAGGGAGGCGATAGGATGGTCTGTGGTAGATTTGAAGGGTATAAGTCCAGATGTTTGTATGCATTATATCTATTTGGAGGACAATGCTAAGCTGAGTAGAGAGATGCAACGTCGGCTGAATCCAAATATGAAAGAGGTGGTGAAGAAGAAAGTTGTTAAGTGGTTAGATGCTGGAATAATTTATCCTATTTCTGATAGCAAATGGGTTAGCCCAACACAAGTGGTTCCTAAGAAGTCGGGGCTGACAGTGGTCACAAATAAAAAAGGAGAAGAGGTGCCCATGCGATTACAGACGGGATGGAGGGTTTGTATTGATTATAGAAAATTAAATGCAGTTACAAAGAAGGATCATTTCTCACTCCCGTTTGTTGATCAAATTTTGGAAAGGCTAGCTGGACAAAAATATTTTTGCTTTTTGGATGACTATTCCGGATACAATCAAGTTGTTATCTATCCGGAAGATCAAGAAAAGACCACCTTTACGTGCCCTTTTGGCACATTTGCTTTCAGAAGGATGACGTTTGGACTTTGCAATGCCCCTGCTACTTTTCAAAGATGTATGATGTCTATATTTTCTGACATGGTGGGGGAGACTTTGGAAGTTTTCATGGATGATTTTTCGGTGTTTGGTGATTCATTTGAGGGGTGCTTAGAAAATTTGACTCAGGTTTTGAAAAGGTGCATTGAATCCAATTTGGTGTTAAGTTGGGAGAAGAGCCACTTTATGGTGAGGGAAGGCATAGTTTTAGGCCATGTGATTTCGGAAAGGGGAATAGAGGTCGATAAAGCCAAAGTAGATTTGATTTTCAATCTTCCTCCCCCTACATCTGTCAAGCAAATCAGATCCTTTCTTGGCCACGTTGGATTTTACAGAAGATTCATTCACAACTTCTCTACCATTGCTCGTCCCCTCACACAATTGCTTGCTAAAGATACTCCATTCCATTTCGATGATTCTTGTCTCAAAGCCTTTAATTCTTTGAAAGCGGCTCTTACTCAAGATCCGATTCTTCAATCTCCAGATTGGTCGCTTCCTTTCGAGATTATGTGTGATACCTTGGACTATGCTGTTGGAGCTATCTTAGGTCAAAGGATAGATAAGAAGCCTGTGGTAATCTACTACGCGAGTCGCACCCTCGTTGATGCTCAGTTGAATTACACCACAACGGAGAAGGAGCTGCTAGCTGTTGTGTTTGCCCTAGAAAAATTTCGATCATAACTTTTAGGGGCTAAGGTTATTGTTTACTCTAATCATTCTGCCTTAAAATACTTACTTTCCAAGAAGGATGCTAAGCCCCTTCTCATTAGATGGATTCTATTGTTACAAGAGTTTGATCTAGAAATTAGAGACAAGAAGGGGTTAGCCAATGTGGTTACCGATCATTTATCCAGGATAGTGTTACCAAAAGGTGCTCCAATGTTTGATTCTTTTCCCGATGAGTAGATTCATTCCCTCTCTCATTCTTCAACTCCTTGGTATGCTAATATTGTCAACTACCTAGCAGTAGATCAGATCCCAGGAGGGTGGACTAGGCAGGAGAAGGATCACTTCTTTTTTAAGGTAAAACACTATTTCTGGGAGGACCCTGAGCTGTTTCATATGGGTCCCGATCAGATCATTAGAAGATGTGTCCCTGAGGAAGAACAGCAATCAGTATTGAATTTTTGTCATAATTTAGCTTGTGGGGGACACTTCTCTGGAAAGAAGACAGCGGCAAAAGTGCTACAAAGTGGATTTTATTGGCCCACGTTATTTAAGGATGCTTATGAATTTTCTAAATCTTGTTTGAGATGTCAAGCCGTGGGCAATAATTCGAAGAAAGATATGATGCCGCTAAATCCCATTCTGGTAGTTAAAATTTTTGATGTTTGGGGAATAGATTTTATGGGACAATTTCCATCTTCATTTGGTAATGAATATATCTTGGTAGCGGTCGATTATGTTACCAAATGGATTGAAGCCATTGCTACTAGGACAAATGACCATAAGGTTGTTATGAAGTTTGTGAAGAAGAATATCTTTTCTAGGTTTGGTTGTCCTAGGGCTCTGATTAGTGATGGGGGTTCTCATTTCACTCATTTTCAATTCCGAGCTTTGCTTCGTAAGTATGGTATCACTCACAAGCTTGCTACCCACTATCATCCCCAAACTAGTGGCTAGGTTGAAGTTTCTAATAGGGATATTAAGAATATCTTGCATAAGACGGTTAGGCCGGATAGGAAAGACTGGTATGAAAGACTAGATAATGCATTATGGGCCTATAGAACTGCATACAAGACTCCCATTGGTATGTCGCCATACCGCTTGATCTTTGGTAAAGCCTGCCACTTGCCCGTAGAATGGGAACATAGAGCTTATTGGGCCATTAAGCAAGTTAATTTTGATTTAACTCAAGCTGGATCCCAACGAGCTCTGCAAATTAATGAACTGGAGGAATTAAGGAACGAAGCCTATGAAAATGCGAAGATTTACAAAGCTAAAACCAAAGCATTTTATGATAAGCACATTCACGGAAAGAGTTTTCAAGAAAATCAAAAGGTTTGGCTATTTAATTCAAGGCTGTGTTTGTTCCCTGGTAAACTAAAATCCAGATGGGATGGACTATTTATTGTTGTTAAAGATTTTGACCATGGTGCTGTTAAGATTTTGGATCCTAAAAATGGTCACATTTTCACTGTCAACGGTCAACGATTAAAACCTTATGTGGAAAGTGAGCAGCTGTTAAAAGAATCAATTGCTTTGAGTGATCCGGAGTAAGAATTTTTTTCTTGCGTCTGGCTGAAGACGGAAAACTTAGCGCTTATGGGAGGTAACCCAAGGTTTTTGTTATTTAATATTTTTTTAAGTATGTTTCAGTAGTCAGGATAAGGTCGAAGGAGAAGAAGCGGTTGCCGTCTATTGATGGAGTTCTGTCCCGCACACCAGGTTGTCTCTTTCCTACTCAGCAAACTTCACTGTTACATTGTTCTTTCATTTCAACTTTACATGCCATTGAGGACAATGTCATTCAAGTTGGGGGGAGAGGGCAGAAAATTTTCATTGCATATAGTACAATCTAGCAGAGATTTTGGATGAATTCTTGCAAATTTGCATGAAAGTGAAAAGATGAAATCCCCGACGGAGTTTTATTAATTCATGCTTGAATAGAAAGAAATTCTGTATTAGAAAAGACTAGGAAAAGGTTGAAGTAAAAATAAGTTCGATGTAGACATGAAAAACTGATATAATAATCTCTTCAAAGTTTATGCGCACTATTAGAAAAAAAATATTCACTATGCACTCTGATGAAGCAAAATAAGACAAGCCCTCTATTATTTTGGGAACTGTATCTGATACTCTGTATTTCTTGAGGAGGAGATCTATTTCAATAAAAAGCTTTCTTGCCAAGTTTTATAGAAAAAAGAAAAGAAAATGCAAAGGCATATTGTTGAAAAAGAGAGAAATGATGAAATAGAAAGATCACGGCATGAAAAATGCCCCTGATCTTAGTAACCGGGCCTGCTTCACCTAAGACGTGTTGAGGTTTGCGCAAAAAGGTGAAGGGTAGTGCAAATGAAAAAAAAAATTCCAAAGGGACAAAATAAAAATGCAGACAAAAGCTAGTATGCTTAAATGCTCTTATCTAAGAGGTGTATGGTTGAAAGGTACTTACTTAGCATAACAAATGGGGGATGTAATTGTCTTAACTGCAGATTTAGAATTACACATGCACAAGTGCTATTGAACTTTGATTTGTATTTTTAAGTCATGTGCTTTAATTTCTAATCTAAGGCTAGTATGAGCATTAATGATTCTGGATTCTTAATCTTTGGTTGATTCTATGAAGGGAGAGCTGGATATAAGAGTATGATCTTTGTGAACTCTTGTTGGTCCTAAATTTTAATTTAATTATATTGCTAAGGGACTAGCAATGAGTAAGTTGGGGGGTGTGATAAGTGCTATATTTTACATCATAATTTACATCACATCCATCATCTTTGAGCATTAAATGGATAAAGTTGTGCAACATGAGCATCAATTACATTCTCACACATTATTTGAGCCTTCATGTATTTTATCATCTTTTTGAGCTTAAAAGACCATGTGAGAAATATTTAAATATTTACATAATTATTTTGGAATTAAATAGATTGATATTTTAATTTTCAGGAAACAACGACAGCTTCAAGAGTGCGTATTCAGTAAGAAGCGATAGCTCCAAGGGCGTCAATTCATTTGAAAAAAAAAGAAAGTGAAAAAAGAATAAAAGAATTAGCGTCCAAGATGCAGTCGCTAATTATTGAAAGAACGCCCATATGAACAGTCGTCAATTCTTATTTTACGAAAAATGAGGAAAATAGTAAATAAGGAAATAAGGAAACAACGCCCGAGTGAAGAGGCGCTACTTCAAGAAATAACGCCCCAGTCTAGGTCGATATTCAAAGTTGAACCAGAAACGGCAACTGTAGTTTCCCGATCGAAATCTCCTTCCAATTTTTAAGCTTATCCAAGCCATATTCAAGGAAAGGAGGACTCCAAGGATGAAAAGAAGTCTAAATGGATCAAGTTACATTGTTGGAAACTGGTTTTTGGATGAAATTGGAACCCACAATCATGGAAGGGCTCTAAACCCTATAAATAGAATGCTGTGTTCGGCCATGGGGAGATAACCAGTTGGAGGTCTGCCATAGGGATTGATTTTGAAGTTTTTCCTTTCATCTTTTGCAGTTAAGTTCTTCTTCAAAGTTTTTTGTTTTTAAATCTTCTACAAATTCTTCTTCTTCATCTTCTTCTAATTCTTCACCATTGTTAATCTATTCTCAGCTTTTCAAACATCTATCTCTACATTTTTACTGTTCATCCAATTTTTATAAACTCTCTTCTTTCTCATTTTTCTCCCCCTTCTGATCCTCATCTCTCTCTGTGTTCTTCACAAACGTTGTGCGTTTTTTAAAGTTCTTCAACTTCTTCTTCTACCACTTCTTCCAAATCTTCACCGTTTTCAAGTTACAATCAATTTTTCAAAGTTCAGTTTTTTTAGGTTTACTGTTCATCCGCGCGGCTACTCTCTAGTTTTTCATATTTTTCTCCATCTTCCTCTCGTTAATTGTTTCTGAGTTCTTCATCAATTATCTTCTTCTCTTCGGTCTCTACAACTTTTATTTCTTCCACTTTCTCTAAATCTCATTAGTTTTTAAGTTTTTCCTCCTCCAATCTCTCTCTATTTTTAACTTCAATTTTTTCACTATGTTTTCTATTTTATCACCCACCGTAGACATCTCTCTTCCTCTCTTTTCACATCACACATGTTTTTGTTTTAATTATATTCTTCTTCCTCCACCTTTTCATCTCCCTCTCCTATATTTCATCCACACATCCCTTTGGCGGTTTCTCTTCCAATCGGTCCTCTCACGGCGTCGGCATCCAAGGCGGGGTGATACACTCAATGGCTCGGCAAGGAGTTGACGGCGTTCTTCATCCTATTGGCTTATAATTTCTTTTCTCTTATTTTATTTTACAAGTTGTAATTTTAGTTTTCATATACATTGTACTTGCCACCTCTCATAGCAATAAAGTTGATCTTTGTGAAATTGTGTTTATCTTTCTATCTCCTCCAAATTTCTCTACTTAAACCCTCTCATATTCTTTAAATTGTTTTCATGCAATTTATCTTTCCTTAGATTAATCACATTCAAAATTTTGATTTTCAAAGTATAAGGTGTTTTTCCAACTTGTTCTATAAAGATTATTCCTCCTCGTGGGATCGACTCCGCTTACCACTATATATTTGATTTTTCCAATCTTTTAAAGTGAGTGAGTGTGAATATTTTGAAATTATGGCACGACTTTCTTAAGGACACTAGTCGGTGCACATCATCCAGCTTCATCCCTACATCCTCTTTCTGCTCCTTGGCCATTCTCTATGTGGGCGTTCGATGTTGTCGGCCCGCTCGGTGATCCCAATTCTCAGACCAAACAAAAATCCTTCATCCTTACCACCACTGAGTACTTCACCAAGTGGGATGAAGCCGAAGCATATACGGAGAATAAAGCTACCACGGTGTACCGCTTCATCATGAAGAATATCATCTCGCGGTTCGGAGTTCCAAGCGTCATCGTCACCAACAACGGACCCCAATTCGTCGCTCAAGAGCTCAAGGACCTATGTAAGAAGTTCAATATTGCATTACATCATTCATCTCCATATTACCCACAAGGTAACAGTCAAGCCAAAGCCACTAATAAAACCCTTCTCAAAATCATAAAGAAAACATGGGAATCTCACAAATTCTCTGATTGGCCAGAAAGATTAGTAGAAGCTCTATGGGCTTACCGCACCTCCGTCCGTACTCCCACGAGGCAGACCCCCGATGCTCTCACTTACGGGATGGAGGTGGTGCTCCCATATGAGATCTTGATCCCTTCCCTAAGGGTATAGCTCGATAAGGAACTTAATCTCGATGAACGTCGAGAGGCGTTGCTCGTCCAGCTGGAGCTCTTAGATAAGAAGAGGATGAACGCGGCCGATCACGTATCCGTTTATCAAAAGAGAGTTTCACGTTATTTTCAAAAGAAGGTAATTGAGCGTAAATTTCAAAACGGTGATATGGTTTTGAAACGCAAGTTCGTTCGGTCTGCAGGTCCTAGGTCTAAATTACAACCAAACTGGGAAGGGCCGTTTGTTGTCAAAGAGGCTTATCCAGGAAATGTTTACCGCTTAATAAACGCAGAAGGTGAGGAGCTCGCTCACGCTTGGAATGGGTTGTATCTTAAGCATTTCTTTTCATAGAGTCTAACCAGTGCCACCCCGGTAACAAGGTGTCCTTTCCCTTTCACCCTGAAGGAGGACCCCGAGCACGGCAATCACACACCACACGATGTCCATGGTTGGGTTTTCAACTTTGTAGACACCGTTTCTCCTTGGCCATGCTTGGGGGAAAAGGTCAAAGTCCCTGTCC
This sequence comes from Amorphophallus konjac, assembly GCA_022559845.1. Classification (NCBI taxonomy): domain Eukaryota; kingdom Viridiplantae; phylum Streptophyta; class Magnoliopsida; order Alismatales; family Araceae; genus Amorphophallus; species Amorphophallus konjac. The sequence goes on from CM040119.1 coordinate 163,553,453, forward strand.
ATTTCTCTCCTCGGCTGAATAGGGGGGCAACAACCAAAGTAGACACTCTGACGAGAGGAGGTCTCAAATAGGGGCAGTCTGTTATGACCTGATGCCACAAGAAAAAAGACAAAAAAGCAAAGCAAAGGAGCAGTCATCATGACGAAAATAAAAGATTATCTTGAAAGTCCATCAATCTTAAATCCAAAGCTCCAAGGAAAATGAAAAAGCTAGGCATGGCAAGAGTGGCAGTACAATTTCCCCGTGGGACATTATGAGTCCTGTCGTATGCGTGCCTAGAGTGGACAAAGGTTCGATGATGGACACAAAAGCTCCAGCACAACAGATCGAGTCTCTGGATGGGTTGTCCCAGAGAGGAACTCAAGCCCTGAAAACTTCTATACTTGGCCTAGGCTTATCCCCATGTTCTATTTTCTTTTTAGGAGTAAGACAAATACCCTGGGTATGGCCTATAATAGAAGCACAGTCAAGCAAGTTGGGCCCTGGCCAGGGGTTGTCACCTCTATCGCACGCCAACCTCGGAAACTCTCGATGGAATAAGGAGGACCACGTTTCTAGGGGAGCACTGGTTCTCAAAATCTAAAAAAAAATCACATATTCCAAAATCCAAAAAAAAGTATATATTTCAAAATCCAAAAAATCTTATATTTCAAAATCTAAAAGATCATATATTTCAAAACTCCAAAAAATATCAGATATTTTCAAAATCTCACAAAAATCCAAATATTTGTAAAACTCCAAAAATACCATCATGTGCATCACATGCATTGCATTGTTTCCATAGTATCTTTTTCCGTCTATTTAATAAGGCTCCACCCCTTGACCAAATATCAAGGATGGTCATTCTCTAACTTGCTTCAGGCAAGGGGTTGAGTCTAAGAACGGATCTAACTTGTTCTTTTTGTCTAAGTGTGTGCAGAATATAGGTTGAAGTCTCGGATTGAAGCCCACAAATCAACAGGTTCTGGTTCTGTAATGGTCTATTCTTGGACTGTCACTGTCACGCCCTGTACTCTATACCGTCGAGGTATTGTCCGCTTTGGCCTACTGGCCTCACAGTTTTGTCCCTTTCTAAGGGTGATCGGCTCCAGAATGGGGGACTTCCCGGGCAGGTCACCCATCCCAGTACTGCTCCCCATTAAGCACGCTTAACTTCGGAGTTCTTTCAAGAACTGAGCCGATACTTCAAAAGGCGCCTCGATGATATAGAGTATAACTTAGCTATATTTGAGGGTGTTACAATCTACCCCTCTTATATAGGCGACGTCCTCCTCGCTGGGCACATATAGCACGCAATCAAGCCCCCAGGCAGGTAGGACTCTAGAGGTGGCCCCTACAGGCTAAAGAGGTGGCTCCCACTATGTAGCACTTTGCTCCATTACGGACTCAAGAGGTGGCTCCCGTAGCGTAGCACTTTGCCCTGCATGGCACTTAGTTCCCACACTTCCGGCTAGGGTATCGCTCTGATACCATTCTGTCACGCCCTGTACTCTATACCGTCGAGGTATTGTCCGCTTTGGCCTGCTGACCTCACGGTTTTATCCCTTTCTAACAGTGATCGGCTCCAGAATGGAGGACTTCCCGGGAGGTCACCCATCCCAATACTACTCCCCATTAAGCACGCTTAACTTCGGAGTTCTTTTCAAGAACTGAGCCGATACTTCAAAAGGTACCACGGTGATATAGAGTACAACTTAGCTATATTTGAGGGTGTTACAGTCACATCCTTCTAACGGCCCATCGTTCGGCCGTCACCTTCTCCCGAAGTTCAAAAGTCATTTGTTCTCAGTAAACTCTCCCTGACGCGTCTACATTAGACCGTCACGTCACCCTGACGGCCTACTATTAGACCGTTACGCTCTCCCGAGAAAAAGAAAACTCAATTTTTTAATCTCACCCTCCTGACGGTTCATCGTAAGACCATCAGGGTGTTGTGGCGGCCCTGCATAGGACCGTTACATTTCCCAGAAACTATGTTTTCTAGAATGTTTGAGCCCAATCAAGCAACCAATTCATATTCCACCAACTAAGGCACTTCCATGTCATTCAATTAAACTCAATGATGCATAAAACTAGTTGGTAAAATTCAATTTCATTATAAGAAAGTTCAAACTACATTCAGCTTTTTATCCGCATGAGGTCGGATTTTGCGGAACTCCTTCACATAAGCACAGCGTTCCTCGTCATCTTCTTCCACCTCTTCTTGCAACGAGCGCACTTTGCTGATCTCCTGCATAGTCAGGGTGTTCCGAACTGCTCTTTCATCATCCTCGGTCCCCATCTTCCTAGCTTGAAGGGGAGGGAAATGTGATAGTGTAGGAACTATGGTACGGGGTAGCCTGATCTGAAGATAGCACCGGTGCGGGTTGTAGATCACCATGGTAGTGTCCCCCACTAGCTGTAGATCAAGACCTAGTCACCGTGGTACTTTAAGCAAGGTGCTCTGAAGAACTCTTGGACGCATTATGAACTTCTCTATTGGCAAAGTGTTGAGGAAGAGGTGCCAATCATCCCGTGTCTTTTTATCCGCCGTCCGACACTCAACCTGTGAAGAGAATCCAAAGGCACCTCCAATGAAGAATAAAGGGTGGCTCCCAAAGATTCGGCTAGCTGAAGGAATATCTCCCTTGGGTTGAAATTTGATTCTTACTCCCATCCAACACTCAAAGAGTATCATTGAGCCGAAAAGAGGTCCTCCTAAGCAAGCCGAGCTAAGACCTTCATAAAGGTATGAAAGGACCGCTTGAGAAATAGTGATGCGGGACGGACCACGGACTCGACTCCCATTGGATATGCGACCCTTGGACTCTATACAAACTCGCGATCGTCCCTTATCGAGGGAAGCGTCGGATGTGCACGGTTGAGAAACTGATAAGAGCTAGGGTGGTCAACTCATACTTTTGTGCCCGGATCGGGTCACAGGATGGTCTCGCTCTCTCTCGCAGCAGTGGTGAATATCAATATATAGCGAGCTAGATTAACCTAACATACTCTCTAGCAGCGGCATAAACAAGTATATATGAAATAAAGCAAAGTGCCAAGCAAGGAGCGAATACGATACCTCCACGCTCTCGGCGTGGGGAAGACGATCCCGGCCGAATTCAGTAACTCCCGGTAACAACAATGAGTTAGATTACAGTAATGAAATATCGCCCACTCCACGCAGGGAGGTAAAGGGCTATACAAGTGGGCCCGGGAGGACCGATCTCGGATTGACGAGCTGCACTTGATCACCCCATCGGCACGGTTCGGACGCCGTATGCTGCTGGTTGTGGGGCCCACGCGTTGGTCGATGGGGCCGTGTGGAACCGGGGTGGCACCACTGTGGTGGGGATGCCTGGGGAAGCACTTCCTGGGATGGAGGCGCGCTGGTTCACCGGTCGGAGGCCGGGCGGCTCCGATCGCCACCAGTTGGAAAGAGTGCTGTGGAGCGCGGATTTTATTGCTTTATCGATTTTATCGTTGGTTTATTTGTCTATCGTCTGGTTATTTATTTATGTTTATGGATTTATTAGCGTGCCAGTCACCGTGGTGACGATCTTTTTATTGTGCGCTCGATCTGACTTGGTCAGTCGATTGTGAGGTCCGAGTCGGGACTGGAAGTCCGTCATACCCTGAACGCTATGACGTTAATTACGTCCTCCCTAAGGAAGACAACCCTTGATTAAACGCTAAAGGTAGGAGGAAGACAGCGGTAAAACCACATGCTCAAAGGAGACAAAATTCATCTGTTTGCAAGACGTTAAATGTATTCAGACAAAGCAGGGGTTTGTTAATTACGAGACAAATCCGACGGCATATTCCCACCATCTTGGATGATGCCAAGTGGGGAATAGGAAACCACCCATGCAATGGCAAGGTGGGAACAGTAAAGGATCGGGCATAATTGACCCGGAGTCCAAATAGGGACCGGCATGCCATGGCACGCCCCATATGGGTGCGGTAGCACGTTTATATCCCCCCTTCGAGGGGACCATCGGAGGGCATACAAAGGCATGACTCCGTGGGCCGACGGGGTTGAGAGATAATATCACAGTGACCTGGCCAGGTGTGTGTGAATTTCGGCAGCATGTCCCCTTGACTTGGATTGTGCCAAGAGAAGATAGGTCATCACCCACGGAATGCCGGGATGACAACCGAATGAGGATGGGCACCGGGCCCCGGGACATCGCTTGCCTCTGTTTCATCGGTCAATATCCCCTTGAAACCCTTCAGAACGCATGTAACGACATGGCCCTTTAGGTTCATAAGGGTGGAATCCGGATCGGGAATGAGGACTGTAGGGGAGGGAGGCCCTCCCCATTACTGTATCTTCTCAGATCATTCATGACGGTCTCATGGCAGTGGGGAGAAAGTCCCCTGACTGGACTTCATTGGGCCAAGAAGAGGGGTCTCGGCGTGGCTTACTGGTTGGCCAAGGGGGGTTCTCGGCGTGGCTTCTTGGTTGGCCAAGGGGAGCTCTCGGCGTGGCTTTTTGATTGGCCAAGGGGGGTTCTCGGCGTGGCTTCTTGGTTGGCCAAGGGGAGCTCTCGGCGTGGCTTTTTGATTGGCCAAGGGGGCTCTCGGCGTGGCTTACTGGCTGGCCAAGGGGGGGGCTCTCGGCATGGGGCCTTTGGCTGGAAGGAGCTCTTGGCACGGGGCTTCCCGGCGCGCTCATGGCCGCGCCGGGAGCCTAGCGCCGGGAGGCTGTGGGCTATGGGGTTTTTCACAAAACAAGGGCTTGTCGTTTAGCTGAAAGGAAGGGAGGGCCTCTCGGCCTTACGGTTCTCGGCGGGGAAACTTGCACGCCGAGAAGATGGAATGCAGAAGGATTTCAGGGTTTCAGAGCTCCATAACGATGCTTTGTTTCTGGGATTTCTGGGTTTTACGGCTCAGATTGAGACCGAATCAGGGTTGTATGAGGAGATTTCATGAAGGCCTCTGCTAGAAGGACGCCAAGGGAGCTGAGAGGCCAGATCATCAGGAAGAGGGGAGACCATCGTTGGGGCCTGAGTAGCTTTTATCTGTATACTGCCAGACGTCTGGGGGGGGTCAAGAGATGGCTGTCTCTGATTCCCCAGACTAGCATGATATCATCTGGGAAGCTAATCTGCGATGAAAGAACCCTTGATGCTGGGACCTCAGACCCTAGTCATTCAACGATTGGAATGAGGATCCAGGGTCGCATTCGTCTGCGGGCTCAAATGTATCTTTTATAGCCGGCAGTCCGGGGAACCAAGAGATTGATGTCTCTGGTTCCCGGACAGCACAAGAGGCTTGAGGAACAGACTCAAATACATACGGAGGGCATGCTATTGAAGCGGGAAGAGGGAGGAGAATAGAACCCAGCAACCCATTGAACAAGGGTGGGGGTTCTACCTTCATCCCTGTTCGAAGAACAGACCCGACTCCGAAGCCTGAGTCATTTCGCCCATGGGGCATTCATACAAACAGTATACATACATATGGAGACAAAGGAAGATCGTATCGCCTAAAATCCATCACGGCCATTGCATTTATTTCATCTCACCATCATTTACATCGAGAAACATAAAGGGGAGGAACAGGGAAAGAATCGTATGAATAATCTAAACATCAAGACTTCGACTATTACATACGGAGAATCAGTAAAAAGAAGAAAAAGAAACATCGAACATGGGGGGGGGGGGGGGGTGGAGCATTGACTCCTCTCCCTCCCCCTATCAGCCCACCTGGAGCCCTTCTTCCTTCCTTTCTTCTGCTTCTTCTTTCGACGGAGACTCTCTCCCTCTCTTTTTCTTTCTGGCTATCTGTTCGCTCTTTTTTTTTTCTCTGCCTCTTTCTTCTTTTCTTTTCTGTCTATCCTCTTTCTTGCTATCTCCCTTTTTCTGTTCGAAGGGAGGGGGTTTTATAACCCTTTTCCTTCTTTCTTCTCGGCAGGCACCCTCACGGCGCGCTTGAGATGAGCTTCCCGGATCGCTCGAATCCGGCCTCTCGGCGCCAACTTTGGGCTTCGACACAGGCTTTCGGCGCCACCTTCATACAGGCCCACTTGGGGTTTTTTAAGTGTTTCATCACCCGAAAGGGCCTTTCATTGGTGACATGTCTTGTATTGAAATTGTGATTACAATTTTCATCAGCCCGCAGACAGGGTTTTATCAGTCCGTAGATAGGGATTTTATCAGTCCGTAGACAGGGATTTTATCAGTCTGTAGACAGGGGTTTTATCAGTCCGTAGACAGGGGTTTTATCAGTCCGTAGACAGGGGTTTCATCAGTCCGTAGACAGGGGTTTTATCAGTCCGTAGACAGAGGTTTCATCAGTCCGTAGACAGGGGTTTCATCAGGATTGTCATCTGAACGGTGACAAAACCGGGTATCATCTTATCAATATCGTCACTCTAATGTTGACGAGCTCGGACATCAGCTTTAGTCTGGGAAGACCTCAGCCGGGTGTATAATCTGTGTAGACGATTCTTCTTCTGTTCTATCTTTTCAGGAGCCTTTACCATCTTCATCTGTCGGTGCTGGCTTCATCTTTATCTCATATTACTTTCGTCAGTAAGCCGACATCTGACTTACCCTGACATATCATCTGTGACTTCTTGGACGAAGCAGTAGTACAGCTCTTCTTAAAGGGCTGGAAGGTCTCATTAGTCGAGTGACTGCTGCTTTATCAGTGCTGCCGTCTGAGTGACATTGGCACCGGGCATCGGCTTTGGCCGACAAGGGCTTTAGCCGGGTGAAAGGTTGATAAGCTTCATCATTAGTCTTTCACTGTTGGTCAGACCCTCTTCTCAATTATGCTTCCACCCTTGTTCATTTTTCAGGTGTCAACAAATGCCCCCCACCTGCGGGCGGCGTAAGCGCAGAATAAGCGGCACGGGGGTTGCAGGTGTTTTTCACCATTCGAGGGTATCTTCCTCAATTTGTCTTCAATTCGGTTCTCAGACCTGATCATCTCGCTGTAACAGTATTCTGCACACCGATGTTTCTCCTCTTCATATTTTCTGTCATTATTTTCAGCATTTGAGGCTTCTCGGCCTGCAAGACCTCCCGGCGCGAAGCTTCTCGGCGCGGGGGGCTCTCGGCGCGGCCTGGTCGGCTGGGCTCTCGGCCTGGGGTCTTCTCGGCGCACCCTGGCCGCAGGGGGCCTCGGCCTGGGGGGTTCTCGGCCTGGGGGCTTCTCGGCGCGCCTTCTGGCCGCCGGAGGCTCTCGGCCTGGGCGGTTCTCGGCGCGCATTCGGCCGCGCCAAGACCCTGGTCGCCCGGGCCCCTATTTAGGGCGCCGAGGCTCTTTTTCTTCTCATTCTTCATCTTTTTTTCTCTTTCTTCAGCTTTTCTCTCCATTTCTTCTCTTCGACGCGAGCCGTCTTCATCCTCTCGGCGGTGGCCGCGAGTTCTTCCGTCCTGGGTATGACGTCTTTTGGGGATTTAATCCCTTTGCTTCTGGGATCACCCCCTCTTGGTTGGTGACTCCCTATTCTTTTTGGGCAGATCCCGAATAAGGGGAGATGCTGCCGAAATTTTTATAGAATCTCATGCTGCAATTTACACAAGACTGACTTTTAATCCATATCTCTTCTTTTGTTTGCAGATATAGCAATGGCTTCTGGCTCTGCTGCTGCATCTTCCGGAGCTGTTGGAGCTAGTTCATCGGCCCAGCCAGACATATCTCGGGCCACAGTAAATTGGTTGAACGTGCACAGCTTGGATTTCAGATATGATAGAATAGCTTCAGTTGACGAATCGTCTGATTCTGAAACTGACACAGTGTCGACGGCTCGGGTATACTCCACGGTGACCGAGACATGCTTCAGGCGGGATAATAACTACCGGCCAGACTTCCCGAAGGATCGCCACTTGATGCCGTTCATACAGACTTTCACAGTGGGTGGCTTGCGAGATTATCGGATAGCTCGCGTAGTTGAAGCTGCCATCCTTGTTGAGCGAGATAGCCTGAAGGAATCAGTGTATCGCAGCAAGGCCATATATCTTCCCGGGGAGAAGCGGGACTGGGATGCAGTCCTTGGAATATCGGAGCTAGAACCGGAGAAGAAGATGCTGACCCGGGCACCGGAATTTACACCTACTCGGTGGGACAATGCTGGCGGCCGAGTTCATAGGGAGAAGCCCGGCTATGGTATGTTCTTGGCACCTATAAAGTGGGGATATCGCTAAGAGCCCTTCGTGCTGAATTGTTCGGCCATTCAGTTCAAGTACCATTTGTCCGCTGGTTGGTTCGGGGACTGCAAAATCACTGACTCCCATCTGTTCCGAGTAGGGGCAGTAGAATTTACTGAGTTTGTTCTGACGGAATATGCCCCTCTGCTGATCAGAGCGGGAGTATACCACAGTGTTTTTGCTTCCAGATTCCGATATCCCATCTCCAGGGGGTTATGCTGTGGGATGTTTGAAGTGTTCTATCCTTTGTTCAACACTTTTTATACAGCAGAGGGTGAGACATCCCTAGACCTCTAGAGTTTATCATGGCTCTCCGGTCTGCCTATTGACGGTGAACCGTATGAAGAAGTCTGCTTGGCAGCCTCTGAGAAAGACAGCTCTGATGGAGAAGGCAAGTACTCCCTTGGCTTCTCTTACCGATATCTGATGAAGGTTTACCGCTCCATCTGTCTGGCATATAGCAGAGGATCCTCCAAAGGCTATCATCCCCGAGAGAAAGGTAGCTGAAGAGGTGGAATCTCGCGCTAGGTCTTGAGCAGGCTGTGGATCACCAGAAGATGAATCTGCAAGAGAGGGAAACGTGTCAGAGGGCCCAGGGGATCTCCCTGGGGCAAACCCTCCGATGGCTAAGTCAGTAGAGCGATGGTGGAAGCGATAATGGGGGGAGGAGAGAGTTGATGCGCGAGAATCCTCTCCACCAAAGGGTGAAGCGAATCGTGCTCAGGAGCTTAGGGTATGTGAATGCCTAGTTCATCTTACCATCTTCCGGAGGGTATGCCTTGCTTAAATAGTGCGCCGCCTTCAGGAGTCCTGTAAGCTGAGGGGTTCCCGGCGGGAGTTACGTCTTTAACGGGGGCTTTCATGGCCTGATCGTGGGAACGTTATCCCCTTGGAGTCCGGCAGCTCCCATGACTCTCCCGCTGGCGGAGGACTCTGAACGGCCGCACATGCAGATAATCAACCGGTTTTACCGAGCCTCGGGGATGCTAGCTCACGTCCGAGCGATAGGCATGGCCCGGCGAGGGTGGGGTCGGATAGATCGGCTGGAGCCTATCTCTCTCAGATGGGGAGAGGGCTTTAGGCCGGACCTTCCTTGGGACCTAACCGTTGTCTCGGGCCCTCCGAGCCTAGAAGGCCGCCGGGGAGAGTTGGTTCCTCGAGTCTTATTTATTGGGCTTTTCTCCTGAAGTGGGCCCTGTGGGCTATCACTTGGGTGGGCTCGCCGGGTTGGACCTTGTAGGTCTTGTTGGGCGGCCTTTGTGGTGGACTGCGGAAATCCCCCTCTCCACTTGTCCCCCTCCTACTCCCGAGCCAAGGAGGCTCGGATGAGTAGTTTTTCGAGGCTTTGGACCGGCGTGGCTCAGGTGGGTGGAATTCCGTTGGCGTTGTGGAGCCGCTTATAGCAGTCGCCGAGGCCCGTAATGATGATCCTGACGGATTTGAAACGAAGGGGCCCCCCTTTTTCTCGGAGCACGGAACGACGCGCCGCCACCCTCAGGGGTTTATAGGGGGCACTGTTCATCGTTCTAGGCTTCCAGGGTTTTAGGCTTTCCATGCTTCTTGATGCGCCGTGAGAGCACAGCGGAGACGCGGAGCCTTGCGGCGGCGTTCGAAGAGTTGGCGAGGATAACCGCGGAGGCGATCCAGCAGCTTCCTTCTCCCCCGGAGTCTTCAAGCTCGTGCGAGGGATCTTCTCTCGACTCGATGGCGGACCAGAGCCCGGAGCCTGTGCCGGTGAGGCGGGATCCCGTCCCCAACTGTAGCGAGTTGGGGAGACGGAGGTGAGGAGGTTAGAGCACCGTTTCCGTCTGCCTCTCCGCTATAGCTTTGTTGCCGCCACTCCGTACGAGAAGAGTTTGGATGATCGTGCTGGGCTTATTTGCACCTTCCTTCTGGCTTGGAAGAGCGGATTTCGGCTTCCTTTCGATCCTTACGTGCTGCAGCTTCTCAATTTTTTCCGATTGGCACCTATTCAGTTGGTGGCCAACTCCTATCTTCTTCTTTCGGCCTTCGGGATTCTGTGTCGCCAGCGCGACATCTACCCTTCTCCGGACCTCTTCCACTTCTTCTTTGAGTTGAAAGCGCACCCGCAGGCGGGGAAAGGCTTCTACTTCATCCAGGCGCGGAGGAACAGGAGCTGCATCTCGCTTGCGACGAAGGACTCCTCGCACAAGGGGTGGAAGACCCAATTCTTCTGGGTGAAGGCGGTGGCGACGGACGAGATCTGGAGATGCCGGACCTCGCCCAACTTTCACCCGAATCTGCCCCCTCGCCAGGAGGATTTCCCTCCCCACGTGGAGCAGCAGGCTGCCCGTCTGCTGGAGAATCGCCAATCGACCGAGGAGCTGGTGACGCCGGAGAACATCGAACGGTGTCTTCTCTCGCGGTTGACGTCGTCAGGTACGGCTCTTGAGGCTCTTTTTCTGGGGTGGTAGCTCTTTTTCCTCCTCCTGACCGGGGCTTCTTCTTGCTGCAGACGTGAGGCGGGAGCCTCTGGAGGAGGCGGCCGAGGTCATCGATCTGGGGGATGACTCGGTAGCCGATGAGCCTGATGCCCCGGTGGGTCGCGTCAATGCCCGAGATAAGTGCAAGGGGGCGGCCTCCGAGGGGTCTTCTCGATCGACCGGTCTGAAGCGGAAGGATCCCCTAGTGGGGAAATTGCGGGAGGCCGCGAAGGCCAGGAAGAGGGCCAGGAAAGCCGGTCTTCCTACCGCCGTCGGGGGCGATTCTGGCTCGGCGGCACTCCCCTCCCGGGGCAGGATGGGGCCGACCCTTCCGGGTTGGCTCTCCCATCTGCCGAGCGAGAGGGGGCCGAGGAGACCAGGGGCCCCGCAGAGGGAGGTGATGGGTTGGCTCTCCCCTCTGTAGGGACAGAAGAGGCCGATGCCGGCGTGGCCGGCGCTGGGACCGAGAGTTCGGTCGGTGCAGATGGGGGTGCGCCCGCGGGGGCGTCGCAACCCCAAGTGCCGGCAGCTTCTGGTGCGGTGGATCCCGCAGCGCCGGTCGAGGGTGGGGGTTCGCCCGGGGAGGCGTTGCAACCCCAACCGACCATGGCGCGCGGGGCGGTTGGTTCTGCCGCCACAACAGGGCCTTCTGGCGGGGTGCCCAGGGTGGAGCAGTCCCCTTTGCCGGAATCTCTGGTCAGGCTCGGTGTCTCGGGTGATCTGTACCGACTCTGCCGGTCGATCGCCGATAGGACGAGGGGGGGAGAAAAGCGTAGCACTCCTGCCGGGGTCCTTGACATCCTGATGGAGGGCGGCCTGGTCATAGCTCGGACAGCGGCCGTGATGGCAGAGGCGCACGCCCGGACGGAGGTGGAGCGGTCGAAGCTCGCCTGGACCCTTGGTGGATGCGAGGGGAAACTGGCCCGGCTCGAGGGGGAGCACGAGGGGCTCCGGCGGGAGTTCCTCGCATTCAGGGAGTTGGCGCGGTCGAGCCGACGGGAAGCCGAGGTGCTGGCCGAGCAGCTGACAAGGGCCCAAGAATCGCTCGAGAGGAAGAGCAAACATCTAGAAGATGAGCGTCAACGTCACATCGAGCTGGATAGCCTCTGGGAGCTTGAGCGCGGCGAGCTGCAGGATCGGGCGGAGGACGCGGAGCGCCTTCGTGCTGAGGCTGAGGCGGACCGAGCCCGGGCGGAGGGTCGGATGATCGAAGCCGAGCGGAGGATGAACGAGCTGGAGGAGCGTCTGGCGAGGGCGGAAGAGCGTGCGGCCGAGGCGGAGCGGGCTCGGGACGGGCAGGTCGAGGCGGAAGCGATCGAGCGCTATAAAGGCTCGGAAGCTTACTCAGCCGACCTGATTGCAGCTGCCCTACCCTACTACGAGGTAGCGCTCCGCCGGGGTGCTCGAAAGGGGTTTAGGCAGGGCTATCGCCGGGCGATGAACTATGCCAATGAGCACCTTGCCGGGGGTGATTTTCCTTATGGCCAGAGTTATGACTCGGACGAGTCAGATTCCAGCTCCTCATCTTCGGCCGGGGAAGAACCGGAGGAATCGCCTCCAGCGGGGTCACCAGCTCCGGAGGTCTCGGGAGGGCTCACGAACGGGAAAGTTCTCGCATAGGCGAGGTCAGTGTCCGGGCCGGCCGTCGCCGAGGGTACCGGGGGTGACGCGTCCCCTACTGCCGTTCCCGAGCTTCAAAGTGGGCCCGAGGCCTGATGTAACTTTATTTTGCCCCTTCGCCCTTTTGTCTGTCTTTCCTTTTGTAAGAGGTTTTTATGGGAGGCAATAAATGACTTACTTTATTTGATCGCTATCTTCGCTGTGATTTGGTTGGCGTATCGGGGCAGTTGGAAAGTGCCGATATTTTTTGCGCCGTTTTCGCACGTCGATTCGGGAGACTTCTTGCGGGCGTCCTTCCGTATTACCATGCTTTGAAAGTCGAGGTGCTTCGCGAATCCCGCTAGAGTGGGGATCGAGGAATTTGAGGTGATCTTTCAGGGGAGATCCTATAGCGTGTTTTCGAGGGGGGAGTCATTTAAGGCGCGTGGCCTCCCTTGGCCTATAAAAAGGACCGAAGGGTGCTCCTTCCCTCTTAACACTTAGGACTCTCACCGGCGGTCTGCTCTTATTCCCTCGTCTTCGCTCTGCATTGCGCCACCGCGATCGGAGCATGGAGGACCCTTCAGAAGGTGACGCTGCAGACGACGGGGAGCGGCCGGTTCCAGCTGTCCTGGAATATCGGTCGGGTCCCACGGTCGCCGCGCGTGCATGAGACGGGTCCGACGGTCGCCGTGCGGATTTGGAGAGGGCTTCGACATGCGGGGGCACGCCGTTTGCCTCCTCTTGGCTCCGGCGAGGCTTCCGGGCGGACGCCGAGATGGAGGGCAGATGGGGGAGTTAGGGATGCCGGCCGCCATTCCCCTCCGTGGGAGGGGAGGAGGCGGCTCCAGTTCCTTCCTCACCCCTGTCCGCAGCCTCTTTCTCTCTCTTTTGTTCTTCATTTCTTTCACTCTTCGGGGGCTGCTTGCTTTCTGTTCGCCTCCAAAGAGTTGGTAGTTTGGCAGAGAGGGGACCTTCACGGCGCTCCTTTTTCCAGGTTGTTGCCAACTTGGAAGGTAGCCTTCCTCGCGTGAAAGGTGGCCTTCTCCTTGCTGTCCCTCTGTCACCTTTGTCACGGTCCACCCGAGCCAACTGGGTCGACCATCTCTTGTCCGAGCCAGTTTCTACGCGAGGCAGAGTCAGTGGCTGGATGCGAGAAGGTCAAGACCGGGTCGGTCGGGCGATGGCCGTTTGCCGCGGTGCTAGATGGATTTTTGCTTTTCACTATGTAATGTATTGGCAGTTGCCTTTTTGATGTACCAACAGTTATCTTGAACGAATGCGAAAGATAAGGGGGTTTATTCTACCCGATTTGTTGATACAGTATTCAGAAATAAAATCTGCGTAGTGTGGTTGCATTCCATGTCTGGGGAATGGGTTCCCCTTCCATTGTGGCTAACCTGTACGCACCTTTCCCGAGCGTCTCGATCACTCGGTAGGGGCCTTCCCAGTTGGGGGATAGCTTGCCCGCCGCCTCCAGTGGTCGAGATGCTTCGGTCTTCCTGAGAACGAAGTCCCCTGGTCGGAATTGTCTGTCTCGGACCTTGGCGTTGTAGTACCGAGTGAGGCGGCGCTGGTATTTCGTAGCTCGGACGTTCGCGATCTCTCGGAGTTCGTCTTCCAGGTCGAGGTTCTCGAGCAACTTCTGCTCGTTTGCCTCGGGCGAAAAGCTGATCACTCGGAGAGACGGATTGGCGATCTCTAACGGAACGACGGCTTCGGTGCCATATACCAGCTGAAAAGGGGTCTCACCGGTTGCCGTCCTGGGGGTCGTTCGGTGCGACCATAGTACGCTAGGCAGTTCCTCGAGCCAGCTACCCTTAGCCTTGCCGAGTCTGGTTTTTATGCCCTTCAAGATGGTCTTGTTGGCATTTTCAACCAGCCCGTTGGCCTGAGGGTGGGCGACCGAGGTGAAGTGGTTGCGGATATTTAGGTCGGCACATCTGTCTCGGAAGTATCGAGAGTCAAATTGCCGCCCGTTATCGCTCACTATCACTCGGGGGACGCCGAAGCGACAAATGATCGATTTCCATACGAAACCCCAGACGACTGTCTCGGTGATCCTCGCTGTTGCTTCAGCCTCGATCCACTTGGTGAAGTAGTCGATGGCGACGATGATGAACTTCTTCTAGGATTGAGCCGTTGGGAATGGCCCAAGGATGTCGATCCCCCACCGGCGAAAGGGTAAGGCTCGGTAAGGGTGACAAGTTCCGTGGCCGGCTGGTGGACCAAATGGTCGAACCGCTGGCAACGGTCGCAATGTTGTACGTAAGCCGTGCAGTCGCGCTGTAGGGTCGGCCACCAGTACCCCTGCCTTAGCAGGATTCTAGCCAGCGACCGACCTCCTGAATGTGCTCCGCACAGGCCTTGATGAATCTCTTCAATAGCTTGGCTCGCTTCGTCGGGGCCGAGGCACTTCAGAAGGGCCCCGGAGAATGATCTTCGGTAGAGGGCGTTGTCGAGGATGACGAAGCGCCGAGCTTGGTACTTCATTCGGCGGGCTTCCCGAGGGTCGGAGGGCTCCTGGGAGTCCCGTAGCCAGGACAGGTAGGGGGAGCGCCAGTCAGCGGGAGTGGCCGAGTTAATGGCGAGGAGCTCCGAGTTTATGCTCGGGCGCTCTAGCTCTTCTAGGATGACCGATCGTGTACCTTCCGGGTCTAGGGAGGAGGCCAGTCGGGAGAGGGCGTCCGCCCGAGAGTTTTGCTCCCGGGCTATTCGGACTACCTCGAACTCCTCGAACTGCTGGGCCAGGCTCCGGACCAACTGGAGGTATTTGATCATAGGTGCCTCCCGAGCTTCGTACTCGCCACTGACCTAGCTTGCAACTAGCTGGGAGTCGGTGTGGATCCTGACTCGCTCGGCCCCCAGCCGTCGGGCCATGCGGGCCCCCGAGATAAGGGCCTCGTACTCGGAAGCATTGTTGGATGCCAAGAAGTTGAACTTTAGGGCGTATTGCAACTCTATTCCTTCGGGAGACCTTAGGAGGATCCCTGCGCCGCTGCCGACCGAGTTGGACGATCCATCGACGAACAGCTCCCAGGTTGGCCCGGTTGCTGTCGGAGGCCTGTCCTCGACCGGAATGGTGCTCTCGGCGATGAAGTCGGCGAGCGCTTGCCCTTTGATAGCCGATCGTGGCCGGTACGAGATGTCGTATGCCCCGAGCATGATGGCCCATTTGACAAGTCGCCCCGAGGCTTCGGGGTGGGCCAGAATCTTCTTCAGTGGCTCGCCGGTTAACACTGTGATGGGATGCCCCTAGAAGTAGGGTCGGAGGCGCCTTGCGGAGGTAACCAACGCTAGCACGAGTTTCTCGGTTGCGGGGTACCTCCGCTCGGCCTCGCTGAGCACCTTGCTGGTGTAGTAGACCGGCCTCTCGACTCCCGAGTCATTTCTGACTAGGACCGAGCTGACCGTTGACGGCATCGCTGAGAGATAGAGCAACAAGACCTCGCCGGGACAGGCTTGGAAAGCACCGGGGGCGAAGCCAGGAACTCTTTGAGCTTGGCGAACGCTGTCTGGCATTCTCCATCCCATGCGAACGTGGCAGATGCTACCTTGGGCCCCCTCATCAGCTTGAAGAAGGGCAAGCATCGTTCGGCCGCACGGGACAGGAAACGACTGAGAGCAGCGACACGCCCCGTTAGACGCTGGATGTCTTTAATACACGTGGGCGGGCGCATGTCTAGGATGGCCTGGACCTTATCGGGGTTGGCTTTGATCCCTCGCTGAGTGACCAGGAAACCCAGGAACTTCCCGGATCTTACTCCAAAGGCGCACTTGGCGGGGTTGAGCTTCATGAAGTACTTCAAGAGGGTGCTGAAAGTCTCGGCGAGGTCGGTGAAGTGGTCTTGGGCCCTCGGGGTCTTGACGAGCATGTCGTCGATGTAGGCCTCAACGTTCCGACCTAACTGTCCCTCGAACATATGGTTGACCAGTCGCTGGTATGTGGCTCCAGCATTCTTCAATCCAAAGGGCATCCGGGTGTAGCAGTACACGCCGTAGTCGGTGATGAAGGCAGTCTTCTCGACATCTTCAGGGTTCATTTGGATCTGATGATAACCCGAATAGACATCCAGGAAACTGAGTATCTCATTGCCCGAGGTTGAGTCAACCAGTTGGTCGATGCTCGGTAGCGGATAGCAGTCCTTGGGAGTGGCCTTGTTCAGATCGGTGAAGTCTACGCACATTCGCCACTTGCCGGTGGTCTTCGGCACCAGGACGACGTTGGCTAGCCACGTTGGGTACAGGACCGGTCTAAAAAGACCAGTCTCTTGTCCCTTGGTGACCTGCGCCTTGATGATCGCCTGTTTCTCGGGCGCATGCTTCCTCCTCCGCTGCCGTACGGGTCTCATGGTGGCATCGAGGTTAAGCTTGTGCATCACAGTTTCCTCTGGTATACCAGGGAGTTGATCATCGGACCAAGCAAAGACCCGGACGTATCCAGAAAGAAACTCCTTGTATTGCTGCTGTTCCTCCGGTGGTAGGTCGGCACCGATCCTTACTCCAAGGGTCGGGTCGTCGTTCAGGAATACCGTTAATAATTCGCCACCAGGCTCGGTGGTCACGGCTTTTCCTTCGACTCCCCTGGGGCCCTTATCCTTCCCGTCCGGCCTTGAGGCTTCCACCGAGATATTGTAGCACCTTCTAGCCGTGGCCTGGTTACCTCGGACTTCCCCCAACCTGTTTTTGGTGGGAAACTTAATTTTTTGGTGATAGGTAGATGGTACGGCCTTTATTCGGCTGAGAAATTTTCGGCCGAAAATGGCGTTGTACACTATCATACCTTTAATCACTATGAAGTCCACTATGACCGTAACGGTTTTGGGTGGGGTGCCGATAGTGACCGGCAGGCTTAGGGCTCCCTCGGGGTAGGTGGCCAGGCCATTAAACCCGCAAAGGGGTGTTCGGATCGGGCGGAGCTTGGATGGGTCTTCCCCCATCTTGAGAAAACAGTCATAAGATAATACATCGGGGGCGCTCCCATTATCAACCAAAATCCTGTCTACATTACAGTGATTTATCGTGGCCGAGATAACGAGGGCATCGTCATGCGGGGTGCTCAGCCCTTCCAGGTCTTGGTCGGAGAAGACTATGACCTGGGGCTCCATTGGCGGGCCTTTGGGGGGCTCTAAGGCTCGGCTGGCCCGCTCGACATGACGTTTCCTTCCTCGGCTGGTGTCGCCTCCCGATGCCGCTCCTCCGGAGATGACATTGATGTGGACCCCTCGGGGGGCGTTGTCGATCTCCTCTGCGGCGTCTCGGTCTTCTTTGTGCCCGGTTGTGAACCGGGATAGATGCCCCAGACAGATGAGGCGCTCGATCTCGTCTTGGAGCTGAAGGCAATCTCCGGTGTGGTGCCCGTGGTCACCGTGGAACAGGTAATGCCTGTCCCGCTTGCGGTTCTTCGACCTCATTGGCTCGGGCTGGCGGAGAAGTCCCGAGTCTTTGATGTCCTCATAGATCTCGTAGACTGGTGCGGTCAAGGGGGTATACCGCTCGTACTTTCTCTTGCGCTCTCCTTCTCGATCGCGCTTCTTACCCGAGCCGGGGTTTGGCTCGGAGGTCCGCTTTTTGTCCCCCTCCCTACCCGAGCCGGTTGCGTCTCGACAGGCGCTGAGTACTTCTTCGCACTCGGCGTGGCGCAGTGCCAGAGTCACTAGCTCGGCAAGGGTCGAGGGAGGGTGGAGGACAAGCTCGCGGCGGAGATTCTCGTCCCGGGTGCCCCCGGTCAGTGCGGTTGTGGCTGAGGCCACATCCAGGCGGGGGATCCTAAGGGCTTCCGATTTAAATCGATGGACGTAAGTCCGGAGCCTCTCCCCTTGTGCCTGTTTGAGAGCCAAGAGCCCCGCTACTGACCTTGGGGGGCGCTACCGGCGAAGCTCTCCTTGAAAATTCACCCGAATTGCCTGAAGTCTCGAATGGACCCCGGGGCGAGGGCCCGGAACCATGCCTGAGCGCCTTGGACCAGGGTGGCCGCGAAGGCTCGGCATTTGATGGGATCCGGCGTTCCATGCAGGGTCACCAGGGCGTCGAAGCTATCGTAGTGGTCGGCTGGGTCGCCCTGGCCGTCGTAGAGCTTGAAGGTTGGGATGGAGGCTCTAGGAGAGACCTCTGCCTTCAAGATGTACTCGGAGAAAGGGGATTTCTCCTCGTCCTCCGGGAAAGAGGTCTTCTGCAGGGCGCGGAGGGCGCGCTCTTGCTCTGCGAACCGTCTTTCAAAATCTCGCAGCCAGAGAGACAGTTCCGGTTGTGGCCGCGCCGTGGGGCTGGGGGGGGGCGTCGTGGCGATCCCCCGGAGCACTGGTGCCCGGGCGCGGCGGTCTCGCTCCCTGCTTCCCTCTCCTCGGCGTGGAGGAAGCCTCTTGCTCCGCAGGCGGAGCTTGCGAGGGTCCTCCGACGTCGTTGCGGAGGAGCTGTCGGCCGCGGAGGGTGAAGCGGCCTCCGGCGGTGTGCTGCGTTGCACTCCTTCGAGGGGGACTTCCTGACGGGGCGCGGGACCTCGCGTCCCGGGCCGCCTGGGCCCTCATGAGCTCCACGAGGACGTCCATCTTTTCGTTGAGGGCCTGGAAGGTGTTGGCGCCACCGTCGAGGGGTGCCCCTGTCTCCGCCGGGGGGGGTGGCCCGTTGGTGGGGATGCTGGCGTTGGAGGGGGGGCTCTGTGAGACCCTAGAGGGGGACGCCTCCCGCCGCCGCCACAGCCTTACCTGCCCCGCCGGCGGATCTCCTCCCTGAGCTTCTTCTTACCATCTTGACTCTTCGTGCGTTTCCCACAGACGGTGCCAGATGAAGAGGCGGAATCTCGCGCTGGGTCCTGAGCGGGCTGTGGATCACCAGAAGATGAATCTGCAAGAGAGGGAAACGTGTCAGAGGGCCCAGGGGATCTCCCTGGGGCAAACCCTCCGATGGCTAAGTCAGTAGAGCGATGGTGGAAGCGATAATGGGGGGAGGAGAGAGCTGATGCGCGAGAATCTTCTCCACCAAAGGGTTAATCGAATCGTGCTCAGGAGCTTAGGGTATGTGAATGCCTAATTCATCTTACCATCTTCCGGAGGGTATCCCTTGCTTAAATAGTGCACCGCCTTCAGGAGTCCTGTAAGCTGAGGGGTTCCCGGCGGGAGTTACGTCTTTAACGGGGGCTTTCATGGCCTGATCGTGGGAACGTTATCCCCTTGGAGTCCGGCAGCTCCCATGACTCTCCCGCTGGCGGAGGACTCTGAACGGTCGCACCTGCAGATAATCAACCGGTTTTACCGAGCCTCGGGGATGCTAGCTCACGTCCGAGCGATAGGCATGGCCCGGCGAGGGTGGGGTCGGATAGATCGGCTGGAGCCTATCTCTCTCGGATGGGGAGAGGACTTTAGGCCGGACCTTCCTTGGGACCTAACCGTTGTCTCGGGCCCTCCGAGCCTAGAAGGCCGCCGGGGAGAGTTGGTTCCTCGAGTCTTATTTATTGGGCTTTTCTCCCGAAGTGGGCCCTGTGGGCTATCACTTGGGTGGGCTCGCCGGGTTGGACCTTATAGGTCTTGTTGGGCGGCCTTTGTGGTGGGCTGCGGAAATCCCCCTCTCCAGTAGCAAACTGAGGGTCCGGATCGGGCAGTGGCTCCAGTACTTCTTCGACGGTCCCCTGAAATATGTAGATTTCCCCTCCATGGGTCCTGTCGCGAGCAAGCAGATAAGAGCTCCCCGCTATAAATCGGCACTGCCATCTTCATTGCGCCATGCGGGCAAAGGTGGTCCCAACCCGGCAGGGGTAGATCCCATCACACACTGTGCAACTTATTTCACATTCTGGCTGTGTACTTTTGCTCTTCCACAAGGGGACGAGACAGTCATTCGGCCAGAGACCATATACCCAGCTTGTCAGATGGCATGGGGGATGAAGCTGTCTCTCTGCCCAGTGGCCCTGTGTTTGATATATAAATCTTTTGGGGACCTGTACAAGCATCGGACTCCCCATTCTTTGAGGACCGTGGGTCCTTTTCATTTCTTCAATGCCTGGGTCTGCAGTATATTCCCCGAATTAGCTCCGAGAACCTTGCAGGCGGATACAGTGTCACCCAGGATGATTGAATTTGCCAGCGCTGAGCCTGGTCCCTTTTATGATCAGCTATTTAAGATATGGGGCCGACTGATAAAAGTACCAGTGGACACCCCTGGCAGCATACATTTCTGGAGCTTGGCAGCAGGTTCAGCTCCTTTGATTGATCCTCAAAGAGAGTGCAAGCTGGAGGAGATAGAGACATATATCCACCGTGTCTCAGGGGTCAACACTACTCGGCCAATCTTGGAACCAGAGCTGGTGAGATGGGCCATGGCAATTCGGCCCAGTGTTTTGGTTTACAAAAAGGGTGGCCTGCTTCTGTTGGAGCCATACTATCCGTTCCGATTTGGGCGGAACTTCGGTTATGACCAGCACATCCCTACATCAGCTGCTCAATTTCCCCTGGATAGCAGGGCCAAGCATGGGTCCACCATTGTCGGCGACGGCCGGTTGTGGTGGGATTTCTATCATCGTCAGGACGATGCAATCTTCAGGGTGCCCACCGTCTCCAACCGTGTTCCCCGGGTAACATCAGAATATATCAAATGGTGGAACATTCGGACCGGCTTTTTCAGGGATGGCAGGGGTGCTTTCTGGGATGTAGCAGAGCGCTCTTTCCTGAAACAGCAGCCTGGGCCGGTGTTTGAAATCCCCGAGGCCCATCTGAGAAAGCTTTATTCGCAGAACCAGAGGGAGGCAGAGAACTATCTGGCCCAGCGTCGAGCTCTGAAGGAAAAGAATTCTGAGCCGCCCGCTCCTGTCTTTGCCGCTATTAACGAAGACAATTTCATAAAGACCCTGAGACATTTATGCCATGTAGGAGATGCTCGCTTGGAGGCACAACAGTATCCATTTCCTGTTGAAGAGCCGCTCCCGGCAGTAGCTCATTGGAGGGGTCCAATTGATAAATTTCATCCATATAGGACGTTTGTACGCTGGGAAGACAGAACTCAGACGTACTATAAACAAACGTCCTGGCTGTTCATTCTGCTGAGTTTGCATGGATTATCTGCAGAAAGCCCGATAGCTGGCATTTTGAACAAGCCACTGTTTATATCATTTCATTATGTCGATGGCTGGGGCATGGACCATCTTGACTTGTTTCGCTGCCTTGACTTTCGCGGCCATAATGATCTGGCAGCTTTGGTAGAGAAGTGCCAGCTATTTGGTGATGTGTGTTGGCTCATCAAGGAGGCTGCTTCCCGCTCCAAGGAGGTAGCTTACATGTACTGGCCACTTTCTATATTCTATGACGGCCCGGCAGGTAAGATTTCTTCTTTTCTGATTGCAGTGTTTTTTGCTTAGCATCTGAATTTTGCATCTATTGATCCCATCATCCTTCTGCCATTCTTAACAGACCAGCCCGATATAAAGCGGCAGGGGCTCTACAGGAAGATTATTGCACAGGTTGAGAAGCCCACTTATTTTGAAGTCCCTGTAGCAGCACCGACTACTACTCCCCTGCCTCCTGGCAAGAAGAGGAAGGCTTCTGCAGTCAAGGCTGCAGTTGGGAAGGCCAGGAAGGCCAAGAAGGCCCATGCTCAACAATCGGCTTCGATAGCGATGGACACCGGGACCCCTCTCCCTGACATTCCCTCATTTGATGAGTTCGAAACTCAGAGGGAGGCTGCTCAGGCATCAGTTTAGGGTAACATCAGTATTCTGCCATTGCATTCTTCATTCTCTCTTGCTGGATTTCAGAGGAGTGTTTAAATCTGACCACTCCTTTTTGCACAGCTCAAGAGCCAGTCGCGGCGCCCTCCGAGGTGGGGACCAGGTTGCCCTCTCCCACGCCGACTAGTGAGGCGGAGGGTAAGCATGCCCTTTTCATCTTTTTCTGTTCATTTCAACTGCTTTTCATCGTCCCTCTCACAGGCTTTTCTTTATAGTGATGGCCGGGGAGGAGACTGAGATTACAGGAGCGGCTGGCGATATCACTCAGCCGCGGGAGGGTTACAAGACCCAGGCTAAACGGGGCTTCGCTCCTGGAAGGCGCATAGTTACCCGGTCTTCCTCCAAGCAGATGTTAGAATTGATGGCCCCGCCCGTGGACAGAGTAGAAATCTCTTCCAGTAGCTCCGCGGCCGCTTCTGAGGCAAGTGGAGAAGAAGCAGATCTCAGCGGGAGCGATACGGAGGGTGTCTCCAAACCAGAGACCCCATCTATATGTACCACCATTGTTTTATCATTTACACCCCCCAAGTTGCTGGTGCCATTTTCTGGAGAGGAGTTACCAGAAGAGTTTGCCGGCCTGGATACCGAGGCGGATATAACTCCTCCTTTTGTGGTTCCATCAGCGGAGCTTTCTTCTTCCCTGCAGTCTTTTGAGGATATTGGCATCACATTAGAAGTGAGTCTTTTCCCTTTACGGTTTCCTTTTCCCCATTTTTATCTGCTTCTTGACGCTGCATTGATCTGTTCACAGGAGTCCCCTGTTGCCATCCCGGCGACGAGCGCAGCCGTTGAAGACACTTTATCCGGCAGCCTGGCTATTGTTCCTGCTTCGGCAGCCGCCTGGGCAGGCATTCTTGAGATAATTCGCCCTGTGCTGGTGAGGGTGCAGTCCTCCACGGACTTAGCATCGTTGGATCTGAGGAATGCAGGGGAAGGCCCGGCTCTCATCAAGGCTTTGGATTTCAGAGCTGAAATGGACCCAGCCAGGGGTTCTGCCTTTATACCAGCTGCAGTGATGACCATCGCTCCCGAATTAACAGTTCCCATAATATCAATCATGGAGAGCGAACCTTTGCCTCTTCAGACTGTGGCCCACGCAGCCTTGACATTGCAGGAACTGGGCACCGAAATGGAAGAAGGAGAGGTAGCTGTTACAGAAACGGGAGTATCGCCTATAACGGCCCCGGAATCTATCTCCGTATTTTCAGAATCTGAGGAGGAGATGCCTGAAGTTGCATCCGGGAGTGTTCCGACGGCCGCCTCCGAGGAGATGGAGGTGGAAGATCTCTCGGCCACGTCAGAGGTTACGGGCAGAGCTCAGTTGGTGGCTTCGACAGACCTGCCGTCTTCTTCTTCGCAGCCGGATATCACCCTATGGGCAGATATAGAGAGTGAAGTAACTTTTGAAGTAGCTCCTCTTCCTTTGCCTGGCTTCACTTCCCCTGAAAGTTTTGTCTGGCAACATCTGGGCATGCTGCGTCAGCTGGTGGAGTCCCAACCTGGACTAACTTGTCCACAGTTGAAGGAGATAGCCGGGCGCTTCACCGCCGGCTTACTGGCGATGGGATGTCCCACAGAAATATGGGCCCAGCAGGTTCTTTTATTGTTGAAATTTGTTCACCGCCGGGATTTCTTGACACACATCATGTCGGACAGATTGGCAGCCTTGAAGTTGCAAAGAACGGAGTGCAAGTCTGAGCTGGCAAAGATGAACTCTATCCTTCAGGAGCGATAGCGTCAAATGCAGTCTTTGGCGGAGCGGGAGCATTTCGTGCGCGACCGGATAACTATCTTGAAGCTGAACTGTCTGATCTCCGAGCCGAGCTACCGCAGCTAACAACTTATCGACCGCAGCTCGAGGAAGAAGCAGCTTTATTAGAGGGGCAGGTGGCATCCTTTCGAGACCAATCTGTTCGACTGCAAGAGGAGGAGGCTCGGCTTCATGAACTAGGAGCCGCCCCTTATGTGGGTCTTCTGGCATTTGAGGATATCTTCCGGCAACCATGAATCATTTTCTCTTTCTTTTCTTTTTTTTTGTGCTATTTTGTGATACAATGTCCCCTCGGGGCCCTTTATGTACTCACTTCTTAATGAAAAGAAATTTTTGGCTTTATGTGTATCCACCTTCTTTCCATGTGGTTTTATCACTTCAGGGAAGTGGGGTAGTGATTTTAGCAACTCCTCATGCGAATGGCTCGTATCTGGTAGGAGAGCGTCCACCCCTTTAGAGAAAGGATGGGGAACTCGCTCCACCGCGTGACGGCATCCGAAGAGGTGCTTAAACCGGATTCTGTTGGTAGCGGCAAACGTCCCTCTTGGTAATATGTGCTGTGAGGGAGACAATTTGCAGGAATGTGAAAGAAAGGGTCTTATCAGAATAGACGGAAAGTCTAGACTGGGTAGAGGTTATGGCAAGTGGGGCATTTAAAGGGGACATAGTTTTCATCAGAACAGACGTAGGGTCTGAGCCGGATGGGTTTTTATCATTGATCGGGCGAGGTGCTGGTCGATCAACAGTTGGTTTCATCATCGATATTGGGTTTATATCGAAGCAGAGAAGAGTTTAAGTTTTATCAGAATAGACGAAAGGTCTAAACTGGCAGGGTTTATCATTGATCGGGCGAGGTGCCGGTCGATCAACAGTTGGTTTCATCATCGATATTGGGTTTATATCGAAGCAAAGAAGAGTTTAAGTTTTATCAGAATAGACGAAAGGTCTAAACTGGCAGGGTTTATCATTGATCGGGCGAAGTGCCGGTCGATCAACAGTTGGTTTCATCATCGATATTGGGTTTATATCGAAGCACAGAAGAGTTTTTAAGTTTCATCAGAATAGACGAAAGGTCTAAACTGGCAGGATTTATCATTGATCGGGCGAAGTGCCGGTCGATCAACAGTTGGTTTCATCATCGATATTGGGTTTATATCGAAGCACAGAAGAGTTTTTAAGTTTTATCAGAATAGACGAAAGGTCTAAACTGAAAGGGGTTTATCGTGGGTGGGACTTTGCCAAGAATGCATAGGTTTCATCAGAACAGTGATGGGTTTCATTGTTGGTGGGACATGTGAAAGGGGGCATGTGGATTTCATCAGGGCAAACATAAGGTCTGTCCCAGAAAGGCTTTATCATCGGTGGAGCATGGAGCCAGATGACCGACGGAAGGTTTTACCAATGAAGATAGATGAAGGTATCGCGCCGGTTGGCACGGAACTTTTTGAATTACCATATTATTGACCCAAGTGCCCTTTCGGGTTTTCACCAGAGCCAGCCCCCTCTTACTTTTGCCCACGCGTCCTTTCGGATTTTCACGTGACGGGGTACCCGATTTTGCCTGCAGTGCCCTTTCGGGTTTTCACCACAGCTGGGTTTTAGCCATTTTTGCCCTCGTTCAGAATGCCTGAACAAGACTGGCGAGGTATCTCTATTTTTAACCCCATTTTGTCTCTTCTTTTCTTCTCCCTTTCTCTTTTTTTTTATTGAAACTTTGATTCTATAACTGATGGGTGCAATTTGTGCATATGTCATCATTGATGTGGGTGCTAACATCAATGCAAGGGTTTCATAGGTCTCATCAGGATAGACGTAAGGTCTAAACTGGACAGGTTTCATCGCTGATCGGGCAATGCGCCAATCAATCAGCAACGGGTTTCATCATCGATATTGGGTTTATATCGAAGCAAGGATTTTTATAGGTTTGATCAGGATAGACGTAAGGTCTAAACTGGACAGGTTTCATCGCTGATCGGGCAATGCGCCAATCAATCAGCAACGGGTTTCATCATCGGTATTGGGTTTATACCAATGCAAGGATTTTTATAGGTTTGATCAGGATAGACGTAAGGTCTAAACTGGACAGGTTTCATCGCTGATCGGGCAATGCGCCAATCAATCAGCAACGGGTTTCATCATCGATATTGGGTTTATACCAATGTAAGGATTTTTATAGGTTTGATTAGGATAGACGTAAGGTCTAAACTGGACAGGTTTCATCGCTGATCGGGCAATGCGCCAATCAATCAGCAATGGGTTTCATCATTGGTATTGGGTTTATACCAATGCAAGGATTTCATAAATTTCATCAGGGTAGACGTAAGGTCTAAACTGGATGGATTTCATCACGGCGGGACGTAGAGAGATATGCGGGTTTCTTCATGGTTACCACATTACCGACCCAAGTGCCCTTTCGGGTTTTCACTAGAGCCAGCCCCCTCTTGCTTTTGCCCATGCGCCCTTTCGGGTTTTCGCATGGCGGGGTACCCAATTTTGCCTGCAGTGCCCTTTCGGGTTTTCACCACAGCTGGGTTTTAGCCATTTTTGCCCTTGTTCAGAATGTCCGAACAAGACTGGCGGGGTATCTCTATTTTTAACCCCATTTTTATATATATATTTTTTATTTTCTTCTATCCCCCCCTTCCTGTTTAGAGGGTGTCAGACCGTGACGACACAAGATCACGATAAGTGGTAGCCTGGTTAGGACGGAGTGTCACTATACCAAGGAAAGGATATCTTGGCTAGGGCGGAGTGCCATTAGGCCAAGGAAAAGGTATCTTGACTAGGGCGGAGTGCCGCTAGGCCAGGGAAAGGGTATCTCGGCTAGGGCGGAATGCCACTAGACCAAGGAAGGGTAGCTCGGCTAGGGCGGAGTGCCGCTAGGCTAAGGAAGGGTAGCTCGGCTAGGGCGGGGTGCCGCTAAACCAAGAAAAAGGTATCCCGGCTAGGGCGGAGTGCCGCTAGACCAGGGAAAAGGTATCTTGACTAGGGCGGAGTGCCGCTAGGCCAGGGAAAGGGTATCTCGGCTAGGGCGGAGTGCCGCTAGGCCAAGGAAAGGGTATCTTGACTAGGGCGGAGTGCCGCTAAGCCAAGGAAAGAGTATCTCGGCTAGGGCGGAGTGCCGCTAGGCCAAGGAAAGGGTATCTCGGCTAGGGCGTAGTGCCGCTAGACCAAGAAAAAGGTATCTCTTGCCCGATTACTCGGGCAATATCAGCTGTGCAGCATGATACAACTTTAGGTGTTTACCGTTGTAGCAACCCTGATAAATGAATATTTGAAATAAATTAAAACATATATATATTACAGTAGTAATACAGAGAATGAGAATAGGATTAATCAGAAGAAGTAAAACAAAATTAAAATAACGCCTCTTATTAGGGCGTTAATTCCAAAAGAAACGCCTCTATCAAAGGCGTGACTAAAGAAAGGACGCCCACACGTGCGGTCGTCAACTCTCACGACCAAATAGGCAAGTAATAGAAACGCCCATATATGGGGCGTGTTTATTAAACAAGGAACGCCCTTATCCAAGACGTTTCTTAAGAAACGACCTGAACTAGGTCGTCAATTCACGAATCGACGCCCTGACCAAAGGCGTTAATTCAGTTCGTGAATCGTTCGACCCAGAAACTTATCCAGGGTAATGGATAAGTATTAGAAAGAGTTAAAAGGTGGTAAGGACTCTATTAGGGATATATTACTCCCAATAAAACTCTAGCCCTAATAGGACCCCCTAAATCCCTATAAATAATCTTCTGCTCGAACCCTAGGAGCTATTTGGTCGACTGCTGCTATGGTTTGTATAGAACCAAAGGTTTCCTCATCGTTTTCTCTGTTATACGCTCGTATGAAGAACATTAATTGATCTTCTCTTATTGTAGGAAGTCTGCTTGTCGAACGTGAAGAACACGGTACTGTTCTTCTATCTTTTCCCTAAAAACTTCGGTTATATCTGTGAAGATTATTTAAATATATTCATCTTCCTTCCTTTTCTCTCCCTCTACAGGTTGACGGTAGAGTGAAGATTTCTTAAGAACGATTGTTCTTCTTCTTGCTGTTGCTACGACTGTTATTGTGTTGCAGTTGAAGCTTCAGAGTATTAGGCTTCTCACCAAATCCTTCAGAGTTCATCTTCAAATCCACTATCAAGGTAGGATTTTCTCAAGTCACTGTAGCCCAAACTAAATTGATACAGTACAATAATTATCATGCATATACATGGTTTGGTTTACTATAGTTTCTGAACGATTTTCTGTTAATTTCTTGAAAGAAACGTCCTTAGCAAGGGCGTGACTATGAAATACACGCCCCAGACTAGGGCGCTAATTAAAAAGTCACGACCCTACCAAGGTCGTCAATTTAATATTTGACGCCCTATACACAGGCGTTAATTTCATGTAAATCTTAAGAACTGATCATCCATGCAATTACATGAAATCAAATCAAAAATTGTTAACGGTTAAAAGTCAATAAACATGAAACATCAAATCCAATATACTGCATCTGAATTCCTGCCAATTTTCCTGTCATGACTATATGATTGTTATCCTGATTATCGTGCAAATCTTGCTGATCATGTAAATTCCTGATATTTCTTGAATTCACGACCTAGACTAGGCCGTTTTCCCTGTGGTAACGCCCCATCACAGGGCGTGAATTAAAAATAAACGCCCCTTACTAGGGCGCGTATCTGTTAAAATCCTGGAATATATATTCTGAGAAAATAAGAATTTAATGATTAACGCCCCTGCAAAGGGCGCGTATTTGATAATTTCTGAAAATAAATATGTTCTGAAAAATATTGTAAATAAAAGACGCCTGCTACAGTAGTCGTCAACTCTTGAAGAAACGCCCCTGACGAAGGCGCGTTTTAGATAAATTATTGAATTATTGAAAATTCTGCAAAACGGACCATATGTAAACGCCCTTCTGTTAGGCGTTAATTACTTGAGAAACGACTTGACCTAAGTCGTTATTTTACTGTAAACTGATTTTTCCTCTGCTTTGCTAACCGACGGTTTTATATATCATAATATATATATATCGGCACTATTCTCCACTCCGTGAGTATAGTCCCACTTTTCACGGTGTTTTATCGATCACACTCAACTCTCATTGACATACAAGCTCTCCATTGGACATTCCGTTCCTTTGGACTAGCGAGTTAGTCATAGAGACCTCCGTAAGACTCCTCGTAGCCTTGGATTCCCTCAAGGCCGACTGAGCTGGTTGTACCCTAAAAACCCATTACACCATTGATGCCATGTCACTCTAAAGAAACATGGTATACCGGCCCTTATGATTATACAAAGAGTATATCATAAGAAATTCTTAATGGGATGATGATATCATGCCATATCATGTCGTTCTTGTAAACCTCAATTCTATGATAAGAATGAGGGTATCTTACTTTGATATACTGTTCATGTGGACCTCAATTCTATATAAAGAATGTCCATATTGATTTGTCATGGTACCTAAGTTAAAGGAACCATATTCTACCTAGTTTTATCGATATCGTGATTATACCGTTATTATCGCCATTCTATGTCTTTTGTCATATTTTGGACTCTATTCTATCAAAGTTGTCGTACGTGTCTACAAGCTTGATTATTGAAATTTTGTGTTGGCTATAAACAAGAGTGGATGTCAAAAACACATGATAAATGCCTGCGCATATAGGGCCCGATCTGGTCCTGGGAGGAGCACCCGAAAGTACTTGTGCCCATGGGAGTTAAAATGATAAGGTATCTGGCATTATACCGAGTACTTGACTTGCTTGATTGGATATTCCACACACATCTTGTACTTGAATCGTACTTGACTTTACATGAAATGCGTGGCCCGAAAAAGGGTAATTTACTTGCTTGATACATGATAGCCAAAGTTCTTGACATGACTCGATAATGGTACTTGCTTGAATATCTTGAATAACTTGTATCTTGTTGAAAGTTCATGATAAGTTCATCTTATTTCCTTGATATTACATTCTCTCTATCTTGTCGTTTCATGCGAGCATGCATAGCCTTATTGCATTCATGAAAATGTAATTACTTAAACCCCTTGCTAGTACTTGAGATATAATTTCCTACTGAGCGTTCGCTCATTCCGTTTGTCCCTTTTTACTTTTCAGGTAAGTCCGACGACGATGGAAGTCAATCGGATGGGAATGGTCAAGAGTGAAAGTGATAGAGCTTCTACAAGTGTCGTCTAGTCTTTTCCATAGTTTCTTGAGTCAAATATGTATTCTTTCCTTTTTTGTTAAACAGAGTATTGGATTTGTAATAGTCTATCCATTATGAAATAAAGGATTGGGTTATCTTGCTATTTTGCGCATCTCTGTCTTTGTGTCGAATACACGACCACTCTGATTGACATGATTGATATAGACACGTCGCGCATCTCCGGGTATCTTCCGCGCTCGGGGCGTGACAGTCTTTGTGGTATCAGAGCCTAAGGTATTCAATTCCTAGGAAACCCAAGTCCAAGGATAGGTTTCAAAACCTTTAACCAAGTGAGAGTGGGTAGAACCAAGGGTTAAATGATCAATGAGTCCTTTATAAGATCATAGTGATATAATACTAACATAGCTATTGTAATTGTAGGATAATGGCTGCCGAACGTGCTCAATGGCGCAACATGCAGCGTACCCTTCAAGGGATGACCCAAGTGCTACAACAGGTAGCACAAGGTGGTGCTCCACGAGCTGGAAGCTTACACCAAGCATTCAAGAATATGAATCCCCCGAAGTTCATGGGATCGACCGATCCAGACGATGCCGAGCATTGGGTTCGGGAGATTGAACGTATATTCCGTGTCATGCAATGCACGGATCAGGACAAAGTCTTATTAGCTACTTTCCAGTTAGAAAAGGATGCTAGATGCTGGTGGGAGTCGATTGAAGCTACTATAGACCCAACTCAAGTTACATGGGGAGAATTCGTTGAATATTTCAACGCCAAATATTTCTCTGATAGGGTCCAGGAAAAGAAGGCCGCCGAATTTGCCGCATTAAAGCAAAGATCTTTATCGGTGGCTGATTATGAAGCACAGTTCTCTAGACTGTCTAGATATGCTAAGCATTTAATTAGCACGGAAAAGATGAAAGCCCGTAGATTTCTTAATGGGCTTAGGCCCCACTACATTACTCAATTGGCGCCTATGGATATTCAAGTTTATACTGAAATAGTGCGCCGGGCTCAGTTGCTTGAAGATGCCACGGAACTATCTGATAGGATCCGTGGGAAAGACAAAAAGGAGCAAGTCACAAGTTCGGGTTCTTTTAAACCCAACTTTAAGAAGAGGCCCAATAATGGAGGTTCTTCCTCTCAAGATCAGAAATTCAAGAAGACCAAGCCTTTCTCTATCACCACTACCCCTTCAAACGTAATATGCAAGCATTGTGACAAGGCTGGTCACAAAACAGAAGAATGCTGGAGGAAGTTAGGAGCATGTCTCCGTTGTGGGAGTCGTGAACATCGGATTCTCGATTGTCCATTAATGAATGACCAAGACGGTGAGGGTAAACGCCCAGTGACAAGGAACGCGCGTCTTCATGCAATCCCAGAGACTGAACCAGAAGAAGAAGGCGGATTGGTGGAAGGTACATTAAAAATTTGTTCCAAATATGCACATGTCTTATTTGATACGGGTGCATCGCATTCCATTATTTCCAAGAAGTTTGCTGACCCATTACCTCTAGAACCAGAATGGATGAAGTTAATATTGTCTACTCCTCTCGGAAACGAGACGGATATCACACATCATTACCAAAACTGTGAGGTATTGGTTCGAGGAAAGAATTTTCCTATTGATCTTATCTGCTTAGATCTAAAAGAGTATGATGTTATACTAGGAGCAGATTGGTTATCCAAATACCAGGCAACGGTTGATTGCCGTGATAGCAAGATTGTTTTCAAGGAATTTCGGAACTGACTTATACTAGTCCTAAGAGTCGAAGCAAATCCCCTCTTATTTCGGCTCTTCGAGCAAGCAAGCTCGTCAAGAAAGGATGTGTATCCTTCCTTGCTTTTGTCACTATTAAAGAAGCTAAAGAAACCAAGATAGAGGACATTCAGGTAGTGCGAGAATTTCCAGACGTATTTCCGGAAGATTTGCCGGGATTACCCCCTCAAAGAGATGTAGCCTTCACCATTGACTTAGTCCCTGGGGCTGGTCCCGTTTCAAAGGCACCATATAGAATGTCCCCTGCTGAACTCAAGGAGTTGAAGGAGCAGTTGCTGGAACTAATCCGAAAAGGGTTTATTAGACCAAGTACTTCCCCGTGGGGAGCACCAGTCTTATTTGTAAAGAAGAAGGATGGATCCATGAGATTGTGTATCGACTATCGCCAGTTGAATCATCTTACTATCAAGAACAAGTATCCACTGCCGAGAATCGATGAGTTATTTGATCAGATTTCAGGATCCAAATATTTTTCCAAGATTGATCTCAGGTCGGGATATCATCAATTAAGAATCAAGGACGATGACATTCATAAGACCGCATTCAGAAGCAGGTATGGCCATTACGAATTTGTTGTTATGCCTTTTGGACTAACAAATGCCCCTGCTGCCTTTATGCAGTTAATGAATAGCATATTCAGGCCTTACTTGGATCAATTTGTAGTAGTCTTCATTGATGATATATTGATATATTCCAAGACTAAGGAAGAACATGAAGAACATTTGAGGATTGCATTGCAAGTCTTGAGGACAAATCAATTATATGCTAAACTCAGCAAATGCGAGTTCTGGCTTGAAGAAGTGGCTTTTCTCGGACATGTCATATCCAAGGACGGTTTATCTGTAGATCCGTCAAAAGTTGAAGCTGTAAGAAACTGGGAAAGACCCACTAATGCAAGCGAGATCAGAAGTTTCTTAGGTCTTGCAGGCTATTATCGGCGATTCATCAAAGATTTCTCTAAGATCGCCGTACCACTTACAAGATTAACTCGTAAGGAGATCCGATATGAATGGAGTGAGGAATGTGAAAGAAGTTTCCAAACTCTCAAGGATCATCTCACTACAGCTCCAGTCTTAGCTCTACCGATAGAAGGAGAGAAATTCGAGGTCTACACTGATGCTTCTAGCATTGGCCTCGGATGTGTCCTAATGCAACAAGGAAAGGTCATAGCATACTCTTCACGTCAGCTGAAGAAGCATGAGGAAAATTACCCCGTCCATGACTTAGAACTGGCCGCGGTAGTATTTGCCTTAAAGATATGGAGACACTATCTCTATGGAGTACAGTTCACTGTATACTCCGATCACAAAAGTCTCAAATATCTATTTTCACAAAAGGAACTAAACATGAGACAAAGACGCTGGCTAGAATATCTCAAGGACTTCGACTTCAATATACAATACCATCCCGGAAAGGGTAATTATGTTGCTGATGCCCTTAGTCGAAAGCCGAGAGCAATGATAGCAAATTGTATGATGCAAGAATGGAGGTTACTTGAACAATTCTCCGAGCTCAATATAAGCTTGGACATGGAATCCAAATTTGTCACACTATCTCATGTAAGCATACAGTCAGATTTGTTATCTGAAATACAAACACTTCAGGATGATGATCCTATGTTAGTAGAAATCAAAGGCAGATTGGAAGGACAATCGGATTTTCAACTAACTTCTGATGGAAGATTATCGTTCAAAGATAGCACTTGTATACCTGACTGTCCGGAATTAAAGAAGAAGATCTTAGATGAAGCTCACCGATCAAGGTACACTATTCATCCAGGATCAACCAAAATGTACCAAGATGTAAAGAGGAACTTTTGGTGGCCTAATATGAAAAGAGAAATAGCAGACTATGTATCACGCTGTCTCACGTGCCAACAGGTCAAGGCGGAACACCAAAAGCCTGCGGGAAAACTACATCCTCTAGATATTCCTAAGTGGAAATGGGAGGATATTGGTATGGACTTCATCATGGGTTTGTCTAAATCTAAAGGAGGACATGATGGAATCTGGGTTATCATTGACCGATTGACTAAATCGGCACATTTCTTGCCAATCAAAAGCCGATGGTCAATTGATGTGCTAGCTGCACTATACATCAAAGAAATCGTCAGGATACATGGAATTCCTGTCTCAATCGTGTCTGATAGAGATCCCCGTTTTACTTCTCATTTTTGGAAGGGATTACAACATTCGTTGGGGACAAAGCTCAACTTTAGTACTGCTTTTCACCCACAAACGGATGGTCAGACCGAGCGAACTAATCAAGTTGTTGAAGATATGCTGAGAGCATGCATTATTGACTTTGGAGGAAGCTGGCATGACCACTTACCTTTAGTGGAATTTGCATATAATAATAGCTACCAAGCTAGTATCCAAATGGCACCTTTCGAAGCCTTATACGGAAGGAGTTGCCGATCTCCCATATGTTGGAACGAAGTTGGAGAAAAACAACTATTAGGTCCAGATATGGTAAGGGATACAACCGAGAAGATACAAGTAATCAGGGAAAGATTACAAGTTGCTCAGACCAGGCAAAAGGCTTATGCAGATACAAGAAGAAGAGATCTTGAATTCCAAATCGGAGATCATGTATTTCTCAAGATATCCCCTGGACGTGGCATACGAAGATTTGGTGTAAGGACAAGCTTACGCCAAGATTCATCGGACCATTTGAGGTACTCGAAAGAGTTGGCGAGGTTGCTTATCGCATCGCGTTGCCTCCTCAGTTGTCCGAGATACACAATATATTTCACATATCTATGTTGAAGAAGTATGTGCACGATCCATCTCATATTATTGAACATGGAGATCTGGTAATCCAGAAAGATCTCACATATGAACAGAAGCCTATGAAGATATTAGATCAAGAAATACGAGCTCTAAGGAATAAGGTTATTCCCATGCTCAAGGTGCAATGGAATAAGAATCATGAACGCGAAGCGACATGGGAGACCGAAGAATCTATGAAGAAACGATTTCCCGAGTTATTCTAAGAGGTTTATGTTCTACGCTCTCCACATGTATAATTATATATATATTGAATTTGGGGACCAAATTCTTTTTAAGTGGGGGAGGGTGTAGCAACCCTGATAAATGAATATTTGAAATAAATTAAAACATATATATATTACAGTAGTAATACAGAGAATGAGAATAGGATTAATCAGAAGAAGTAAAATAAAATTAAAATAACGCCTCTTATTAGGGCGTTAATTCCAAAAGAAACGCCTCTATCAAAGGCGTGACTAAAGAAAGGACGCCCACACGTGCGGTCGTCAACTCTCATGACCAAATAGGCAAGTAATAGAAACACCCATATATGGGGCGTGTTTATTAAACAAGGAACGCCCTTATCCAAGACGTTTCTTAAGAAACGACCTGAACTAGGTCGTCAATTCACGAATCGACGCCCTGACCAAAGGCGTTAATTTAGTTCGTGAATCGTTCGACCCAGAAACTTATCCAGGGTAATGGATAAGTATTAGAAAGAGTTAAAAGGTGGTAAGGACTCTATTAGGGATATATTACTCCCAATAAAACTCTAGCCCTAATAGGACCCCCTAAATCCCTATAAATAATCTTCTGCTCGAACCCTAGGAGCTATTTGGTCGACTGCTGCTACGGTTTGTATAGAACCAAAGGTTTCCTCATCGTTTTCTCTGTTATACGCTCGTATGAAGAACATTAATTGATCTTCTCTTATTGTAGGAAGTCTGCTTGTCGAACGTGAAGAACAAGGTACTGTTCTTCTATCTTTTCCCTAAAAACTTCGGTTATATCTGTGAAGATTATTTAAATATCTTCATCTTCCTTCCTTTTCTCTCCCTCTACAGGTTGACGGTAGAGTGAAGATTTCTTAAGAACGATTGTTCTTCTTCTTGCTGTTGCTACGGCTGTTATTGTGTTGCAGTTGAAGCTTCAGAGTATTAGGCTTCTCACCAAATCCTTCAAAGTTCATCTTCAAATCCACTATCAAGGTAGGATTTTCTCAAGTCACTGTAGCCCAAACTAAATTGATACAGTACAATAATTATCATGCATATACATGGTTTGGTTTACTATAGTTTCTGAACGATTTTCTGTTAATTTCTTGAAAGAAACGTCCTTAGCAAGGGCGTGACTATGAAATACACGCCCCAGACTAGGGCGCTAATTAACAAGTCACGACCCTACCAAGGTCGTCAATTTAATATTTGACGCCCTGTACACAAGCGTTAATTTCATGTAAATCTTAAGAACTGATTATCCATGCAATTACATGAAATCAAATCAAAAATTGTTAACGGTTAAAAGTCAATAAACATGAAACATCAAATCCAATATACTGCATCTGAATTCCTGCCAATTTTCCTGTCATGACTATATGATTGTTATCCTGATTATCGTGCAAATCTTGCTGATCATGTAAATTCCTGATATTTCTTGAATTCACGACCTAGACTAGGCCGTTTTCCCTGTGGTAACGCCCCATCACAGGGCGTGAATTAAAAATAAACGCCCCTTACTAGGGCGCGTATCTGTTAAAATCCTGGAATATATATTCTGAGAAAATAAGAATTTAATGATTAACGCCCCTGCAAAGGGCGCGTATTTGATAATTTCTGAAAATAAATATGTTCTGAAAAATATTGTAAATAAAAGACGCCTGCTACAGTGTCACGCCCCGTACTCTATACCGTCGAGGTATTGTCCGCTTTGGCCTACCGGCCTCACGATTTTATCCCTTTTTAAGGGTGATCGGCTCCAGAATGGAGGACTTCCCGGG
The DNA here is from genome assembly GCA_022559845.1 of Amorphophallus konjac. Lineage (NCBI taxonomy): Eukaryota > Viridiplantae > Streptophyta > Magnoliopsida > Alismatales > Araceae > Amorphophallus > Amorphophallus konjac. Next base: position 163,589,855 of record CM040119.1, read on the forward strand.
CAGGTCACCCATCCCAGTACTGCTCCCCATTAAGCACGCTTAACTTCGGAGTTCTTTTCAAGAACTGAGCCGATACTTCAAAAGGCGCCTCGGTGATATAGAGTACAACTTAGCTATATTTGAGGGTGTTACAATCTACCCCTCTTATATAGGCGACGTCCTCGTCGCTGGGCACATATAGCACGCAATCACGCAATCAAGCCCCCAGACAGGTAGGACTCTAGAGGTGGCCCCTACAGGCTCAAGAGGTGGCTCCCACTATGTAGCACTTTGCTCCATTACGGACTCAAGAGGTGGCTCCCATAGTGTAGCACTTTGCCCTGCATGGCACTTAGTTCCCACACTTCTGGCTGGGGTATAGCTCTGATACCATTCTATCACGCCCCGTACTCTATACCGTCGAGGTATTGTCCGCTTTGGCCTACTGGCCTCACGGTTTTGTCCCTTTCTAACAGTGATCGGCTCCAGAATGGGGGACTTCCCGGGCAGGTCACCCATCCCAGTACTACTCCCCATTAAGCACGCTTAACTTCGGAGTTCTTTTCAAGAACTGAGCCGATACTTCAAAAGGTGCCTCGGTAATATAGAGTACAACTTAGCTATATTTGAGGGTGTTACATTTTTGAAGTATAGCTAAGTTGTACTCTATATCACCGAGGCGCCTTTTGAAGTATCGGCTTAGTTCTTGAAAAGAACTCCGAAGTTAAGCGTGCTTAATGGGGAGTAGTACTGGGATGGGTGACCTGCCCGGGAAGTCCCCCATTCTGGAGCCGATCACTGTTAGAAAGGGACAAAATCGTGAGGCCAGTAGGCCAAAGCGGACAATACCTCGACGGTATAGAGTACGGGGCGTGATAGAATGGTATCAGAGCTATACCCCAGCCGGAAGTGTGGGAACTAAGTGCCATGCAGGGCAAAGTGCTACGCTATGGGAGCCACCTCTTGAGTCCATAATGGAGCAAAGTGCTACATAGTGGGAGCCACCTCTTGAGCCTGTAGGGGCCACCTCTAGAGTCCTACCTGCCTGGGGGCTTGATTGCGTGCTATATGTGCCCAGCGACGAGGACGTCGCCTATATAAGAGGGGTAGATTGTAACACCCTCAAATATAGCTAAGTTGTACTCTATATTACCGAGGCGCCTTTTGAAGTATCGGCTCAGTTCTTGAAAAGAACTCCGAAGTTAAGCGTGCTTAATGGGAAGTAGTACTGGGATGGGTGACCTGTCCGGGAAGTCCCCCATTCTGGAGCCGATCACTGTTAGAAAGGGACAAAACCGTGAGGCCAGTAGGCCAAAGCGGACAATACCTCGACGGTATAGAGTACGGGACGTGATATACAGTAGTCGTCAACTCTTGAAGAAACGCCCCTGACGAAGGCGCGTTTTAGATAAATTATTGAATTATTGAAAATTCTGCAAAACGGACCATATGTAAACGCCCTTCTGTTAGGCGTTAATTACTTGAGAAACGACTTGACCTAAGTCGTTATTTTACTGTAAACTGATTTTTCCTCTGCTTTGCTAACCGACGGTTTTATATATCATAATATATATATATCGGCACTATTCTCCACTCCGTGAGTATAGTCCCACTTTTCACGGTGTTTTATCGATCACACTCAACTCTCATTGACATACAAGCTCTCCATTGGACATTCCGTTCCTTTGGACTAGCGAGTTAGTCATAGAGACCTCCGTAAGACTCCTCGTAGCCTTGGATTCCCTCAAGGCCGACTGAGCTGGTTGTACCCTAAAAACCCATTACACCATTGATGCCATGTCACTCTAAAGAAACATGGTATACCGGCCCTTATGATTATACAAAGAGTATATCATAAGAAATTCTTAATGGGATGATGATATCATGCCATATCATGTCGTTCTTGTAAACCTCAATTCTATGATAAGAATGAGGGTATCTTACTTTGATATACTGTTCATGTGGACCTCAATTCTATATAAAGAATGTCCATATTGATTTGTCATGGTACCTAAGTTAAAGAACCATATTCTACCTAGTTTTATCGATATCGTGATTATACCGTTATTATCGCCATTCTATGTCTTTTGTCATATTTTGGACTCTATTCTATCAAAGTTGTCGTACGTGTCTACAAGCTTGATTATTGAAATTTTGTGTTGGCTATAAACAAGAGTGGATGTCAAAAACACATGATAAATACCTGCGCATATAGGGCCCGATCTGGTCCTGGGAGGAGCACCCGAAAGTACTTGTGCCCATGGGAGTTAAAATGATAAGGTATCTGGCATTATACCGAGTACTTGACTTGCTTGATTGGACATTCCACACACATCTTGTACTTGAATCGTACTTGACTTTACATGAAATGCGTGGCCCGAAAAAGGGTAATTTACTTGCTTGATACATGATTGCCAAAGTTCTTGACATGACTCGATAATGGTACTTGCTTGAATATCTTGAATAACTTGTATCTTGTTGAAAGTTCATGATAAGTTCATCTTATTTCCTTGATATTACATTCTCTCTATCTTGTCGTTTCATGCGAGCATGCATAGCCTTATTGCATTCATGAAAATGTAATTACTTAAACCCCTTGCTAGTACTTGAGATATAATTTCCTACTGAGCGTTCGCTCATTCCGTTTGTCCCTTTTTACTTTTCAGGTAAGTCCGACGACGATGGAAGTCAATCGGATGGGAATGATCAAGAGTGAAAGTGATAGAGCTTCTACAAGTGTCGTCTAGTCTTTTCCATAGTTTCTTGAGTCAAATATGTATTCTTTCCTTTTTTGTTAAACAGAGTATTAGATTTGTAATAGTCTATCCATTATGAAATAAAGGATTGGGTTATCTTGCTATTTTGCGCATCTCTGTCTTTGTGTCGAATACACGACCACTCTGATTGACATGATTGATATAGACACGTCGCGCATCTCCGGGTATCTTCCGCGCTCGGGGCGTGACAACCGTTGAGTGGTGAGAATTGGATCTCCCCTCGATGATTAACAACTATGTAGGCCCCTCCTTCGTAGACCCTTTGTATCACATATGGACCTTCCCAATTGGGATTTAGCTTTCCCTTCGGGTTGGACGCCATGACTTCTTTTTTCTTGACCATGACGAGGTCACCTTTCTTAAATTCTCGTCCTTTTACGAGTTTGTTAAATGCAGTGGCCATGCGGACCTGGTACATTTGGATATTCTTCTGAGCTTGGAGGCGCTTCCCTTCCAATTCAGCCAATTCTTCTAATCTTCTTTCTGCATTGGTTTGTTCGCCATGGGCTAGGTCGTATTGGACTGCCACTCTGAGTGATGGGACTTTCAGCTCTAGTGGGACTACTGCCTCTGAGCCGTATACCAAGGAGTATGGTGAGCACCCTGTAGGTGTTTTGAAGACGGTGCGGTACGCCCACAGAGCTTCATACATCTTTTCTTCCCAGTCCTTCTTATTGGCACTGACGACTTTGGCCAGCAGGGTGCACAAAGTCTTATTGAAAGCTTCTGCCAATCCATTTGCCTGTGGATTGTAAGGAGTGGAAGTCCTCCATTCGATCTTATATTTCTCGGCAAGCCGATAGACTTTCTGATTTCTGAAATGACTCCCATTGTCAGATATTATTCGGCTGGGGATCCCAAACCGGAAGATGATGTTTTGCTTGATGAATCTAGCGACCAACTCACTAGTGACTTCTCTTAGTGCTATAGCCTCTGCCCATCGGGAGAAGTAATCTGTTAGGGCCAGTATATACTTATGCCCGGCCGAGGAAGTCGGTAGTGGACCGACTACATCAGTTCCCCATTGTGCAAACGGCCAGCTAGGGACTATAGGGTGCAGAATCGTAGGTGGCCTTCTAGGCACAACAGCATGCTCCTGACACTTCTGGCATGACTTTGCAAATGTGCAGCAGTCTTCAAACATAGTGGGCCAATAGTAGCCCAGCTTCTTGATTTCTATCTTCATCTTGGGGCCAGCCTGGTGGGCACCTGCTGTCCCAGCATGTACTTCTTTCATCGCTTGCCAAGCTTCCTCAGTGGACAAGCACCGGAGCAGAATCTTCTTGCGTGCATCTGCCATTATTCGGAACAGAGTCCCATTCCTGAATTCATAAGAATCTTTGATTCGCAGGAGTTTCATCTTTTCTTCTCTTTTCTGCGGCAGCTGTTGGTGTAAAAACCATTGTAGCAGGTGTTGTCTCCAATCAGATGCCTGTTCTGTACTGATCGTGGCGACTTCATTTTCTTCGGGGCAACCTTCTAGCATGCTGGGGACTTGCCACCGATTTATAACAACAATGTTCAGTGTCTCATCCGGTGGGACTGCTATTGAGCTGGCAAGCTTTGCCAATGCATCAGCCTGGGCATTATGTGCACGGCCCACATGCTTGAGCTCAATATGATAGAATTTCGCCATGAGGCGCACAACTTTTTGGTGGTAGGGGTTCAACTCCGGCTTTCGCACTTCGAACTCACCTTGGATTTGCTTTATTATCAACATTGAATCCCCGAATACCTGAAGCATCTGGATACCCATGTTGAGGCTTATATGCAGTCCGATTATCAGAGCTTCATACTCGGCTTCATTATTAGTGCAGGGCTTGTTTATAGAACAGGAAGTATGCACAACCTCCCCTTCCGGCGATTTCAGCACAATACCGGCTCCGGCCCGTATTCTGGTCTTTTCATCGGAGTTCGTCTCTGTTCTAGACGCTCCATCAAAGAATAGCTGCCACATAGTTGACTGAGCTTGGCAGGCTTCTAGTGTCTCATCATCGGATAACTCAGTCCCCAACATATCATTCTCTGGCACAGGATGTTCTACGAAGAAATCGGCCACAGCCTGTCCTTTTATTACCCTCTGGGGTATATATGTGATATCGAATTCCATCAGAATTACTGCCCATTTGCCCAACCGGCCTTTCAGTACTGGTTGAGTCAGTATGTATTTGAGTGGATCTGCTGCAGATATCAATCTGATTTCATGTGACAGCATGTAGTGCCGGAGCTTTTTAACGGCAAAGACTAGTGCCAAGCATGTCTTTTCTATATAGCTGTAGCTTTCTTCTGTTCTGATCAGCCTCCTACTCAGGTAGTATAGAGCCTGCTCTTTGCCTTCTTCATTTATCTGTGCTGGCATTGCCCCCAGGGAACAGTGTGTGGCTGCAATGTACAGTATCAGGGGTTTGCCCTTAATAGGTGCCCCCAGCACTAGAGGGGTTTTGAGATATTCTTTCAGCTTCTCAAAGGCCTCTTGACAGCCATCGTCCCAGAGGAACGGCACATCTTTCATCATGAGCTTGTGAAAAGGGTGGCATCTCCCCGACAGATTTGATATGAATCGTCGGATGTAGGCCAAACGCCCTTGTATAGATCTCAGCTCATGGAGATTCCTTGGTGGAGGGAGCTCCTGGATAGCTTTAATCTTGGATGGGTCGATCTCAATGCCCCTGTGACGGACGATGAACCTAAGGAATTTTCCACTGGACACGCCGAAGGCACATTTCATAGGGTTCATTTTGAGCTCATATTTGCGCAGCCTCTGGAACACTACTCTCAGATCCTGCAAATGGTCTTCTTTTCTGCTGGTTTTCACCACCAGGTCATCAATGTAGCACTCTACCTTCTTGAAGAGCAAATCATCAAAGATCTTTGTCATAGCTCTTTGATAGGTAGCGCCGGCATTCTTGAGGCCGAACGGCATCCTTTTATAGTGGAATATCCCCTTCGGAGTGCGGAATGCAGTGTGCACTCTGTCTTCTTCAGCGATCCAGATCTGGTTATATCCGGATGACCCATCCATGAATGACAGGGCTTCATGGCCAGTGGTTGCATCGATCATTACTTCAGTAATTGGCACTGGGAAATCATCTTTTGGACAAGCCTTATTCAGGTCCCTGAAATCTACACATATTCTGATCTGCCCATTTTTCTTCTTCACGGGCACTATATTGGCCAGCCATGTAGTATATTGGTTCTCTTCAACAAAGCCCACATTGATCAGCTTGTCGACTTCTTTGTTGATCTGATTTATCAGTTCGGGACGCATTCTCCTTGAAGGCTGCTTTATAGGGCTTGCCCCCGGGTTTATCGCCAATCGGTGCTGTGCCACATCAGAGCTCAGTCCCGGCATCTCATCATATGTCCATGCAAAGCAGTCTCGAAACTCTTTCAGAAACTGTATGTACTATTCTCTGGCAGTTGGTTCTAGCAGTGCACTGAGGAATGTCGGCCTTGGCTCATCCGCTGACCCCAGATTCACTTCTATCAGCTCATCGACGGTGGCCTGGCCTCCGTCCTCAACTTCGGGTGGGGCTTCTTGCAAATCAATAAAGCCTCCCGGGATATAATTCTCTTCAGTTTCATGTTCTTCTGTATCGTCATCCTGCTCATCAGCGGATGTCGGCTTATCATATAAGGCTGATACCATCGGATTCTGTTCAGTCTGCCCCGAGGACGAGACTGGTTCAGAAGAGAATTCAAAAGTGGAATCTTCTGCTCTTAGGGATCTTTCTGTTGCAGGCTCCCCTGAAAGGTCATCTTTCTGTAGAGCCCGGACTTCTTCCTGAATGCGCTCAAATTCCAGGCATTCTCTCAGTTCTTTGGCCATCTGGTCTTCATCCGGGGTTCCCGTATCAAATTGTGCTTCGGCCTGGAATAGATCCTTCTTGCAGGACGGGTCCTTCCAGCACCGACCCCTCTCAGTTTTATCAGACATCCCTGCTTCTGGCTGGTCATCTTGGGCTTCATTGTCTATTATGGTTTGATACATAATCTCTTCATCCTCAAAGGGATATTGATCATATCCTATCCCAGGGGAGTCTCCATGCTGGTAGAAGGTAGAGATGACATCCACCTCGGCTTCATAATATTCTTGAAGGGTATAACCCAATCCCGGATGCTGTGTGATCTTCCTCAGTTCCTTATTATCTCGAGGCGGATCCCATAGCTCCCTGAATGCTTTCTTCTGGGCTGCAGATTGTAGTGATGGCATTTGCATCTTGGAGAACATCTGCGAAACCCGCTGGGTAGTATACTCCAGGCCTGTAATCGGCACCATCCGGTTTGCGGCTTCTTCAGGGACCATGCAGTCTTGATCATCTTCTTCGACTGCCTCCCCGGTGTAGAATATGGTAGGCGGCTCGCAGAAGCGAGGAATTTCCATAGTCTTTAGTGGCAGCACTGTTTGGTATTCTAGGCTGGCGACGGGTTTGATTAAACCTCGTGGGACCTTCACCTGTATGCACCTTTCTTTCATTTCTTGATCAGTGCTATCTGGATGGATGCTAGGAGGGGTGATCCGAGCAAAATCATCAGCATAAGAGATGTGAGCTACTTCATGCTTTTCAACATAGCCCCTGGGTGGCGGTGGAGACCAAGCTTTTGCCTTCGTCGCCGGCTTCTTCTGGCTGATCACAGCCTCTTTCTTTTCATCCTTTTGCGACACCTCGGTGTAGTAGGATGCATCGAGCATATGGCACTCGAACACTTCAAAGGGATGTAGGTCTGCAAACACCCTTTCTTCCTTTCCTTCATGGCAGTATTTTATGCATTGGTGTAGTGTGGATGGCACTATCTGATATTCATGCAGCCACGGTCTCCCCAACAGGGCCTTATACGTGGTGTTGGAGTCGATCACATAGAATCGTACCATGGTAGTGAGGTCGCCCAATGTGAGGTTGAAATCAGCCACCCCGAGAGGTGTTTCACATTTCTGGTTGAACCCAACAATCTTCATGTCTCTGACCTTGGTAAGCTGCAGATCAAAGTAGTATTTCTGATAGATGCGATACGGGAGAATATTTACAGCAGCCCCGGGATCTATCAGTATCCTGCTCAGCGACTGACAGTTCAGGGAGCCCCTCATATACAACGGTCTGTTGTCACTAGCATTTGGGATCAGCATATCATCTTCTGTGAATGTGACTGATGGCCCCGAATTCACTTCCGTTAAGAGTGCTTCGTATTGTGCCGGTGACTGCAGGGCATCCACAATTGCTTGGCGGGCCTCTTCACTTAGAGAGAGTATCTCCCAGATGGAGAATCTAGTGGGGAGCTTCTTCAACATTTTCATGATTCGACTGCCAACCCGAACATTAGACAGCCTCATCTCCTCTGCCCACCGGGGTCTTGGAGGTTCATGTGGTGCCTGTGGCCTTTGCTGTCCAGTCCCAGTTTCATTTTCTTCATCGGTCTCCCGGAGGGCTTCTTCTGTAATGACTGCCCCTGGCTTTGCTAGAGGGCTATTTTCTTCATTTTCTTCATGCTGCTTCTGCTTTCTATCTACCGTCTACTGGCACTTATTGCTTTTAGCTGGAGCAGTGTGAGCTAGTTGCTCATTTTCTAAGCTGGACAGGAACTCCTGGAATGAAGGGGCTCCTTCTGCTTTATCTTTTCCTTGGTACAAGCTGGCAGGGGGAGGAACCTGGACACCGCGCACCTCTGGTTTCGGGATCTGATAGGGTTGCTCCCCTCTGAACATAATATTATGGTTAGCTGGTGGCGGACGCCCCCATTTTCTCCCAGAACGTGTTGCATGGGCTGAGGTAGAGGCCTCAGCATGATTGGCTTCTAGCGGGGCATCTGATGCTTCTTGTTCATCATCCTCCCCGGGCAGAGAAAAGAGTACCGACAGAGTATTGCATTGTACTGTCGTGACCTTCTTTCCCTTTTTGGCCTTAGGCCGTCTCTTCTTTTTATGGGAAGTTGGCTTTGCTAGTTCCTGCCCCCAGAAGGACTCAGTCTCATCTTTTCTTTGTTCTGCCTCCGGCTGCTCTTCAATTTTCAACTCTTCGAGCTGCTCCCAGAGTATACAGTCTTTCACCAACAGGTGTTTCGGCTTTTTCTGCTCATACTCATCAAGCTCATTAATATATTGCTGCAGACGCCTGGTTGCAGGGCTTTCTTCTTTATGTGCAGGGAGGGGAGTTTGTCTCCTCCGGTTGCGAGTATGGATCCGGATGACTGGTCCGGTCTCAACTGTAGGCCATATTGGCTTTATTGGAGGCGACTTAGGCCTTGGGGTGACACCCCGAATAACTGCTCCGTTGGTTTTAGCTGCGGGAGTCTTCTTTCTGCTTTTTGTGGGTACCATCTGCCATCCTTCCTGATCTTTCAATGGGGTGAGGAAGCAGACTTCACAGGTGTGCCTGGTGCATTCTTCAATGGCTTCCCTAGGCAGCTGTTGATAGATTGAGATCATATTGGCGGCCACCCTCCAGGGCGGAAGCTCATGTGGCCGAGGCGGCTTCACCTGGTAATCTCCCAGCTGCAGTTCACCCTTCTTGACCATTCCTTCCATGATATCTTTGAAGACATAACAGTCCTCAATTGCGTGCCCCAACACCCGGTGAAATGGACAGAACATCGGATCATCTTTCTTTTCTGCATCTTCGGGCTTCTTCGGTTCAGGCAATGTTACCTTATTGAACTTATATGCCCAGTTAAATAATGCTGCAGTCTTATCCTTGGGAAAAGAGTAAGCTCTTCTCATCCTGTCCCTCAGAGAGACTTTGTCTCTTCTTTCTGCTGTATCTGCCATCGGGGGAGCTTCATCTGCCCCTTTCTTCCCTTTTTGTTGCTCAAAGGTTCTAAAATCGACGGTGTTGGCCTCAGAGTGTGACGGCCGCCGATCATTGGATTTTCCTTTTGGCATGGCGGGAGCATTGACGGTCGGACGTTTGGACAAGAACGTCTCGACTTCCGCCACTATATTGTTCAGTCGGTCAAATGTTTTGACATCTGCACCGATCATTTTTTCTAGCACCTCCCTCCTGAGGTTCTGCTTGCATATCTGCACTGCATCCTCCTGATGAGGAGGTCTTCTGCATCTCATGGCTAGATTTCTCCATCTTTTGATGTAATCCAGTGCAGTTTCATCTTGTTTCTGCCTGGTAGCATACAGCTCTGCTATTGTGATTTCCCTCTCCGTGACATGAAACCTGTCGCGGAATTTTCTCTGCATATCGGGCCAATCAACCACCGATCCTGCTGACAAGCTTGAATACCATTCAAAGGCCAACCCAGTGAGGGATGAGCCAAAGAACTTGAGCAGATAGGCTTCATCGACTGCTAGGTCGCCCATGATTGTAGTGTAGTAGGCTATATGCTCCCTGGGGGAGCCCTGGCCATTGAATTTCTCAAACTTTGGCGGCTTGCTGATGCCTGGAGGTAGTTTCTTGGCAGCATACTGGGGAGGATACGGTACCTTGTACACATCATAAGTACCCGCATCACCACCAGTCTTTTCTGATAGCTTCATTTCCACAATTCTTTCAATCATCTGCTTGTGGGCTACAGCTGGATCTATCTCTTCTGGGAAGAAGTGAGCTTGTTGCTGGCTGTGAGGAGTTGTCATCACAGTGGCGCGCAAGATGGGCGCGGTAGGCTGTGTCTGCGACACAGAGGGCTGAGCTACTGTTTGCTGTGGAACAGGTTGACTTGGTGCCTTGCCCTTATCAGCTAAGAGAGGATTAGCCAGGATAGTTGTTTCTGTGGAGCTGGATGTCTGCCCCGCAGGTTCAGCTTGCTTCGAGACTGATGTAGCTTCCTGTCTCTCATTGAGCTGTCTTCGGAGAGCATTGATCTCCTGTTGGTATCTTCTGAACATCATCTGGATCATGGGATCCATGGTTGATGGGATTTGCATATCTTCAGAAGTCCCTTCAGCATCATCAACGAAGGGGTTATCTCCATCTTCCGCTGTTACTACATTAACTGTCATAGTGGTAACCCTGCGGGCTTCATCATCAATTTTCATTTTATCTTTTGCTGCCTGGCCTCTTCTTGTGACAGGACCAGGTCTAGTTGCCAGCCTGAGCAATTCATCTGGCTGAGTTGGTAGTATATCTTGCCCCCTGGCCAGTCCAGCCATATTGCAGGCGAAGATTTGCATCTTTCCTTTCCGCCTGTAGACCTTTCTTTTTATTTGGCTAGGATATCTGAGCCGGTCAAAGACCGATATTCTTTCTTTGGCTTCTTTCTCGTACAGGTCTTCTTCATTATATCCGGCCCTGGGGCCTTCTTCATAGTCATTCGAATCGGAGGAAGAGGCTTCGATCATCATTTCTTGGAAGGTTTCTTCTTCTTCATCATCCCTGGTGCCCAAGGCACGGGATAGTCTTTGCTGGCCTAGGGCAGAGCTCCCTAGGTAGTGGAAGTAGTCTTGGACTACTTGCTTAGTCTCCTCTGGGTTGCGCCTTTGTGGCTCAGGTCGGAGCATCAGTCTGTCCTGGCCCTTTTGCTGCAAGGCCAGTCTTGTCACCCGAGCATTCAGACGCTCGGCCCTGGTATATTTGAAGATATCAGCCTGTCTGGCACAGGCTCCTGATCTTCTTGCAGTAACCATAGTGACTGGTTCACCTCTTCTCATATTGCCAACTTGGCAGCGGTTGGCAGCAGCATTGTAGATCTTCTGATGTGGCACAGCCCAAAGACCACTAAATATGATAAGGTGACCCTAGGACTTAGACCCGCAAGCATACAAGCGCTCAATGATTCTCACAACGACGATTTCTGCTCACTCGGTTCACACGTTCACCCGGTGGGTCCGGGAGATGATGGTGAGGGTCCGAGGCGGGACCCAATTGTCCTAATGGACTTACAATGCTAAGGCTGACCTCCAATGGGCCTGGGAGTCCCAACTTTGTGGGTGGCTGGCCCGCAAGGCGGGGTGTGGGGTGGCACTCACTCACGGGCCGCGGTGGGCACGATATTGCTTAAAATGAATTCCGAGCACTCTCTTACCGTCCGACGGGCATTCAAGGCAATACTACATTTGCAGAAATGAAACTACAAGGGTGTGATCAGAAGCTCACCTGATCGGTGTGAAGACACCGATCCCGTTCGGAGACGAGGGCGCGCCGGGAGGCGAGGGTATACACCCGATCGCCGCGGCGATGGAGCTTGACCTGAAAATGTGAAGAGGTACAGCACTACGCCCCTTGCAAGGGGGGGATCTTGGGGTGGGGGTTAATGTATTACAACCAAAAATTACCTCCACGCAGGGAGGGGCCTTCAGCCGGCCAAGCGGGGAGGGGAACGAGCGAGATAGAGTCGACTTTCCGAGCTTTGCAGATTCTGCCTAGCTTCTGTAATTCTGGACAGAGGGCCGATGTCGATGCTGCCAATAATTCCACCGAACTTGGAATCTCATGAAACTTGCGCCAAAAGCTTGCTAACCGGAGAGGGGTGTGGCTTGAATTTTTTGGACGACGTTCTGATCTGGGGGCTGACTGCTCCAGCAACTGGAAGATGGATGCAGCTCTGGTCTCTGGCCGAGCTCAGTCTGAAACAGCAGGTTGCAGAAGCTGCCACGATCGCTCCTGAGCTCCAAATTTGGCACCGCTAGACTCGTTGGAATCGTGGACGAGTCTACTTTGCAGCAAAACAAACGGCGAAGTCTTCTGATGTTGGAGATGAGCTGGGTGTCCAGAGAAGTGGACGGTGGTCGGTGCAGACTGTGAGGAGGCAGACCGGCGTGGGTGTGGTAGAAAATTGGTATCTCTGGTTGTCGGATGCCGAACGGGGTTCTGCCTTCTGTTCCTGGACGCTGACAGGGGGAGAAAGAACTTTGTAGAAGATCTCGAAGACTGGTTCCTTCAAGGTTTGTCGTGGGAGAGTCTTCTCTGCCGCTCTGGCTCCTGGTCTGAGAGGTTCTGTGCAGTCGGGGAAGAACAGCCTTCACGGACGGCCACGAACTCGGAATGGAGTGATTCCACCTCGCCTGCGAAGAGTACAGGGAGGCCTTTCCAGAAAGTTAGGCCACGCCACCAGCAGAACCAGGATGCAGTCGTGGACGTTGCTGCAACAGAGTGCTAAACTACAGGTCGGCCTGCACACAAAGCTGGAGTGGAGAAGAGAGGAGGGGGTGAACTTGGCTTGAGGGGAGAGGAGGGGTGCGACCTAGGGAGCAAGGAGGGAAGGGGAGATTCGAATTTGGGCTTTGGAATGAGTTAATTCAGCCTTGGGAAGGTGGAGATATGCTTAGGGAAGTGAAAGGGGTAGGTGGTGGTTGGAGGGTGGGGTTTTGAGTGGTGGAACTTCCTTGGGACTAGGTGAGGATTAAAGAGGGGTTGTGGGAAGTTGTGGGGAGTTAATGGAGGTAGGTGGGGGTTGGAAGTGGTTGAGAGGGGGAGGAGAGAGAGTGAATTTCGAAATTTAGAGAGAGGAGGAGAGAGAATGGAGAGATAATGAGAGAGAGAGAGATATTGAGAGAGTTTGAAAGGGTTTTCTTCAATATTCATCAAAAGTTGAATACAAGAGGAGAGATGGGGCCTATATATAGGCAACCATTCTTTACATGACCAAAATACCCTTGACAATAAGATAAAAGACCGAGCATATCCTAGACTCAATCCTATGGGCCCATAACTAAAGTAATAAGGCCCAATTAAACATAACAAGGGAAATGGACTAAAACCATATGACTCAATAAAGGAAAATACATAAGATAGGACTCAATAAAAAGAAAATACATAAAATGAAACTTGGGAAATGAAGATAACAAGTGTAGATCATGATCAATCCATATCAAGAGTGTGTAGGCGATCAAAGCTAGAGGGGTGTCGGGAGATGCCCTCATCAAATCCCCCGGGGTGGGGAGAGCTCGACCCTGTCGAGTATGGGTCTGCCTGGCTGTCGTACTGCTCCATCATGTCGGGATCCAAGCATATCAAATCCTCCCTGACTCACCCATGTATCCTCGATCGGGGGACGGCTCTTCCACCTAACCAGATAGCGCTGATACACCCTGTGCCTCGTAATGATACTCTGCTCATCCAGTATTGCCTCTACCTGCTCTCGTCGGTCTCTCAAGCTAGAAAGTGGAGTCCCTCCGGGAGTGTCTCTCATAAGGGGGGGTAAAGGCTCAAGCTCCTCACTGGTTCCACCGCGGGGCCTTTGTGGGGTACCAGGTCCACCACACTGAAGGTAGGGTGCACCCCATAGCTTTCTGGTAGGTCAAGCTCATAAGCATTGCTGCCAAGTCGTCGTAGAACTCGAAAGGGTCCCGAACCCCGTGCCCTCAACTTGGAGGCAGGTCCCGGAAGGAGCTACTCCGTCCTCACCATCACCGAGTCTCCCACTTGGAACTCGTAGTGGCGCCGATGAGCATCTGCCCGCCTTTTGTAAGTCTCATTGATCCTTCCTATATGCTTGCGAGAATGCGTATGCTAAGGTGGACCTGGGCAGCCAAATGTAGACCGATCACACTTTGATGCTATGAAGACTGTGGTAGTCTTAGGAGGGCCGGGACATCCATAGATGAACCTTTTATGCATGGGTGTGATAAATGTCGGGGGACCCGGACATCCATGTATGCTCCTATCATGCTTAAGACTCATGATGAATGAAGGTGGGCCAATACATCCGAATATGGTCCACTTATGCTGCCTACTTGACATGTGGGTGATGTGGATGAATGTATCCGACTTATGAATCATGTCAAATGGTGTGGTAGGCCTGGACACATGCATGTTTATCCCAAAGGTGACTTCCATGTGCATAGATGTGGGATGACTTTTGAACGTCCACGTGAATGGGTCGAAGGGATCTACGAACGTGGTTATGGGGTGGGGCACTTCATCAATCCCAAGGTGTTTGTTGCCTAAGGTCAAGGCTCTCATGTTGTAACCCGATTCTAGGAAGGGAGGAGTTTGGGTCGACATGGGCGATGTGGGTAAGGTGAGGTGGGTGGTGAGTAGGGAAAGTGGGTCACATGGAGATTTAGGCTCCCATAGAAAAGGGTCAAAGGGATTATGGTAAGGGTCACCTAGGTAGGGGTACTCCATGTTCTCAAGGTCCTCAAATGGCGAATCATCTCTCTCTAAGATAATTGGGCCAAGGTTGCTAATGGGTTGGCTAATCAAAGTACTTGGGATCTCAATGGTTGGGGAGTAGACTAGGATGGGTTCCTCCTCCATGGGAAGAAGGAGTATGATCTCACTTGTAAATTGGCCATTGATGTAGATGGAAGTGATGGAGCCAATGGTGGGGTAAGCTAAGCTAATGGTGCTAGACTCTGATGGCCTCATGGCTAGCATATCGGTCAAGTGGACTTGCCAATGTAGGTAGGCCACTAAGTCTCCCAAATCTTCTACACAATAGGAGGTTTGATAAGTGACATGAGGCTGAGTGGGAATGAGTTGGGATTGATGCCCCATGAGTAGGTGGCTTGGTTGTAAACTAGGAATGGTGAGGCCTCGCTTGAGCCATAGGAATATGGACTTATCTATGGTGATGGTGTCATGGGGAAGGGTGTATAGCTCTTGATGAACTAGGTTAGGAGGGGTGGGTGAGTTGTATGGCCTTTGGATTTCCTTGATTTTGGGAGGTGGATCCGAATTGGTATCCCTCTCCACTTGGGTAGGTGTGTGGGTTGCAACTCCTAAGGACAATGGGGTAGGAAGGTCTATGGTGGGTGGGTTGGTGTTAGTCGAGGCATGGCGCACTCGAGGAGGTGAGCAAGGTCGGACATGGGTTGGACTTGGGAGTGGAAGTAGTGGAGGCCTAATTTGGGGTAAGATTGGTGTAGGAAGCGGGAGGTGGATTGGGTGAGGGGTTTTGGGTTTTGGGGTGGTGGCCATTATGGGCCTTGGTGGAGGGGTGGACATGGTGTCCACATGGTTTTTAATGGTGAGGGTTGGATGAGTGGTGGTCACCATGGAGGGAATTGGGTTGGTTAGGGGTCTCTTGCCCTTGGGATCACTTGGGGTGGAAGTGGGGGCTAAAGGGGCTTGACTAGTGTAGGTTAGGGAAGGGGGTTTTGGTTGGGATGTGGGGGACCTCATGGGGTTAGGTGGGGAGGTGGAGGTCTTAGGTACTTGGGTTTTAGTGATAAGGGTTTGGACGGGTGGGGTGGGAGGAGTGGGAGTGCTCCTTGGGTTTTGGTGATCCAAGTGGGATGGGGACACATACCTAGCCCTTAGTTGATCCTTCATGTCCTCCCATGTGGTGAGGGGAGCTTCCCGTCTAATTATCCTTAAGCCCTCAATTTTACACCAATGAGTTTGAGCCCTTTTGGTTAGTTGTATTTTGGCAACCCATGCCTTTTCATCCTCGGAAATATGATACCAATTGAAGTATTGGTCCATTGTAGCTTCCCAATCTAAATATTTGCTAGGAGAGGTCCCATCAAAGGTGGGAAGTGGGAAAGGGGCCATCCTATCGTCCGTCCTTAGGGCGGGCCTATTTTTTCCAAGTTGGTTGAGTCGGCCCGATATGTTATCAAGTCGCTCATTGGCATAGGTCAAGGCTTTCATGAAGTAGTTGAAGTCATGAGTGTTAGTGGTAGGCATCCCTTGGGGTTTTGGATTCATTGTGGGATTGGAAGATGTAGTATTGGGTTGAAAGCGAGTACCACTACGAGTGGTCATGCAAGGTTGGGTGGGCTATGCAAGGGTGTGCGGATGCACCTATGAAAGACTTAGTGTGACCCAAGACTAGACTTGTAAGGACAAGCCTATGACCGCTCTGATACCACTTGATGTGGCACAGCCCAAAGACCACTAAATATGATAAGGTGACCCTAGGACTTAGACCCGCAAGCATACAAGCGCTCAATGATTCTCACAACGACGATTTCTGCTCACTCGGTTCACACGTTCACCCGGTGGGTCCGGGAGATGATGGTGAGGGTCCGAGGCGGGACCCAATTGTCCTAATGGACTTACAATGCTAAGGCTGACCTCCAATGGGCCTGGGAGTCCCAACTTTGTGGGTGGCTGGCCCGCAAGGCGGGGTGTGGGGTGGCACTCACTCACGGGCCGCGGTGGGCACGATATTGCTTAAAATGAATTCCGAGCACTCTCTTACCGTCCGACGGGCATTCAAGGCAATACTACATTTGCAGAAATGAAACTACAAGGGTGTGATCAGAAGCTCACCTGATCGGTGTGAAGACACCGATCCCGTTCGGAGACGAGGGCGCGCCGGGAGGCGAGGGTATACACCCGATCGCCGCGGCGATGGAGCTTGACCTGAAAATGTGAAGAGGTACAGCACTACGCCCCTTGCAAGGGGGGGATCTTGGGGTGGGGGTTAATGTATTACAACCAAAAATTACCTCCACGCAGGGAGGGGCCTTCAGCCGGCCAAGCGGGGAGGGGAACGAGCGAGATAGAGTCGACTTTCCGAGCTTTGCCGATTCTGCCTAGCTTCTGTAATTCTGGACAGAGGGCCGATGTCGATGCTGCCAATAATTCCACCGAACTTGGAATCTCATGAAACTTGCGCCAAAAGCTTGCTAACCGGAGAGGGGTGTGGCTTGAATTTTTTGGACGACGTTCTGATCTGGGGGCTGACTGCTCCAGCGACTGGAAGATGGATGCAGCTCTGGTCTCTGGCCGAGCTCAGTCTGAAACAGCAGGTTACAGAAGCTGCCACGATCGCTCCTGAGCTCCAAATTTGGCACCGCTAGACTCGTTGGAATCGTGGACGAGTCTACTTTGCAGCAAAACAAACGGTGAAGTCTTCTGATGTTGGAGATGAGCTGGGTGTCCAGAGAAGTGGACGGTGGTCGGTGCAGACTGTGAGGAGGCAGACCGGCGTGGGTGTGGTAGAAAATTGGTATCTCTGGTTGTCGGATGCCAAACGGGGTTCTGCCTTCTGTTCCTGGACGCTGACAGGGGGAGGAAGAACTTTGTAGAAGACCTCGAAGACTGGTTCCTTCAAGGTTTGTCGTGGGAGAGTCTTCTCTGCCGCTCTGGCTCCTGGTCTGAGAGGTTCTGTGCAGTCGGGGAAGAACAGCCTTCACGGACGGCCACGAACTCGGAATGGAGTGATTCCACCTCGCCTGCGAAGAGTACAGGGAGGCCTTTCCAGAAAGTTAGGCCACGCCACCAGCAGAACCAGGATGCAGTCGTGGACGTCGCTGCAACAGAGTGCTAAACTGTAGGTCGGCCTGCACACAAAGCTGGAGTGGAGAAGAGAGGAGGGGGTGAACTTGGCTTGAGGGGAGAGGAGGGGTGCGACCTAGGGAGCAAGGAGGGAAGGGGAGATTCGAATTTGGGCTTTGGAATGAGTTAATTCAGCCTTGGGAAGGTGGAGATATGCTTAGGGAAGTGAAAGGGGTAGGTGGTGGTTGGAGGGTGGGGTTTTGAGTGGTGGAACTTCCTTGGGACTAGGTGAGGATTAAAGAGGGGTTGTGGGAAGTTGTGGGGAGTTAATGGAGGTAGGTGGGGGTTGGAAGTGGTTGAGAGGGGGAGGAGAGAGAGTGAATTTCGAAATTTAGAGAGAGGAGGAGAGAGAATGGAGAGATAATGAGAGAGAGAGAGATATTGAGAGAGTTTGAAAGGGTTTTCTTCAATATTCATCAAAAGTTGAATACAAGAGGAGAGATGGGGCCTATATATAGGCAACCATTCTTTACATGACCAAAATACCCTTGACAATAAGATAAAAGACCGAGCATATCCTAGACTCAATCCTATGGGCCCATAACTAAAGTAATAAGGCCCAATTAAACATAACAAGGGAAATGGACTAAAACCATATGACTCAATAAAGGAAAATACATAAGATAGGACTCAATAAAAAGAAAATACATAAAATGAAACTTGGGAAATGAAGATAACAAGTGTAGATCATGATCAATCCATATCAAGAGTGTGTAGGCGATCAAAGCTAGAGGGGTGTCGGGAGATGCCCTCATCATCTTCTCTTCCCATCTCTTGCCCCTGGCCATGGGATGGGTGTTGGTGAAGTTTTCCTTGGTCTCATATCTTCTGCCCCTCATCATGGGACGAACAGCAATCATATTTCTTTCTTGACCCTCAATCTCATCTCTCTTCCCCCGGGTCCTGGGGTAGGCAACAGTAGCATTTCTTTCATCTTTCTTCATCTCCCTTCTGCCCCCTGCTCTGAGGCGGGCAACAGTGACATCAGTGAGGTTCTCTCTGTCTTCAGCTGGGGCCCAGCTTTGGATCCTCTTCGGTCGCCAGACCTGTTTGTATTTTGCTGGCTTGGGCACCAGCGGCTTCTTTTCAGCAGCTTCCCAATTGGCCCTCCTAGCGGCCAAAACCTGGAACTTGTTGTCAGTTGGGATGGTCGGGACGATTCTGTCCGGCCAGACTCCCCTGGGGCGACCGTCGAGGTTCGCCCTAATAGCACCCATCATTATCGTCTTTCGGAATTGGAAAGGCGACGATCAACAGCAGTAGACAGGTTCCTCCGGTTGGTTTTCTTCCCCTTCTGGGCAGCAGTGGGGACCATGTCCCTTTTCTGGACATGATGGACGTAGCAGGCGACGGCCGTGGGGGCCGTTTTCTTCGGTAAGCCATCCTTGCGATCAGCGGCCTCCACTGGGGCGTTTGCAGCAGCGCCTTGCTCCTCGTTATCGACCTGTAGAAGGTCGGTGTAGACAACGCCCAAGCACTTGGGCAGCCCGACAGCTGGGGGAAACGAACCGAACGCCAGTGGTACCGCCAGGTACCCCTCCTGGACGTGCATGTCCACTGGTTGCTTGTCAAAGCATACAGACGCGATTTGTGTTGTCATCGTAGTTTCCTGGAAACAAGGAAACACACGGAATCAGAAATTTAAGGGGGGCCCGCTGGGCCTCCTACCTTAGCGTAAAGATGAAGGGAGACTTGGTCCCACCGGGCGTGCCAGACTTGTGGAGCGCGGATTTTATTCCTTTATCAATTTTATCGTTGGTTTATTTGTCTATCGTCTGGTTATTTATTTATGTTTATGGATTTATTGGCGTGCCAGTCACCGTGGTGACGATCTTTTTATTGTGCGCTCGATCTGACTTGGTCAGTCGATTGTGAGGTCCGAGTCGGGACTGGAAGTCCGTCATACCCTGAACGCTATGACGTTAATTACGTCCTCCCTAAGGAAGACAACCCTTGATTAAACGCTAAAGGTAGGAGGAAGACAGCGGTAAAACCACATGCTCAAAGGAGACAAAATTCATCTGTTTGCAAGACGTTAAATGTATTCGGACAAAGCAGGGGTTTGTTAATTACGGGACAAATCCGATGGCATATTCCCACCATCTTGGATGATGCCAAGTGGGGAATAGGAAACCACCCATGCAATGGCAAGGTGGGAACCGTAAAGGATCGGGCATAATTGACCCGGAGTCCGAATAGGGACCGGCATGCCATGGCACGCCCCATATGGGTGCGGTAGCACGTTTATATCCCCCCTTCGAGGGGACCATCGGAGGGCATACAAAGGCATGACTCTGTGGGCAGACGGGGTTGAGAGATAATATCACAGTGACCTGGCCAGGTGTGTGTGAATTTCGGCAGCATGTCCCCTTGACTTAGATTGTGCCAAGAGAAGATAGGTCATCACCCACGGAATGCCGGGATGACAACCGAATGAGGATGGGCACCGGGCCCCGGGACATCGCTTGCCTCTGTTTCATCGGTCAATATCCCCTTGAAACCCTTCAGAACGCATGTAACGACATGGCCCTTTAGGTTCATAAGGGTGGAATCCGGATCGGGAATGAGGACTGTAGGGGAGGGAGGTCCTCCCCATTACTGTATCTTCTCAGATCATTCATGACGGTCTCATGGCAGTGGAGAGAAAGTCCCCTGACTGGACTTCATTGGGCCAAGAATAGGGGTCTCGGCGTGGCTTACTGGTTGGCCAAGGGGGGTTCTCGACGTGGCTTCTTGGTTGGCCAAGGGGAGCTCTCGGCGTGGCTTTTTGATTGGCCAAGGGGGGTTCTCGGCGTGGCTTCTTGGTTGGCCAAGGGGAGCTCTCGGCGTGGCTTTTTGATTGGCCAAGGGGGCTCTCGGCGTGGCTTACTGGCTGGCCAAGGGGGGGGCTCTCGGCATGGGGCCTTTGGCTGGAAGGAGCTCTCGGCACGGGGCTTCCCGGCGCGCTCATGGTCGCGCCGGGAGCCTAGCGCCGGGAGGCTGTGGGCTATGGGGTTTTTCACAAAACAAGGGCTTGTCGTTTAGCTGAAAGGAAGGGAAGGCCTCTCGGCCTTACGGTTCTCGGCGGGGAAACTCGCACACAGAGAAGATGGAATGCAGAAGGATTTCAGGGTTTCAGAGCTCAATAACGATGCTCTGTTTCTGGGATTTCTGGGTTTTACGGCTCAGATTGAGACCGAATCAGGGTTGTATGAGGAGATTTCATGAAGGCCTCTGCTAGAAGGACGCCAAGGGAGCTGAGAGGCCGGATCATCAGGAAGAGGGGAGACCATCGTCGGGGCCTGAGTAGCTTTTATCTGTATACTACCAGACGTCTGGGGGGGGTCAAGAGATGGCTGTCTCTGATTCCCCAGACTAGCATGATATTATCTGGGAAGCTAATCTATGATGAAAGAACCCTTGATGCTGGGACCTCAGACCCTAGTCATTCAACGATTGGAATGAGGATCCAGGGTCGCATTCGTCTGCGGGCTCAAATGTATCTTTTATAGCCGGCAGTCCGGGGAACCAAGAGATTGATGTCTCTGGTTCCCGGACAGCACAAGAGGCTTGAGGAACAGACTCAAATACATACGGAGGGCATGCTATTGAAGCGGGAAGAGGGAGGAGAATAGAACCCAGCAACCCATTGAACAAGGGTGGGGGTTCTACCTTCATCCCTGTTCGAAGAACAGACCCGACTCCGAAGCCTGAGTCATTTCGCCCATGGGGCATTCATACAAACAGTATGCATACATATGGAGACAAAGGAAGATCGTATCGCCTAAAATCCATCACGGCCATTGCATTTATTTCATCTCACCATCATTTACATCGAGAAACATAAAGGGGAGGAACAGGGAAAGAATCGTATGAATAATCTAAACATCAAGACTTCGACTATTACATACGGAGAATCAGTAAAAAGAAGAAAAAGAAACATCGAACATGGGGGGGGGGGAGGGTGGAGCATTGACTCCTCTCCCTCCCCCTATCAGCCCACCTGGAGCCCTTCTTCCTTCCTTTCTTATGCTTCTTCTTTCGACGGAGACTCTCTCCCTCTCTTTTTCTTTCTGGCTATCTGTTCGCTCTTTTTTTTTTCTCTGCCTCTTTCTTCTTTTCTTTTCTGTCTATCCTCTTTCTTGCTATCTCCCTTTTTCTGTTCGAAGGGAGGGGGTTTTATAACCCTTTTCCTTCTTTCTTCTCGGCAGGCACCCTCACGGTGCGCTTGAGATGAGCTTCCCGGCGCGCTCGAATCCGGTCTCTCGGCGCCAACTTTGGGCTTCGACACAGGCTTTCGGCGCCACCTTCATACAGGCCCACTTGGGGTTTTTTAAGTGTTTCATCACCCGAAAGGGCCTTTCATTGGTGACATGTCTTGTATTGAAATTGTGATTACAATTTTCATCAGCCCGCAGACAGGGTTTTATCAGTCCGTAGACAAGGATTTTATCAGTCCGTAGACAGGGATTTTATCAGTCTATAGATAGGGGTTTTATCAATCCGTAGATAGGGGTTTTATCAGTCCGTAGACAGGGGTTTTATCAGTCCGTAGACAGGGGTTTCATCAGTCCGTAGACAGGGGTTTATCAGTCCGTAGACAGGGGTTTCATCAGTCCGTAGACAGGGGTTTCATCAGGATTGTCATCTGAACGGTGACAAAATCGGGTATCATCTTATCAATATCGTCACTCTAATGGTGACGAGCTCGGACATCAGCTTTAGTCTGGGAAGACCTTAGCCGGGTGTATAATCTGTGTAGACGATTCTTCTTCTGTTCTATCTTTTCAGGAGCCTTTACCATCTTCATCTGCCGGTGCTGGCTTCATCTTTATCTCATATTACTTCCGTTAGTAAGCCGACATCTGACTTACCCTGACATATCATCTGTGACTTCTTGGGCGAAGCAGTAGTACAGCTCTTCTTAAAGGGCTGGAAGGTCTCATTAGTCGAGTGACTGCTGCTTTATCAGTGCTGCCGTCTGAGTGACATTGGCACCGGGCATCGGCTTTGGCCGACAAGGGCTTTAGCTAGGTGAAAGGTTGATAAGCTTCATCATTAGTCTTTCACTGTTGGTCAGACCCTCTTCTCAATTATGCTTCCACCCTTGTTCATTTTCCAGGTGTCAACAAGTGCCCACTCATCTACTGCTTCTATTTTCAGGCGCGCGATCCGGTGAGATCGGCTGCTGCGATCAATCCTGACGTCGGATCGAAGCACAGAAGGTATCATTGGAAATATCTTTCGAAGTACTTCGATCTAGGGCCAGAGAGATTAATTGGATCTGCACGGATCCGGCCTTAGTCGATTTTTGAAGTTGCTATTGGACAGGGCCCGAAATCTCAGGGCAGCAGGGAAGTTTCCTGAGAACTACCGTTGACCGTGGGGTAAATCTCACATTCAGACCTCGTGCTCTTTATGAAAGTTGTGGATAAATAAGAAAGGAAGACTGGAGTAATTTTTATGAAGGGTTTTGTGGAGAATTGAATTTTCTAGAGATTTTATACTGGACTGTGGTCGGACTGATGAAGATAGAACTATTTAGGATATGAAGGGGATTTTTAGAAATTAGGTGGAGGTCTTTAGAAATTCCACGAAAATTTGTGGATGGAGGGGATGGTGGACAGAACCTATAGTAAATTTGATGATTCAAGTAAAAATCATTCAGAGGGTCGAAGTTGATGAACTCTGGCTTGCTATCACAGTGAACAGAAAGCTGACAGATCTGGGAGGACTTGAAGACCGAAAATGCAAAAATAGCAAAAAAATGATTTTGGTTGTGAAATTTTTTGTGGAGATGGGGAATCAAGATAAGAATCAACCCAAAAAATTTCAGCTCCAGAAGATGTCGGAGTTGAGAGCTGAAATTCTCGTAGTGGATCTCTGCCCAGCAGGACAGAACCTTGGACAACACCTCAGAGATGGCTTCGCGGCGGCTCGATGGCGGCACGAACGGCGGCGGCAGCACCAGAGATGAATATCAGAGATAGAGGGGAGGGGATAGAGGGGTTCATAACCCTGAAATGTAGAGGATGGAGGAAGAACACCAGAGGAGAGAGGGAGGGGCGCAAATGGCTCTTGGGCTTCACCAATTTTTCTTCTTCATTAATTCCCAAATAATAGAAATACATGGCTTATATAATAAATGGAAAAAGACCAAGAATACCCTCAGATCTAGGATCTGGAGGGGCACATAAGGGACTTCACCTTTAGTTCAAACAAAATAAAAAAAATGAAATTTCTAATTAATTCTAATGGGGGGGCACCCCCTTGACCATGGTTAAGGGTAGGCAGCCTACCCTTGACCTTTTAACCCACTTGTCCCCCATGTGGTCATTTGACATTCAAACCTTCTAGATGGCCACCTAGGATGGTTGACCAGCCCCACATAGCTTAGGTGGCCCAATGGGGAAGGGATGGGGGCCCCCTAGCAGGTCCTACTGGCATTTTGCACAAAAACCCAGTAAGACTCACAATCGTGTACCCATATAACACAAGGCTATACATACAAATATAAAAGGACATAAATGTGAACAAAATATAAGTGGTCTTGCTTCGATGTCCCCATCAATTCTTCTCGGGTGGGAAGAACTCGACCTCGTCGAGTAAAGGGGGTGACTGCTCGAGTAGCTCCGGCGGATCCGTCACAGTACCAAGTAGCGCGAAAGCATATGACAGATTGGAATGGGATTTCTTATATGCTGTTATGCATAGATTTGGTTTCAGTAATAACTTCATTATGCTTATTGATAAATTGCTCAATAACTGCTGGTTTTCTATCTTATTGAATGGAGATAGTGCTGGTTTTTTTAAATCCTCAAGAGGTATTCGCCAAGGTGACCCTATTGCTCCATCCTTATTTATTATTGCAGAGGAAGCATTGAGCAGATCTCTTAGAGAGGCTTTTATCAGCAATCATATTGAATGGTTCACTGGCATTCGGAGATGCCCAAATATATCTCATCTTTTGTTTGCAGATGATACTTTGATTTTCTGCAAAGCCTCCTCCAAGTCTATAAGGAACTTGCTTAAAATCCTCCATACTTATGAAAAAGCTTCTGGTCAGCTTATCAATGTCAGCAAGAGTGGCTTTCTAATTCATCCAAAGTTGCACTGCTCTGTTTCACAGCGAATTTAGAATATCACTGGTTTTTCAAGACTGTCCTTCCCCCATAAATACCTTGGCATTCCTTTGGTGATTGGCAGGACAAAAAAGATTTATTTCGCAGGGATTATTGCTTCTATTCAAAAGCGTATAGATGGGTGGAAGGTAAGTTTGTTATCTCAAGGTGCCAGATTAATTCTTGTTAGACATGTTCTTTCTTCCATACCTATATACACACTGTTCTCCAGTCCTTTGCATATTGGTATACATAACTTGATTGAACAGGCCTGTGCAAATTTTTTTGGGGGCTCTTCTACCTTTGGCAAAAAGAGGCATTGGAAATCTTGGAAATCCTTATGTAGGCCCATTTCAAAGGGTGGCCTTGGTATTATGTCACTGAGATCCATGGAAATTGCTCTTCGGACAAAAATGTTGTGGCAGGCTATTCATACTATTTCCTTATGGGCTTCTTATTTCAAAGCAAAGTATATGTATCAATGCCATCTTCGAGACATTCAATTCAAAAACATGAAGGGTTTTGCTAGAAGAAGTTGGCTTAAGGCAAAGGATATTATTATTCAGCATAAGCAGGTTATTATTGGTGATGGTTTAAACACTAATTTTTGGCATGATAAATGGCTGGGTCAGCTATGTCTGAATTCTTACATACCAAATGACATTATTCCAAATTCAAATGTTTCAGTGAGAGCTGCTGTTCAACAACCTACTGTTGTAGAATCCAACCTGATTGAGGAATTTTTCCCTTGCAATATAAAGCAAGTAATAAAGGCAGTGAAATTTAATCAGGAAAATGATTTGGGAGTTTGGACTATCTCCTCATCTGGACAGTGTACTGTTTCCTCTATTTATAAATGTCTGGTAAACAGTCATTCCCATTCTGTTTTCCCTTGGACCCAGCTGTGGTCAAATTGGCTTCCTACTAAAATATCAATCCATATTTGGAAAATTTTGAATAATTGCATTTTGACTGATGCAAATATTCAGAGAATTGGCATTGGTCTTTGTTCTAAATGCTCTTGCTGTTTGACTCCTCAAATGGAAGACCTTAATCACCTTTTTATTGACAGTGAATTGGCTGGGCACATTTGGACTGCAATCAAAGCTATTGGTATTCATATTGAAGGCAGAACAATTAAGGAATTGCTTCTGAATTCTTTTCTTCATCTTCAGGTGGGAACAGCATTTAGTCTATTTAGCTTTGCAACTATTGGCTTTGCATTATGGGAGATTTGGAATTCCAGGAATTCAGTTAGATATGAGGACAAAGTCTTATCTAAATTCAATATCCTCCATCAAATCATCTATCAAGCTAAAAGAGTTTGCTCTGCTGCTGTTCTTAAGGAACCGAAGGTTTCTAACATGAACATTTTGAATGATCTGGATATTAAAACTAAACCCTTGTGCAGTCAACCGCCTAAGATTGTAAAATGGTTATGTCCTCCGTGGCCATCTCTTAAGTTAAATACTGATGGGGCATATAAACAGTCTGGTGATTCTGGAGGAGGTGGGATTATCAGGGACTCAAGAGGCAAGGTCATCCTTGCATTTTCACACTTTTATGGACAATCTAGCAGTTTAATTGCTGAAGCCCGTGCTCTTCTTGATGGCATTTATTATCTGCATACTGTTGAATCCGGGCCAGTTGAAATTGAATGTGATTCCCTCACTCTTGTCAGGACTATTAACAAGGAAATCACATGTCCTTGGTCAATTCTCAGCTATGTCAGGGATATCTGGAACAATATACCTCAGCATACTTCTATTTCTCATATCTACAGAGAAGCCAACACTGCAGCAAACTTACTTGCTTCCGTAGCTTGCTCTAATAAATGTAATTCTTTTTATTTATATAGTGAGCTCCCTTCTATTATAAAAGGTGCTGCTCGGCTGGACTCACTAGGCTTGCCTAGTATTAGATTGATGTAACTCCTTATTCATTCTTAATGAAATTTTTTGCCTCCTAGTGGTCTGATGGTGGAGTGGCTTTCTCCTTACCTCTGGTAAGGGGTGCACTCTCCCATTGACCTCTAGGCTAGGTTTCTATTGAAAAAAAAAAGTAGGTTAGCTGTGCATTGTAGTGGGTCTGAGCTCTGGGTTCATAAAAATAATTGGGTTGACTCCTAGCAGCACTCTGTCTCCCCTGTACTTTGGACCCTGCTGACCTATACACAGGTTTGTATTGGGTCTTCTTCAGAGGTGGAGGTGGAGGTGGAGACTTGGTTACCTTGACCTAGGGTTTACCGGACTGTGTAGATTGACCCCTAACCTGAGTCTGAGCCCGAGGATTCTGCTTAGATGTGCTAGCTCTACTAGGCTCACTGAGTTTTTGTTTACCCTTCTCCTCAGCACTGGTCTTTTTCAGATTAGCAGTTTTGTTCATTAAATTTGTTGAGTTCATGCTAATTAGAGGTCCCTTTTCCTTTTGAGCAACAAATGAAATTGTTTTCATCCCGAATGTTTTTGTTGCACTAGAATTAAATCCTAGGCCCTCTTTTCTAAAATTAACCTTTGACCCTAACAAAGCATTTAAGTTATCTGTTCCTTGGGTTATTTTCTCAATGGTTTTCATTTTATCCTCATTGTCTTTCTGAAGTTCATCAATAGCCTTTTTCAGCTCATTGTTGACATTGAGGACAACTTCATATTTTTCAGAGATGATTTTTACTTCACTTTCACATTTTTGAATCTTCAGCTTCCATTCATCAATTTCATTTTCAAGCCTTAGATTCTCTTCCCTAGAAACCTTTAACTCAATTTTGATGTCCTCTACTTCAGAGCATGTGAGTTTCAGTTTATCATTTTTAGATTCCAAACATGCAATTTTATCAGATAAAGTTTTATCATTTTGCATGGAATTGATTTTTCTTCTAAGATGCCTATTCTCTTTTCTAATATCATCAGCTCTATCAGCTATGTCATGATAAGCATCTACCCAATCAGCAATTGTGAAGTTTTCAAATTTAGTGATTACCTCATATGTGTCCTCCTCTCTATCTTCGGAGCTTGTTGCCATAAGGCAAATGGGCTGTTCAGATTCGGCTTCACTATCTGAGCTGCTGCTGAAAGAGCCTTCATCTTCATCACTCCATGTGCTGATCATAGCTCTTCCCTTCTTGGTTTTCTTCTTT
This sequence comes from Amorphophallus konjac, assembly GCA_022559845.1. Taxonomy (NCBI): domain Eukaryota; kingdom Viridiplantae; phylum Streptophyta; class Magnoliopsida; order Alismatales; family Araceae; genus Amorphophallus; species Amorphophallus konjac. The sequence goes on from CM040119.1 coordinate 163,617,957, forward strand.
GACCTGTCCTTATGTTTCTGATTGTCTGGACAGTCAGCTTTCAGATGCCCTGGTTTCCTGCATTGATAACAGACATTAGCTTCATTTTTCTTTACAGATTTAGATTTATACCTTTTATCCTTTCGGCCACCATTGTATTTCTTCTGGCCGAACCGTCCTGCTCTCTTTCTGAGAAATCGCCTAAACTCTCTAGTCATCATGGCTATCTCAGATCGAGTCACATCTTCTTCTTCATTTAGGCTCTCCTCTGATGATGAAGAGCTGCTGGAGCTAGATTTTATTGATTTGCTGGAACTAGCCTTCAGTGCTATCGGCTTCTTCTTCCTCTCGGCTTCATCTGTCCTTGGCATGTTTATCTCATATGCCATTAGTGAGCCAATCAGCTAATCAGCTTTAGTATTACGCAAGTCCCTTGACTCCTCCATCACTGTTGCTTTGGTGTGCCAAATGGGAGTCAGGGAGCGCAGAATTTTCCTCACTACATCATACTCTGTCTGAGGTTTCCCAAAACCTCTGAGGCCATTGGTTATGACAGTCATCCGAGCGTACATTTCGCTGATGGACTCGTTCTGCTTCATCTTGAAGGCTTCATACTCAGATACAAGAAGATTGGCCTTCTGCTCTCTTACTTGAGATGTACCTTCATGAATTACTTCCAACGCATCCCACATCTCCTTAGCTGACTTGCAAGCAGACACACGGGAGAATTCTGTAGGATGCAGAGCGCACTGGATAGCATTTATAGCACTCCAATTCAGCGTGGACCTTCTGATCTCCTCCTTGGACCATACATCTTCATTCGGGGACAGCTCATAAGGTCCCTTGCTGACAATCTTCCAAATCTCATAATCCTTAGCCCTGAGGAACACTTGCATACGGTTCTTCCAGTATGCGTAGTTTGATCCATCAAAGAATAGGGGCTTCGTTGTTGAGTGACCTTCGGCAATCATCCCTCGAGCATCGATCTCTGCCTATTCTCTTCGGGCGATGAGTCCCTGCAGAAGAGTTAGGCTCTGATACCAAGTGTTGGGTTAGATGGACGCAGTCTATCTCCACTAAGTGTGGATCTAGAGGGGGGTGAATAGATCAATTTGCCTAATTTAAGACTACTGTAAGTTCTAAAGCGGAATTTAGGCAAACATCAGTTAAGCTAAAGGAAGAATGCTAAGCAAAAGGTCGAAAGCTAGACATGAGCATAAGCGATGCAACCAAATAAGCTAAGCAAGAATTCCCATCGCACAAAGATCACACAAAAACACAAACACACTGCACACACAATTTTAGGTGATTCGGTCAAACAATTTTAGGTGATTCGGTCAACGACCTACGTCCACCCCACACTCAACCGAGTATGGCTTCCTGCAGCGCAGCACAGCTTGCGTCCGCTGGGCTTTACAGCTTGGCCAAACAACCCGCTGATACACAGCTTCGCTGGGCACTACAGCTTGCCGACCAGAGGATCTGATCCTCTGCAACCGCTGGGGAAATACAGCTTCACCCATCCAGTGGAGACTACCACTGCAACCGCTGACGCACAGCTTGAAGAAACAATGTTCGGAATTGAAAAGACAGAATCAAAATGAAAAAGCAGAACCCAAAAGCAATGTAGCTCTAAAGAGCAAAGCTCAGCTCTGGTTTTGAACCACGAGACTGAGATACAAACTCTCTCACTCTCACTCTCAATCAGCTCTCTCTCAACTCAATCTCTCTCGATCTCTTCCTCTCTCTTTTTCTTCTTCTTCTCTATTTCTTCTTCTTCTCTGTATCTTCTTCTTCTCTCTTTTCTCTCTGTGGATCGAAGGAGCCTTGCTGTGGCTGTATAGACTTTCTCCCTTCTATCTTCGATTTGCCTTCTTTTGTAGAAGAAGGGCCATATATATATAGCAGCAACAGCAGTAGCAGGCGTGTGCTCTCCACGTTTCCCGCCTAAGCATTTTGACCACGTGGCAGCATCCAATGGAGTGTCAGAACACGTGTCCTCATCTGGATACCTTGTTCTTCTCGGATCACGAGCCAGGTACCTCGGATCACATGCCCTTCATTTGTCTCTACATTCCCTGTCAGACAGACAAGAACATATTCAGTTTAACTGTAAACCCTGTACAGGCTTTGCAACCACGAATGCAATGCAAAGTATGCACAACGCAGTGTATAGACTCAATGATCGTAAAGGCTTCATGAGAAGGAAAGCAGTGTATAGACTTAGTAAATATAAAGGCTTTATAAGAAGAAAAACCAGTGTACAGACTTGCCCAAAGTATAGACTTTATATGAAGAGGCAACGGCTGTACATACTTCCTATATGAAGCAGCCACTGTACATACTCAAGGTAAAGACCGATGCCAATGTATAGACTTTACAGAAGACAACGGACTCGAGTGTAGTGTACAGACTTGACTATGCTCACTCAAAACCAATGTATAAACATGATGAACGAAGAGTGGCTGTACAAACTTGATAACGTTGCAGAGTGAACGGATGTACAGACTTCATGTGAAAACCCAATGTACAGACATTGAAGAACAAGCAGCTGCAGTCCAATGTGTGTACTTGTCGTTCACTGGTGAGTGTACAGACTTCGAATGAAACACCAATGTGTAGACTTACCACCGACCATTGTGTAGACTTGAAGAATGTGAGACGATGGCTAAGACACTGCACAATCGGATGTATAGACTTTACTTAACACAGTCCGATGTACAGACTTGGAATTTCAACTGAAGGGTGTATAGACTTGACCAAACAGTCCAGTGAATAGACTTGAATAGCTGAGGCCAGTGTACAGATTTGCCACCGACCAATGTGTAGACTCGATCAGCATAAGGCACAGTATAGACATCAACTATGCACATCGAATGTATAGACTTCAATTGTGAAGACCATTGTATAGACTTTGGATTCGAAGACCAATGTGCAGACTTTGGATTTGAAGACCAATATGCAGACTTCAAGTTTCATTGTGGATGTACAGACTTTAGGAAATCAAGCGATGTGTAGACTTGAAGCTCCACGATGGATGTATAGACTTTAAGATCCTGAAGCAATGTACAGACTTCAAATATCACTGTGGATGTACAGACTTCATGAAGCGAAGCCAATGTATAGACTTGATTGTAGCTAAAGCCTTGATCGTAGGAATAGGCTGGAGTGTATAGACTTCAGGCTTCAGAAATGGATGTACAGACTTGTTGAGGCTCAAGCAGTGTACAGACTTCGAAGTTCCACTGTGGATGTACAGACTTGAAGATCCACTATGGATGTATAGACTTGAATGAGTAAAGCCGATGTACAGACTTGCCGATGCGAAGCCACTGTACAGACTTTGAAGAGTTGAACCCAATGTATAGACTTTGCCTTGAGCGAAAGGTAAGTGATGAATGTATAGACTTTCACGATGTGTAGACTTTGATACGTGAAAGCTACAGTGAAGGAATGTACACACTTGACCAATTCAAAGGCGAATCAAGTGTACAGACTTAGTGCGTTGACGCTGTAACATGAGCCAGGGAAATGCGTTGACGTTGTACACACTGAGCCTAATCAATGCATGCGACTGACGCTGTACAGACTTTGCCTAAGACGCTGTACACACTTTGCCTAAGACGCTGTATAGACTTAGCCTAAGACATGCATGAACTGACGCTGTATAGACTTTATCTAACATGCACAGTGTATAGACTCAATCGATTGAAGAGTTTCCAGTGTATAGACTCAATCTAAACAAGTCTTCTAAAGGAGTCGACCCATCAGAGGATGCGTCGACCCATGACAGTGAAAAATGCAAACAGCAGTGTATTAAATGCAAAGAACACATAGTCAATCTGATAGAGCAATTTCATCAAATCAATACAGTTGCCAATCAATCAAAACAATGATGTTGCCAATGAAATAAAGTAAGTGTCAACATCATCAACATAGAGGGGTCATAACAATCTCCCCCTTTTTGATGATGGCAACCCCATATGAAGTAGAATAACAACATCCTGACATATAGGTATATGTTTGATGAAAGACATGATGAGTTATGCAGATTGACATGCAGATGCTATGAATGCATGCAACTCACTGCCTCAAACTCTCCCTTATCATTATGCATATACACTCCCACTCCCCCTTGGAATGAATTCAGAATTCAGACAGATATGTATTCTTCCCCAAGACATCCCCCCTAGACAATATTCATTAGACATCCCCCTAGACAATAGGAAGAAACAAGTATGGGCCTGGGATCCTCATCTGTTCCGAGATTGATTTCCTTAGTGGGTCATCCACTGTCGAGGGAGGTTCGTCGAATTTCTTCAAGCCTTGCGCGTACAAGTAGGCCGCGTCATCCACCTCATCTTCCTCATCATCAGCTGGGTCCTTCTCGTTTACAATCTCATATACTCCTAATCCATCGTTGCTCCATACCTTTCCTAATTCCTCATCATCTTCTAAGACAATCGCGGTCTCTACAAATTCAGGGCACCTCAAAAGGGCGTGGCATCTTTCAGCAAGATCTTGCAGAAACCTATTGGGGATGGTTTTGGGGTGACACACCACGGGGTGCGCCGCAGACGTGGATGGGCTGACCAGACTCGAATTAGATTCTACCCTGACTGACTCGACTAACCTAGGAGACTCTGCACACTGTACATCTACCCTAGGAGAGAGGAAATCTACTGGAAGAGAAACAGGGGTCGCGTGCCCCTGGGAATCTGAGCAGAACATAGCGTAATCTTCCACTGAGACCTCCGTTTTGAAATTGGCATTTTTTTTTGGAGGCTGGAGGTGATCACGCAGCAGGAGGAGGAAGAAGACGGAGGAGGAGGCAGCTGCATGGGGAACAATTCAGGAAATATGCAATCAAAGAAAGGATCGGAAGAGGAAAACCACATTTCATGGAGCTGAGCTCCGGGGCTGATGGGAATCGACACTGAGCATGTACTTTTTATTTTATATTTATGTCCTTTTAGTTTGTGTTTATATCCTTGGGAAAGTATGTACGCAAATGTAAGGCTTTATAAGCCAATGAGTCATTCCCATGGATTGTGTGGGTTTTTATGAAATTGTGTAGTAGGTCCAGCTAGGGGGCCCTAACCCCTTTCCCATTGGTCCACCTAGACCATGTGGGGCTGGTCAACCATCCTAGGTGGCCATCTAGAAGGTTGGAATGCCAATTGACCACATGGGAGACAAGTGGTTCAATTTGTCCAAGGTAGGCCACCTAATTTTCCAACTCCATTAACCTTGGTCAAGGGGGCGCCCCTCTCCCCTATTATTTTATTATTTTTGGTGTGTTAATCACACTTAATACCAGCCATCCAATCCCCATTCCTAGATCCAAGGGTGTAGAATGGGTTTGATACATGGCATATAAAAGGCTGTATTTTCCATTTGTTAGCATTAATGAAGAGAAAATTGTTGGAAAATCAAGAGTGATTCTTGAGACCCTCCCCTCTCCCTTGGTGTTCATCTCCTCCAACCTCCAATTCTAGAGTGGTTTCTATCTCCTATCCCCTCCCCTCTATCTCCGGTGATCAGCTGTGCCGCCGCCGCCGCCGTTCGTGCCGCCTTCGAGCCGCCGCGAATCCGTCTTCGATTTTCTGTCCTACTGGATAGAGGTGTTTCCCGAAATTCCTGATACCAGCCACGGCCTCTTCGTGATTTGTAATTTTTATGGTGTGTTCCTATCTTCCATCCCATCATCCACAAAAAACTTCAGGTCGAAAAGACATCGTTTGATATTTTTGCAATTTCGGTCTTCAATCACTCCCAGATCTGTCCTGTCTCTGTCTACAGTGACAGCAGCTCTGAGTTTCCCATCCCCGACCTTCTTTTTGAATTTTTTTGGGGCTCCCAATTTTACTGGGCGTTCTGTCCATCATCCCCTACATTCATCATTTTTCCTGATTTTTGATCTGCCCTCTATCCATTTTTCAAACTTCATATTCTATCTCTGCTACAGTGACTTTAGTCAGATTCCAGATCCAACCCACTGTTAGTGAAAAATCCTATCAATTCGTAGCCACATCCAAACTTATCCAAACTAGTTTTGCCGTCTTCCTAGATCAATTTCCTACACCTTTCATGAAGACCTCAAGAGCTGAATCGAACATCTACCCTACGGTCAACGACAGTTCTCAGAGGATAGACCTGCAGATCTGAGAGTTAAGCCACTGTACAACAGCAATCTTCAAAATTCGCCAATTGGAAGTGCAGGCTTTGTTATTTTTCTGTAATCATAGAGAGTTGAATCCCTTCGAAGCAGCTTTCCAACAGGGCCAATTTCGTCGTATTCCGACGTCGGGGCTGATTACAGCGTCCGTTCTCGCTGGAGCGCGCGCCGGAAAATAGAACCGACAGATCTGTGGCCGGTCATTCCGACCGGTGCCGAACGGAGCCGCCCGACCTCCGGCCGGTGAACCAGCATGTCGCCAGCCCGGGGAGCGCTTCCCTAAGTGTCCCCACTACAGCGGTGCCACCAGGTCCCACACGGCCCCTCCGGACAGCACGTGGGCCCCACCGTCACGTGTTCGGGTGCTGCCGAATCAACGCGAGAAGCCGCCCGTCAACCCGAATTCTGTCCTCCCGGACCCCATTGTGTAGCCCTTTACCTCCCTGCGTGGAGTGGGTAGCGATTTGTATTGCTGTAATCTTGTGTATTATTGTTCCGGGAGTACGAGTTTCGGCCGGGTCCGTCGTCCCCACGCCGAGCGCGTGGAGGTATCGTCCTCACTCCTTACTTGGCATTTTGCTTAATTTCATATATGCTTGTTTATGCCGCTGCTAGAGAGCATGATAGGGTAATTAGCTCACTTTCTATTTATATCACCGCTACTGCGAGAGAGAGCGTTACCGTCCCCTGACCCGATCCGAGCACGAAAGAGAGAGCCGACCACCCTAGCTCACTGCCGGTTTCTCAACCGCGCACGTCCGACGCTTCCCTCTTTAAGGGACGATCGCGAGCTTGTCGTGTCCGTGGTCCCGTCCGCATCAATTTGGTATCAGAGAGAGTTTGAGTCTAGGGTGTCCAAAACAAAAAAAAAGAGTGTCATTTAAGTCTAAGTGTCTAAGTCGGTCTTAGGAGTTGCATTTGCATACCATTAGTCGGTATACAAAAAGGTGTTGTCTGAACGTTAGGCTACGCCTACCGGGAAGGTCGCACACTTACGCGAGTGATCTTTGGATCGATTAACTCTGCCCCGTACCGAGTCTTGGTGTCTTGTCCTTAGTGTGCATGCATCCCAACCTTGCATAGTCGGTCTAGTGTCATGTCCAAATGGCGTTTCATATCCATTCCTAGGGATCCATTCCCGTATTTTGGCAACTATGGCCAACCCATGCCGACCCGTCCAAGGCGATAGGTCCGTGTCCGAGTACATTTGGGACTATGATAATTACCGGATGGAATATGGAGTTGGAGAGGATAGCATCACGATTGCCTTTGAGTTCCGGAGAGGTTTGCGGTTTCACTTCCAACTTGAATGTCTTGTCCGCGACGCGTTCTCGCTGGCGCAATCTTATAAGGTCGCTCTAGAGGTTGAGCCCTTTGAGTCTCATTTTTCTCGCTCTAGAGGTCGAACCCTTTGGCAAACATCTACCTCCTAATCGAGTCCCGAGCCGATCGGACTACCTAACCCAATTCCTTCACCACCCGAGAGTGCTCCATTGTCACCCTCACCTTCCGATCTTAATTCGGAACCCTCTCATTTGGAGCCACCCAAGCCCCAGCCACCCGTGTTTCTAATGGGTACGCTTTTCATAGCCGAGCCGCTTCTTAGTTGGCTCAAGGATGGCTTGGTCCCACCTCCCTTCCCACCTATGGACCCCATCCTCCCTTTAGTGCCGGTGAATTCCTTCCATACCACATTTCGATCTAGTCACCATGTTGACACGTTGGATGATCTTGTCATGGGATTAGATTCACAATGGAAGTTGACGCACCTACTGGCCCGAGACTTTGACCAACCCGCTAGTCTTCGCTTCACCCATCCGGCCTTAGGGTCCATTACCTCCGTGTGCACCGTGGGGTGTATCACCACGGAGGTTCTTCTACTTCTCCCGCTACCGGATGAGCCCGACTTCATGACTTTGCTTCCGAGGGAGGAGTCATATTTCCTATACACGGTCCCATCTACCATGACGGAGGAAGGTGGCCACCCGCACCTTCAAGAATTTCACGATTGGGACCCTGTCATGTTGGAACCCACCATAAGGGGTCATACCTTTTTTGATCCCTTTGACCCCTTCCCTAGTGGATCCCTAGACCCTTCATATTCACTTCACTTCTTCGAGGAAGTCCACCTTCATACCCCTTTCCTACGGGTCGGGTCCTCCATACCCACCAAGCCCGTCCACGATACACCTACACCCGGCTCTTTCACACCCGGCTTTCCTAGCCCACTCAAGTCTCCTAAATATAAAGGGTCATCCATGCATGACTGGGTCATACTTGGACATTTAGGTGTACCCCATGCCACCCATCTCTGGTTACGTCAAATGCATGTATGGCACATATTCGGATGTCCTGGTCTGCCGTCATCCACGTACGGGTCTGACTAACACTAGTTTTATCTAGAGTCATGCATGAGTCCGTTTCTTATTTGTGTTGTTTGCATATGTGTGTTAGTGTTTGGTGAGTCTGCATGTGTCTTGTGCAAGCTCATTGTCGTTCTCTTATGCGTAAGAGGCGAGTGGACTCATTCGATGAGTATGTGATCGGTTCCACATCTACACCCGGATCAGTCACCTATAGGGACTCAGCGGTGATTCCTAGTGAGTCTTCGAGCCTGCTCCCTTCCCTTTTGAGAGTGCCCCACCTGGAGTGTCCACCTCTAGCCCATAGTAGTTCGCCCATATCGAGTATATGTGGAACAAGCAGGTGAGGATCACTTGGAGTGGAGCGTACCCGCGTTACTTGGCACGGTGACGGATCCGCCGGAATACTCGAGCATCCCTACCCCTACTCGACGGGGTCGAGTTCCTCCCACCCGGGGAGAGTTGATGGGAATCGACACCGAGCATGTACTTTTTCTTTTACATTTATGTCCTTTTAGTTTGTGTTTATATCCTTGAGAAAGTATGTACGCAAATGTAAGGCTTTATAAGCTAATGAGTCATTCCCATGGATTGTGTGGGTTTTTGTGCAATTGTGTAGTAGGTCCAGCTAGGGGGCCCTCACCCCTTTCCCATTGGTCCACCTAGACCATGTGGGGCTAGTCAACCATCCTAGGTGGCCATCTAGAAGGTTGGAATGCCAATTGACCACATGGGAGACAAGTGGTTCAATTTGTCCAAGGTAGGCCACCTAATTTTCCAACCCCATTAACCTTGGTCAAGGGGGCGCCCCTCTCCCCTATTATTTTATTATTTTTGGTGTGTTAATCACACTTAATCCCAGCCATCCAATCCCCATTCCTAGATCCAAGGGTGTAGAATGGGTTTGATACATGGCATATAAAAGGTTGTATTTTCCATTTGGTAGCATTAATGAAGAGAAAATTATTGGAAAATCAAGAGTGATTCTTGAGCCCCTCCCCTCTCCCCTGGTGTTCATCTCCTCCAACCTCTAATTCTAGAGTGGTTTCTATCTCCTATCCCCTCCCCTCTATCTCCGGTGATCAGCTGTGCCGCCGCCGCCGCCGTTCGTGCGGCCTTCGAGCCGCCGCGAATCCGTCTTCAGTTTTCTATCCTACTGGATAGAGGTGTCTTCCCAAAATTCCTGATACCAGCCACGGCCTCTTCGTGGTTTGTACTTTTTATGGTGTGTTCCTATCATCCATCCCATCATCCACAAAAAAATTCAGGTCGAAAAGCCTTTGTTTGATATTTTTGCAATTTCGGTCTTCAATCACTCCCAGATCTGTCCTGTCTCTGTCTACAGTGACAACAGCTGTGAGTTTCCCATCCCCGACCTTCTTTTTGATTTTTGTTGGGGCTCCCAATTTTACTGGGCATTCTGTCCATCATCCCCTACATCCACCATTTTTCTGATTTTTGATCTGCCCTCTATTCATTTTTCAAACTTCGTGTTCTATCTCTGCTACAGTGCCTTTAGTCAGATTCCAGATCTGACCCACTGTTAGTGAAAAAATCCTATCAATTCGTAGCCACATCCAAACTTTTCCAAACAAGTTTTGTCATCTTCCTTGATCCATTTCCCACACCTTTGATGAAGACCTCAAGAGCTGAATCGAACATCTACCCTGCGGTCAATGACAGTTCTCAGAGGATAGCCCTACAGATCTAAAAGTTAAGCCACTGTACAACAGCAACCTTCAAAATTCACCAATTGGAAGTGCATGCTTTGTTATTTTTCTATAATCACAGAGAGTTGAATCCCTTCGAAGCAGCTTTCCAACGGCGCCAGTTTCATCGTATTCTGACATCGGGGCTGATCACAGCGTCCGTTCCTGCCGGAGCGCGCGCCGGAAAACAGAACCGGCAGATCCGTGGCCGGTCATTCTGACCGGTGCAGAACGGAGCCACCCGGCCTCCGGCCGGTGAACCAGCATGCCGCCAGCCCGGGGAGAGCTTCCCTAAGTGTCCCCACTACAGCGGTGCCACCGGGTCCCACACGGCCCCTCCGGACAGCACGTGGGCCCCACCGTCACGTGTTCGGGTGCTGCCGAATCAACGCGAGAAGCCGCCCGTCAACCCGAATTCGGTCCTCCTGGACCCCATTGTGTAGCCCTTTACCTCCCTGCGTGGAGTGGGCAGCGATTTGTATTGCTGTAATCTTGTGTATTATTGTTCCGGGAGTACGAGTTTCGGCCGGGTCCGTCGTCCCCACGCCGAGCGCGTGGAGGTATCGTCCTCGCTCCTTACTTGGCATTTTGCTTAATTTCATATATGATTGTTTATGCCGCTGCTAGAGAGCATGATAGGGTAATTAGCTCACTTTCTATTTATATCACCGCTGCTGCGAGAGAGAGCGTTACCGTCCCGTGACCCGATCCGGGCACGAAAGAGAGAGCCGACCACCCTAGCTCACTGCCGGTTTCTCAACCGTGCACGTCCGATGCTTCCATCATTAAGGGACGATCGCGAGCTTGTCGTGTCCGTGGTCCCATCCCGCATCAGGGGGGAGGAGGAGTAAATAGTGTTGACAGATCAATAGGCGGGCAGTGCCCACAAGCACAGGGAACGAATAAAATTTCAGGTCTCTCCATGAAATACGGGTCGACCAGGATTGGAGGGGAACGGGGAATAGACCCCAATTGCTGAAACCAAGAGGCGAGACGGGAAGGGGACATAGAATAGGTAATGACAGAGCTCCCCAATTCCTGCGGCCCTTGGCGGATCAATGGCATCGGAGGACGCTTTACCAGCTGCGTCTCCTTCTTCTTCGGCTTGCTTTCTCTTTCTGAAACAACTTCACAAAACAACCAGATAAATCTTCTAGATCACCAACCAGCCCTTGCAGCGGTGGTGGTGGATCAGCAGCAACACAGGCCTCATCTGCCTTTTCTTCAAGACTGGACGGGGATTTCTTCAAGGCACCAGGCTGTAACGGGCCTTTTACAAAATGTTGCCGGTAGTCCCATGTTAATGGCCCGGAGTCTCCAAGTACTGACATTGAGGATTCACGGTAGCCGAGGCCTCGGCGGCCTATCTTCCTTCCTTTGGGAACGGGGTTGGTCCGGCCCTGTAACTGTGCGCCGAGACCCAGGCCCGGCCGGTAGCCTAATTTTAGAATCATGTGCCACCCTTTGGAATCTCTCATTTTGGACTTGACTTTCACATTGACTGGTGCCATGGTGGGCTTGCGTGACGCATATGCCCATGGGTAATTCAAGTCCATTACTGACAGAACTGGCCTATTACTTGGCCATAATGTAGGCAGAATCTTGACTGCTATCGCATCAATATTCTAGACTGTAGAGATGCTCTTTACCTTGACCACCCGCCCTTGAAAGGGGAACTTCAAACATTGGTGGGCGGTTGAGGGGACGGCATTTAAACTGTTCAGCCATGGATGACCCAGAATTGCTTTGAACATCGGGTCTATGTCTAGCACATAAAATTCCATGTCCATAACTAAGGGCCCTAGCTCAGCCTGTACAGTCACGACCCCGTGACAAGCACGCCTGGAATTATCATAGGCTGCTATTGTGGTCGGTGTTGGCTTGAGCATATCTTCTGAGATGTTGCAGGCGCGGAGGGTACTTAATGGACACACATTTATTGACGCTCCCGTGTCCACAAGTGCAGATTCTACAGCCATTTTTTTTAGAGAAATGGTAATGCATAATGGCATCTGCCGTGCCTCCGGGGGTGCTAGTTCTGATTCAGAAAATGAAATGGAAGGCCCCTTGGTGATTATTACCAAAACCGACGGCAAACTATCCACGGCCACGTCCTCACTCACCATGACCTTCTGCATGAAAGTCTTCAAGGCGTCCTGGTGTAGTGGCGACCTTTTGATCAATTCCAAGACTGAGATCTTAGCCGGCATCCGGTCCAAATGCTGCAATAAATCATATTTCGTGCCTGGCACGGGGTCTACCTCTTCTATCTCAACTATGGGGGAGGGAACTTGCAGGTTGGGTGTAGACGCACCGGAGGGAGGAAACATTCTTTGGAAAGGATGCCCGCTCCGAAGGGCGCAGTTTGGTGCCGACACGGCCTGAGATGGACCCCCGCTTGGCCCGGTGGGGTAGGTGAAAGGTGTAGAGACGGGGGTGAGGATGGAGGAAGTGGGTCTAATAGGCCCTGGTGGAGGAGAGATAGGCGAGGGGTTAAACGGAGGGGTGACGACGGAGGGTATGGGGGGTGGTGGTGCAAGGACCGGTGGCATGGAGGGGAATGTGACGGGCCTGATGGGTGATGCGGAGGGAATAACGAGTGGGGTAGTGGTCAGAATGGTGGTCCTGAGGATGGAGGGGATAGCAGGTACGGGGGAATGGTTGTGGTGGAAGGCCAAAAGGTGTGCGGGGGTTTCATCATCAAAAGTCCACCTAGCATTGGGGGCTGGGTGTTGGACAATGTTCACTTGTGCTGGTGCCGGTGCCGGCGACTGTTGTTGTTGCTGAGGAGCGGGTTGATACATTGGCATGGGATTCTGATGGATCCCAAGGTCTTGTTGCTGTTGCTGGGGTTGTTGTTGCTGCTGGGGTTGCTGCTGCTGCTGCTGCTGAGGTGACGCCTGCTGCGGTCTGGCTTGTCTATGCCTCTGCTTAATGTCTTCAATCAGCTGGTGCATCTGGGCCCAATCAATCCTCTGGCCCTCATGTAGATCATACACCAGGTCTCTGAATTGGTAGCACCGCTCTATAGTGTGCCTGGGTTGCCGATGGAATATGCAGTATCGAGATTGATCGGCGGTCGGGTTCCAATTTGGGCGCTCAGGAGGCAACTGAAGATCACCAGTATACATCAAAGCAGAGAAGATATCGGGCAAGGTTTCAGGAAGAGGAGGGTAGTGGGCCCTCTTTGGACTCGGTCGAGCAGATCCATAAGCGGCGGGTGGAGGAACATTGTTGTATTGAGGTGGCCGCTGAGGCTGTTGGGGTGGTGGTGGTGCTTGTTGCGGGTATTGTGGGACCTGGAAGGCGGGCTGGGGGACTTGTGGAGTGGCGAACTGGGGGTTGCGCGGAGGCTAAGGGAAGCGAGGTGGAGCGGCTTGGTGGGGGAACTGAACAGCCTGAACCTGCTCATTAATATGTACTCCCTCAGTGACGGGGCCCTGGGATTTTCTGGCTGCTTTGGGTTTCTGGGCCTCAAATAGAGAATGAATGGGGGAGTCTTTGAACTGGGTTTGTATGAATCGAGCTCTGCTATACAACTGGTGCATGTTCGCAATGTCATTCATTGCCAAGATATTCCTGAATGTTGGCGTAGCATTGGAGATTAACAATTTTACTTTCTCTTCTTCCGGGATTTTCCCGGGCACACGTGAGGCCATCTGCCTCCATCGGTCTGCGTAGGTCGCAAAGTCTTCCTCTGGCTTCATCTTCTCAGCTACCAGATCAGTGAAGGAATATTCGGGCCCGACCCGATCTTGAAATCTCTGAATAAACCTCTCTTTGACAGTTTTGAAATTCTCAGCCTCCTCCATGGGCAAGGTATAGAACCACTCCAGGGCGACCCCTTCCAATGATCGTTGAAATAAATAAGCCATCAGACAATCGTCCTACTGGAACTGCGCCGACTCGTATAAGAACTCCCAAACATGGATAAACGGGTTGCCATTCCCGTCATATTTGCGGTACACGAGGAGCTCGGACTGAGAAGGAAAATGAATGTCCCTGAAGTTAGGGATAGGGACGTCAGCCAGAGATTGTGGGCCGACCCGCTTGCGGAGAATATCAATTTGTTGCTGCATAGCAGCCCATTTATCAAGAATCTCCCGTTCCCGGGAGGGAGGAGAAGGAGCTGGAGGAGCCATACTTGAATATGTAGCCAAAGGATAAGCCGACTGAGGGGGCGGCACGTAAGATGGATAATGGGCCGAGGAAGGGCCCATATTCGCGTGAGCCCGCTGGGCGGCCCCTGGTTGCAACCTAACGAAGTCTGCCGGGGCTACGAGGGCCTGCGGCGATGAGGAAACTGTGGCGTAAGGATCAAGGTAAGGAACAGAGAGGATTGAAGACTTTCCCTTATCGATCTGCTGATGGGCCGAGGTGGAAGCCTGGCCCATTTCCATATTGGAATAGCGAAGGATCTGAGGATGGGTAGGAGTAAGGTCGATGGGAGCCACAGAGGTGGTCCCAACAACGGGAGACGTGATGGCAACAGCAATCGTGCCATGAGAAGGAATTGAGGTCGGGGCATCGGCCCCCTGCAAAGCCTGCCGGATGAGATGGAGCTGGGTAGGGTCCAGCTGGGCCATCATATTGAGGATTAGATTGGCTGAATTCTGATTGGACGGATTTGAAAGAGAGGGTTGGGAACCCTCGCCAAGAACGGTCGGGAGTGGAGGGGCAGTCCCCTCTCCTCCCTGCAGGTGGGCGACCCTAGGTGGGTCCTCAAGAAGGCCACGAGGAAGGGAGTCCTCATGAGACTGAGAGAAATCGTATGACGACATGGAAGATGATGAATCAAACAAAGGGTTGGAGTATGAATGGAAACAAGAACTAACCCTAGGAGATGATCCTGAGGGAAAGAAATAACCCCACATACACCAAGACACCTAGGACTAGGATATTCAAACCTAACCAAACCAAACCTACAAAGGAAACAACAAGCATGCAATGGAAGGAAGAGATGGGAGCAGAATCACCCAATTATGTAATCAAGTTATTAAATGATGCTCGTCAATTTCTCATGATTTCCTTTTTGAACCTTAGTGGGTTAATGAAAATATAAGTTCTCTCAACCACTAGGTGCCTAACTGGGGTAGGAAATGAGGAACTGTGTGACTCTACAAGGATCTCTCACTCGTGGATGCAAACCCTAGACTAGGGTTGGATGCGATACAACCTGTCCGGCGTCCGTGTGGGAATCCACAGCTCACGGGGGCTTACGGAGGTCCTCGGCAAGGTCCCTAGTCGGCTCCAAGGAATATGGAGACGAGAGGAAACCCTACCTCGATAGGAATGCAACTACTATGAGAAGAGATGGATGCTCCTATGCGCACCGGAGTGCATGCACAATCTAACCTAACAACTATCAATCAATGATCAAGCATACATATAAGCAATAAAGAAAATGATGATGCAACAATGGTAAGAGAGCAGGAGGGAGATCAACAAGTAGCACCACGAGCAGCCAATCACATGGAATATGACAATCAAAATAGACCGTGAGTGCACTATGGCACCAGATGAACGGTCCTGCTGCGACCGCTCAAACAGTAAAACGGTCTGTATGGGACCGTATATTCCAGGGAGAAAACATCAGACGAACCGTGGAATAATTACAGAATGCTGAAAATACGAGGCAGCAGTGACAGGAGAATACCAGAAGAACGGTCTGTACCAAACCGCGTAATCTCCTGAACGGTCTTCAAGCAGTCGCGTGCCTGCAATCAAAACATAGTAAAGCGTACCAGTGCCGAAGATATGGACGGCTAGATTCTAGCCGCTCAAAATGATGGACGGTATACCATGCACCGTGTGAAACAGGGAACAGAAGCAGGACTGGCTCTGATCACAGGGGATGGGCGGTGGAGTATCAGCCGAGCCTGAAGATGGACGGCTCTGGGAGAACAGCACACGTCCTAGAAGGCAAAAAATGCATCCAACCTGCAAATCACTCCAGGAAGAAAACTTGCACAACGAAAGGGGGTCAGCAACTCAAAAACACGATGGGCATTAGGGGTCCCACCGTGATCGCCACAAAAGAGGGGTGTAGATATATTTTTCTCCTCTACTAAAGATCAATGCCTTGTGAATAGACCAATATGCAATGAACAAATGGAAACAATCAGAGGAGAATAGAAAACAAATGACCGTGATCGCCACCAGGGTGCCGTACGTGATGAACACGCCGTACCTTGGAAAGGGAGGGGGTACTCGCCTAAGTTGCAGCGTTGGGGAGATGAACGGTTCTTGAAGAACCGCCTACACGTTGCACGGTCTTACGATAGACCGCCTGAGTACGCTGCAGGAGGTGTGGGAGGAACTATTGCTGGATGACGAACGGCTTCCTGTTGACCGCACTAACATGACGAACGGCCCTATCCGAACAGCACGTACGGTTGAACGACTTCAATTAAACCGCACAAGTCTACCACGGAGTAAGATGCAAGGGGTCCAACCTCCACCCTCTCTGGCCAGCCAGAGGGGATGGGC
Organism: Amorphophallus konjac; assembly: GCA_022559845.1. Lineage (NCBI taxonomy): Eukaryota > Viridiplantae > Streptophyta > Magnoliopsida > Alismatales > Araceae > Amorphophallus > Amorphophallus konjac. Next base: position 163,634,675 of record CM040119.1, read on the forward strand.
CTCGTGCTGATGATTGCTGACCTGCAAAATAACATAAGAAACACATAAAGAAAACCTAAATTAGAACTAGAGAATGTAGTAAATGTCAAAATAGCAAAAGGTGAACATTGACAAATGGAAAGGAGGATACCTGGGTGTTTTAAACCCCTAGGGTGACAAAAACGTGGGTGGAGGTGTGCATGGTAATGAGAAAGAAAGGGGGGATATAAGAAGGAAGTGATGCATGCAATGAAAAGAAAGTGTTGAAAGCTATGAAATGAAAAGACTCAAAAATCGAACTACTCCCTGAATCGGAGGCTTGTATGGACGTAGAAAGTCTCCCTCCTTGGTGCTAGGTCGCTCAAGAATACGGCAGGACTTCACCGTCGACCAAAATCTCCCCCCTTTTCAAGTCCGGCCATTAGGATCTTTTTATAGAGCCTAGAAAACCAGCCCCGAAATCATGGTTTAGAGCCATTTTCGGGACGAGATTATTAAAGATAAATCGTAGATAATATCATTATCTCTCGTTCAGTCGAAATGGCAACTAAAATGGTTAATTATCCACGGAGATATTGATAAAAGAAGTTGGGGATAAAACCATGGATAAAAGGATTAAAATCTGTCAAAATTCAGCAACTGATGGGATGAACGGTCTTACGATAGATTGCTCAACAGATGGACGGTTCACTCTTGACCGTCCAAACCCGTTGGTGGAAATTCAGATAATCAAAAAATCAACCCAATTATCGCTCGAACTGACCGAAACGTCCGCCGTTAGACCCTCACAGATGAACGGTTCCTAGGAGACCGTTCCAAAGTAGAGCGACCATTGATCAACCGTTCCAGACCTGTCGGTGATAATTGGATAATTGGATAATTATCTGAACAAACCTCCAAGCGTAGGACTCTGAGCGATGAGCGGTCCGATTCCGTCCGTTCGTTGTGTTTGAGCGGCCATATAAGGACCGTATAAATGCCTGTCGGTGGTAATTCAGAAAATCACCCAAAATACCTCAAAATAAATGGACGGTCCTTATTAAACCGCACATTAGTAGTGCGGCCAGGAATGAACCATGCATTCATGTGGATGTTGAAACTCAATGAAAAAGTCCAAAACCACGGCCCAATAAGCCCTGAATCGACCTGGACTTAACCAAGGAGGGAGGCAACCCATAAATTGGCCCAAAATATGCCCGAAACAGCCCCAACGAGCGACGGGCAACTCGAGGCATCAACAAGAGGGAGTAAGAGAAACAACTCAACTTATCGGCATAAAACCGGTGTCAACACCTGCTCCTATATATATGGCTATTTGGTTCGATGAAGAAAAGAAAAGGAGAGGCAAATTAGAAGAAAAAGAGGAAGATCAGTGGCGATTCCTCGAGAGGGGGAAAAAGCCAGAGAGCCAATCAAACTCGAGGGAGAGAGGGTTTCCTTGGGAGAGAAGCAGGGTTCTCAATGAGCATCCCCTCACAGCCATCTTCCTTTGCTCTGACTAAAGTCCTCCGGAGCCGGAGAAGAAGAGTGAGGGTCTGATATTCCGTTCGAGGAACATGTGGGTCGCGTCATTTTCTCCCCGTTATCTCTCTGACTCCTCCCCTCTGATCTAATGTAAGCGAAAAAGGGGGGCGGCGATGATATGAGCCAATCTTCCCCCCCTCCTCGTCATCTATTTGGTTTGTTATTCCTCTGTAAATCTCTCTACAACTAGTGAACGGTGACCGTGCGATGATGCCGGCGCCAGATTTGTAATACATGTGTTAGCCCCCCCTGTTCACGGGGTGATGATATATATATGTATGTGCTGGTTGATTGAATGCTTGATGTTGTGTCTCCTCCTTCCATTTCTATCTCAGTCGGTGCATCTGTCTATTTTCCCACTTGCATGTGGTTTCCGAATCCAGTTTCTCCGACTCCGAATATGCCGTGGGATACCACGGGCTACAGAGATGACCCCTCCCCGGGTCCTTCACGTCGATGCAGTGGCCGTGTCCTACTCGATGGTTCTCACATACTTTGTGGATAGAGGCGTGCCTGTGCACGTATCTCTTCCCGCTCTGTTTCAAGGTCTGATCTCCATTTTCTTTTCTCTTTGCACTGTTCCATTGCTCAGAGAAGGTGGGGGTCACCTCCAGAACAGCAAGGCCCGTCCTGTGACTGTTGCATGCCAGTTACTCAAGCATATGTATATGTAGCTAAATCATCATATCTATATACTAGCTACCCCTCTCTGTGATTGATACTCAACTCTTCCTCCGTGAGTGTTAATTCCTTTAACCCTCGAATGTTGATGCTCCAACCCATGCTCGGTAATCTATCAACTCACCGGCTGTCGTTTGGTGTTACATGTTCATGTTTTCATCCCGCCTGCATTCAGGGTCTGTGAACTTGCTTGATAGCACTGCTCCAGTAAACAGGGGAGGGGAAACATTCACTGATGTCGCATTACAAACACCACTTGGTCGATAGGAGCTCATCTGTTAGTGATGAGTGTCCCCACAGGCCACCGGGTGAAGAGCAATAGGGTTAACCCCAATAGATTGAAAACCCACAGTCCTTAGGGACTCTGTGGTGACTAAGGGATGCGTGCCCCTCGTAGGCTAGTCCTCTGGGCCTCCCTCCCTAACAGTCATCCCTCTCTCAGATACAGTGCAGACCACAGGTTGCTCACCCTTCGTAGGCTAGCCCTCGGGGTTGTCGCTTCCTTCATTAGCTGCCTTATCCGTCGGTTTCAACCCACGGAGCCATGGTACCCCTTGAAGGCCAGTCCTCGGGGTTTCTTGTCCGATTGGGATTTGCTGTCCGCCGTCGTGCTATCCGACAAATTAGGGGCTTACTCCACACGTGAGTATGACCCCCTTCCTCCCCTGCAACCTTTCAGGGACGCAGGAGATGCTGCCAAAATTCTGTCAGGTTTCATAGTTAACAAAGCCATCTCTTAATAAAACATAAGTTCTCAAGCGATAAACTGTCGTGCTCGAGTATGAACCTCGCACTGGCTCATAACTCTGCTCTCAGAGAGCCCCGGGCTCTAATTTAACAGGCAATCAACCTAATTGATCTCAAATCCTGCAACAACACCTTAATAAATTAAAAGGGTTCCAAAATTCTTCATAAGTCAACTAAAATGGCACGGTCCTAATCTGGCGCACCCTAATACGATGCGGTACCCCCCCGCCAGATTAACTTTAGACTCATAACTCCACTTGTTCGCTTGGCTCGTTCTCGGCGCGCCCCAAGGCCTCCGTGCCAGATTAATTGCACGCCATGGCCGTGCCGGATTAAACCCTATGCCTACGCTTGATCGTGCTGGGGAAACCTATCCCTACGCGTGATCGCGTCGATTTTGTGCTATTCGAGTCATTTACTCATCTTCGGAGCGACCTTCGCCTCCCGCAGTCGAGATTAATAAACCTTAATCAGTAATAAACCAAGTAAGCAGAGGGTTGTTCAAGTCCGAACCATCTTATTATCATGCTTTTACTATCATGTCTGCTATTATCATGCTTTTACTATCATGTCTGTCATCATCATGCTTTCACTATCATGTCTATGATACCACTTTCATCTCCCTTAGCAGAGATTAATGAACTTGATTGATCATCGTTTATCTTCATAACTCTACTGCCATGCTTAGCATAATCATGAGTATCAAGCATGCATGCTTGCATAGACCCTCGGGTATATCAAATGGCATTGACGGAAGACCAGGTTATGCCCGATCAAAAATCTTTGCCATGCGCGACAGTGGTATTCAGACCTATGTCCTCCGCCACGTATCGAGGGTCTCCAGCTTAATGAACCATTCCTCTCTTGCATGATAGAAAAAGGCATCTCACGTGACCTCATCACGTTTATCCTCTTGCATCTTGTTTCGGCCTTGAACGGCCCGCTATCTCGGCAATTAATCAAAGGTTTTCTCCCTTATGGGGTATGTAATTAACGTCATAGCCTTTATGGTATGGCGGATTGTTGGTCCCGACCCGAATCTCACTCTCGCCCACAAGGGTCAGAATGAGCGCATAATAAACTTGTCACTCACGTGACTGGCACGCCTGCGCGGTCAATTTACCAACTGGTTATTCACTAACCAATCGATTGATTGACCCGAACAAAATACCCCTAATAAAATAAACCAACCAAACAAGTCTGGCACGCCCAGTGGGACCAGTGTCACCTTTCATCTCTTTGCCGAGATATGCGGGCCCCAAGACCCTCCTGAAGACTACTGATCATTGCTTGTCTTGTGTTTGTAGGCAAACAATGGCATCAACTGGACTAACTGGCGTTAACTTTGGCCCTACGATCGTCGCCGGCCATGCAGAGCATGGGTACCTGGCGGTGCCCACTGTCCTGGGATCGTTTCTTGCTACTGTAGGCTTCCCCAACTTCTTGGGCTTGGCCTTTGTTGACATGTTGCAAGTGGAGTCCTCGGAACCAACCGAGGAGACTACAAAGAAGGTCAAAGCTTTGAGGGCTTGATGCTCTGCGGGCTCGACCAAGAGTCTGGTTCCGATCGCCAACTGCCTGGTGCACCACATCACCCATGGGGCCCGCCCCATTCCTGCCAAGAATGTCGGAGGACGCCAGAGCAGAGGCTTCCGGCGGAACACTGCTCCTGTCACCGGATGTCTCTCTATATCCGGCAAGTCCATGCTAATTGGTGGAGTTCGCGTCTTACTAGACGGGCGCGATGCTCAGGTGGTCCCGGATCGGGTCGTTCCTGCCATGCCAGTTCACAACTCCTATCAAGCCCTCTCTGGAAGGAGAGCTGAGAAAGAAGAAGCCGGCCACCATGGCCGTGAGAAGCTGGCCCCTAGGCCGAAGAAATTCAAGCAAGTTTGGGTCCCTAAAAAGACCCAACCCGCCTACCAGGTCACACCAACCCGTCACCGCCCTGTATGTGACGGAATGAGAATGAAGAAGGAAAGGGGTCCGGCCCCAAGGAATGAATAGACGGTTGTGGACTTTCCACGCCGTGAAGGCTTCGGGGCCTACGCTCGGCAAGCCAACATCCCTACAGTAGGAAAAAGATTCCAGCAACTTATCGGACGGTCCCGGCTTGCTTATATCCCTCCCATGGGAGGTCGACAGCTATCCCCAATCCTACATCAGGGACTGAGGCAAGAAGAAATGACCAGCATGGTCAGAAATTACTTCAGGGGTCTAGGCAACCCCTCGCTGGGCCAACAACGGCTACTACAAGCAGCCGTGGCCGAAGAAGACTACTGGCCACCAACGACAGTTGAAGAAGAAGAAGAAAGATGGATGACGTCGTCAGTCGACGACAATGGTTATGAAGATGGCTTCGATGCTGAAGCCGATGAGACCGCCCCTCAGCGGGAAGAAGGAAAGAGAATCTTTGTATTTGAGAGATTGACCTTCCCGGAGCATGTAAGAAGGAGGGTTCATAAACAAAGGAGAAGAATGCAGATCTACACCTGTAACATGGTTACCATATCTAGCCAATATGGAAGGCTTCCAGAAGATCCTCATGAGTTGGCCCAATTGGCCGGGAGGTCGGGGCCGAACACTCGAAGGGTAGAAGCTGCAAGGGAACTGTTGGCGGCGACTAAAGGGGAGCAAACCCTAGCCCGCGTCCAACGATGTGATGAGTCTGCTGTCCTGACCGCCAATGTGGTGACAGCAGAAGAAGAAGAAGATGTCATGCTCGACATTTTGCCAGAGGGTGCATCCAGGGAGACAACGGAAGCTATTCCTAGCACTACGGCTATGGATCCGGTAGTACAAATGATACTACAAAGGTACCGCCATGAGATAGAGCTGTTGAAGAAGCAACTGATAGAGAAGACAGAGCAGTCTTCAACCTCCAAGCAGCCCGAGATGTAGGGCGAATCATCACGGGGAGCCATCAATCGGAATGACCCCTCTCCACATTATGCCATACCCCAGCCGGCAGAACCAAGCTTGGCGATGACTCAGCAACACCTACCACAGCCGTTGATGCCGCCGGTGCTACCACAGGTGCACCAAACACCTTCATTACTGCGTCCTCCTCCATAGGCGACCACCCTGGTCACCCCCTACCTACAGCCGACACACTTCTACCCAGAACCGGTTGACCCAATCGTCATTAACAAAATGATGGTGGAAAGAATGATCGAGCTGAAGCTCGTTGAAAGAAGTGAAGGCGACTACGTTGCATTTGATGCATATAGGGTTCCATACCCGCCGCACCATGCTGTCAAGCGGCCCCCTCCCAGGATTAGTAAGCCACCCAAATTTGACAAATTCAACGGGAAGGGATCCCCGAAAGAACATGTCTCCTACTACATGACCGTCATGGGTGATCTGGCCACCGACGAGTCATACTTGCTGAAATTTTTTGGGTCCTCACTGACAGGGCTCGCTTTTGAATGGTACTCCAGCCTCCCAGCCGGGTCGATCAGCGACTGGTCGGACATGCAGAGGAAGTTTAGAGAAAGATTCCATGTTACAGAGAAAGATTCCATGTTACAGAGAGGGAGGTCACAGTGGCCGAACTCTACTCAACAAGACAGAGGGCAGATGAAACAGCCCTTGACTATATCAAGAGGTGGAGGAACCTCGGAATGAGATGCAAGCAGCCCCCGCATCAAGAGGACACTATACAAATATGCAAACAGAACCTCAGGAGAGAGGTCTCGGAAAAGATGATAGGAATGGAGATCTGGTCGTTCGATCGGTTGAACAACATTGTGGCCGAGGTCGAGGCTTTCCTATCCAGACCTGCCCTTGCATCAATCGCTGCTGCTACACAAAAGGGCAAGGCAGTAGAATGGCGCCAAGCACCTAAAGAAGCAAATGCCCTTGATATTAAAGCATTTGAACAACAGAAGGACAAAGGTAAGAAGGCGGATGCCCCACAGCCTGCCAAAGCGGAGATGTCAAAGAAGGTCCCTCACTAAGGGATAAAATGAAGAAGGCATATTCATTTCCAAAGGATAAGACCAGAATTCTGTTTGATTGGGTAACCCAATATGATAAGGTCACCTTACCTGAGCCAAAGAGGCCAAAAGACCAGAAGAGAAAAGACAGTCCAAGATTCTGCCCCTATCACCAGATGCTGGGGCACCCAATTGAAGACTGCTATGTCTTCAAAGATATTATTGAAGGCATGGTAAAGAAAGATGAAATCGACCTGGGAGAATACAGGGTCGATCCCCTACAACCTCATGAGGCTCCTCTGAGGAGGGCTGCAGCCAATATGGCCTCTGTGTACCAGGCACTGCCTGAGGAGATCTCTGAAACCAGCACTCGGCGCACTTATGAACTCTGTTTCCTGGCGCCCATGGAAGAACAATAGGGATGGCTATAAGTCCCTGCGAAGAATAAAAAAAAGACGGCTCCTCGACCAAAAGTGGGGGCACATATTCGTGGCATCACACCATGGCCTATCCCTCCGGTGGTAGCACCTGTGTGGACCAACCCACCTGCAGTCATCAGGATACCTACACACAATCGGAGGAGATAGACTCCATGCCAACAGTAAAAGAGATCAGTCCGGAAGCCCGACGGCTGTAACAATATATTAATTGGCTAGATGAATATGTACAGCCTGAATTAGAACTCCTACTGGTATGGGACCATGTCCCGTGGCAAGAGCTGGAACAGCTTTCACTCAAGCAGGAGCAGCAAGTTGACGCAGCGTCTGACAAGGATGGCAGCCCGTTCTGGGGGCAGGCGCCACCTGAAGAAAAGAAGAAGAAGAAACAAAAGAAGAAAAGAAAGGCCGCCAAGGTCAACAAACAGTAGATTGTGTCCTACAATACTCTCTCGGCTCTCTTCAACTTGCCTGCTGGAGAGGATGAGGAAGAAATATGCTTTGCACCCGCCACCGGGGCAGGCCAGGCCGAAGCAGCCTCTGCAGCACATGCAACCCGGTCAGGCCGGAAATGGGGGCGCCAGCCGCCCGCTAACCATAATATCATGTTCAGGGGAGAGTAACCCTACAAGATACCTTCCCCGGAGGTCAAAGGAGTCCATATCCCTCCTCCGTCAAGCCTTTATAACCAGAATGGAGGCAGTACTACCATCCCTTCCTTCCTGGAATTTCTGAAGATGTCCAAGGCAAAGCATCCATGTTAGGATGCCGATCTTGCAATCGGGGGTATCTACCTGTAGCCACAGCAGTCTTCCGAAGCTCCGGATGCAGATAAAGCTTGCCCGGCGGTAGCCGGTGAAGGGCAACCAGAAGATTGCACCAAGTAGAAGGATGCATAATCTGAACCTAATGAGGCAGGACCATTAGGGACCGTAGTCCAAGGCTCCTCCAAGCCTAGATGGGCAGATGAAATGAAACTATCCCATGTCCGAGCAGGGGGCCGTGTAGTTAAATTATTGAAAAAGCTCTCGGTAAGATTCATTGTTTGGGAAATTCTCTATCTCAGTGAAGAGACCCGACAGGCGATTATCACTGCTCTGCAGACGCCTGCCCAATATGAAACCTGCTTATCTGAAGCCCTGCCAGAGGCCAGCATGACCTTCACTCAGGAGGACATGTTGCTCCCTATTATCAGCCACAATAGATCGCTTTACATGAGGGGGCACCTAAATGGACAGGAGCTGAACAAGATCCTGGTCGACCCAGGCGCAGCTGTCAACATTCTGCCATACAGAATATACTAGAGGCACCACTTTAATGTACGCCTCGATAAAGCCATAGAGATGCGTATCACTGGCTTCAACCAAAAGTGCGAAGTATCGCTGGGAGTAGTAGAATTCACACTCACTATGGTAGACTTTATCACGAAAGTGCAGTTTCATGTCATCGACTCCCGCACCTCGTATAAGGCACTACTTGGCCACCCCTGACTGTATGAAAATATGGTGGTGTCGTCCACGCTCCACCAGTGCATCAAATATAGCCTCGAAGGGAAGGAGAAGATGATATTTGCCGATCTCCACCCATTCGAAGTGTCCGAGTGTCACCTGGCAGACGCTCATCTATATGCAGAACGGTCCCAAGGGATCCCTGAAGCCAAGACCCCTATAGGGGCACCCAAAGGCACATCCGGTGACATATGGTTCCCACCACCACGGCACGGATATATCAAGCCCAAGGTGGTCTCTCATATTACCGTCACTGGAGACGTGGGTAGGCTAGCACCTCCTGCTATATACCCCGAAGCCAATGAAGTCAAGGTCGATCAGCAGCACGACCATATAAGGGTCCCGGAAGGCCTCACCAAGCTGATCCCTAGCCTCGATAATGCAACTATCGAGCCCTTCAAAGTTTGGGAGGTAACGCAAATAGATGGCCCCGGGAGCTTGTTCTATACTGCTGAGGAGCACCCTACCCGGGAAGACACCGATTGTCACCTGCCCAAAGACATAGAGAATCCGCTAGCTCCCGTTCAGGGTCTGGCATTCACGACGAGTTGGATGGCTAGGATGTTCCAGAAGCAGCACATCCCCTCCAACCAGTCGCACAAAGACATAGAAGCATTCCAGAAGATGTGGTATCCCACGAATCTGGACAAGGAAATGAGACGTTTTTCTTAGCACCCAGGGTTGGGCTTTACCCTTGAAGAATATTATTACAGTGGGCGCTATGAGGTGGACACCATCTCCACTTTCTATCCTGCTGAAAACAACCCCCTAGGGGCAATGCTAGCCCAGAATAATAAAGAAGGGAAAGAACAAACCCTCTACTACCTCAGTCGAAGATTAGTCAGAACTGAGGAGAAATACACCTACATTGAAAAGATCTGCTTGGCACTGGTGTTCGCGGTCAAGAAACTTCGACACTTTATGCTGTCACATGAGATTAAGCTGATCTCCAAGGCAGATCCGCTGAAATACATCATGTCCCAACCAGCACTCAAAGGTCGTTTGGGCAAATGGGCGGTGATCCTTATGGAGCTTGATATCTTCTACATACAACAAAAGGTCGCCAAAGGCCAATCCATCACAGACTTCTTTGCTGAGCATCCAGTACCTGAAGACTGCCCGCTAGAACCAGAGCTTCCTGAAGATGAAACCCTAGAGGTCGGCCAGATGCAGCCCTCTCCATGGCAGCTGTATTTTGACGGCACTTCCAGAATTGACACCTCAGCTACTGGGTCAGCCATAGTCAGAGCGGGGGCAGGCATAGTCCTGAAGTCTCCCGAGGGAGATGTCAAATATACATCTTGCTCAATAGACAATCCATGCACAAACAATGAAGCAAAATATGAAGCCCTCATAATCGGGTTGCAGATTGCCCTGTCAATGGAGATCCAGATGTTGAAAGCATTCAGAGATTCCATGCTAGTCATAAAACAGCTGGAGGGAGAGTTTGATATGCGGAAGCAAGAGCTCCTCTGATGTGACACAACCTCGGACTTAAGCAAGCATTCACAAATAGCATTCAAATGGGCCTTAATGGGCCACCGCTCTCCCGTCGCACTCTATACCCGGAGTGACTTGGCGATGCCAAGTGTGAAGTATGGGAATGGGCCCTTGCTGGTAGAGGGCTAGCAAGGCCAAGGTTTGACTCCCAAAGGTTGGATGCCCAATTCAATTGGGGCCGACAAAGTGCGCAAAGGCACCGGTTTCACACTACCCCACGGCGGTCACTCTAAGTCATGGACTTGAGGACCGGGCGCTCCCTCACAAATTCAGCGGCGCATGAAGCAAATATTGAAAGAGCAACACTATTGAGCAAGGATGAGACACTTACTCGACCGGTTTGAAGAAACCGGCCCCGGTCGGAGACGAGGGCGAGCGGGGAGGCGGTGGTTCCCCACACGCCGCGGCGGTGTCGCTTGACCTGCCCAAAGAAGTACAAAACTACACCTCACGCAGGAGGGGGATCTTGGGGTGGGGGTTAAAGTGTTACAACCAAAACTACCACCACGCAGGGTGGGGCCTTCAGCCGGCCAAGCGGGGAGGGGAGAAAAGCTCTCGATTACTAAGTGGCGTCCGGTGCGATATCAGCCTTGTTCTGGCCTGCAGGACAGGGTGATGAGGTTGAGGTTGCCACGGACTCGTCCAAACTCCGAATTGAGCGAAACCACCTCCTACAGCTTCCTGACTTGAAGGGGATGACTGTAGAATTTTTGGGGATGCTCTGTTGGTCGGTGGTGACAGCTCCAGCAGCAGGAAGGAGATCGCTCTGTCTGGCCGCAGGCTGATCTGGACTGGAACAGAAACTTGCAGAGGTCACTGTGCGCTCTCCCGATCTCTGATCAGCACGAAACGGCGGCGTCGTCTTCGTGGTCGAAGTAGTTTTCAGCAGAAAGTGACGGGGCAGCGTTCCGATGTTGATGGCGAGCGGGGCACCCGGAACCGTACTCACTGGTCGAAGCAGACTGCCGAAGTAGGACTGGATAGAAGGGGAGAGAAAAAATGATAACTCTACCCCCCGGTGGCCGAATGCAGCTCCGCTTCCTGATCTTGAAAGAGGAATGGACGGGGAAGAACTTTGTTGAAGGAACTTGGGCCTGATTCAGCGTGAGTAAACCGTGAGATGGTAGTCTCCTAGGTTCTGGTTCTGGATGAAGGCTTTCTTGCGCGACGGTGGTAGATTGGCTCTATCTGGCAGCTCCGACCTCGGATCGTGTTGCTTCCACCTCGCTTGCGAAGTAGACTGGTAGACCTTTCCAGAAAGGTAGGTCACGCCTTCAGGAACCCCAGGAGGAATCCGTAGTCGATGCTGCAACTAAGGGCTGATCTATAGGTCTGCACAGCTCCAACCTGAAAATGAAATGAGAGGGAGAGGTGGCTTCTTTGGTGGAGGGAAGTGGTAGGGGCGACCTAAGGGTGAGTGGGGGCTCTAGTGGGGTGGAGAAAAGAGCTAATGGTGATGGGGAATGAGGGGGAGAAAGACTGGAAGCAAGGGCTAGCAGGTGGAGGAGGAAGATGAGGGTGTGAGAGAGGGAAATGGGGAGTGAAGGGGGCGAACTTGGCAAGGGAGAGGGTAATGGATGGGGGCGGCCAAAACAAGTGGAGAGAATGGGTTTCAAATTTTGAAATGGTCTTGGAATGTGTAGGGTTGTATGGGAACTAGGGGGATTGTCTTGGAAGGGAGGAGATTGTGTTGGGAGTGGGGGAGATTCCCTCTTGGAACATGGGGTAGAGTAATGGTGGCTTGGGGAAGTGGAGGGGCAATGAATGAGGTGGGTGGTGGTTGGGAGTTGAAGGGGGGAAGGGAGGAGAAAGAGAAGGGGGCGAACCCATAAGTGGGAGGAGAGAGAAGAGAGAGTGGAGGGGGGTGTGGGATTCACTCCCTAGGGTATCTCACCCTAACTTAGTGGAATCTCTCCAAATTGAATAAAATTGTAGGCTTAACTCAAAAGGATTCATTCATTCATTAACTTCAAATGAGGGGGAGTGGGGTCCTATTTATAGGCAACCCACTCTTTACAATAAGTCCCTGACAAAATAAGCAACTACAAATAACCAAGGGGGGGTGGGGGCGCCAATGGGCCTAGCCCAACGAATTGGGCCCAATAGCCTCCTTAGACAGCATGATGATACAAAAACATAGGAAAATAAGTGCTAGACTTAGGGAAATGACTCCAATAAAATGAAAATACATCAAAATGACACAAAGGAAAGCTACAAAATGGATAAGGGGCCTTAATAGAGTGAGGCCCAAACTCAACCAGCTCCTGAATGTGAAGAAGTGGACCCGAGCCAAAGGGAATCGTGGGTGATGCCTCCATCAAATCCCCTGGGCCGCGAAGAGCTCGACTCCGTCGAGTAAGGATCCATCCGGCTAAGGTACCGCTCGAGGAGGTCCGGATCCAATCGCTGGAGGTCCTCCCGACTTACCCATGAGTCTTCCGACGGAGGCCGATCCTTCCACCTGACGAGATAGCGCTCATATACCTTGCTCCGGGTGGTAGTGACCTACTCATCCAATATTCGTTCAATGCGATCGCGCTGAGCTCTCTTGGCTAGTGGACTCTCCTCACGGGTGGGTACTCTCTCAAAGGAAGAAGTAGGCTCAATCTCCTCACTAGGTCCCACCGTGGGGCCCTTGTATGGCACTAAGTCGGCGACATTGAATGTAGGACTTACCCCATAATCCTCAGGGAGATCTAACTCATAAGCATTTGCACCAATGCGCCTCAAGACCTGGAAGGGCCCAGTCCCACGAGGCCTCAACTTGGAGTTGGCTCTGGGGAGAGCCTCTCCGTCCTTACCATCACAAAGTCACCCACTTGGAATTCTAAATGACGCCGGTGAGAGTCGGCCAACCTTTTATAAGCCTCATTTTATATGCTAATGTACTTGCGAATTTCCTCATGCAATTCCCTAATATGTTGTGCAAAAGACTCGGTAGAAATGGACACTCTAGCATGCTAGGGAAGGGGAATGAGGTCGGATGGCTTTCTTGGTTTGTACCCATGCACGGCTTCAAATGGACTCATCCCTATTGACTTATTGACGGAATTGTTGTATGCAAACTTGGCCTGTGGTAAGATGAGATCCCAATTTCCTGGCCGATCCTCAACAAGACTCCTAAGGAGGTTCCCTAGACTCCGGTTGACCACTTCAGTTTGGCCATCCGTTTGGGGGTGGTAGGCAGTGGAGAATTTGAGGAGGGTACCTATCATGTGCCAAAGAGTCTTTCAAAAATAGCTAGTGAACTTGACATCCCTATCGGAGACTATGGTCTTGGGCAGCCCATGGAGGCGGACTACCTCATCAAAGAATAATCAGGCTACATGGGAGGCATCGGATGTTTTGGAGCATGGGATGAAGTGGGCCATTTTGGAAAATCTATCAACCACCACATAGATGGAGTCATGCTTCCTAGAGGTCTTGGGTAAGCCTAGCATAAAGTCCATGCTCAAATCTTGCCATGGTCGGTCGGGAATGAGAAGTGGGGTGTATAGGCCGGTGTTTTGCTTCACCTGCTTGGCCGAAGCACACGTGCGACATTGACCCACTATTTTGCCTACATCTCTCTTGAGGCTCGGCCAATAAAATTGACCCTCAACTAAGGCAATGGTTTTGTGGACCCCAAAATGACTGGCTAACCCTCCGGCATGTAATTCCCAAACCAAGAAATCTCGAAGAGAGGTCCGGGGAATGCAAAGCCTTGGCCCCTTGAAGAGGAACCCATCTTCTAAAATAAATCCCTCATGCTCCTTGCTAGAATGAGTGGTCAAGTTGGCATAGATTTGCCCAAAGTTGGGGCAACCAGGGTACTCGTCCTTGACCTTATCAAAACCAATCACTTCCACTTGGATAGTGGATAACAAGGACATCTTCCTACTAAGGGCATCCGCGGCCTTATTCTCACTCCCGGCCTTGTGTTTGATGACAAAGGTGTAGGATTGGATGAACTCAACCCATCGGACATGTCGGGCATTCAACTTTTATTGGGAATTGAGGTATTTGAGGGCCTCATGGTCGGAAAAGATGACAAACTCTTTGGGAAGCAAGTAATGTCTCCAGTGTCGGAGGGATTGGACCACGGCATAGAACTCCTTGTCATAGGTGGAGTATCTAGTCCTAGCATCACATAGCTTCTCACTAAAGTAGGCGACCGGGTGTCCCTCTTGACTAAGAATTCCTCCTATCCCTATCCCGGATGCATCACAAGTGACCTCAAAAACTTTGGAGAAATCGGGAAGGCATAGGACCGGGGCTTGGGTCAACTTTTCCTTAAGCTCAAGGAAGGCTTTAGAGGCGGCTTTGGTCCAAACAAAGGTTCCCTTCTTGAGACAATCAGTTATTGGGCCGGTGATAGTGCTAAACCCTCGAATGAATCTCTTATAGAATGTGGCCAACCCATGGAAACTCCTAACCTCATGAAGGGTGTGGGGCTCCGGCCAATCAAGAATAGCTTGGACCTTGTCGGGGTCCATGGAGACTCCTTTGGTTGACACCACAAATCCTAGGAAGGTGATGGAAGTGGTCATGAAATGACACTTTCCTAGGTTGGCAAATAGGCTTTCTTGCCGGAGGACGGTGTAAACTTTCCTAAGGTGGTCAAGGTGGGCCTAATGGGTTTGGCTATAGATGAGAATATCATCAAAGTATACCACTAGAAAATTCCCAATGAAAGGCCTAAGTACCTCCGTCATAAGACGCATGAAAGTACTTGGGGCATTAGAAAGCCCAAATGGCATGACTAACCACTCAAAGAGACCATCCTTGGTCTTGAAGGCCGTTTTCCACTCATCCCCGGGTCTTACCCTAACTTGGTGGTAGCCACTCTTGAGATCTATCTTAGAGAAGATGGTGGCTCCGGCTAGCATATCCAACATGTCATCAAGCCTAGGGATGGGGAACCTATACTTGACAGTAATCTTGTTAATGGCCCGGCTATCCACACACATCCGCCATGATCCATCTTTCTTGGGGGTAAGGAGGGCCGGGACGGCACATGGACTCTTACTAATGCGGATGAAGCCCTTCCTAATGAGTTCCTTTATTTGCCTCCTAAGTTCGGCATGTTCCGTGGGATTGAGGCGATAATGAGGAAGGTTTGGAAGGGTGGCTCCCGGTACTAGATCGATTGCGTGTTGCACGTCACGCATGGGAGGGAGTTGGTCCGGGAGCTCTTCCGGGAACACATCATGGAATTCTTCCAAAAGTTGTTGGATCTCTATGGGATGGGGGTTAGAAGGGGTAGGTTCCCCTAAGCATATGACTATCGCACACAATGGCACCCCTTGAGCAATTTCCTCTTCAAGATCTTTCCTAGTGATGAGATGAAGACCTTTGATCAACCCCGTGGTTCTACTTTGTTTTGGGATTTGGATAAGGGCTTGGGTTGGAGGGGTGGAGTTCCCCGAGACTTGTGGAGTGGTGGGGTGTGATCCTTGAGGGAGAGGGCCCTTCTTGGGCATGGGTCGAGGTGGGGAGGGGTTAAGACGGATAGTCTTACCCTCATGCTCAAAGGTGCATATGTTGCTTCTCCCTAAAATGGTGGCATCCACATCATAGAGCCAAGGTCTTCCTAAAAGGATGTACCCACTTCCATGGGTATGACGTCACACCATATTTGGCTATGGTAGGAAGAGAAAGTGAGAGGCACTAGGCATTGGGTGTTGACTGGGATGGAGTTGTTGTTGATCCATGAGACCCGGTATGGACTTGGGTGGGGAGTGAGAGTAAGCCCATGGAGCTTGACGGTGTCGGGTGACACGGCATTAACACAACTACCACTATCCAAGATCACTTTCCTCACATGGTTCCCTATCTTGATAAAGGTGTGGAAGATTGAGGTCCGACGCCAATCCTCTTCTTGAGGTTGGGTGAGGATGCACCTAATGACTCCTAGATGGGAGTTGTTTGAAGGAGTGGAGTGATCTAGACCCGACTCTAGATATTGGGCTTCATACTCCTCTTCTCAATCTAGTGAGGCTTCATGTTCCTCAACGTCATTTTCTTGTTCCTTTTGGGGTTGAACTTCTTCCTCAATAAGCAAACTAGATAACCCCTTAGATGGACATTGTCCCGTAAAATGACCAAACCCTTGACACCTATAGCATTGTTGGCGCCCTCTTCCCGGGGTGGCTCCTACACTTGGTCCTTTGGGGTTGTCATCCTTCCGTGGGAGAGGATGACTAGGAGCGGGCTTGTTTGGAGTGATGGGTGGGGGAGGATTGTAGGACCTTAAAGGGGCATTCCCACTTGGGCTAGGAGCTCTCATGGGAGTGGGTGGAATGGGACGTGGTCCCAAGTTTTTGGGATCGGTTGGTCGGGGAGTGATAAATCAGGAACTCCTAGAAAACCTTTCCACATCTCTAGCTACTTGGTAAGCTAGCTCAAGGTTGTCAACGTCTCTCATGAATAGTTCCCTCTTGATGTGGCTTTGAAGCCCATTCCTAAAGCGGGATAAGGTGACGTCCGGATCCTCATGGACTCCACACTTTAAAAGATAGGAGTCAAATTTTTCAATGTACTCTACCACGGTCTTCCCTTCTTGGGTGAGGCTTTGCCATTCATCTAGGAGCATTTGGTGGTAGGTTCGGGGGAGGTATTTGTTCCTAAGTTGGTTTTTCATATCTGCCCAAGTGTCAATAGGCTCTTCCCGCCTAACCCGTCTTAGACCCTCTTGGTTTAGGCAATAAGTTTTGGCCAACTTAGTGAGATGCATCTTAGCCAATCTAACTCTCCTTTGGTCAGACATGGGGTACCATTCAAAGTATTGGTCCATGGCGGTCTCCCATTCTAGGTAAACACTAGGTTCATGTGAACCATCAAAATTTGGGGCCTCTACCTTGATCATCCTTAAAAGGGGGTCATCCGGATCATCCCGTGGACGCCGGTCATGGTTTTGATGGGGGCGAGGCCTCTCATAGTCATAATAATGGTCATGGTTCATACCCTCCCTATAAAATTCAGCATGTGGGTGATGGGCTCTTGGGCCGTTGTTCCTTGGGTGGAACTCATCCCTATGAGGCTCTACATGTGGAGGGTGGACTCTTGGGCCTTGGTTCCTTTGGGGAAGACCATTCCTATGGAACTCACCATGTGGTGGAGGGGCTCTTGGCTCATTGATCCTTGGGTGAGGATCTTCCCTATGAGGCTCATCATGCGGAGGGGGAATTCTAGGCTCATTGTTCCTTGGGCAGAACTCTTGGTCTTCTAACCGAGCAATTCGGTTGGTAATGGACTCTAGTTGGGCAAGGATGGTTGTGAGGGCAGCATCTACCCTATCCATGTGGCCTTGGGGTACCTCCCTAGGAACACCTTGGTTGAGTTGGTGAAGATTGGGATCCATTGATGGAGCCGAAGACGAAGAACCGGGTTGATAGCTAGCACCACTACGGGTGGACATGCAAGACAAAGGGCCAAAGTGGTTGGACACACTATGCAAAGGTCCTAGAACTTAGACTTGATAGAGACAAGTCAAGGACTTGCTCTGATACCACTTGATGTGACACAACCTCGGACTTAAGCAAGCATTCACAAATAGCATTCAAATGGGCCTTAATGGGCCACCGCTCTCCCGTCGCACTCTATACTCGGAGTGACTTGGCGATGCCAAGTGTGAAGTATGGGAATGGGCCCTTGCTGGTAGAGGGCCAGCAAGGCCAAGGTTTGACTCCCAAAGGTTGGATGCCCAATTCAATTGGGGCCGACAAAGTGCGCAAAGGCACCGGTTTCACACTACCCCACGGCGGTCACTCTAAGTCATGGACTTGAGGACCGGGCGCTCCCTCACAAATTCAGCGGCGCATGAAGCAAATATTGAAAGAGCAACACTATTGAGCAAGGATGAGACACTTACTCGACCGGTTTGAAGAAACCGGTCCCGATCGGAGACGAGGGCGAGCGGGGAGGCGGTGGTTCCCCACACGCCGCGGCGGTGTCGCTTGACCTGCCCAAAGAAGTACAAAACTACACCTCACGCAGGAGGGGGATCTTGGGGTGGGGGTTAAAGTGTTACAATCAAAACTACCACCACGCAGGGTGGGGCCTTCAGCCGGCCAAGCGGGGAGGGGAGAAAAGCTCTCGATTACTAAGTGGCGTCCGGTGCGATATCAGCCTTGTTCTGGCCTGCAGGATAGGGTGATGAGGTTGAGGTTGCCACGGACTCGTCCAAACTCCGAATTGAGCGAAACCACCTCCTACAGCTTTCTGACTTGAGGGGGATGACTGTAGAATTTTTGGGGATGCTCTGTTGGTCGGTGGTGACAGCTCCAGCAGCAGGAAGGAGATCGCTCTGTCTGGCCGCAGGCTGATCTGGACTGGAACAGCAAATTGCAGAGGTCACTGTGCGCTCTCCCGATCTCTGATCAGCACGAAACTAGCGGCGTCGTCTTCGTGGTCGAAGTAGTTTTCAGAAGAAAGTGACGGGGCAGCGTTCCGATGTCGATGGCGAGCGGGGCACCCGGAACAGTACTAACTGGTCGAAGCAGACTGCCGAAGTAGGACTGGACAGAAGGGGAGAGAAAAAATGATAACTCTACCCCCCGGTGGCCGAATGCAGCTCCGCTTCCTGATCTTGAAAGAGGAATGGACGGGGAAGAACTTTGTTGAAGGAACTTGGGCCTGATTCAGCGTGAGTAAACCGTGAGATGGTAGTCTCCTAGGTTCTGGTTCTGGATGAAGGCCTTCTTGCGCGATGGTGGTAGATTGGCTCTATCTGGCAGCTCCGACCTCGGATCGTGTTGCTTCCACCTCGCTTGCGAAGTAGACTGGTAGACCTTTCCAGAAAGGTAGGCCACACCTTCAGGAACCCCAGGAGGAAGCCGTAGTCGATGCTGCAACTAAGGGCTGATCTGTAGGTCTGCACAGCTCCAACTTGAAAATGAAATGAGAGGGAGAGGTGGCTTCTTTGGTGGAGGGAAGTGGTAGGGGCGACCTAAGGGTGAGTGGGGGCTCTAGTGGGGTGGAGAAAAGAGCTAATGGTGATGGGGAATGAGGGGGAGAAAGACTGGAAGCAAGGGCTAGCAGGTGGAGGAGGAAGATGAGGGTGTGAGAGAGGGAAATGGGGAGTGAAGGGGGCGAACTTGGCAAGGGGGAGGGTAATGGATGGGGGCGGCCAAAACAAGTGGAGGGAATGGGTTTCAAATTTTGAAATGGTCTTGGAATGTGTAGGGTTGTATGGGAACTAGGGGGATTGCCTTGGAAGGGAGGAGATTGTGTTGGGAGTGGGGGAGATTCCCTCTTGGAACATGGGGTAGAGTAATGGTGGCTTGGGGAAGTGGAGGGGCAATGAATGAGGTGGGTGGTGGTTGGGAGTTGAAGGGGGGAAGGGAGGAGAGAGAGAAGGGGGCGAACCCCTTAGTGGGAGGAGAGAGAAGAGAGAGTGGAGGGGGGTGTGGGATTCACTCCCTAGGGTATCTCACCCTAACTTAGTGGAATCTCTCCAAATTGAATAAAATTGTAGGCTTAACTCAAAAGGATTCATTCATTCATTAACTTCAAATGAGGGGGAGTGGGGTCCTATTTATAGGCAACCCACTCTTTACAATAAGTCCCTGACAAAATAAGCAACTACAAATAACCAAGGGGGGTGGGGGCGCCAATGGGCCTAGCCCAACGAATTGGGCCCAATAGCCTCATTAGACAGCATGATGATACAAAAACATAGGAAAATAAGTGCTAGACCTAGGGAAATGACTCCAATAAAATGAAAATACATCAAAATGACACAAAGGAAAGCTACAAAATGGATAAGGGGCCTTAATAGAGTGAGGCCCAAACTCAACCAGCTCCTGAATGTGAAGAAGTGGACCCGAGCCAAAAGGAATCGTGGGTGATGCCTCCATCATCCTCCCTTACTACCAGCTGGCCCTCTGCTTGATGGCATGATTCTATTTCATCAAAATCAAGCATATCAACCGAGGACAGAATGCTCAGGTGGATGCCCTTGCAAAGTTGGCTAGTTCTTTGGCAATCCCGCCAAACACAAGCCTGAATATAGCCGTAATCAATCGTCGGTAGGTCCCCAGCATGACGGAGGTTCTGGCTGATGAACAAGAAAATGAAGCGGCAGTTGTAAAAGAAGTTTCGCAGCCCGATTTACGGGAGCACCTTCTGCGTTAGTTCCAACACCAACAGCTTTCGAAAGAAAAAGAACAAAGAATGAAGCTCTTAAGGATCAAAGACTCTTATGAGATAAGAAGTGGAACCCATAATGGTCGATGCCCAAAGAAAAGTCCTGCTCCGGTGCTTGTCTCTAGCAGAAGCTAGGCAGGTAATGTAAGAAGTCCATGCCGGGTCAGCTGGAGCACACCAGGCCGGGCCGAAGATGAAGATTGAAATAAATAAATTGGGCTATTATTGGCCCTCCATGTTTGATGATTGCTGCAAGTTTGCTAAAGCTTGCCAAAAGTGTCAAGAGCATGCCAACGTGTCCAGGAGACCGCCGGTGCCGCTACACCCCACCCTACCAAGTTGGTCGTTCGCCCAATGGGGCACGGACATGGTAGGGCCACTGCCAGTATCTTCGTCAGGTTGCAGATATATCTTAGTAGCCACAGATTACTTCTCCAGATGGGCGGAAGCAGTTGTGCTAAGAGATGTAACTGGAGAATTGGTCGCAAGATTCTTCCGGCAAAATATAATATTCCGGTTCGGGGTTCCCAGTCGAATTATCTCTAATAATGGTAGCCATTTTAGAAACCAGAAGGTTTTTCGACTGGCTGATAAATACAAGATTGACTGGAGGACCTCGTCCCCCTACAACCCTCAAGCCAATGGACTTGCAGAAGCCTTCAATAAAACATTATGCACACTGCTAGCAAAGACTGTCAAGTCTAATAAAAAGGACTGGGAAGAAAAGATGTACGAAGTGCTTTGGGCCTATCGTACGGTCTATAAAACCCCAACAAGCTGTTCACCGTTCTCCCTTGTATATGGGTCGGAGGCTATGGTGCCGATTGAATTAGAGGTCCCCTCGCTACGAGTTGCCATCCAACATAGGTTGGCTGACGGTGAACATACCAATATAGAAAGAAGACTGGAAGAGCTTGCCGAGCTCGAAGGAAAGCGTCTCCGCGGGCAACAAAATATTCAACTCTACCAAGCTCGCATGGCCTGTGCTTTCAACAAGTTGGTCAAAGGTCGAGAATTCAAGAAGGGTGACCTAGTAATGGTCAAAAGAAGAGAAGTGATGGCCTCCAATCCCAAAGGGAAATTGGTTGAAAACTGGGTTGGACCATACGTCATCCGCCGAGTATACGAAGGGGGTGCATACGTTCTTGTAGATCATAAATGAGTCATCCAGTTCTCTCTCCTTAATGGAAAACACCTGAAGCTGTATCACACAGCTCAGCCGGCATTCTCAGAATGACCAAGACCTACCTTGGTCTAGTGGCATTCCACCCTGGCCGAGCGCTTCCTACCTTAGTCTAGTGGCACTCCGCTCTAGCTAAGTTCCTCCCTGCCTTAGTCTAGTGGCACTCCGCCCTAGCTAAGTTCTACCTACCTTTGTCTAGTGGCATTCCACCCTGGCCGAGCTCTCCCTGCCTTAGTATAGTGGCACTTCGCCCTAGCTAAGTTCTACCTGCCTTAGTCTAGCGGCACTCCACCATGACTAAGTTCTTCCTACCTTGGTCTAGTGGCATTCCGCCCTGGCTGAGCTCTTCCTACCATAGTTTAGTGGCACTCCGCCCTAGCTAAGTTCCTCCCTGCCCTAGTCTAGTGGCACTCCGCCCTAGCCAAGTTCTACCTACCTTGGTCTAGTGGCACTCCGCCCTGGCTGAGCTCCCTTGTTGTGTAGTGGACAGCGGATCTAGAGGGGAGGGGTGAATAGATCAGCCCCACTTTTCGCAATGCGGCCCTCTATATAGCTAGTTAGAATGAATTACCGCGGAATAAAAACTAGCTTCCAAGAACGCTATGATTCACTTAGCAAGATAAGCAAGATATATAATAATTTGATCCTAAGCATGCATCTAGAATGAATCAATCACACAAGCAAACCACACTAGACAGGATTTTTAAGGTGGTTCGGACTGAATCCTCAGCCCTACGTCCACCCCTCACCAAAATCTGGTGAGGCTTCACTTGTGTAGCGCACAGAACCGCAAATCGGAAACCACCGATTGCCTTCCTACTCACCACCTGGTAGGGATGTCAACCGCAAATTGGAACACCATCCAATTGCCTTCCTACTAACCACCGGTAGGGATGAATCACACTTTCAATGTTTTAACAATAATGAAAATGAAACAAATGTGAATGAACTAAGACAAGAGATTGAGTTATGAGTGAAAATGAATTGGCCCTTGTATGAAATGTTGATCAGCAACAAGGCTCCTCTTGGCTTCAACTCAATCTTCTTGATTCACCCTTGATTGGATGAATGTTCTTCACGGAGTACTGTTCACGTGAACAGTACCTCTTCCTTCAATTCTTCTCTCTTGATCTTCTCTTTGAATTTCTTTGAATGAATGAAGGAGATGATGAAGCTACCTTGAATCTTGATTGCTTCGTTAGCTCCTAGGAGTTTGAATGCTTGAAAGATCACCTTGGATGAGCTTGAAAGATCTTGAATGGATGTAGATGATTTCCCTTGAAGAACTTGAATCAAACCGGCTTCCTTGGATCACTTTGATAGCCTTGCTTTGATGTAATCTTCCTTGAAGTTTGCTGGCTTTGATTTGAGCTTGATTCCCCTTTGATTGGATGAAGAACACCTTCACGAACTACTGTTCACGTGAACAGTAGCTCGTCTCCAAGCTCTCTTGCAACCTCCCTTGCAGCCACCCTAGATCTCACAAGAAGCCCCTTGAAGCATTAGGGTTTCTAACCCTCTTACAAGAGTTTTATAGACCTTGAATGGTCTATGGACACCCCCTAGACCAGATCCACAGTTTGTGGGGGATTAGGTGTCTTTAGGATTAAACAAATCAATGTTGAATGGCCCTTTTCGAAGTTGGAAACAAAGTCAACAATTGATGGCTCGGGGCTCGCGGTCGATCGGAATTCATGGGGCGGTCGACCGGAATCTGTAAAATCTCCAACTTGTCGGTTCTGGGAAAATCGGTCGACCGGAAAAGTAGGGGCGGTCGACCGAAATCTGTAATTCCTGGAGTGTTTCCTTTCTGGAAGAACCGGTCGACCGGAAAGGCAGGGGCGGTCGATCGAAACCTGTAAAACGTGGAATTCTTAGGCTCTGGCAAATCTGGTCGATCGGCCAAGGTGTGTAGGTCGACCGGAAACACCTATACCTGCAAAAATGAAGTGTTAGACCAATGAAACATGTTCAAAAGTCAAGATATTCATGTCCTCATCAATTTCATGTATTTTGGGATTGAAATCAACATAGAATATGCTTTGAGCATTTCTAAATTTTGTTCCGGGGGCTCCGCCCCCGGAAACCCCCACAAGGGGCACTACCCCCTTGACCCCCGCGACCTGACCGCGCAGGTCGATCCGCGTGCGAGGGCGCAACATTCAGCATTCACGTTCACCATTTCCACTTGATTCCTTGTCCATTCATTGGCGCACCTATCATGAACAAAAACATCACGTATGTCAATCACATGAAGGTGAAAAACATCAATGACTAATAGTGTTTAGCCATTATCAAAACCAAGAATATATTAGAACTCATATGACCATAGAATGATGTCGAATGACCCAAGTGACCATAGGGGCACAACACCCCCTACCTTAGTCTAGTGGCACTCCGCCCTAGCTGAGTTCTACCTGCCTTAGGCTAGTGGCACTCCACCCTAGCTAAGTTCTAGCCACCTTGGCCTAGTGGCACTCCGCCCTGGCTGAGCTCTTCCCACCTTGGTCTAGTGGCACTCCGCCCTGGCCGAGCTCTCAAAGATATACATATATATATATATAAATAATAGCATATAATACAACATTGCCATTGCGGGCCTTACGCCCGAATCGGCATAAAATCTATCCTTTGTGTTAGCATTTCCTTCTTGCTAACGAATAAACTCCCTTTTCGACGTAAGACTTCGGGTTCTAGCCAACTCTTCTACAATATTTCCATTGCGGGCCTTACGCCCGAATCGGCATAAAATCTATCCTTTGCGTTAGCATTTCCTTCTTGCTAACGAATAAACTCCCTTTTTGGCGCAAAACTTCGGGTCCCAGCCAACTCTTCTACAATATTGCCATTGCGGGCCTTACACCCGAATCGACACAAAATCTATCCTTTACGCTAGCATTCCATTCTTGCTAACGAATAAACTCCCTTTTCGGCGCGAGACTTCGGATCCTAGCCAACTCTTCTACAATATTGCCATTGCGGTCCTTACACCCGAATAGGCACAGAATCTATCCTTTGCGTTAGCATTTCCTTCTTGCTAACGAATAAACCCCCTTTTCCGGTGCAAGACTTCGTGTCCTAGCCGACTCTTCTACAATATTGCATTCACAGGCCTTACGCCCGAATCGGCACAAAATCTATCCTTTACGTTGGCATTACCTTCTTGCTAACGAATAAACCCTTTCTCGGTGCAAGACCTCGTGTCCTAGTCGACCCTCACTCAGCATCACCATTACGGACGTTACGTCCGAATTGGTTGAAGCTCCCCCTTTGTGCTGGCATCATTCCTCTGCCAATGAATAAACTTCCTTCACTGGCGTGAGACCCTGTGCCTCAGTCGGTAGCTATCTGACATCACCAAGGGGTCAAGTATCACATGTTGACCTCTCAGCATCCTCCTGTTATGTAAAAAAAAAGGAAATAAAAAATGGGGCTTAAAATAGAGGTGCCTCGCCGGCCTTGTTCCCACATGGGGACAAGGGCAAAAATGGCTACAACCCGGCTGTGGCGAAAACCCGAAAAGATGTCACATGCATAATCGGGTACCCCGCCATGTGAAAACCCGAAAGGGCACATGGGCAAAAGCAAGAGGGGGCTGGCTTTGGTGAAAACCCGAAAGGGCGCTTAAGCTAGTAATGTGGTTATTCAAAGTGCCTCTTCACCCTCATCCCAATGAAATTTCAGAAGGGATGAGCACCATAAGTCTCACCGGAGACCCTTTTCCTCAACGCTCTTCGATCCTTGTCATCATCGGCAAGATCGGTCCCCATCCTTGCGACCCTTGCCATCATCGGCGAGACCGGTCAACTTTTCAACTTGGATCCTCCGTCCTTGTTGATGAACCTATTCTTGCTTCGACATTTAACCAATGTCGATGAATAAACTTGTGCTCGACCCTTGTCATCATCTGCAAGATCGATGAACTTTTTTTCCTTAACCTGGACCTTACGTCCTCATTAATAAACCTATCCTTTGCTACGGCATTCGTCCAATGCCAATGGAAGAGCCCCTCTCAGCCCCTGCCATCATCGGTAAGACCGGCCGATATTCCCTTAACTTGAACCTTCCATCCTTGTTAATGAATCTACTTTAGCTTCGACATTCAAACCAGTGTCGATGAACAAACCTGTGATCAGCCCTCGTCATCATCGGTGAAGCTAATCGGCATCTAGTTAGCCCGGACCTCCTTGTCCGTTACTAACAAACAAGCCCACGTTCATCCCGGATTCGTTCCGTGAATCTAAAAAAAAAGAAAAAAAATAAGGGAAGAAGAAAAGGAAAAAAATGAGACTTAAAATAGAGGTGCCCCGCCGGACTTATTCCTACATCAAGACAATGGCAAAAATGGCTATAACCCGGCTGTGGCGAAAACCCGAAAGGGCGCCGCAGGCAAAATCGGATACCCCGCCACGTGAAAACCCGAAAGGGCGCGTGAGCAAAAGCAAGAGGGGGTTGGCTTCGGCGAAAACTCGAAAGGGCGCGTGGGCAAAAGCAAGAGGGGGCTGGCTTCGGCGAAAACCCGAAAGGGTGCTTGAGTCAGTAAAGTGACATTTTAAAGTTCCCATCCAACCAACTTTTGACCCTTGTCACCATCGGTAAGATTGGTCAACGTCCTTTTGACTCTCGTCACCATCGGTGAGATCGGTCGACCTCCTTTTGACCCTCCTCACCATCGGCGAGATCGGTCAACCTACTTTTGACCCTTGTCACCATCGGCAAGATCGGTCAACCTACTTTTGACCCTTGTCAATATCGACAAGATCGATCAACCTCCTTGCGACCCTCGTCACCATCGGCGAGATCGATCGACCTACATTTGACCCTTGTCACCATCGGCAAGATCGGTCAACCTCCTTTTAACCCTCGTCACCATAGACGAGATCGGTCGACTTACTTTTGACCCTTATCACCATCGGCAAGATTGGTCAGCCTCCTTTTGACCATCGTCACCATCGGTGAGATCGGTCGACCTACTTTTTGCCCTTGTCACCATCGGCAATATTGGTCAACCTACTTTTGACCCTTGTCTCCATCGGCAAGATCGGTCAACCTCCTTGCGACCCTCGTCACCATCGGTGAGATCGGTCAACCTACTTTTGACCCTTGTCACCATCGGCAAGATCGGTCAACCTACTTCTGACCCTTGTCACCATCGACAAGATCGGTCAACCTCCTTTGCGACCCTCATCACCATCGACGAGATCGGTCAACCTACTTTTGACCCTCGTCACCATCGGCGAGATCGGTCGACCTACTTTTGACCCTTGTCACCATCGGCAAGATCGGTCAACCTACTTTTGACCCTTGTCACCATCGGTAAGATCGGTCAACCTCCTTACGACCCTCGTCACCATCAGCGAGATCGGTCAACCTACTTTTGACCCTTGTCACCATCGACAAGATTGGTCAACGTACTTTTGACCCTTATCACCATCGGCAAGATCGGTCAACCTCCTTGCGACCCTCGTCACCATCGGCGAGATCGGTCAACGTACTTTTGACCCTTGTCACCATCGGCAAGATCGGTCAACCTACTTTTGACCCTTGTCACCATCGGTAAGATCGGTCAACCTCCCTTTCACCCCCGTTACCATCGGCGAGATCGGTCGACCAACTTTTGGCCCTTGTCACCATCGACAAGATCGGTCAACCTACTTTTGACTCTTGTCACCATCGGCAAGACCGATCAACCTCTTTGCGACCCTTGTAACCATCAGCAACATCGGTCGACCTACTTTTGACCCTTGTCACCATCGGCAAGATCGGTCAACCTCCTTGCGACCTTTGTCACCATCGACAAGATCGATCGACCTACTTTTGACCCTTGTCACCATCGACAAGACCGGTCAACCTCCTTGCGACTCTTGCCATCATCAGCAAGATCGGTATACATCTCCTTTAACCATGATCTTTTGTCCTCGTCAACCATTAAGTCTCCTTTGCGTCGACATGTAACCCATGCCGATGAATAAACCCTACCCTCAGTCTCCGTCACCATCGACGGGTCCGGCTAATAAGCCTTCCGACCGTATTTCCCGGTCCTGAGTTGCCTCTACACTTTTGTCCTTCAGACTTTTCGGCCTGCATTAGCCATAGTTTGGCCCCGAGAATAGTTACGACGCGGTGGAGCGAACACCTCACCCCTTTGCTGAAGGCGTGAGCACTCTCCTGCCCTAGTAACTTGCATACTCGAATTAAGCTAACAGGTGAATAAAAAGGAATGCAAAGTAAAATAAAAGAATGAAGTCGTGATTTAGCGGCAAATGAAGATATTTCATTCCTATGAAGCAGCAAGATACATGTTACTCGAGGCATACCCTGGGGTACATAAAGCCCACCAAAACAAAAGGCAAAAAGAAAAGACTATTGCAATGGGCGTCGGAAGATGTCCTCCGGCTCCAAAATACCCAAGGAAGGGTGGCGGGTCAGCTCTCGCAGTCGATATTCAGCAGCCTCCAGCTGTGATAACTTCACCTTGAGAGAAGCAGCTCGTCCTTCGGCCATTTCTGCTTCCTCTACACTCTGGGCTTCCAAACGCCTGGTCTCCTGAAGCTCGGCCTCGGCCTTGGAAAGTACAGCATGCAGCTCTGCTATCCGGGCTACAAGGAAGGTTCGGCGCTGCAAAGAGGCGTTGGCCACATCTCTCATCTGCACCGCAGTCCCTCTCAGAGAGGCGAGAGCAGTCCGGCATTCAGCACGTTCCAATGTTATGGTCGTCAGTTGATCAGATACTTCCCGGCCTAGAAATTCTCTCTTGTTCACATACTTCAACAGCAGTATTACCCGTGGCGTCCAATCATCCATGGGGCAGCCAAATGCCAGCAGTGAGCGGGACAGGTGTTCCACCAGACCCCTCAGCTGTACATAAGTCAAATCTCGGCTGGCCGTTATAGTCTGCTCAAGGGTCCCAAGAATTGCCACACTAGGTCGCTTGATGATTGAAGACCAAGTGGTGACGTCTCGGGGAGCTCGAAACTTACTCTACTGTCCACGGCGGCCCAGATATTGTTGCTCATCTCAGAAGATGATGACGGCATAATCTGCAAGGCGCTTGCACTGGAACCAGTTCCAGTAGCTGATGCAACAAGCAAAGTCTCGGCAATAGCAACCTCCTTGTTGGCCTCTCGGAGCGTTGCCGCACCAGGAGCATCGATGACCGAGGATACCCGCTCCTCACCCCCAGCCTGGCTGACCTCCATGTGGCCAGCTTCAGTAATAAGAACCAAGGCCCCGGAAGCCCCAGTTTCTTCTTCAACAATTTCTCCCACTTTTATCTCGGGAGGGCCATTTTTCTCTAGGGCCAGTTGTCGTTCGGCTTCAAGTGGCTGAGGTTCCACGACTACTGTCGATTCGTCAGTCCCCACAATCACCCCAGGTCCTTCCAAACTCGCTGCTGCCATATAGTCTTTGGGATATGGCAGAGCGATAGGCCGCTAGACTGGCGGGAAGGTTGGGTGACACGTGCTTAAAGCCGGGAGAGGTATCTGCACCGTAATGGT
Source organism: Amorphophallus konjac (assembly GCA_022559845.1). Taxonomy (NCBI): domain Eukaryota; kingdom Viridiplantae; phylum Streptophyta; class Magnoliopsida; order Alismatales; family Araceae; genus Amorphophallus; species Amorphophallus konjac. Next base: position 163,663,799 of record CM040119.1, read on the forward strand.
TGGCAGTACCACCTCAGTCTGCACCGAAAATATATGCATCAAGTAGCTGGTATGAAAAGAAGGGAAGATCAATAAAGTGCAAAGGGTAAGGGGACTCCTCACCTCAACTGGCACTAAGCTCAAACCTCCAAGAGCGACCTCTGTGGCTCCAGCCCCTTCACTTACAAGTGATCCTGACGGCTCAGGACCACTCCATGCCAACCGGGGTGGACTAAAGGTTATATAATCACTTTTGTAAGCCGAAGATGCCCTGGCATCCTCGATCTCCGTATCAACCGGTGGGAACTCCTCGTCATTGGAGCTGCCACCGTAATTAACTTGCTCAGAGGAAGAAGAGTCCTCTGCTCGTCCCTGGCGCTCCACCATCGGAGCGGGCATCTTGCTGGAAGGGTTATCACCCTCAGTGGGGACTTCCTTCATCGACTCCACATTAGAAGCGTCAGTTGAATGAATTTCGGGGACAAGCTCGCCTTGCTCCCCAGCGGTAGTTTCCTCCACAGCCCTGGCTTCGGGAAGCAATGTCGGTTGCATCTCGACTGAAATTTAAAGCAAGAAGCAGTCAAGCCAACTGAAGACATGGTGGTTCGCAGAGTCCCCATGAATAATTGCAAATTACCTTCCATTTCCTGCCTGGGCGTCGGGGAAGGTAGATCTCTCTCCACATGAGCTACGGGGACTTCCCATGCCCCTTCTCCGGTCACGGCACCTACTGCTACCTCCAGTCGAACGACCGCAGCAACCGTGCCGGCAACTGCAAAGAAAGATTAGCCGAAGCAGCTAGAATAAGCAAATGAACTACAAAAGAATGAAGAGCTTACCTTCAGCTTCAGGCCTCTGTGCGAGAAGCCTCGAACTCTTCAAAAGATACAACCGTAGGAAGGACGGTTGTTGGTTCCTTTTCTATAGCCTTCCTCCGGCGTGCCCGTGTCACTCGGGGTACTACCGCTTTGGCCTCCCCAATAGCCTCCCTTAACTGGGATCTGGTTCGCTTTCTCGAGTCACCAGGAGGCAGTGGCGTCGTGGTTGGGGCCGGCTCGGGAGTCTCAAAATATGTCAGCTTCTAAGCTTTTGTTATTAGCTCCCTAAAGTGCCAAGTCTCCTCCAAAGTGGGTCGGACTACATACGCACAAAGGTGAGAATGATATATGATGCAACGAAGAAAAGAAGCTGGCTGAAGGGCCGGAATAAAGAAAGAGAACATACTTGCTGGCCCCGTATAGAAAGGGAAAAGGGGCCAATAAAACAGCGATGGCATTTTGTCTCTCAAAGCTGCCTCGCGAATAAGCAAACACAAGTCTCCTATTTTCTCACTCTGATCGGTCGGCAACGCCAAGTCAATGTGGCCATGAGAAGATAGGTGGTAATACAAGCTCAGATGGTCCAGTCCCCATCCGTCAGCATACTTGAATGAGATATGAAGGGGCTGGTCCAGAATAGCTTCGCTTGGGCCACCCACTGAAAGCCTGTGGGAGTGGAGAAGCGCGAATAGCCAAGGGGTGTTGTCATATAGGGCATCCCGTCTATGCTCCCTGCGGAGGAAAGTCCGGTAGGGATGCAATCCATCAACCTCAGGACGCCAATCGGCTACGACCGAGATAGGCTCCTCCACTAGCAGAGGGAGTTGCCGGAGAACCACCCGTTCGCTGCTTACACGGCATAATCCCCGAAGGGTCTTCACATAGTCATCCCCGCCGATTGTAGGCAGCTTCAGATCGGCTTTAGACGAATGGCTCTTACTAGCTTTCTGGGCTTCTAGATAAGCCCTCACCTCTGTGTTAGTCCAAGACTTTAGCTTCTTCAAGTAAGAAGGTTCTACGTCAAGGACTAGCTCCGGTTGGGAGTCCAAAAATCTATGCTCCGCAACTGCCCAGCATTCTCGGCGGGAGCTCCGGTAAAATCCCGTCCGCGCATTCCACCACTTGATATATTTAGGGGTGGCGCGGGGGAAATGAGTAGGACCTGGCACCCTGAATGAAACATTCTCTCGGCGGTGGAAGTAGTCCCACCATATTCGGGCATCGTCGTTGGATACTTGCCCAGCTCTATGTCTGTTTGGCAATGTAAATTACGAAGAGGAAAAAGGAATGTGCTGATCGTAGCCAAAATTTCGGCTGAAGCGGAACAGGTAGTACGGCTCCAGCCACAGAATGCCACTCTTCTGGAATACAAGGATGCTCGGTCTAATAGCCAGCGCCCAGTCAACCAATTCCTGCTCCAGAATGGGCCTTGTGCACTTGGCCCCAGAAATCGGATAGATATACTCTTCTGTCTCAAAAGGCTTGCACTGCCTTGTCCTGCTCACCAACGGGCTTGAATGAGCAGCTAAGCTCCAAAAGTGAAGAACCCAGGGTGAATCCATGGGAATACGGGTTAGCTTGCCCCGAATGGCGAAGAGCTGTTCTGCTATAGATGTCGGTTCAGCACTCGCAAACTCTATCATCCTCAGGATAAGATGAACCGATTGCAATGCCCGAGGAGCAGCCTCCGGGAATAGGGTTGTAATACCCCGTAATTAATTAATAAATTTTTATTTGAATTATTACTGTTAAATTAAAATTTTTGAGGATTAATTAGGATTTAATTGAATTTATAAATGAAAAGAAATTGAAATGAACCCTTAATTTTAAATGAAAATGAAATGAAATTAACATGAAATGCAAACCTAAATGAAAATGAAATTTTAGGTGAAATGAAACCAAAATGAAATAGGGTTTGGAATGAAATAGAAATGAAATGGGTGAATTTGAAATTTGAATTTTGAATCTATTATTTTATTATTTGATGAATAGTGAATGAATAGTGAAAGTAAAATTTCGTTAACCTTATTAAAATCCCGAAAAATGATAGTTAGGTAAAAGACAACTCAATTAACAAATTTATTTTCTGTGATTAAGCCTAGTAAAATCATTAACCTGGTCAAATTAAGGGATTAAATCGGGTTTTCGAATTTGATTATTTTATTATTTAATGAATAGTGAAATGGAAATTCGGTAACCTTATTAAAATCTCGAGAAATGGTAATTAGGAAAAAGACCATTCGATTAGTAATTTTGTCTTCTATGGTTAACCCTGATTAAATCATTAACCGGGTCAAATTAAAGGTTTAAATCAGATTTTTACACTTACCTACCCAATAGTGAACGCAATAGTAAACCTCATCTTAAAACCTTAAATTCGCGCTCAATTCTCAACCAAATGAGGTGATATTTGAGGCAAATGAAAGATCTTAATGGGTAGATTAAATTCTCCCAACTAATTTCATAGGACATTAACCGTGGTAGAAGTTATTAATCGAGCTTTAGGTAAGTCAAATATTTTGGCGGCGTTTTAAACGCGCCTCTTGCAACGCGAAATACTCTCTTCTCGGAAGGATCCAGAAGGTGTATAGGCTATTAAAAGAAAGCTGAGGATGTCTATTTTCTTTTGGTAGCTGGGGTTTTCGACGAGGTGGCCAGATCTAGGAGAAATCGACTATTTGGTGGAAGGGTGTCGGCAGCTCGACGTCCATCTTAGCTCCATCTTCTTCCGTCGATTAAGGTTAGTGTTCTTAAACAAATTAGGAAAGTAAATATAGCATCTTGTTCAGCTCGATGAGATCTTTCCATTGGTAGTAAAAGCCCTAATTTTTATAGGGTATCCAGGAAGATCTCGGGGCGTCTTTGAAGGACTATCAAGGATCGTCCTTCGTTCTAGGTCATGGATTTATCCCTCCAATCAGGTTGGTAATCTTAATAAAAATTCATAAATAGATAGTCTATCTCGATCAGCTCGATGAGATCTTTCATTTGGTAGTAAAAGCCCCAATTTCTATTGGGTATTCAGGAAGTTATCGAGAGATCTTTGAGGGCTATCAAGGATCGTTGGGCGTTCTTGTTGCTGGGTTTTGATCTTCGATTGAGGTAGGTTCTAACAGACCTAACTTTAATTATTATACATGAATGGAATCCTCATCGTGTTAGCTTCCTTTTTACGTAGGAAGCCCTAATTTTTATCAATCATACTAGGATAATTTCTCGATTTAGTAAGCATATGTCCATGTTAGGGTTTTAAGTGTACCCTTTAGGTTAAAGCACGATTTCACGTGGATAATCACAGGCTAAACTTAAAATTGAGCATGCCATCTTGTTCATCTTCCTCTTATCTTTCCATTGATATCTTGTTTGTTGAATTTCATCAAGAATAAGGAAGATATGGCCTTTTTAGTGCAAGGTTTACCCAACACGTGTAAAATCTGGGTTCTGTTGTGAACACGGTGCATAGCAGGACCGCGTTCTTAACGCGGTCGTGCGATATGCCGCGTCCATAACAGAATTAAATATGTTATACACTTAATGATATTTTTAGCTTATAGAAATCTATTTTTCTCCATATAATAGAAAATAAACACATATAAAATATATATCTAGCATGCTAAAATATTCCAAATGTCTGAAATTCATGAAAAACATATTCTGATACTATTAGCATGTTGAAAGTTATTTTATGTGAATTAATGATATTTTTAGCTTATAGAAATCAATTTTTCTCCATATAATAGAAAATAAACGCATATAAAATATATATCTAGCATGCTAAAATATTCCAAATGTCTGAAATTCATGAAAAACATATTCTGATACTATCAGCATGATGAAAGTTAGTTTCTGTGAATTAATGATATTTTTAGCTTATAGAAATCTATTTCTCTCTATATAATAGAAAATAAACGCATATAAAATATATATCTAGCATGCTAAAATATTCCAAATGTCTAAAATTCATGAAAAACATATTCTGATATTATCAGCATGTTGAAAGTTATTTTATGTGAATTAATGATATTTTTAGCTTATAGAAATCTATTTTTCTCCATATAATAGAAAATAAACGCATATAAAATATATATCTAGCATGCTAAAATATTCCAAATGTCTGAAATTCATGAAAAATATATTCTGATATTATCAGCATGTTGAAATTTATTTTCTATGAATTAATGATATTTTTAGTTTATATAAATCTATTTTATCTATATAATAGAAAATAAATGCATATGAAATTATGTTAGCATGTTAAACTAATTCTTACAGCATGATAAAATTCCTCACAGCATGACAAACATTCTTCCAGCATATTAGGATGATAACAGAATGATATAAATGATTTTTTGTACATTAAACTATTTCTCAGCATATTTCTCCTATTAAATGGATGTTAGAATATTGTAGAAAATTACTTTCAGCATGATAAAAATATTATTGTTATCAGGAGAAATGAATAATCAGTATGATAATTTACTCTATTCACTTATCTAAAATTTATGTAGAAAACTCATTATAGCATATTAAGTGTTAGTTTTAACGTCCAATAATATATTTTTAGTGTGTTAAAAATTAACTCCAGTAAGAAAAAATATATTTCTATCATCTTACCAGTACAATCATGTGCTGGAGCTATTTTAAACATGTTAGAGACATTTTCATCATGCTTGGATTTAATTCTATGAATTAAACTAAATTCTTAGCAATTCACTAAGATAATACAAAATAAATCATTTTTGGCATTTTGGCATCCAATTAGATTAAGTCATTTCCAGTATGATAAAAATATTGACCAGAAACCCCTGAAATTGAAATCACAAGAGATGATAATCATACTAAGGTATTTCAAGAATATGGCACTTACCCCCACCATATTCTTAATAACACTCCCGAATTTCCTTAATAGGAAATTACATTTTTAGCTTAAGTAAGCTAGTTCCCTGATATTAAAAGATCCTAAAACAACCCTCAAAACTTGTTAAACCAACGGAATACAATGTTAAACAATGGAATTAAGAGTATTCTAATGATTGCATTTTCCTACTTACCATTCGTTCTTGAATTCCACGACTTAATTGTCGTTAAACATGATGCTTAAATTTAATTCTCGACTCTTCTTGTCATTCTGATATTTTGTCAGATCTGTACTTTTTACAATTTAGTTTATTCCTTGAAATTCATTGGCCATGATTACTTGAGAAAATGTCTAGACAACTTGGGATCTTCGATCCAATAAATCAATGCCATCGCATCATAGGGGCCCAGTCTGGTCCTGGGGAGAGCGTCCGAAAAATTAGTGAGCCCATGGGATGTTAATGACATGGTGAGGTATTGCACCGAGTACTTGACTAGTGTGACGTCTACGACATTCAATCTATTATTATTTATTGTACTTGATCGTGAATTATTTCATGTTTAAAATACTTGCTTGTTGGCCAATTATTATTGCAATTGCTCTTATTAAAATTCTTGTACTTGTCATTATTGTTAATTGTCATCTTTTAATTCTTGACCTTGCAAGATCTTATTACATTGTCCTTGATCTCGTTATTTATTTCCTTGCTTATCATTGCATACAACATGTAATTAAGTCATTAACTACGTAAACTTGCATGTTATTACCTACTGAGCGTCAGCTCATAGTGTTATTTTTCCCCCCTTTCCAGGTTATTCAGGTGGTGACGTTCACACAGACGGGGAGGGTGATTCTAGAGTGTACTTGTACCTAGATGCCGAGTTGGCATAGTCGTTACTTCTAGATATTTCCTTAGTGTTGTATTAGTGTTCTGTTACTGTAGTAAATCAGTTGTTGTATTAAATTAGTTTTGGAAGATATGTTTGATCGTGTTTAAACAGTGATGATCATTGTAATAAAAGTTTAGAATCCTTCCTTGATCGATAGAGTTTCTTTCCTTCCTTAGCAATTTTTTTTATTGTTTAGTTTAGAATAAATATTATTTCTAGCTCGTTACTGACTGTACGTCCCGATATTCCGCGTCGGGGCGTGACAAGGGTGCAGACCCAAGCATTGAAGAAATGTAGCGGACCCACCCTCCGTAGATTCATGGGGAGACGCGACTTGTGCAAGTCTCCCAGCATCTTGAAGATAAGGCACAAAGCCACCAGGCAAAGGGAGAGCTTCGTGCCCCAAGCCATCAGACAGGCAGGGTAGATGGCCTCCGCTCTGATCACGCTCTCGTCGCCTTGCGGGAGAGCAAAGGAACAGATCCAATAGGTCAAGTACGCAGCACAGTGTCTGACTGCGTCAACACTAGTGGGGTTCGGGTCCTCCCTTTGCCCTCCCCTCGAAGATGGTGATGCGGCGGCCTGTCGCCGAACCCTCTTCTTCCTCTTCGGAGCCATCGGTGCTACTGCAGGGAAGTCCTCGTACTTCTTCTTCCCGCCAAAGAAATGCTGAAGCCAGGTTCCCATCCGCACTCACCTCTTCTCCCCCGGCTTTTGAGCTTCCCGCGTGTCATACGACGAGCGGCAAAGGGTGCGGTACGCCTTCACCAGATAATGATAGGCGTAACCTGTCAAGTACCGACCTTCACCGTCGATCTGATCCTTTAGCCAGTCTGGCCAACAAACCTCCTCGTACGGTTCTCCACCGATAGGTAGGACAATGAGTTGCGAGAGGCTCCATAGATCTAAAGAAGTCTCTCCCTCCGAAGTATAGAAAGTGTTGTACTCGGGCCAAAATACTTCGATCATGCCGCAGCATAGACCTCGAGATATGGGGTAGCGATACCTTGAGGCGTACACGCTGTGATATATGCCGGCCCTGGTCAGTATGGGAGCGTAATGCTGCAGCACATAATCTGTGAACTCCACTGCCCCAGGTCTGAAAGCATGGGAGTCAGTGGCCCTCAGCTCGACAAACCACCCCATATATATCTGATGTTTGAAGCGGATCACCAGGCAGTCCAACAAGAAGGATTTTTCTCTATACCCCCATTTCAGCGGGGTAAGAAACAAGCCAAAGATCGGCTTCTCTCGGTCTACACGGCCTGCGAAATCATTCCATCGACCAGGCACAAATTCTGGGGCCCTAGTCAGCAGCCCATCTTCCGGAGCCAGATCTTGTAACCCAAGTACAACGCTCCATTTCTTGACATCCCCGGGGAGGTAAATAGGCCTTCCCCGCATTACACAGTCTGTCAAACTGTCCCTCTCCATCAGCAGTGCTTGCTCGGCTTTGCGGACAAGGAATAGTCTCTCTTCCCCTGAAGATTGAAGCGCCTAAAGAAGGACATCAGATGTTTGTCTTTGGGGTGATCCCTTCTGACAGTGCCTTCCCGGTCATATTGAAAAGAGTCACCCCCGAGGATAAGGAGACGGCTAGTATCCACCGTGTCGGTCTCCGAATCTGAGGACTCTGCGACTACAACAAGCTGATCGTGCCCCCGATCTAGGGAATGAACATTCTTTCATGTCACCACAGCACGAAGGCAGAAGAAGAAGAGCCAGATGCCATTTTAGCTGCAAAGGCACATCAAAGAACAAACAAGGTCAGAAGATAGTTGATCAAGACAAATTTCTGACAAAATTTCGGCAGAACCTCCCCAGTACTGGAGATTGCGAAAGAAAAGCGGGAACACATCCACTAAGGGAACGGCCCCTAAAAGCAGCCATCGGCATTACACCGAGGCCAAACAGGACACCCGGGGGAATAGCTCAGAGGGCAAGCCATACTAGAAGCTTCCCGGGGCCCAAAGGATGGGTTTAAAACCCGAATAAATCAACACACCACTCACCCGCTAAGAAGACACTCCCACGCCCTCAACACACTCGATGCCGCGGGAGGAGGAGAAAGGGAGGAGAGAGAAAGAAAATTTGCAAATGAACAGTGGCGAAGACGAAATGAAGGGCAAAAACCTTCTATAGGGGGGGTTTCCTCTTTTAATCTGGCGCGCTATCTAGCGCGCAGAATTAATGCCCTCCCAAACCAAAAGGCGCACCGTTTAAAGGCGCGCCGGATTAACACCCTTCCAAGCACACATGGGCGCGCTGGATTAAGACTCCAATGCCCAAGGCCGCGCCGGATTAACTCCCAATCCCCAGGGGTGCACCGGATTAAACCCCGTGCCAGGTTAACATGCAAACCGCGCCGGATTAAAGGCCACTTCCGAGCATCTACCGTCCGGATGAGAAACCTGCCCAGGCGAAGCTCATCCGTCGGTCTTGCTACACTCGTGCCTTGCTCGTAACACCCACGGCTGGGGGGCATTTGTTGGCACTCAAAATATGATTAACGGCGAGCAAGCCTCAAAGATGAATGACACGGCCCACAGAAGCACGGAAGCCGATGAATATCAACATATGGAAGCCCTCTCAAGCTGCCAGAGTCCCAGGTCACCCTGTATGAACACCAGGGACTTCACCTGAGGAGAATCGAGATGAATTCACAACCAACCGGCAGTGCGACCAAGCCTGCCCAATGAACCGGCATCGACTCCGTCATGCCACATACGCTACACCCGCTGTCCGAGCAAGGACAACAGTCTACCCAGTGGTCCGCCACCTCTTGAAAGACTCTCCTGAGATGAAAGAATATCCTTGGCTCTTCAGAATGGAGGACCGAGGGCTCTGTCGGTAGAAGATCCCGATTACCAGGCATGGGTACGGCTTCCTGCCAAGTTGGGTCTGTTACTGGCCGAATGATCACCCGGCCTGGGCGGAACTATCCCGGGTGTTACTCCACCCTCCGAGAAGCTTTGAACACAAGCCAGGGCGAGCTAGCAGCACAAATTGTAGTGCCGAAAGTTGTGTCAGCAGAAAACCCGTGTGTTCAAACCAAAGATACCTGAGGTTTTGAGAAGGGCCATACGTCATCTTGAGAGCTTCGTCAAGGCTTCCTGTCAAGGTTTTGAAGAACTGCAGCAAGATGAACAGTCACGGTGACTCTCGGGACCATCCCCAGGCTCATCATCTGACCCGCGTCAAGCGGAAGAAGTTAATATGGCACCCCCCCAAAATCGGCGCCCTCAAATCCGACGCACCTATATATATATAAAAAATAAGATAGGAGAAGCTTCTTCCCGGCGCACCATTCTTCACGCCGGATTAAGCTTTTAACCTGTTCCTATATATATGGCTATTTGGTTTGATGAAGAAAAGAAAAGGAGAGGCGAATTAGAAAAAAAAGAGGGAGATCGCTGGCGATTGCTCGAGAGGGGGAAAAATCCAGAGAGATAATCAAACTCGAGGGAGAGAGGGTTTCCTTGGGAAAGAAGCAGGGTTCTCACTGAGCATCCCCTCGCCGTCGTCTTCCTTTGCTCTGACTAAAGTCCTCCGGAGCCAGAGAAGAAGAGTGAGGGTCTGATATTCCGTTCGAGGAACAGGTGGGTCGTGTGGTTTTCTCCCCGTTATCTCTCCGACTCCTCCCCTCTGATCTAATGTAAGCGAGAAAGGGGGGATGGCAATGATATGAGCCAATCTTCCCCCCCTCCTCGTCATCTATTTGGTTTGTTCTTCCTCTATAAATCTCTCTACAACTAGTGAACGGTGACCGTGCGACGATGCCGATGCCATATTTTTAATACATGTGTTAGCGCCCCCTGTTCACGGGGTGATGATATATATATGTATGTGCTGGTTGATTGAATGCTCGATGCTGTGTCTCCTCCTTCCATTTCTATCTCAGTCGGTGCATCTGTCTATTTTCCCACTTGCGTGTGGTTTCCGAATTTGGTTTCTCCGACTCTGAATATGCCTTGGGATACCACGGGCTATAGAGATGACCCCTCCCCGTGTCCTTCACGTCGACGCAGTGGCCGTGTCCTACTCGATGGTTCTCGCATACTTTGTGGATAGAGGCGTGCATGTGCATGTATCTCTTCCCGCTCTGTTTTAGGGTCCGATCTCCATTTTCTTTTCTCTTTGCATTGTTCCGTTGCTCAGAGAAGGTGGGGGTCACCTCCAGAACACTAAGGCCCGTCCTATGAGTATTGCATGCCAGTTACTCGAGCATATGTGTATGTAGCTAAATCATCCTATCTATATACTAGCTACCCCTCTCTGTGATTGCTAATCACCTCTTCCTCCATGAGTGTTGATTCCTTTAACCCTCGATTGTCAATGCTCCAACCCATGCTCGGTAATCTATCAACTCACCGGCTGTCGTATGGTGTTACACGTTCCTGTTTTCATCCCGCCTGCATTCAGGGTCAGTGAGCCTGCTTGATAGCACTGCTCCAGTAAACCGGGGAGGGGAAACATTCCCCGATGTCGCATTACAAACACCACTTGGTCGATAGGAGCTCATCTGTTAGTGATGAGTATCCCCACAGGCCACCGGGTGAACAGTAATAGGGTTAACCCCGATAGATTGAAAACCCATAGTCCTTAGGGACTCTGTGGTGACTAAGGGATACGTGCCCCTCGTAGGCTAGTCCTTGGGGCCTCCCTCCCTAACAGTCGTCCCTCTCTCGGATACGGTGCAGACCACAGGTTGCACACCCTTCATCGGCTAGCCCTCGGGATTGTCGCTTCCTTCATTAGCTGCCTTATCCGCCTATTTCAACTCACGGAGCCATGGTTCCCTTTGAAGACTAGTCCTTAGGGTTTCCTGTCCGATTGCGATTTGTTGGCTGCCGTCATGCTGTCCGTCTAATTAGGGGCTTACTCCACACGTGAGTATGACCCCATTTCTCCCCTGCAACCTTTTAGGGACGGGGGAGATGCTACCAAAATTATGTCAGGTTTCTTAATTAACAAAGCCATCTCCATGAATTGACCTTAATAAAACATAAGTTCTCAAGCGATAAATTGTCGTGCTCGAGTATGAACCTTGCACTGGCTCATAACTCTGCTCTCATAGAGCCCCGGGCTCTAATTTAACAGGCAATCAACCTAATTGATCTCAAATCCTGCAACAACACCTTAATAAATTAAAAGGGTTCCAAAATTCTTCAAAAATCAACTAAAACGACGCGGTCCTAATCCGGCGCACCCTAATACGGCGCGGTACCCCCCCCCCCCACGCCTGATTAACTTTAGACTCATAACTCCACTTGTTCGCTTGGCTCGTTCCCGACGCGCCCTAAACCGGTGCGCCCCAAGGCCTCCGCGTTGAATTAATTGCATGCCATGGCCACGCCGGATTAAACCCTATGCCTATGCTTGACCGGGCCGGGGAAACCTATCCCTACGCGTGATCGCGCCAGTTTTGTGCTATTCGAGTCATTTACTCGTCTTTGGAGCGACCTTCACCTCCCGCAGTCGAGATTAATAAACCTCAATCAGTAATAAACCAAGTAAGGGGAGGGTTGTTCAAGTTCGAACCATCTTATTAACATGCTTTTACTATCATGTCTGCTATTATCAACTATCATGTCTGTCATCATCATGCTTTCGCTATCATGTCTATGATACCACTTTCATCTCCCTCGGCGGAGATTAATAAACTTGATTGATCGTCGTTTATGTTCATAACTCTACTGCCATGCTTAGCATAATCATGAGTATCATGCATGCATGCTTACATAGACCCTCGGGTATATCAAATGGCATTGACGGAAGACCAGGTTATGCCCGATCAAAAATCTTTGCCATGCGCGACGGTGGTCTTCGGACCTATGTCCTCCACCACGTATCGAGGTTCTCTAGCTTAATGAACCATGCCTCTCTTGCATGATAGATAAAGGCATCTCACGTGACCTCGTCACGTTTATCCTCTTGCATCTTGTTTCGGTCTTGAACGGCCCGCTATCTCGGCAATTAATCAAAGGTTTTCTCCCTTATGAGGGATGTAATTAACGTTATACCCTTTATGGTATGGCGGACTGCTGGTCCTGGCCCGAATCTCACTCTCGCCCATATGGGTTAGAATGAGCACATAATAAGCTTGTCACTCATGTGACTGGCACGCCTGCGCGGTTAATTAACCAATTGGTTATTCACTAACCAATCAGTTGATCGACCCGAACAAAATACCCCTAATAAAATAAACCAACCAAACACATGGTTTTTCAATTTTTGATCCTCAGTCCAATTGGACTTCCTCTTGGGCAAATCATGTGGCCATTGAGTAATTATAGTCCATTGGTATGGATTAATAGAATTTATATACTTACTCATCCTAGCTATCCAGATATATAATCTAGATCCATCAAACACCGATCTAGAATCCATGAAGAAAAATTCAGAATGATAAAAACAAGCAGTAATGAAGCACACAGATCTTTTCTCTATAGATTGTTAAATCTGAAACACGATCAGAGACCCGCACTGATACCAATTGTTGGGTGCGCAGCTGGGATCTGAAGGGGGGGTGAATAGATCCCTTAAAAAAACTATGCTCAATTCAAATTGAACTGGAATGACAACAAATGCAAACAACCAATGATGGAAATAATTCTCTCAACAAAGACAGATCTAAACAACACTAGAGATTCATTAGCAGCAATGACCTTGCTTAGTTAATTAAATCCATGGCACTCACACACATGTACATAGCAGTTCTATCAAGCAGAAATCCACCAAGCAATTGATCATTCAGATATAACAACAATTTAGAAACCAATTCAATGATGATGCTTTGATTAGAACGAATATCAAACACTTAGCAGTTCACACTGACTTTGCATCTCAAACTCTAGACAAATACTCTAGATCTGAATACTGATCTCAAAACAAGCTCACACTGAATAGTCTGTGAATTGGAGGTAGAGAAGAATGACCAATCACACAAATGCAAACCACGACAGACTGAATTTTTTTGGTGGTTTGGTCTGCTACCCATAGACCTACGTCTACCCCTCACTCAACCTGAGTGAGGCTTCCCTTCCAACAAGCAACAACGCAGACTTAGTCTGTAACAAACGCTGTCAAACAGCTTGACCCGGAGGAACACTCTCCTGCCTACATCTGATAGACTCAGAAGGAAACATGAGCAACACCGAGTTGCTTACAACTAGAGGACTAATCCTCTCTTCCTCTGAAATATAGAGGGGACCCGGAGAATAGATCTCCCTTCCTCTGATAGACTCAAAGGGAACCTGAAGGAACACCCCCACACTCTGGTTTCCCAGAGCAAACCGCATATAGTGTAAACTGTGTGCAAACACCTTGACTGCACCAAGCACCACAAGGCAAGACACAAGCTGAACGAAAAGGAAAATAACAAAACAAAAGATAAAAAGTTGAATAGAACCAGTGCAATGACCCAAAACAAAAACATGAAGATTTGTAGCTTCCACGGGAAGCACTTTGAATATAATTCTGGTACTCTGCTTCTCTTGCTCTCCCCCTCTTTGAACTGTCAACTCTCTCTTCTTCTTATTCTCTCATATTTTCTCTCAGAATTTTCTTCCAGCTGATCTACCCTGATATTTATCTTTGACTGATGAAAGCTCTTTCTCCTCTAGCCCTTAGCAGCCCTTTTCTATATTCACCTTTTTCTATCTTCGGAGGAGGAAGGTTTTTATATATGTAGCAGAGAAATCGCCCTCCACTTAAACTCTGATCCACAGTCAAATAATTCTATTGGTCCAGGTGTCAGAGAGAATATTCTTACTCTTGTGAACCTTCCAGAGCTCAGCCACGTGGATTGGATTGCGCGCGAAAGTGTTGAGGTCACTGGCACGTGAATCACTTGAGTTCCTCATGAGCTTGGCTATTTTTCATACTTGCAGAGCCATTTTTCACCCAAATAGTTTATTTTTCACCGTTGTGGAGCTATTATTCACCCTTATTGTCTTGAAGCCATCGCCAGTACTTATGTTTTGAAGGTTGAAGAAGGTTGCACCGACGTGCTTCCTTGTTACGTCGACGCGGTGTAAATGAAGAGCTTTTAGACAGAAGTCTTCAAATTCTAGAATTTGGCATAGTGCGTCGATGCAATTCCTTGATGCGTCGACGCTCCAATGAAGAGGAAATTCTGGAATGCTTCTGGGAGCATGATTGCGTCGACGCATTGGTGATCCTGTGTCGATGTAGCACCCCGCATATAATTTCCTAAATAAATTAAACATAGAAGGTTCTCCACTTAAATAAGACATGGGCCCAACATAAAACAAAGTATAAAGTCAAACCTCAATTCATAGAAGGCCTTAACCCATGTATAATAGGGACTTGGTCAATAACCAAAGCGCATATGGCCCAAACCATGGGTTTTCCCCCAATGGGCCTCAACCCTCTCACTTAACCTATATAAATATATATGGGCTCAACTCAAAATCAATAAAACCTAAACATAAATGGGCTTCCCGTGTACCTTCTCAGCCTAAGAACCAAGGGGCTGGGGGTGGGGATATAAACTTAAATACACAAATACGTAAGGGCTTCCCACAAACACACACAACTTTATCACGATCAAACATGTGTTGGGTTTTAGGGTTTTTCATTGGAGAAGTGGGTGGTGGCTGGTGTTTTAGCAGTAAGGATACGCATGGGGAATTTTAAACTTAATAGGATTCTTTACGTGGTAACTTAGTTCCCATTAGGAATCTAAAAACCTCGTTAAGATTCCTCTCTATAAAAGCCCTGCCCCATCGAACGAGCAGAACCCTATTTGCTATTGTGTCAAGCCTTGCGTCGACGTCGTCGTCAACTCCTCCCTATACAGCTGTGCTGGTGCGTGAGGACGAGAAAATTTGCAGCAGTTAACGTGAAGATGTTTTACTTCTTCTGCCACGATCGTTGCAGCAGTTCCTGCAGTTGCTGCTATTTCCTGCTATCGTGTGTGAAGAAGAAGGGATGTGTTCTTCTTCCGTCTTCCTCCTCTACGATTGTCTTGCTTCTTCTGAGCGAGTGCAGTTGCGGCCGTCGAGTTGCTGCGGCTACAGTTACTCTTATTTCCTTATTCTTTCTCTCTGGTCGTCGTCCCAATCAAGCCAAACAAAGGTAGGTTTTCTCTAAATCCAAAATCAAATCCTGTAACATGTGAAAATAAGGTTCCATGCATGTATAGATCACATTCTGGTAATGTTCTAGATGTCATTCTTTCATTTTCTGCATTTGAAAGAATGTGCGTCCAACACCCTGGGCGCAGATTTCATGAATATGCGACTCATCACAGAGATGCCCATTAATTAGACACCCATAAGCCAGACGTCGATTTATTTGGTGAATTAATAAATATAGTATGTTTAAAATTTAATAACTCTAAAACCGTACATCTAAATTTCATGTTCTGAATATATTTAGATTTCCCTTATTTTTTTCTACAAGTCTATATGATTAGTTTCCTAAAACTCTCCATAAACATCAAAGGTGCACTGTTCATCCCCTAAATGAACATTAAACTCGAAAATGAATAGTGACTTGTATCTGGAAACGCACCTGCCCGGTGTCTATTAACCTGTAACTTGAAAAGAATGAGCGTCTACATACACAGACGCCAACTCTTGATTTATTTAACGAGAAGGTGGAAATAAAGAATGAGCATCTGAATAGATTGACACCCATTAATGAATAAGCGCCTTCGTGAAAGGATGCCTATTCCTGTCAAAATATTATGAATTTTAGAAAATTATGAATTGACGCCTTTACACTGAGACGCCTATTTTTAA
The DNA here is from genome assembly GCA_022559845.1 of Amorphophallus konjac. Classification (NCBI taxonomy): domain Eukaryota; kingdom Viridiplantae; phylum Streptophyta; class Magnoliopsida; order Alismatales; family Araceae; genus Amorphophallus; species Amorphophallus konjac. Next base: position 163,680,114 of record CM040119.1, read on the forward strand.
TGGGCGCCCACCAGTACAGACGCCAATTTCCTGTTTCACGTGCTTTATCATGTTTTAGCCCATAACCGAGGGTCTATTGGCAGTCTTATTCTAGTCTGTGGATAGAGTCCATGTTTTCTCACATTGTTCCACGCTACACAATAACTCTTGGTGATGATTGGACCCTCTGCGGGATATTCCTTCCTTCGGACCAGTACTTTCTTCATTAGGACCTCCATAAATCTCTGCTAGCCTTGGATTCCCTCAAGACAGCTGAGTTGGTTGTAGCATAAAAACCCTAGAACCCATATTGTTATGTCACTCTGAAGAAACATGACAATTATCCCTCATAGAGTGCTATTCTGGCCTCTTTTGAGAAGTCAGTCCCTGCCTAGAATTTGCGACCAGTCCAATGGACGTCAATTGAATGAGCGACTGAGTAAATGGATGCGAATTCTTCATGCTTATACTGTTTCCAGAATGGGCGACCACATCAGTGGACGCAAATTCTGAATTGGCGGTGACCTGATTGGATGCCATATTCCCAAATTTTGTGCATGTCCCAGATTTTTACATGAGTTATCACCGAGTCATCCCTACATGAACTTATGTCCATGGAATCCAAATTTCATGATTCTACCTTATTATCCTACAAGGGCTTATTCCTTTGGAATTCTATTGGCTATATAACTATAGTGGATTTCTAAATATTACATGACTCAATGCTGGCACATATAGCGCCCGATCGGGTCCTGGGAGCTAGGAGCACCCAAAAGTACTTGTGCCCATGGGAGCTATATTGATCACGGTGTGACATTGCACCAAAGTGCATGACTTGCTTGATTTATGGCATTCCACAAATCTCTAAAAGTGCTTGACTTGATACGTGACATGACATGACTTACGTGGCCCGGAACGAGTATTTACTTGCTTGAATGAAATAGCCAATATCTCATGACCTGACTTTATATTACATGACCTGGTACTTGATACTTGAATCGCATGAAATGCTTGCTTATCTAGCTAATTCTTGATATTCCTTTCTCGTTATTCTCTTGAGTTCTTATGCACATGAGCATGCCACATTATTGAATTGATTAATTACTTAAAGCAATGTCCGGAATATAGATATAATTCCTACTGAGCGTTCGCTCACCCTACTTTTCCCCCTATTTTTCAGGTGACTCCGATGATGAGGATCATTCGGATGGGGATGGCCACGAGTGAAGAGATTAGAAGCCATCCAAGATTATCTAGTCATGTCTTTTCATATTTCTTGAGTCATTATTGTATTTTCCTTCTTATTGAGTCTAGTATCTTTACTTTAGCAAGAAAGAGTATGTAATCGAATTATCTTTGGAGTTATGAATGAAATAAAGGATTTGGTTTATTATCTCTACTTTGCGCACTCTGTCTATGTGTCAAATTCCTTATGCTCTGATTGACATGATCGATATAAACTCGTCATGAGTACCGGGTTCCTTCCGCGCGTGGGGAGTGACAGTTTTTGTGATATTAGAGCCTAGGATATTCAATTCCTAGGAAACCAAGTCTAAGGATAGGTTTATACCTTTTTACCCGGTGAGATGGGTAGAGCCATGGGTTAAATTTGCTTAGGGATTAAGACCCTTGGTTAAACATATATTAATATAGTTACTTAAATCTTGTCGGACCATGGCTGCCGAACGTGCTGAATGGCGCAATATGCAATGTACCGTATAAGGCCTTACCTAGGCGCTACAACAAGTAGCGCAGGGCGGATCAAACCGTGGAGCAGGTGATCTCCCCCGTAGTTTTCGTAATATGAACCCGCCAAAGTTCACTAGCTCGTCTGACCCCGACGATGCCAAACACTAGATCAAGGAGATAGAAAAGATTTTCTGTGTGATGCAATGCACGGATGAGGAGAAGGTTATGTTAGCGGCTTTCCAACTAGAATGGGATGCCCGATTTTGGTGGGAGTCGGTTGAAGCTACTTTACCCCATGAACACGTCACGTGGGGCAAGTTCATGGAATATTTCAATAATAAATATTTCTTAGATCGTATACAAGAGAAGAAAGCAACGTAGTTTGCCGCACTCAAACAAAGGACCTTATCAGTGGCCGAATATGAGGCCCAATTCTCTAGGCTGTCGAGGTGTGCACCGCACTTAGTGTGTACTGAGAAGATGAAGGCTAGGAGATTCCTTAATGGGCTTCGACCACAATATATAACTCAATTGGCGCCGATGGACATTCAAGTTTACTCGGAGATGGTATGAAGAGCCTAGTTATTAGAAGATGCCACGGAGTTGTCCGACCGGATCCATGGGAAAGACAAGAAGGAGCACGTTACAAGCTCTGTCACTTTCAAACCCACATTCAATAAGAAGAGATCTAGCAATGGAGGAGATTCCTCCCAAGAGAAGAAATTTAAGAAGAGTAACAAGCCCTTTTCTATCACTGCCACACCTTCCAAAGAGGAATGCAAGCATTGAGACAAGGCCGGCCATAAGGCCGAGGAATGCTAGAGGAGATTGGGAGCTTGTCTCCGATGCGAGAGTAGCAATCACTGGATTCCCGACTGTTTCTTATTAAATGAACAAGCCAATGATGAGAAGCGCCCGATAAGGAAGCAAGGCCGTCTCCAAGCACTTCAAGAGGCGGAGAAAAATGAAGGTGGACTCGTGGAAGGTACATTAAAGATATGTTCCAAGTCTGCTCATGTCTTGTTTGATACCGGCGCCACTCATTCTTTTGTTTCCATGAAATTTGCTGCTTCATTTTCTATGGAACCAGAATGGTTAGATCTAGTCATTACTACTCCTCTCGGAAATGTATCTGAGCTTACTCACCATTATCCAAATAGTGAAGTTATGGTTAAAGGGAAGAATCTACCTGCCAATTTAATATGGCTAGACATGAAGGAGTATGATGTTATATTAGGGGCCGGTTGGCTTTCCACACACAAGGCAACTATAGATTGCTGGAAGGGCAAAGTAACATTTGATGATTATTCGGAACTTAATTACACTAGTCTGTAGAGTCGGAACAAGTCACCTCTTATTTCGACTCTGCGAGCCCATAAACTTGTAAGGAAAGGTTGCATAGCCTTCCTTGCTTTTGTAACTATAAAGGAGGCTGAGGAATCAAGGTTAGAAGACATTCGTGTAATTCGGGACTTTCCTGATGTTTTTTCGAAGGATTTGCCTGGCTTACACCCGGGGAGGGAAGTGTCATTCACTATCGACCTTGTCCCTGGTGCGGGCCCGATTTCTAAGGCACCCTATAGGATGTCCCCCGTCGAGCTCAAAGAGTTGAAGGAACAATTGATGGAACTCTTGAAGAAAGGATTCATCAGACCTAGTACTTTCCCGTGGGGAGCGCCTGTGCTTTTTGTCAAGAAGAAGGCTAGATCGATGAGGCTGTGCATCGATTACTGGCAGTTAAATCACCTTACTATCAAGAACAAGTATCCACTGCCACAGATAGATGAATTATTTGATCAAATATCTAGAGCCAAATATTTTTCAAAAATTGACCTCAGGTCGGGATATCACCAATTGAGAATCAAGGATGAGGATATTCATAAGACGGCATTTCGAAGTAGGTATATGCATTATGAATTTACTGTCATGCCTTTCAGACTAACAAATGCCCCTATAGCCTTTATGCAGTTGATGAACAACATATTTAGGCTTCATTTAGACCAATTTGTTGTGGTCTTTATTGATGATATATTGATTTATTCAAAGACCGAAGAAGATCATGAAGAACATTTGAGGACTGCATTATAGATATTAAGGAAGAATCAACTCTATGCCAAGCTTAGCAAGTGTGATTTCTGGCTCGAGGAAGTATCTTTCTTAGGGCATGTGATTTCAAAGGATGGGATTTTTGTTGATCCGTCAAAAGTCGAGGCTATAAAGGATTGGGAAAGACCTTCTAATTTTACTGAGATCCGTAGCTTCTTGGGTCTAGCTAATTATTACCGGTGATTTATAAAGGACATCTCCAAGATCGCCGTTCCTCTTACTAGGCTGACCCACAAGGAGATTCCTTATAAGTGGGACGGAGATTGTGAAAGAAGCTTTCAAGCCTTGAAGGATCATCTGACCACTGCCCCAGTATTGGCATTACCAACAGAAGGAGAGAAGTTTGAGGTATATACCGATGCATCTGGCATTGGCCTCAGATGTGTGTTAATGTAACAAGGGAGAGTCATTGTTTACTCTTCTCGAAAATTAAAGAAGCATGAGAAGAACTACCCGGTGCATGACTTAGAGTTGGCCGCAATAGTATTTGCCTTAAAGATTTGGTGACACTATCTCTATGGAGAATAATTCACCATGTACTCCAATCACAAGAGTCTCAAGTACTTATTCTCCCAAAAGGAATTGAACATGAGACAAAGATGTTGGTTAGAATATCTCAAGGACTTCGACTACACTATACACTACCATGCATCCTGGAAAGGGTAATCTCGTAGCCGATGCCCTTAGTCAAAAACCGAGAGCAATATTGGCCAACTGCATGATCCAAGAGTGGAAGATGCTAGAGCAATTCTCCAAACTAGATATAAGCACAAAGAAAGGATGTATTGTTCTATCACACATGAAGATACAACCAGATTTATTCTCCGAGATCAAGGGGCTGCAAGATGAAGACCCGATGTTAGTTGAAGTAAAAGACAAGTTAGAACAGTGACCAGATTTCAAGTTGGCATCTGATGGACAGTTATTGTTCCAAGAAAGGACATGTGTATAGGACTGCCCGGAATTGAAGAAGAAAATCTTAGAAGAGGCTCACCGATCAAGGTTCATAATTCATCACCAAGATGTATCAGGACCTGAAGCGAACCTTTTGGTGGCCAAATATGAAAAGGGAGGTAGCGAACTTTGTTTCTCGCTGTCTCACATGCCAACAAGTTAAGGTGGAACACCAAAAGTCCGCCGATAAGCTACATCCTCTAGACATTCCCAAGTGGACGTGGAAAGATATCGTCATGGACATCATCATGGGCTTGTCGAATATATAAAGGCGGACATGATGGAATATGGGTCATCATAGATCGCCTGACCAAGTCGGCACACTTTTTGCCTATAAAGAGCTGATGGTCGGTTGATGTTTTAGCTGCTTTATAGTTCAAAGAGGTGGTTAGACTGCATGGAGTTCCCGTTTCAATCGTGTCTGACCGAGACCCGCGCTTCACTTCTCATTTTTGGAATGGTCTACAACATTCCTTGGGGACGAGGCTAAATTTCAATACAGCTTTTCATCCCCAAACAGATGGTCAGACCGAGAGAATGAATCAAGTTGTAGAAGACATGCTAAGAGCCTGCATTATTGATTTTGGTGGAAGCTGGCATGATCTTCTACCCCTGGTCGAATTTGCATACCACAACAGTTACAAAGGAAGTATCCAAATGGCACCCTTCGAGGCATTATACTGAAGGAGTTGTCGATCGCCAATATGTTGGGACGAAGTTGGGGAAAGGCAACTTCTAGGCCCGGACATGGTAAGAGATACCACCGAGAAGATTCAAATCATTAGGGAAAGACTCAAGATGGCTCAGTCTAGACAAAAGATGTATGCTGACACTAGAAGAAGAGACATGGAGTTTCAAGTTGGAGACCACGTCTTTCTCAAGGTTTCTCCTGGTCGAGGCATTAGAAGATTTGGTGTTAAGGGTAAGCTTACACCAAGGTATATCGGACCATTTGAAATACTAGAAAGAGTTGGCGAGGTTGCCTACCGGATTGCCTTGCCACTGCAACTATCCGAAGTCCATAATGTGTTTCATGTCTCTATGCTCAAGAAGTATGTTCATGACCCATTCCACGTCATAGAACATAACAACCTGGTGATACAAAAGGATCTTACTTATGAGCAAAGACCATTAAAAATCTTGATCACGAGGTTCGCATGTTAAGAAACAAGACGATCCCTATGGTAAAGATTCAATGGAACAAGAATCTCGAACAATAAGTCACATGAGAGACAGAAGAATCTATGAAGAGAAGATTCTTAGACCTATTTCAAAATTGTAAGTACTTTGCACCCTTCATGTCTATACAGAATTGAATTTGGGGACAAAATTCTATTAACTAGGGGAGGGTGTAGCACCCCGGATATAATTTCTTGAATAAATTAAACATAGTAGGTTCTCCACTTAAATAAGACAAGGGCCCAACATAAAACAAAGTATAAAGCCCAAACCTCAATTCATAGAAGGCCTTAATGCATGTATAATAGGGGCTTGGTCAATAACCAAAGCGCATATGGCCCAAACCATGGGTTTTCCCCCAATGGGCCTCAACCCTCTCACTTAACCTATATAAATATATATGGGCTCAACTCAAAATCAATAAAACCTAAACATAAATGGGCTTCCCGTGTACCTTCTCAGCCTAAGAACCAAGGGGCTGGGGTGGGGATATAAACTTAAATACACAAATACGTAAGGGCTTCCCACAAACACACACAACTTTATCACGATCAAACATGTGTTGGGTTTTAGGGTTTTTCGTTGGAGAAGTGGGTGGTGGCTGGAGACTGTCACTGCATCTCATTCCTCCATAGATTGACTCGAAACAACTCCCTGTCGTTCAACCCCGGTAGTCCATTCCGTCTTGTCCGAGCCTGCAGATGTAATGCAACGGGGAACTGTTGGGTATGCTGTGCTGATTGCACATCTTTCTTCTGTTTTAGCAGTAAGGATACGCATGTGGAATTTTAAACTTAATAGGATTCTTTATGTGGTAACTTAGTTCCCATTAGGAATCTAAACACCTCGTTAAGATTCCTCTCTATAAAAGCCCTGCCCCATCGAATGAGCAGAACCCTATTTGCTATTGGGTCAAGCCTTGCGTCGACGTCATCGTCAACTCCTCCCTATACAGCTGTGCTAGTGCGTGAGGATGAGAAAATCTGCAGCAGTTAACGTTAAGATGTTTTGCTTCTTCTGCCACGATCGTTGCGGCAGTTCCTGTAGTTGCTGCTATTTCCTGCTATCGTGCGTGAAGAAGAAGGGATGTGTTCTTCTTCCGTCTTCCTTCTCTACGATTGTCTTGCTTCTTCTGAGCGAGTGCAGTTGCGGCCGTCGAGTTGCTGTGGCTACAATTACTCTTATTTCCTTATTCTTTCTCTCTGGTCGTCGTCCCAATCAAGCTGAACAAAGGTAGGTTATCTCTAAATCCAAAATGAAATCCTGTAACATGTGAAAATAAGGTTCCATGCTTGTATAGACCATATTATTGTAATGTTCTAGATGACGTCCTTTCGTTTTCTGCATGTAAAAGAATGTGCGTCCAACACCCTGGGCGTAGATTTCATGAATATGCGACTCATCATAGAGACGCCCATTTTAGATTTCCATAAACCAGACGCTGATTTATTTGGTGAATTAATAAATACAACATGTTTAAAATTTAATAACTCTGAAACCATACATCTAAATTCCATGTTTTGCATATGTTTAGATTTCGTTATTTTTCTCTACATGTCTATATGATTAGTTTCTTGAAACTCTCCATAAACATCAAAGGTGCACTGTTCATCCCCTAAATGAACATTAAACTTGAAAACAAATAGTGACTTGTATCTGGAAACGCACCTACCCGGTGTCTATTAACCTGTAACTCAAAAAGAATGAGCGTTTGCATACACAGATGCCAACTCTTGATTTATTTAATGAAAAGGTGGAAATAAAGAATGAGTATCTGAATAGATTGACGCCCATTAATGAATAAGCACCTTCGTGAAAGGATGCCTATTCCTATCAAAATATTATGAATTTTAGACAATTATGAATTGACGCCTCTGCACTGAGATGCCTATTTTTACTGGGCGCCCACCAGTACAGACGCCAATTTCATGTTTCATTTGCTGTATTGTGTTTTGGCCCATAATCGCGAGTCTATTGGCACTCTTATTCCAGTCCGTGGATAGAGTCCCTGTTTTCTCACATTGTTTCACGCTACACACTAACTCTTGATGATGATTGAACCCTCTGTGGGATATCCCTTCCTTTGGACCGGTACTTTCTTCATTAAGACCTCCATAAATCTCCGCTAGCCATGGATTCCCTCAAGGCAGCTGAGTTGGTTGTACCATAAAAACCCTGGAACCCATATTGTTATGTCACTCTGAAGAAACATGACAATTAGCCCTCATAGAGTGCTATTCTGGCCTCTTTTGAGAAGTCAGTCCCTGCCTAGAATCTGCGACCAGTCCAATAGACGTCAATTGAATGAGCGACTGAGTAAATGGACGTGAATTCTTCGTGCTTATACTGTTTCCAGAATGGGCGACCACATCAGTGGACGCAAATTCTGAATTGGAGGCGACCTAATTGGATGCCATTTTCCCAAATTTTGTGCATGTCCCAGATTTTTACATGAGTTATCACCAAGTCATCCCTATATTGTTATGACCACCAAATGGGCACTAGCCCAATTGAGAATAATTCGGGCCCATGAACTCAATGAGCTAGAAATCTAGACATATTTTTGAAGGATCTTTAGAAAATTCATAACTTAATATAGGGAGGTCAGAATTTGGTGAAACTAAAACCCATGCAATGACCATTGGGTAAGGAACAACTTTGATGAAGAGTATAACTTCTAAAAAATGGGTCTAATAGGGGGTAAGAGGGACTTGTTGATAATGGGTCGAAATAGTTATAGAAAAATGGTTACCCATTGAAATAGGGATGTCATGGCCCACAGTTAACCAAATGATGTGAAACTTGGCCCATTAGAAAGATTGAGCCCTTAACCCAAACTCTTATGTTGAGGTGGAAACCCAATTGGCACCGGAGCCCAAGGTTCTGAGCCCTTTGTTGCCAGCTATCATGAAGATGTGTGATCATTGGGCGAATTCTCATGTAATTAATGAGAAATTCATAACTTTGTCTGTAGCTGATGAAATGACCTGAAACTAAGGCCATAATTTCGAATGAGATGTTATCCACATCTTCTATGTTGAAGTCAAGGCCAAATTCCACCTGGATACTAGAGTTATACACGAATTCCCTAAGGCTACCGAAAGGTCACGACTGGAATAAAGGAAAAGGAACGTTAATATTTGAAAAAAAAATCATAACTCGGGATAGGAATGATGAAACTCGATGAAAATATGACCCAAAGTTAGATAAAGAATTCCTCTTGATTTCATATGAAGATGTCCCAACCCAAATCCCAACAGACGAGCATGCCTACTAGCACTTATAACTGGCGGACGAAGGGTCACACTAGTTCAAACCCGAAGGGGTGCTTGGCATTAACTCCTCTTCAAACCAGCGACCTTGGGAGCAGGTTGGAACCTTGTAGGTTGTGGGTAGAATCTTAGGAGGCTTGAAAACATTATAAGGAGGTGGGTTTCAAGGGTGGTAAGCCTTTAGCAACCATTCCCATCAACCCTCTGCCACCTTCTACCCTTCTTGTGTGAGGAGAGAGTGAGGAACCTCGTCACTTCGTGGGCAGAGCATCTGGTGCATGGGTGGACGATCTGGTGCGTGGGTGGACGATCCGGCACGTGGAGGATGAATCTGTAGCACCTTGGGCTAGAGGGGGGAAAAGCTTTAGGTGGATCTGGGGTGTGGATCTTATCCTCGGATCATCGGTCTAACATTTCAAAGGTAGGCACCTAACCCTAAATCTTAGGGGTCAATGATGCATTAGAACAATTTCAAAATAGTTTATATACTTTAAAGAGGGGATAAGGGTATGTGGGATCGACTATTGTGTTTATTTTCTAGTTTTTCCATCGAGTTACATGCTTTCATGAGGTTCCTCTATGTTTTTATCGAAGTTTAAGGTCTCTGCATGGACTACGTCAGTGCAGGTCCCTAGAGAGGTCGATGCACCTGAGGTGCAGTCTCTAGATAGGTCAGTGCAGGTCCCCGGATAGGTCGATGCACCTGGGGTGCAATCTCTGGATAGGTCAGTGCAGGTCCCTGGGTAGGTCGATGCACCTGGGGTGCAGTCTCTGGACAGGTCGGTGCAGGTCCCTGGATTAGTTGATGCACTTGGGGTGCAGTCTCTGGATAGGTCAGTGCAGGTCCCTAGAGAGGTCGACGCACCTGGGGTGCAGGACAGGTCAGTGTAGGTCCCTGGATAGGTCTATGCACCTGGAGTACAGTCTCTGGACAAGTCAGTGCAGGTCCATGGATAGGTCGATGCACCTAAGGTGCAGTCTCTGGACAGGTGTGTGCAGGTCCCTGGATAGGTTGATGCGCCTATGGTGCAGTCTCTAGACAGGTCAGTGCTGGTCCTTGGATTGGTCGATGCACCTGGGGTGCAATCTCTGGTCAGGTCAGTGCAGGTCCCTAGATAGGTCGATGCACCTGGGGTACAGTCTCTTGACAGGTCGGTGCCAGTCCCAAGCTAGGTCAATGCACCTGGGGCTCTGTCCTAGTTTCCAGAAACTCAGAAAAAGACAGTTTTGAAAGGGCATCTTAATTCATAAAAATTTGGAAAATTAGAAATGATAGAAGACTAAGTTAGTAACTCACTGTAAAGATTTCATGCTCACAAAAATTCTGCACTTATAGTTATGAGTTGTTGTCTATGCATGTGTAACCAAGAAATAAACATGTCCTCTTTTATATAGTAATCTGATCAAGCTCTGTTCCACATCAAGTAAGCCTATGTTTGTGATTTGACCACTTAAACTATTTGGAAGCATGCTTGTTATGATAAAGTATCATACTAGTCTTTGAAAATGAGTGCGGATGTGAATGCGAATACGATGTGAATGTTATGAATGGAAAATAGCAGCATTTTGCGAGGTTGGACTTTGGTCCCTTCTGCGGGACGGCGATACGTAACGCCGCGGAAGTAAATGATCCCAGGGGACGACGATACGTAATGCCCTGGTCAAAAATCTATTGATTCGGTAGGATCGTTCTGTGGGATGGCGATACATAACGCCACGGAACCTGGGGGATGGCGATATGTAACGCCCATTGCAACAGGAGTCTAGGTGGGAGTTCACTCTCGGGTCTGCGCAGTACTCTTTCGTTCGTTGTGGTGTGTGGGTCTCCTATATTTGCGGCAGCTATTCGGTTGGATGAATAACATTAAATGCGTAACTCATGATAATGTGAAAATGTGTTACTGCTCATTCACCGTAGTTTTTAGCGCATGCATGGGTATCGTATATGTTAGCTAACGAACATGTATTTTTCTCGTATGAATTAATTTTAAGCAGACGATATTGGATGGATTATTGAGTAACACTAGGTTTTCTTTTACCTTCAAGACTGAACTGCTGTTATCTGGATGGTAGCAGGGTTCGGTTGACCAATCTGGGCATTTCGATCGACCGAACCTGCCTGTGTTGGCCGGTCTATAACCTGTTACAGTTCGATCGATCGATGGCCTAGTTCGGTCGACCAATGGTCGCTCCGATTCCATGTAACCCGTCAATTTGGCCCATTTGGGTTTCGTCCCCTACCCATCTATCCCTGTATTCTTGAGGAACCCATTGGGGTCATTTTGGGAGGGTTCTAGAAATAATATATGGGTTGGACTCTTGCATTGTGATCATTGAAATATATACATGTGAATTGGTTATATATATAAATGCGAGTTAACACCGATTTGTTTTGGTTGCCTACTGAGCGTCACACTCACCCTTTGTGACACACATTTTCAGGGGACATAGTGAAGGAGGTCGAGGAGGAGGCTGCGGCCTAGGAGTAGTGCTAGTCCATACTTCATCTGGGCAGGCTATGGATGAATATCTCTCTTATATGTATGGTTATGGGGTGGCGAGCATGTGCAGACTCATGTTTATTTTGGAACAATGGACACGTACTCTTCTTTGGAAATTATGAATGGTTGAGATGCTATTTACATTTCATGTAATTGTGGTTTCTCTCTCATGTGAATGTATGCATGTTTATATATTTGTGCTTCCACAATACGTACGAAGTAATGCTTCGGGGTCCGATGAAAGGAAAAAAAAATTATGCCCATAAATTGGGAATTGAATCCCGGGACGTTACAGAGTGGTATCAGAGCGCAGGAGACAAACCATGGTTATGATCATTCCAATTGTCCAAATGGTAGAAGAATGATAGGCTAGAGTGAAAAAGGGTATATTATAATTAGAACCCATTTAGAACAAACCCCCACATTTAATAATTGTTGCCTTCTTAGAGCTATGCTGCCAAGAAGGTAAATAGATCTTCCCCAAGCTGATGAGAGAGGATCAGGGGTGGATGACCCCAATATGGTGAATGATGGGGTTGTCAATGCTCCGACAGTCGGGGGCAAACAAGTGCCCAATGCATGAATTAATCTGGAAGGATTTATGTAGAGTTTCCAAGGACTGATGCAGACCATGCAGCAACAAATGTTACAACAGCCAGCGCCTACACCGCGTCATGACTTACCTGCGCTTGATCGATTTCTAAGGTTGGCACCTCCTATTTTAAGGGAGAGAGCCATCCAGAGGTGGCTGAGTCATGGCTCAGCAAAATGGAAAAGAAATTTCATGTGATACGATGTCCTGAGGAAGAAAAGGTGAATATGGCGGCCTATGTGTTACAAGATCAAGCTGACTTGTCGTGGAAGGCCAAGATTAGGAGCACCTTCACGGACTACCACGATGGTGACATATTATGGGAAGAGTTCCTAGCTGCCTTTCGAGAAAAGTATTTCCCTAAACATGTGCGAGATGCTAAGGAGCAAGAATTCTTTAGCCTCGAGCAAGGAAACATGTCGGTAGCTGACTATAAGGCCAGATTCTTTGCTCCGGGTCAATATGCTCCACACATATTTGATGAGGCACGTCGAAAGGTGAAGAACTTTATCGACAGTTTGTGTAGCAGCGTCCGACGCTATGTTGGAACCCAAGACCCTGACTCCTACACAATGGCATTGAGGCTTGCTCATCTAGTCGAGCGAGAAAATGCAAGGTAATAGATGAAACCATAAAGATTTAAGGGACATATAAAGTTAAGTTCTAATGAATGTCCATGTATAGGTTCACCAAGGAGCAGAAGATGTTGGGCAAAAGGCCTATGTAGATAGGAGGGAGGCGAGACAAGGAAAAGGTGGCACGCCAGGAACCGGTACCGAGGGACAGATCGGGGGTTCCATTTTGTGTCCATTGTCGGCGCAACCATTCGGGGACAAGAATATTGGTGGACAAAAGGCAAGTGCTATGAATGCGGTGAGGCCAGACATATTGCGAGGAACTGCCCCAAGAAGGCTTAGCAAAAGCCAACACCCTAGTAGGAGAAGATTCAGTACAGAGGGCGTGTCTATGCACTGATGCAGGAAGAGGCAGACAATACCCCTACCGTGGCTGAAGGTACACTCCTTGTGGATAATGTTTATGCAAAGGTCTTGTTCGACCCGGGGGCTACACACACATTCATATCCACTAGTTTTGCTAAGCAATTGAAGAACAGTCCCCAAGCCACATTCTTCGGGGAAATGATAGTTAGCACACCAACCGGGAAACAAGTCCACACCAAGGTTGTGATCCCTACTCTAGAAATCAACATCAATGGGAGGATATTGCTAGGGGAAGCATACATCCTAGATATGAATGACTTTGACCTCATTCTAGGAATGGATTGGTTAAACAAACACTGCGCTATCTTAGACTGCCATCGGAAGAGAGTGATCTTCTACAAGCCGGGAAAGGAGACATTCTCCGTCCAATGCCCGAAAAGCAAGTCGAGAAGAATGATGGTATCAGCCATCAGGGCCTCCAAGCTGATTAGCAAGGGGTGTGATTATTTCTTGGCTAGTGTGGTAGTTGAAGAAGGCACTGTCAAGATTTTTGAAGACTTGGACATGGTCCGAAAATTCACTGATGTATTTCCCGAAGATCTACTAGGACTGCCACCTATTCGGGAGGCAGACTTCTCTATTGAGCTGGTGCCGGGCACTGCACCTATCTCCATTCCACCATATAGGATGGCTCCGGCAGAGCTTGCTGAACTCAAGAAATAATTACAGGAGTTACTAGACAAAGGCTTCATTAGACAGAGTGTGTCTCCATAGGGAGCACCAGTCCTATTTGTGCAGAAGAAAGATGGGGCTATGCGGCTGTGCATTGATTACCGCAAGCTTAACCAGGCCACCATTAAGAACAAGTATCCTTTGCCGAGGATAGACGAATTATTTGACCAGCTGTCATCTGCTAAGGTTTTCTCCAAGATCGATTTGAGGACAGGTTATCACAAAATCAGAATCAAGCCCGAAGACGTGTTGAAGACAGCCTTCAGGACTTGTTATGGTCACTACGAGTTCTTAGTAGTACCATTTGGGTTGACCAATGCACTGGCTGTATTCATGGAACAGATGAATCAGATCTTCCACCCTTATCTAGATCGGTTTGTCGTGGTCTTTATAGATGACATCCTGATATATTCTGCCAGTCAGGAGGAGCACCGGCGACACTTGAGAGTGGTTCTGCAGACCCTCAGGGAGAACAAATTCTTCGCCAAATTCAGCAAGTGTGAGTTTTGGCTAGATCGGGTTATGTTTCTCAGACATGTTATATCTGAGAACAGCATATCGGTGGACCCTAGCAAGGTTGAAGCGGTGACAAAGTGGGAAGCACCGAAGATAGTCATGGAGATTAGAAGCTTCTTTGGTCTTGCTGGATACTATTGTCGGTTCATTGAAGGCTTCTCCACCATTGCATCCCCCATGACCATGTTGACCAAGAAAGGAGCTAAATTTATCTGGTCAGAGGATTGTGAAGATAGTTTTCAGATGCTCAAGGAAAAGTTGACTTCAGCCCCCCAGTGTTGGCGCTCCCTCAAGGGAATGATGGCTTCACTATTCATATACATGTCTCTAGGATCGGCCTCGGTTGTGTACTAAAGCAAAATGGCCGAGTTATCGCCTACGCCTCAAGACAGTTAAAGGACCATGAGAAGAACTACTTCACTCATGACCTGGAAATGGCAGCAGTGGTCCACGCTTTGCGCATCTGGAGACACTATTTATATGGGGTTCGGTTTGAGGTCTTCATCAACCATCAGAGCCTCAAATATATATTCACTCAGAAGGAACTCAATCTGAGGCAAAGGAGATGGGTCGAACTACTGAAGGACTATGACTTCGCCTTGCAGTACCATCCAGGCAAGGCGAATGTGGTGGTGGATGCTCTCAGCCGTAAATTGATGGCGTTGAGCTTGCATCGAGAGTGGGATATGATGGAGGGTGTGATTAAATAACAACCCGAAAAAATGAAGCAATTTGGTCTCTTGGCTGGGTTGTCAGCTAGATCTACATACTTAGACAAAATTGCTGAAGGGCAAAGATAGGATATGGCATTGCAGAAGCTACTGAACAATGAGGACTTCCATGTGGGGATCGAGGGGCTAATCATGTTCCAAGAAAGGATATGTGTATCGGCTGATGTGGAATTGAAAAGGGAATTGATGCAGGAGGCTCATAGGTCAAAGTTCTCCATCCACCCTAGAAGCACTAAGATATTTCAAGATATGAAGAGGATGTATTTGTGGCCAAGAATGAAGAGAGACATAGCAGAGTTTGTGTCCAAATGTCTCACTTGTCAGCAAGTGAAGATTGAGCATCAAAGACCTGGCGGTCCTCTCCAGACCATTGAGATGGCACAATGGAAATGGGAACAAATCACCATGGACTTTGTAACTGGTCTACCCATGACTAGAAGGAAGCATGATACCATCTAGGTATTTGTGGACAGGTTCACAAAGACTGCACACTTCCTGTCCATCAACAAGCATACTCCAATCGAATCCTTAGCGAAACTATTCATCGTCGAGATCATTCGGTTGCATGGTGCACCCTTATCTATCATCTCTGATCGGGACTCTCGATTCACAGCGAGGTTCTGGAAGAGTTTGCAGCTGGCGATGGGGATAGAATTGCGACTCAGCTTGGCGTTTCATCCTCAGACCGATGTGCAATCTGAGCGTACTATCCAAACTATAGAAGATATGCTGAGGGCATGCATTATTGAATGGAGGGGGAATTGGGACGATCATTTGCCCATGATAGAGTTTGCATACAATAATAGTCACCATTCCGCCATTGGAATGGCACCTTATGAAGTACTCTACGGGTGGCCATGTAGATCAACAGTGTGCTGGTATGAAGCTGGCGATAAGTACCTGTTCGGACCGCAGTTGGTACAGGACTGCTCAGAGAAGATATCTATGATCAGGCAGTGACTCCTCACAGTCCAGAGCCATTAGAAAAGTTATGCAGACCAACGGCGAAGAGAGTTAACATTTACAGAAGGAGGCCCTGTGTTCCTAAAGGTGTCTCCTACCAAGGGAGTCATGCGATTTGGAAAGAAGGGCAAGCTCAGTCCCATATATATTGGGCCTTTTTATATTTTGCAAAGAGTCAATGAGGTGACTTATCGACTTGCACTTCCGCCTGCTCTGTCACATGTACATCCGGTCTTTCACGTCTCTATGCTCAGGGAATATGTCCGAGATGCCTCACATGTTATAGAGTACGAGCCCCTGGAGGTTCGGGCAGATCTATCGTATGTGGAGTAGCCCAGCAAGATCATAGACTGGGAGGAACAAGTATTGAGGAATAAAACCATCCGGCTGGTGAAGGTTTTATTGAGGAATTCTCATTCCAAGGAAGCAACTTGGGAGCCGGAGGACAAGATGCGCTAGGAATAGCCTCAACTGTTCAGTGAGTAAAAATTTCCTTTTTAAAGAAATTTCGCAAGTCAATTTCGAGGACGAAATTTATTTTTAAGGAGGAGAGGATGTTATGACCACCAAATGGGTACTGGCCCAATTAAAAATAATTCAGGCCCATGAACTCAATGAGCTAGAAATCTAGACAGATTTTTGAAGGATCCTTAAGAAATTTGTAACTTAATATAGGGAGGTTAGAATTAGGTGAAATAAAAGCCCATGCAATGACCATTAGGTAAGGAACAACTTTGATGAAGAGTATAACTTCTAAAAAATGGGTCTAATAGGGGGTAAGATGGACTTGTTGATAATGGATCAAAACAGTTACAGAAAAATAGTTACCCTTTGAAATAGGGATATCTTGGGCCGCAGTTAACCAAATGATGTGAAACTTGGCCAATTAAAAAGATTGGGCCCTTAACCCAAACTCTTATGTTGAGGTGGAAATCAAATTGGCACCGGAACCCAAGGTTCTGAGCCCTTTGTTGCCAACTGTCATGAAGAGGTGTGACCGTTGGGCGAATTCGCATGTAATTAATGAGAAATTCATAACTTCGTCTGTACTTGATGAAATGACCTGAAACTAATGCCATAAATTTTAATGGGATGTTATCCACATCTTCTATGTTGAGGTCAAGGCCAAATTCCACCTAGATACTAGAGTTATACCCGAATTCCCTCAGGCTACCGAAAGGTCGCGACTGGAACAGGGGAAAAGGAACGTTAATATTTGAAAAAAAATCATAACTCGGGATAGGAATGATGAAACTCGATGAAACTATGACCCAAAGTTAGATAAAGAAGTCCTCTTGATTTCATATGAAGACGTCCCAACCCAAATCCCAACAGAAGAGCATGCCTACTAGAACTTATAACCGGTGGACGAAGGGTCACACACGTTCAAACCCGAAGGGGTGCTTGGCATTAACTCCTCTTCAAACCAACGACCTTGGGAGCAGGTTGGAACCTTGTAGGTCGTGGGTAGAATCTTGGGAGGCTTGAAAACATTATAAGAAGGTGGGTTTCAAGGGTGGTAAGCCTTTAGCAACCATTCCCATCAACCCTCTGCCACCGTCTACCCTTCTTGTGTGAGGAGAGAGTGAGGAACCTCGTCTCTTCGTGGGTAGACCATCCGGTGCATGGGTGGACAATCCGGTGCGTGGGTGGATGATCCGGCGCGTGGAAGACAAATATGTAGCACCCCGGGATCGAGGGGGTAAAAGCTTTAGGTGGATCTGGGGTGTGGATCTCATCCCCGGATCGTCGGTCTAACATTTCAAAGGTAGGCACCTAACCTCAAATCTTTGGGGTCAATGATGCATTTGAACGATTTCAAAATAGTTTCTATACTTTAAAGAGGGGCTAAGGGTATGTGAGATCGACTACTGTGTTTATTCTCTGGTTTTTCCATCGAGTTACGTGCTTTCGTGGGGTTCCTATGAGTTTTTATCGAAGTTTAAGGTCTCTGCATTGACCGCGTCAGTGCAGGTCCTTGGAGAGGTCGATGCATCTTGGGTGCATTCTCTGGACAGGTCAGTGCAAGTCCCTGGATAGGTCGATGCACCTGGGGTGCAGTCTCTGGACAGGTCGGTGTAGGTCCCTTGATTGGTCGATGCATCTGGGGTGTAGTCTCTAGACAGGTTAGTGCAAGTCCCTGGAGAGGTCGATGCACCTAGGGTGTAGTCTCTGGATAGGTCAGTGCAGGTCCTTGGATAGGTCGATGCACCTGGAGTATAGTCTCTGGATAGGTTAGTGCAGGTCCCTGGAGAGGTCGATGCACCTGGGGTGCAGTCTATAGACAGGTCAGTGCAGGTCCCTGGATTGGTCGATGCACCTGGGGTGTAGTCTCTCGACAGGTCGGTGCAGGTCCCAGGATAGGTCGATGCACGTAGGGCTCTGTCAAAGTTTCCAAAAACTCAAAAAAGAGAGTTTTGATAGGGCATCTTAATTCATAAAAATCTAAAAAATTGAAAAATGATAGAAGACTTTGTTAGTAACTCACTGAAAAGATTTCATGCTCACAGAAATTCTGCACTTCTAGTTATGAGTCATTTTCTATGTATGTGTAACCAAGAAATAAACATGTCCTCTTTTATATAGTAACATGATCATCCTCTGTTCCACATCCAGTAAGATTATGTTTGTGATTTGACCACTTAAACCATTTGGAAGCATGCTTGTTATGATAAAGTATCATGCTTGTACTTGAAAAATGAGTATGGATTTGAATGCGAATACGATGTGAATGTTATGAATGGAAAACATCAGCATTCTGCGAGGTAGGACTTCAGTCCCTTCTGCGGGACGGCGATACATAACGTCGCGGAAGTAAAAGATCTCAGGGGACGATGATACATAACATCCTAGTGAAAAACATATTGATTTGGCTATATCATTCTGTGGGACGACAATACGTAACGCCACGGAACCTAGGGGACGGCCATACATAATGCCCCGTATGGCAG
This sequence comes from Amorphophallus konjac, assembly GCA_022559845.1. Lineage (NCBI taxonomy): Eukaryota > Viridiplantae > Streptophyta > Magnoliopsida > Alismatales > Araceae > Amorphophallus > Amorphophallus konjac. The sequence goes on from CM040119.1 coordinate 163,699,220, forward strand.
GTGTCTAGGTGGGAGTTCGCTCCTAGGTTTACGCAGTACTCTTTCGTTTGTTGTGGTGTGTGGGCCTCCTATATTTGCGACAACTGTTCGGTTCTATGAATAAAATTAAATGCGTAACTCATGACAATGTGAAAATGTGTAATTGCTCATTCACCGTAGTTTTTGGCGCATGCATGGGTATCATATATGTTAGCTAACGAACATGTATTTTGCTCGTATGAATTATTTTTAAGCAGACGATAATGGATGGATTATTGAGTAACATTGGGTTTTCTTTTACCTTCAAGACTGAACTGCTGTTATCAGGATGGTAGCAGGGTTCGGTCAACCGATCTAGGCATTTCGGTCGACCGAACATGCTATTGTTGGCCGGTCTGTAACCTATTACAGTTCGGTCGACCGATGGCCGCTCCGGTTTCATGTAACCCGTCAATTTGGCCTATTTGGGTTCTGTCCCTTACCCATCTATCCCTAGATTCTTAAAGAACCCATTGGGGTCATTTTAGGAGGGTTCTAGAAATAATATATGGGTTGGACTCTTGCATTGTGATCATTGAACCATATGCATCTGCATTGGTTATATATATATAAATTCGAGTTAACCCCGATTTGTTTAGGTTGCCTATTGAGCGTCACACTCACCCTTTGTGACACAAATTTTCAGGGGACATAGTGAAGGAGGTCGAGGAGGAGGCTGCAGCCGAGGAGTAGTGATAGTCCATACTTCGTCTGGATAGGCTATGGATGAATATCTCTCTTATATGAATGGTTATGGGGTGGCGAGCATGTGCGGACTCATGTTTATTTTGGAACAATGGACACTTACTCTTCTTTGGAAATTACGAATGGTTGAGATGCTATTTACATTTCATGTAATTGTGGTTTCTCTCTCTCATGCGAATGTATGCATGTTTATATATTTGTGCTTCCATAATACGTATGAAGTAATGCTTCGGGGTCCGATGAAAGAAAAAAAATTATGCCCATAAATTGGGAATCGGATCCCGGGGCATTACATACATGAACTTATGTCCTTGGAATCCAAATTCCGTGAATCTACCTTATTATCCTACAAGGGCTTATTCCTTTGGAATTCTATTGGCTATATAACTATAGTGGATGTCCAAGTATTACATGACTTAATACTGGCGCATATAGCGCCCGATCTGGTCCTAGGAGGAGCACCTGAAAGTACTTGTGCCCATGGGAGCTATATTGATCACGGTGTGGCATTGCACCGAAGTGCATGACTTGCTTGATTTATGGCATTCCATAAATCTCTAAAAGTGGTTGACTTGATACATGACATGACATGGCTTGCGTGGCCCGGAACAGATATTTACTTGCTTGAATGAAATAGCCAATATCTCAATATTACATGACCTGGTACTTGATACTTGAATCGCATGAAATGCTTGCTTATCTAGCTAATTCTTGATATTCCTTTCTCGTTATTCTCTTGAGTTCTTGCATAAATGAGCATGCCACATTATTGAATTGATTAATTACTTAAAGCAATGTCTGGAATAGAGATATAATTCCTACTGAGCATTTGCTCATCCTAATTTTCTCCCTATTTTTTAGGTGACCCCGATGACGAGGATCATTCGGATGGGGATGGCCACGAGTGAAGAGATTAGAAGCCATCCAAGATTATCTAGTTGTGTCTTTTCATCTTTCTTGAGTCATTATTGTATTTTCCTTCTTATTGACTCTAGTATCTTTACTTTAGCAAGGAAAACTATGTAATCGAATTATCTTTGGAGTTATGAATGAAATAATGGATTTGGTTTATTATCTCTACTTTACGCACTCTGTCTGTGTCGAATTTCTTATGCTCTGATTGACATGATCGATATAAACTCGTCACGCGTACTGGGTTCCTTCCGCGCTCGGAGCATGACAGTCGATGTCATGCTGGTAAACAGAGCACTTGTTCTCTTCTAGAATCCTCAGGGTGTTGATGCAGTAAAGGTCCTATGTCGACTCCACTTCACATTTTCTTTTGTTGCTGAACTATCTGGGACTTTCGGTTGACCAAAAGAAGCAAGTCGGTCGACCAACTTTGGCTTTAAGCTTGGCCTTTGTATTGCTGGCTAGTCAAGCATGTCAACCTCCTTGTGTTGCTACTACTGCATGGTTTGCTATGCTATGGGCCTTGAGCTTAAGCTGCTACTTAGCTTGAGTTCATCAACTCCATCCATGCCTGACTACCCGAGTCGACTTGTGGAGTGCCAAAGTCGACTTCTCTTCAAACCATTGTTTAAATTGTGACCTTGACATTAAGCTGGGCTTTAGGACTGCTGGCTTGTTATGCTGCTACTTGGATTTCATTAACTACATCACTGCTACAGCCTCACAACCTTGCTATCCATGCTGTCCAACTTGTTCTTCAATTCTTCAAAAATTCAAGGATGCTCATATAGGATTAAGGCATCATATAACAATAAAGCATGGCATGACGGCATGATTACAAACATGAATCCATGAATCCAATGCACCAATACATGGCTCATGGATGAGTCATAGTGTTTGACATCATCAAAACACAATGACATAACAACAGCAACGTATTCGGCTTCTGCTGTGGAGAGTGCAACCGAGTGTTGCTTCTTGGACGCCCAAGAAACCAAACACCCACCCAAGAATTGGCAGTAGCCACTAGTGATTTTTCTATCAAGTTTGCATCCAGCATAATCAACATCAGTATAAGATATCAATTCAAAATGGCATGATGTAGGATACCACAGCCCTAAATCATGTGTGCTAGCAATGTATCTTAGGATTCTTTTCATAGCAATCAAGTGGGATTCTTTAGGATTTGCTTGGAATCTTGCACACAAGGACATACAGAACTGAATATCAGGCCCAGAAGCAGTGAGATATAAGAGAGACCTGATCATATCTCGGTAGGTTTTAGGATCTACAGATTTACCATTCACATCAACATCAAGAGATGCATTTGTTCTCATGGACGTGAAAATGTGCTTGGCATCCTTCATTCTAAATTTATTTAGGATCTCCAATGTATATTTGGACTAGTTTATGAAAAAGCCTTCTCTAGTCTATGTGACTTGCAGTCCAAGAAAGAATTGAAGTTCACCCATGAGGCTCATTTTAAAATCCTTTGTCATTAGATCAGCAAATTGCTTACACATATTTGAATCAGTCGAACCAAACACTGTATCATCAACATATATCTGCACTATAATGATATGTCCATTCAAAGCTTTTGTAAATAGAGTTTGGTCAACTTTACCACTACTGTAGCCTCTGCTGATTAGATGTGCACTCAATCTGTCGTACGAGGCTCGAGGGGCCTGCTTTAGTCCATGCAATGCTTTATTCAATTTATACACATGGTTAGGCAAGTCATTATGCTCAAAACCAGGGGGCTGTTCTACAAACACCTCCTCTTTTATCAAGCCATTCAAAAAGGCACTTTTGACATCTATTTGTTGAAGTTTTATGCCTAATGAGCATGCAAATGCTCGCAATATTCTAATGGCTTCTAATCTTACTACCGGAGAATATGACTCTTCAAACTCAACCCCAATTTCCTGATTATATCCTTTAGCCACTAGTTTGGCTTTATTTCTTATTATGACCCCTCATTCAATTTGTTTCTAAAGAACCTGATGTGAGACACCGGGAAGGGCCGAGGTGGCTAATGTGACGTGCCTAGGACCTACGGGAGCAAGCACAACAATTTGAAGTAGAAATCGAAATCGACGGGCGGACTCGCTCGACACAACCCAACCTAGGGTGACTCGGGGATGCCAAGTAAAGGATGAGGAAGAAGTCCCTCACTTGTAGAGGGCCAACAGAGCTTAGGTCAACTCCCCCCTAGGTACGGTAGCCCAATTCAACGGGCAAACCTCGGGCCGAGTGGGCACGGGTGTCACTCCCCTCACTTTCCGCGGTGGCTGCTCGATGGAGGTGGAACATCAGGGCCTAGCACACTCTCCCATATTGGTAGAGCAAATGTGGAATACGAGGTGAACAAAGTAAATTCAGAGCAAGGGTCGAGTGCTTACCTGGCCGATTTGAAGAAACCGACCCCGGTCGGAGACGTGGGCGAGTAGGGAAGCATGGGCTCGCTACCCGCATGCTGCGTCGTTGCCGCTTGACCTGAAACTACTTGTTACACCACTACACCTCACGCAGGAGGGTTGACTCAGGGGTGGGGAATTAAATTATTACAACCAACATCTACATCCACGTAGGGAGGGGCTTTCGACCGGCCAGGCGTGGGGTAGGGAATGTACAGGGAGCCAGTTCTGTCCGGACTGAACGTGCTGGACAACAAGCCAGTGTCGGGGGTGCCATGGACTATTTCGATCACTGTAGGATGCAGGGATAGTGCAAAATGGACCGAAGACGGACCTAGATCTTGCAGTAGGCTTCGTGGGCCGTCCGGAAGCCGATCGGGGTCACTACAGGCTAGGAACCATGAACTGGTCCTGCTCTGTCCTGTCTGGTTCTGACTGACAGTAGGTCGATTTCGAGGATGCCACGTGTTTCTATGATCACTGTAGGAGGTGGGGTCGGTGCAGAATTGATCGAGGATAGGCATGGATCTTTTAGTAGGCTTCGGGGGTCGTCCGAAAGCTGATCGGGGTCGCTGCATGCCAGAAATCACGAATCGGTCCGGCTCTGTACTGTCTGGGCCTGACACATAGCAGGTCGATGTCGAGGGCGCCACAGGCCCCTCCAATCGCTGTAGGAGACGGGACCGGTGCAGAACTGACTGGGGACGAGTATGCTATGCGCGGTGGGAGGGGGGGATCCCAGACGAGGCCAGTGGTGGCCGCAATGATCAAAAGATTGGGAGGGGTCCAACCATAGCCTAGAGAGGACATACTGCGCGCAGCGGGGAAGACAGTCAGATGGGGGCACTCCGGTGGCCAAATGATTCTCTCCTTCCTAGTGCTGAGAGGGGACTCACAGGGGAACGCTTCGGTCGAAGGGCGCGACAGGAAGCTCAAAGGGGAGGTCGTAGGGGCCTCTGCAAACTGGCTCTTGTCATCCCCCGGAGGCAAACTACGCAGTTGGACCGGAATATCTCCTCCGGTCAGCCCCAACGTTAGATGAAGGTGCTTGAGCTCTTGTTGTGAAGTTGATTCGAAGAGGGATCCACTAGTGCCAGGATGGCCGCCAGAAACTCCTCAAGGAAGGCGGTGGCGATGCTGCAACAAAGCGGATGATCCTGCTACTGTAGCTTTTTGGGTGGCAGTAGGAGATAGAGAGTAAGAAGGGGGAGATGAGGGGGAGGAAGGGGTGGGAAGGGGTTGGGGGGCTTTCCCTGGTTGAGAGGGGAGATGAGGGGCTGTGAACCAAGCTGGGGAAGGGAGGAGAGAGCTGGAGGGGGCGGAGGTAGAAGAGGGGAGAGAAGGGGGGCGAAGTTCTGCCAAGGGTGGGGAGAGAGAGGGAGAGGGGCAGCTTTGGTGGTGAGGTGGCTGGGTTCTCTCCTTGGTGGGTGGGCTAGGGGAATCAATGGCTGCCTTGGGGAGGGGAAGAGGTGCTTGGGGAAGTGAAGGGGTCCATGGGGAAGGTGGAAGAGGTGGTTAGGAAGTGGAGGGGTGCCTTGGGAGGGGGAGGAATCCCTTGGGGGATGAGGGAGAATTAATGGGGAATTGATGGAGGGGTGGGGAATATGAGGGGTTGGGGTGAGCTGGCAGATGAGGTGGCAGCTGGGGTGGGTAATGGGGCTGAGGTGGAGGTGATGTGGAGGGGAAGGATAGAGAGAGAAGGGTGGGGGGCGTAGGTTTGTGGAGGTAGAGAGAGAGAGGGATAGGTGGAGAGGAGCTTCTCACTCCCTCCAAGGGCTTCACACCCTGGAGTTTTTCACCCCAATTGGCTTCTCACCAATGCACTCTCAAGGAGAATTTTCTCTCAAAAAATTTCAAACATTTCATTAGTTCTCAAATGGGGGGAGTTTGATGGGGACATCGAAGTAAGACCATCTACATTTTGTTTGCATTTATGTCCTTTTATATTTGTATGTATACCCTTGTGATATATGGGTACACAATTGTAGGTCTTAGTAGGTTTATTTGCAAAAGGCCATTGGGTTTCTTTGCAAAAGTGCATGTAGGCCCTACAAGGACCCCCTCTCTCCCTGTTATTGGTCCACATGGACTCCAGGGCCCATGGGGGCTGGTCCATGGTCCAAATGTGGACTGGGACCTAGAATTAAGTAAAGAGACCAATTTTAAATTGGCCACTTAAAGGGGGGGCGAACCACATATAATATTAGTTTATTTTGTGTGTTTTTTTGACCCATTTCCACTCCCTTGTATGCCCCTCCCATAACCCTAGATCTGGGGTCATTTGGGTCATTAATGTGGAACTATATATGCCATGTAATTTCCATTTTATGTGATTTAATGAGAAGAAATTGTTGAATTGCCAAAGGAGCAACCTGCGCCCCTCTCTCTATCCCCCTGGTTACTTCCTCCTCCTTCAAGATTTCAGGGTGGAAACCCCTTCTATCTTAGCCCCTCTATCTCTAGATTCATCTCTGGTGCCGCCGCCGCCGTTCCTGCCGCCATCGAGCCGCCGCGAAGCAAGATCTGAAGTGCTGTCCTGGGTTCTGTTTTGCTGGATAGGGGTTCACTACGATAATTGTAACTGCCAATTCCGACATCATCTGGAGTTGGATTTTTAGAGTTGGTTTATCTCTTGATTTCCAACCTCCAGTAAAAAAATCACATCATTTAGACCTCGTTTTATATTTTTCTATTTTTGTGTCTTTCTGTCTTCCATATCTGTCCCTTTTCAGATCTGTGTAGCAGAAGCTTAGTTCTTCCCTCTTTCGACCCCCTTTCTGATTTTTTTTGGAATCTCCAAATTTATTGGAGGTTTTTTCCACCATCCCCATCCTTCACAAATTTTCATCGAATTTCAAAAGCCCTTTACTTATTTTTAAAAATTGAGTCTTTCCCCTAAATTTTGTTCTGTTTCTGCTGTCCAGATCTGACCCCAAGTCAGCATAAAGTCCCCAAAAATTTGAAACTTCCACCAAACCTTACATAAGATATATCCTCGTTTTCCTCTCTTCGGCCTCTACAACTTTCATGAATGTCTCAAAGGCTGAATCGAAGGTCTACATCGTGGTCAATGCCAACTCTCAGCAAAACTCAAACTTGCCCTGAGTTTTCAGATCTTGTGAGTCAGCAACTTGCAAATTCATCAAATGTCATCAACGGGAAACTCAAATTTCTTTCTCCAGCCATAGATCGACGGATTTCAAGTCAGCTTTCCATCGATACCTCTTGTGAGTCGATCCGACATCAGGAGTGACCACAGCAGCAGATTTCATCGGGACGCGCGGGTCTGAAATAGCAGTTCAGATCCGTGGACAGCAACTCCGACGAGTGAAATTCGGAGCCGCCTGGCCTCCAACCAGCGAACTAGCGTACCGCCATCCCAGGGAGCGCCCCTCCAGGCGTCCCCACCATATTGGTGCCACCCCAGTCCCACACGACCCTCTCAGACCAGCACGTGGGCCCCACGGTCGTGAATACATGTGCCGCCGAAGCAACACACGAAGCCGCCCGTCAACCCGAACCTGCTACTCTCGGGTCCCATTGTGTCACCCTTTACCTCCCTGCGTGGAGTGGACATTCATATTCATTGATGTAATATTTGTGTATTTACTGTTCCGGGAGTACGAGATCGGCCGGGAAGGCTTCCCCACGCCCGGTAGCGTGGAGGTATCGTATTCGCTCACATCTTGGCATTTGCTTTATTTCGTATATATTTCTTTATGCCACTGCTAGAGAGCATGCTAGGATCATAGCTCGCTATACTTCTTATATCACCGCTGCTGCGAGAGAGAGCTAGACCGTCCCGTGACCCGATCCGAGTATGAATTTGTGAGTTGACCACCCTAGCTCTTTGCTGGTTTCGCAACCGCGCACGTCCGACGCTTCCCTCGTTAGGGACGATCGCGAGCCTGCTTAAAGTCTAAGGATCGCATATCCATTTGGAGTCGAGTCGCGTGTCCATCCCGCATTAGTTTGGTATCAGAGACAGGTTGAGTCTAGGGTGTTGTCCGCACGTTAGGCTACGCCTATCGGGAAGGTTGCACACTTGCGCGAGTGATCTTCGGATCGATTAACTCCACCACGTACTGAGTCTTAGTTAAGTCTAGGTGCATCACTTGTTTGCATTGGTCTGTGTCTCCTAGTCCTTGTGTCCTTTGCATGCCCACTCGACGAGGTACCCAATACCATCGCCCTGCACCTATGGCCAACCCACGGGATATCATCTCGGGAGACCTTCAGTCCTTGTGTGAGGCGATCATGACCCTCGTAGACCGGATGGACCAAACCAAGGCAACCTTTAAGAGTTTCTTGGACCGCATAGATGGCCATTTTAACACCATGGAGGAACGGATGGAGTCATCCGACAGATCCGTCCAAGGTCTGGTTGGACGGTTGGATAAGATGTCGCACGGAGACCCTCCTATAGTCGCCCAAGGCCCACTCACACCCGCTAAGGCGGCTGCCCAAGGCCAAGCCATTCCCATAGCCCAGGCCCAGCTCGTCCATGTGGCCCAGGACCCGCCCGCACATGCTCCTCAGCCACCACGGGCTCCTCCACCCGCCCCTCCTCGGGTCCCCGAACTACCGCGCCGTGACCATGGTCTCGAGGACTATGGGTCCTATAACGCCTATAAGGGGTATGGTCAACGCCGTCGTTGCCTCCAACCACAAAGAGATGAGGAGGATGATAGGGTAGTTAAGACCGTGCGAGCGGATCCTCCCATTTTTTACTGGTCTTTGGATCCGAAAGTCTACCTAGATTGGGAGTTCGGCATGGACCGATACTTCGATTGGTACGATATGTCAGAGCGTCGAAGGATCCGATTCGCTACCATGAAGCTCATGAGACAGGCACAAACCTATTGGAAGAATGTAGAGAGCATGTTATTTCAGCGGCTAGAGCCCCAGATTGATACATGGGGCGAAATGAAGCTTAAGCTTCGGCAGATGTACCTTCCCCCCATGTACCGTCAGCGACTCATCGATAGGTGGCAGAGTCTTAGCCAGGGAGACCGATCCGTCTCCGAATATATCACTAAATTTGATGAGTACTTTCTGCGATGTGGTGTCACGGAGGAGAGTACCATGCCCGTTTCCCGCTTTCGACGTGGTTTGCGGCCCCACTACCAGTATGAGCTTTTCCGCCGCAATGCCAAGACGTTGGAAGAAGCATATCAGGTTGCTCTCGAGTTGGAGCAATTTGAGGGAGAGTTCGAGCCTAGCCATCGGTCGGGCCCCACCCCTCTTCGTAGTACCGAGCCCCGTCACTCATTAGGCCCACCTCAGCAGGCCCCCATGGCTTGATCTCAGGAGCCCACCCATCAGGAGCATTTCGCTCCACGGCCTCGCCCTCCCCCACCCCGGGATCAACCTCCATCCCAACCCCCGGCACCCATTGCCCACCCTCAGGCACCAGCACCCCACCCCTATTGCCCACGGCACCTAAAGCTCCACCCCTGTTGCCTACACCCCCTGTCCGTCGGGAGGATAAGGGTAAGGGCCCTCTTATCGGAGAGAGTAGTAGGTCCCGTCTACAGTGTTTCCATTGTCATGGGTTTGGCCACTTTGCCAACCAATGTCCCACTCGTGCCACACTAGCCCTAAGGGTTGGAGAACCCTCGCCTTCTGGGCTTGTGACTGTCAGTTACGAGGCTGATCCGGAACTCATTGATGAGTACGAAGCTCTGGAGGAGTCTACCGATGTTTAGGATGCAGTCACTTAGTGGGGTTGATGTCATTACATTAAGTCTAGGGTCATGCATGAGTCAGTTTTGTTTCTTTGTGTGGTTTGTTTTGTGTGGTTTGTTTTGAGTGGTTTGTTTGTGTGGTTTGTGGTTTGTTAGGAGTCTGCATGTGTCTTGTGCGAGCTCGTTGATGTCAGTCCCTTAAGAGGCGAGTGGACTCGCTCGAGGAGAATGGGATCAGCTCTACATCTATGCCCCGGATCTAGTCACCTACAAGGACCCAACGATGATTCCTAGTGAGTCTTCGAGCCGTCTCCTCCCCTTGAGAGTGACCCCACCCCGGAGTGTTCCACCTCTAGCTTCTTCCCATAGCAACATGAGCATATCGAGTATATACGGAATGAGCATGTGACGATCACTTGGAGTGGGGCGTACCCGCGCTACTTGGTACGGTGACGGATCTGCCGGAGCTACTCGAGCAGTCACCCCTTTACTCGACGGGGTCGAGTTCTTCCCACCCGGGGAGAATTGATGGGGACATCGAAGCAAGACCGTCCACATTTTGTTTACATTTATGTCTTTTTATATTTGTATGTATACCCTTGTGATATATGGGTACACAATTGTAGGTCTTAGTGGGTTTCTTTGCAAAGGAGAAATTGTTCAATTGCCAAAGGAGCAACCAGCGCCCCTCTCTCTATCCCTCTGGTTCCTTCCTCCTCCTTCAAGATTTCAGGGTGGAAACCCCTTCTATCTTAGCCCCTCTATCTCTAGATTCATCTCTGGTGCCGCCGCTGTCGTTCCTGCCGCCATCGAGCCGCCGCGAAGCAAGATCTGAAGTGTTGTCCTGGGTTCTGTTTTGCTAGATAGAGGTTCACTATGAGAATTTTAACTCCAAATTACAACATCATCTGGAGTTGATATTTTCAGGGTAGGTTTCTCTCGTGATTCCCAACCTCCAGTAAAAATATCACATCATTTAGACCTCGTTTTATATTTTTCTATTTTCGTGTCTTTCTGTCTTCCAGATCTGTCCCTTTTCAGATCTGTATAGCAGAAGCTTAGTTCTTCCCCATTTCGACCCCCTTTCTATTTATTTTTTTGGAATCCCCAAATTTATTGGAGGTTTTGTCCAACATCCCCATCCTTCACAATTTTTTTTCGAATTTCAAAAGCCCTCTACCTATTTTTAGAAATTGAGTCTTTCCCCTAAATTCAGTTCTGTTTCTCCTGTCCAGATCCGACCCCAAGTCAGTATCAAATCCCCAAATATTCGAAACTTCCACCAAACCTTGCATAAGATATATCCCCATTTTCTTATCTTCGGTATCTACAACTTTCATGAAGGTCTTAAAGTCTGAATCGAAGGTCTACATCGCGGTCAACGCCAACTCTCTGGAAAACTCAAATCTGTCTTGAGTTTTCAGATCCTGTGAGTCAGCAGCTTGCAAATTCGACAAAGGCCATCAGCGGGAAACTCAAATTTCTTTCTTCAGCCATAGATCGAAGGATTTCAAGTCAGCTTTCCATTGGTACCTCTTGTGCGTCTATCCAATGTTGGGAGTGACCACAGCAGCGGATTTCGTCGGGACGCGTGGGTCTGAAATAGCAGTTCAGATCCGTGGGCAGCAACTCCAACGAGTGAAATTCTGAGCCGCCCAGCCTCCGACCGGTGAACCAGCATACCGCCATCCCAGGGAGCACACCTCCAAGCGTCCCCACCACAGTGGTGCCACCCCGGTCCCACACGACCCATCGGACCAGCACGTGGGCCCCACGGTTGTGAATACGTGTGCCGTCGAAGCAACACACGAAGCCGCCCGTCAACCCGAACCCGCTACTCCCGGGTCCCATTGTGTCACCCTTTACCTTCCTGCGTGGAGTGGGTATTAATATTCATTGCTTTAATATTTGTGTATTTACTATTCCGGGAGTACGAGATCGGCCGGGAAGTCTTCCCCACGCCCGATAGCGTGGAGGTATCGTATTCGCTCACATCTCGGCATTTGCTTTATTTCATATATATTTCTTTATGCCGTTGCTAGAGAGCATGCTAGGATCGTAGCTCGCTATACTTCTTATATCACCGCTGCTGCGAGAGAGAGCGAGACAGTCCCATGACCCTATCTGGGCACGAATTTGTGAGTTGACCACCCTAGCCCTTTGTCGGTTTCTCAACCGCACATGTCTGACGCTTCCCTCGTTAGGGATGATCGCGAGCTTGCTTAGAGTCCGAGGATCGCATATCCATTTGGAGTCGAGTCGCGTGTCCATCCCGCATCAGAGTTGGGTCCTATTTATAGGAGCCTAACATTATACATGACCGAATTGCCCTTGGCTTTACACAAAATGACACTTGCTGTCCAAGGGAGATACAATGGGCCCAATTGATGTACTAGAGGCCCATTTAACTCAAAGCAGAGGTAAATAACTTGCTAACCTAGATACAAGGCTCAAATAAAGGGGAAATTACATGATCTATGACTCAAAATAAATAAAAAAATACATAACCTGACTCGAAACAAAGTGATGAACAAGACTATGTGTCGACGGCGCCAAAATAAGAGGTGAGAGATGTCCCCAGCATACCCTTGTGGTGCAGAGAACTCAACCCCGTTGAGTATGGGTCCACCTTTCCCTAATGACGCTCCAAAAGATCCGGTCCAGTTGCAGCATGCCTCCCGACTCACCCACGAATCTTCCAAAGGTGGCCGATCTTTCCACCAAACGAGTTAGCACTCATACGCCTTGCTCCTTGTGGTGGCAACTTGTTCATCCAGTATTCTCTCAATTTGCTCGCATCGTGCTCTCCAGGCTGATGGTGATCTCACGGGGGTGGGTTCTCTCTCAATGGAGGAAGTAGGCTCAACATCCTCACTAGGTCCCACCGCGGGACCCTTGTTTTGGTACAAGGTCTGCCACATTGAAGTGAGGCTAGCCCCATACTCATCGGGGAGGTCCAACTCATAAGCATTAGTGCTGATTCACCTCCAGACCTTTAAGGGACCGATTCCACGAGGTCTCAATTTTTAGGGGGCTCCAGGAAAGAGCTTCTCAGTCCTCACCATCACCGAGTCACCCTCATGGAATTCATGGTGGCATCGGGGAAAGTCCGCCTACCTTTTGTAGATTTCACTATTCTTATTGATGTGCTTGCGAACATTTGTATGGAATAGAAGTGCTTTGCCTGGCTTAGACAGCCTAGCATGCATGGGTGGCCCTGGACATCCATACGTGGACCTATCACGTACACGATTCCTATCATTTTTTATAGACATGGGAGGACCAGCGCATCCAAATGTGGACCTATCATGCACAGTCTTCCTATCAAGTTGGTTGGTCATCGGAGCACCGGGACATCTGAACATAGCTACCTCGTCACCCCTATATGATGCTAGACATGGTGATGCATATGACTCCATCCAAATGAAGAGCTTTAGGCTCCCAAGTGTGGGTGTGTGGAAGGGGGGGATTTGTTCAACTTCTGTGTGACCAGCTTGGGTAGGAGTGAGGTGGTGAACTACTTTGATGCATGGGAGTGGGTACTGAGGATTTAGGGGTTCCCAAGGGAATGGGTCAAAGGGGTCAAGAAAGGTCAGGCTTTTGGTGTCGTGAGCCTCATTTAACCTTTGACAAAAGAACACCCACTCAACCATTTCTTCGATGGGCACTAGGTCCTCTTCTATCAAAAAGGTAGATGGAACATTGGCCTCATTTGGATATTTGTATTCCTCACATGTGTTGACACCCGTTTTTAGCCCGCAAGTCGCGCTATTTCTCTTATTCGTCATTTTGATGTCCTGAATTACCTATTATTTTGGAGTCTTCCTTGGATGGATTTCGAGTCCATTTCATTGTTCCCTAGCCTTTGAGCCTTGGAGATCATGATTTCTTAGAGCCTTGGGGCTTATTTTAATCAGCTTCTGGCTTTCCAAGTCGACTTACGGCCCATTTAGGTCGACTTCCATCGAGTATTCAGCCCCTTTCGCTACGCAGTCCTAAACGTGGCCCATTTTCATCCCCTTATGTTCCTCATTTATTAAGTGTCCTTTACCAAAGTTGTTCATTTTTTAAATCTGTACAATTTATTCTTCTACGCCATTAGCCAGTTCTCCACTGTTTTCAAGTCTCAGCATTTTTCCTTATTCTCCCCCCATTTTCACCCTCTTCTGCTCGTCTTCTCATCTTATTCTCTTCACGAAAGTTGTTCATGTTTGTGTTATCTACAATTTCTTCTTCTAACACTTTCGCTAGGTCTGTATCATTTTCGAGATATTCTGTGATTTCCAAATTCACGTGAGTCTGGCAGCCACCCCTGAGATAGCGGTCAACTGTTGACCCCTACCTCATATAGCGGTCAACTGTTGACCGCTACCTTGAGGGTGGCGGTCATAAGTTGACCATCATGAATAGTAACTTTTTTATTTTTTTAGTTTTAGTTTTATTTTATTATTTTTATAATGTCAAATGACGGTCTTCTTGAGACCGCTACTGTCAAAAAATGGTCTCCAGAAGACCGTTTCTTCAATTTTGTGCCAGAAGCCTCCCGGTCACCCCCAGTCGCCAGGCGGTCCATCCCATGACCATTTGGGTCTCTTTGGCGGTCCTCCCTAGATAGTTTTCTTCATCAAGCGATCGCGCGATTGACCATTTCTTCTCCAGAGAGTCCAGATGATCCTGAACTCTGATTTCTTCGCCCCAGGACTCTCTGGTCAATTTGTGCACACCGGGGTCTCTTTGTCAGGGCTCTATCTTCTCGAATATTTCACCAAATCAACTCCCATTTATTTCTATCTCTTCTCCTTACTATTATCTCGAGATTAAGCCTTAGAACTTGAATTTTAGTGGAGTATATCCGCGGGAATCGTGGACGCAAGTTCTGGGTTTACGTATTTTCGTGCAACAAATTCTTACAAATTAGGCTCCGGGCCTTTCTTGCGACGAAATATCTTCCCGATCCTTCCACCAAATAGAGTCACGTTTGTTCCTAGCTCTTATCTTAACTATTATCTCAGGATTGATCTATAGATCTTGAGATTTGGTGGTCTCTATCCTTGGAAATCATGGGAGAAAGTTAGGGTTATCTGCAACTTCTATAAATTCTTCTCGTTTCGCAGTTCGCGGGGGGCTCTTCTCGGTCTGGGGCGAAGCCATGCCGGATCGTCGTCTCACAACTCCAACCCCAGGCAGTTGAGGGAAGTATTATATTCACATCCATTCTATTTGTGATTTATTTCATCATCGTTTGCCCTCTCTTCTGCACCCTCACTTTTCCCATTTTGTCACAGATTCTGGGTTTTCTACACATCTTCTAAACATGTGCGACGGAGCGCTCTTCGTCGATTCGGGGCGGAGCCTAGCTGCATCATCCACCCAACCCTTCGACCCCACTGCGAAGAGGGAAGAATCATGTCAAGCCCAGATCTTTTAATACAGCGGAAGACAATCTCGGGAAACATGAACGGCCGGCATGGTAAGTCTCTTGTAAGCAAGAATAACCAGAGCGTAATAACAATCACATAAAGTAATTGCACAATAACTTCCTCAAACCTTCACTTTAATTTATAATAAGAATGATCCAAGTACATCAACTATTCAACTTTCTTACGTCTACTAGACTCAATAAAGAGAAAATTACATGAACTCGATCTAGACATTTTTGACTTCCTAAGTCTTCTCTCAATCTTTTGTGACTTTCATTCGCTCTCGGACCCATCACTTGAATAACTCGAATCTGAACTACTTGCATCTCCTGAAAAGATTAGAAAATAGGTAATGAGCACACTTGCCCAGTAGGTATCTTCGCATCAACATGAAGATAATATTAAAGTGATTAACAGTTTGGCTCTAGGGAATAAGGTAAAATCATGCGAATGCGATAAATCATGTGAATAAACCAAAGTAAAAAGACACGACCAAGTTAAGATATGATTTATCAAGCATGATCAAGCAAGAATGTAATTATGGCCTTTCGTGAACAAGAATGTAACGAGAATGTACTAGCAAGTCAAGCAAGAATGTACTCTTCACTTACTAACAAGTACTTCGTGAATTTCTGTGGATATTTCATTTCATGAGCCGTTGATAATTCCGTGATTGCCGTGGATAATTCCATGATTGCCGTGGATAATTTCACTTATTTATAAAGAAAGTACTCTAAGCGCAATGCGACGGCAATAGCATCATATCCCATGGTTTGTAATAGTATATTTTCAACAATCAGCCGAGGGGACTAGCATAGAGCCCTTGAACACAATCAATGCTCGATCCGCATATTCAAGTATAAATCAAGCTACTTCCACGTATATCAATAAATGTTCAAGACTCAGCGTCAATAATAAGAATGCACCAAATATAGAGTCATGAGTTCAAGAAATGCATTAATAACTAAGTTATGCCTTTAAAGAAAATTCGACAGCATAACGGTACATTCTTTATCTTCCATACTTTATCTTAGATGTCTTTGAATAAAGTTACAAGTCCTAGACATCATTAGTCAATCTAGGATCACCCTTAGGTCAAACCTCGGCTCAACAGTATTTAGGAAACTTTGCGGTCTATAACTGGGCCGCTATATTACTATGGCGGTCTGATATTGGGCCGCTAGAGTGGGCTAAATCCAGAAAGAATTTAGTTTGGACTCAGAGAACATGGCGGTTAGATACTGGAACGTTAATGGGCCTTAGCAGTCGAGTATTGAACCGTTACTTAGACAGAAATTGAGAAAACGTTGGTAGTGCTTTCTAGACAATTTGGGTTTTAATGGTGCAACCAACTTGGCATCCTAGTGGGAATCCCAAGCTCGCGGAGAATTACGGAGGCCTTGAAACATGATTTCCTAGTCTATTGGAAGGAATATCCATAGGAGAGGTCATCAAGTCCAAGGATATGTTCTTAATGTGCAAAAGTGTAACTAATGGTCATATACCGGGATATATGCCACGAACTTACAGAATTGACTCTGAGATAAGAAGAGAATGTATTCTATGATAAACCAACGTTTAAAACTCATCAATATAGCATTTAAACCATAATTAACTACAAGATTATATGGTTTTGGGCATAAGATTATCATATGCTTAAAAAAATCTTAAGTACCATAAAGAACATGAAATCACTGTTATAAATCAGTAACTAAAACTCAGAACATAAAACAGGTTAGAACATAGACATCTAAGCTTATTTATAAGTAAAATAGGCTATTCTTAAATCTATCTCGGGTTGACAGAAAATAGAACATTGGCGGTCTATTATAGAACCGTTACAAACAGTTGGCAGTTGATCGTAAGGCCGCCCGAGAAACTTTAACGGTCTATTTATGGTCCGCCATAGGTTTCGTAAAAAATCAAGTTTACAGGGTGTCTAGCGGTTTATCGTAGGGCCGCTTCAAAAGATTGGCGGTCAAAGACAAGGCCGCTAGATCACGTCTGACAGTAAACTTAAATAAATAAGAAGAAACTATGTCTAAAACACATCATGTCTGGAAATCAACATATATAAACCTCCCTATCATGATAGAATGAAGGTTAAGCTAACAATATGCATGGGTTTTCTGTGAATCAACAAGGAAGTTCCTCTTAACTTATTTAGGGCTAAGAATATGCATGAATGTATAGATCCTATTAAAACATGAAATTCTCCGTACACAATTCATGAAATCATGTGCAATGAGAGGGCTTTTAATCCTAGAATGATATTTTAGCCGTTCATGAGATGACCTACCTCTGTTAAGGCTTTTAGGCTTGGAATTTTGGACTGGAAGTTAATCCTAATTCTGCACTTCCTATGGTAAATCGGCAACTTGACGCTGCTCTAACTCCTTACTCTCTTGACCTATGGACGTGAAATTTGGAGGGTAAGAAGAAGACATTAAGGGGAATAAAAAGTTCTAATGGCACTAATGCTATTTTCCTCGATTTGGGTCCCCAATCCCTTGATCTTCACCGGACTTTTGCTCAGTTTCCTGGGTCGCTAATGTGGAACCAGCAACTTTGAGCGCCTTTAACTCCTTGTGTGCTTGATCTCCTAGTACGAAAATTTGAGGGATGTTAGTCCTATGTATTGGGAATAAAAACTTCTAAAGAAATTACCCAAAATAATATCGCCTTACCTTGATTCCTCGCGAGCCAAATGTAAGGGTCGCGCAGGTCAAATGTGGGGTCTATTTATAGGGTTTGAGGATTAGAACGATCCTAGAGTCCTTATTAAGCCTTAGATCAACTTATGAGAGTCTTTAAGATGTTTACTAGTCCTCCCATCTCGATCTCTAGGTGATAACCCATCAAAAATCTAATCTTTTTACTCTTTCTTCAAGTCACGGAACTATAATGATATAGCGGTCTAGGGCTGGTCCGCCAAATGTCCCTTAGCGGTTTTACAATAGACCGCCACGATCATTGGGCCTCGAATTTGAAACTAGTTCAAACTCTAATTTCGGCTTATCCACTAAATTATCTATATAATTAGTATTTATCCTTATATTCCGTGAATAAGCTAATTAACCCTCTAGAATATTGGCCAAACTTCATGGGCTCAATCCTTAAATCCTTTGGGCTTCATTTAAATAGGCTAGGTTAATGGATTATTCTATTTGGGCTTTAGTAATGACTTATTTAACCCAGAAATTCATTTATTATTCTATTTCGGCCTTTAAAAATTCTCAAAAAATATTTAAATAATTTCAAAAATATTCTATAAAATTTCGGGGCATTACACCCTCCCCTACTTAAGAGAATTTGATCCCCAAATTCAATGTATGGATTGTGGAGAGTGTACTTACATTCAAATAATTCTGAAAATCTTTTACGCATAGCTTCTTCGGTTTCTCATATTTCTCCTGACTTTGTCCACTAGATCTTGACCACAGGAATGGTTTTATTCCAAAGTTGACGTACCTCCCGTTCAATGATCCTGATTGGCTTTTGCTCATATGTTAAATCCTTCTTAATCTCTAGATTGTCGCAAGTGATGACATGGAAAGGATCTGGAACATATTTCTTGAGCATTGAGACGTGAAATACATCATGGACTTCAGATAATTGAGGAGGTAAAGCAATTCTATATGCAACTTCACCAACTCTTTCTATAATTTCAAATGGGCCAATAAATCTGGGAGTAAGCTTACCTTTAATGCCAAATCATCGAATACCACGACCCGGAGAAACCTTAAGATACACATGGTCTCCCACTTGGAACTCCAAGTCGCGTCTTTGATTATCAGCATAAGATTTCTGCCTGTCTTGTGCCATATGGAGCCTTTCTCGAATAAGCTTTATCTTTTCAGTAGTATCTCTGATAATATCCGGGCCTATAAAGTGTCTCTCTCCTACTTCATTCCAGCATATCGGTGATCGACAGCTTCTTCCATACAGAGCTTCAAATGGTGCCATCTGTATACTAGCTTGGTAGCTATTGTTGTATGCAAATTCCATTAGGGGCAAGTGGCCATGCCAACTATCTCCAAAATCAATAGCACAAGCCCTGAGTACATCTTCCACTACTTGATTTATCCTCTCTGTTTGACCATCAGTTTGTGGGTGAAATGCCGTGCTAAAGTTCAGTCGGGTCCCTAATGAATGTTGAAGACCCTTCCAAAACTGTGATGTGAATCGAGGATCTTGATCAGATATGATAGTGACAGGGACACCATGTAGTTTGATGATTTCCTTTATGTATAATGCTACTAGAATAGCCACAGACCATCGACTTTTAATTGACAGGAAATGTGCAGACTTAGTCAATCGGTCTATGATCACCCATATACCATCGTGTCCACCTCTTGTTTTAGGTAAACCCATGATGAAATCCTTCCCTATACCTTCCCATTTTCATTTGGGAATATTCAAGGGGTGTAATTTACCTGCGGGTCTTAAATGTTCTGCCTTTACTTGTTGACAAGTGAGACAACGGGACACAAAATCTGCTATTTCTCTTTTCATGTTAGGCCACCAGAAGTTCCTTTTAAGATCTTGATACATTTTAGTACCACCAGGATAAATGGTGTACTTGGAATTATGAGCTTCTTCCAGGATCAGTCTCTTAGTATCTACATGATTCGGTATACAAACTCGGCCCTTGAATAGCAACCTTCCATCATTGGCAATAGAGAAATCCGGCCCTTACTCTATATTGACTTTAATCTCCACTAATATGGGATCATTGTCTTGTAGCTTGACCAGATCTTCTATTAATGTAGGTTGAGTTCGAATATTGGCTACAAAACAATCTTCCTTCTTTATGTCCACATCTAAATTCAACTGAGCAAATTACGGAATGAGATTAGTCATACTAATCATAAGACTTGATAGTTTTCCCATTGGTTTTCTGCTGAGTGCATCGGCTACAGCATTAGCCTTGCCAGGATGATATTGGATAGCAAAATCAAAGTATTTTAGGTATTCCAACAATCTTCTTTGTCTCATATTCAACTCCTTTTAGGAGAATAAATATTTCAAACTTTTGTGGTCTGAATAGACCGTGAATTTTTCTCCGTAAAGGTAGTGATGCCAAATTTTGAAGGCAAATATAACTGCTGTCAATTCTAAATCATGCACATGATAGTTCTCTTCATGACGCTTCAGCTGTCTTGAGGAATAACAAATCACTTTTCCTTTTTGCATAAGAACGCATCCTAGGCCAATGCCAGATGGATCTGTATAGACTTCAAAACCACCACCCTCAACGGGCAATGTCAGAATAGGGGATGTGGTGAGGTGATCCTTAAGGGTTAGAAAACTCTCCTCACAGTCTTTCAACCATATATAAGGATTTTCTTTTCTTGTAAGTCTAGTCAAAGGAACAGTGATCCTTGAAAAATCTTTAATAAACCTCCTGTAATACCCAGCTAGCTCTAAGAAACTTCTTACTTCTGATACGGTCGTTGGCTAGCTCCAATTCTTGGCAGCTTTCACTTTAGAAGGATCCACAGCGATACCCTCTTTTGAAATAATGTGACCAAGGAATGAGACCTCCTTGAGCGAAAACTTGCACTTGCTAAGTTTTACATAAAGTTTATGTTCTCTTAGAGTCTGCAAGGCTATTTTTAAATGATCTTCATGTTCCTCCTTTGTCTTGGAGTAAATAAGAATGTCATCAATAAAGACGACTATAAACTGGTCTAGATAAGGCTGGAAAATTTTGTTCATAAGTTGCATAAATGCTACTGGGGCATTGGTTAACCCGAACGGCATTACAATAAATTCATAATGACCATAACGGCTTCGAAAAGTAGTTTTGAATATGTCTTCATCTTTAATTCTGAGCTGGTGGTATCCTGACCTGAGGTCTATCTTGGAGAAATACTCTGCTCCCGAAAGCTGATCAAAGAGCTCATCAATACGCGGCAACGGATACTTGTTCTTAATTGTGAGTTGATTCAGTCGCCGGTAGTCAATACAGTGCCTGAGCGATACATCCTTCTTCTTGACAAAAAGTATTGGTGCACCCCAAGGGGATGTGCTAGGTCGAATGAAACATTTATCTAATAACTCCTGAAGTTACCTTTTCAATTTCTTAAGTTCTATGGGGACATCCTGTAGGGAGCTATTGAAACATGTGCTGCTCCGGAGATGAGTTCAATATAGAAGTTTACTTCCCTTTCGAGTGGTATACTGTGTAAATCTAATGGGAATACATTAGGAAACTCATTTACAATTGGGATGTCTGCTAAGATGATCTCTTTAGACTCGGTAACAATCACAGAAGCAAGAAAAGCTTTACATCCTTAAGAAATAAGTTTGCAAGCGTGAAGAGAAGAAATGATGGTAGGACGTTTCCTATACTTGATACCAAGGAAGAAAAATCTTGGAAGACCTGGTTTGCGAAAGGATATTATCCTATTTCGATAATTGATATAGGCATCATGGTCTACAAGCCCATCCACCCCTAGAATGGCATCATAACCTTTCATGTCAAGGCGCCATGACTTGCTTTTCCTCTTCCTTGACTTTCTTATTCTTCTGAGAGTTACTCCCATTCCTGTTCCTCGACCTCTTCCTTCTATCACGGGGTTTGTAAGGCTCCGTGATGCTAAATTTCTCCTTCTTACTACGCTGATCAGATCGTCGGCTTGACTCTTCTCGTTTGCCCTTTAACTTTTTGACCTTCTCCAAGGTCCTCTCACAAAGATACACTCGCTGGACCATCTCCGGATAAGTTCGGATATTTTGAGTCCCGAGCTGCTAAATAAAATCGGGTCTTAACCCGTCCATGAACCGATTGGCCTTCAATAAATCAGTACTGGCCAGATGAGTTGCATATGGCGCTAGCCTGGAAAATTGTAGTTCATATTTGGCAACCGTCATCATTCCCTGACGTAGAGAAGCGAACTCCATAGCCTTTCTTTCCTTAACATGTTTTGAAAAATACTTGGCACGGAATAAGGTAAGAAAACCTTCCCATGTGTGTGGTGCATCAGCTGGAGGTGCCAGAACTGACTTCCACCATGTGCGTGCATCTTTGTTGAGTTGAAAAGTAGTAAGACACACTTTTTCCTGGTCTGTACATTGTATGACGTCAAATATACGGTTCATTTCATCAATCCAGTTCTCGACCTTGTCTGGATTTGAAGAACCATAGAAACGTGGAGGATTTAAGCCTCGAAAATTACGATGCAAGTCCCCAGCTCTTGCTCCTGTGCCTGCTTGGGCTATAAGTTGTAGTGCCTGAGTGAGGCCCGCAACCGTCTGCTGCATACCATCCCAGTCTACACGATGAGCCATTATAATAATAAGGTACTGAGAGAAATAACAAAGTGTCAATTCCCGCGGAATTTTGAAAGGGATTAATCTAGAGCTAATTTACTATCTTATCACGGGCTCTACCCATTTCTCACTCGGGTGGAGAAATTTCTTCCTTAGTTCATAGGTATGGTTCCTAAAATCTTGGACTTATCCTATGACATGACTTTTCTCCCTAAGTCCTTGGACTTAGGCTCTGATACCAACTTAACTGTCCCGTCCCGAGTTTTTAATACAGTAGAAGACAATCTTGGGAAACGTGAATAGCCGGCATGCTAAGCCTCTTGCAAGCAAGAATAACCACAGCAATAACAATCACATAAAGTAATGGCTCAATAACTTACTCAAACCTTCACTTTATTTAATAATAAGAATGATCCAAGTACATCAACTATTCAACTTTCTTACATCTACTTGACTCAATAAAGAGAAAAGTACATGAACTTGATCTAGACATTTTTAACTTCCTAAGTCTTCTCTCAATCTTATGTGACTTTCATTCGCTCTCGGACACATCACTTGAATAACTCGAATCCGAATCCGAACTACTTGCATCTCCTGAAAAGATTGGAAAATAAGTAATGAGCACACTTGCCCAGTAGGTATCTTCGCATCAACATGAAGGCTATATTAAAGTGATTAACATTTTGGCTCTAGGGAATAAGGTAAAATCATGTGAATGTGATAAATCATGTGAATAAACCAAAGTAACAAGACACGACCAAGTTAAGATATGATTGAGCAAGCACGATCAAGCAAGAATGTAATTATGGCCTTTCATGAACAAGAATGTAATGAGAATGTACTAGCAAGTCAAGCAAGAATGTACTCTTCACTTAGTAACAAGTACTTCGTGAATTTCTGTGGATATTTCATTTCACGAGCCGTGGATAATTCCGTGATTGCTGTGGATAATTCTGTGATTACCATGGATAATTTCACGTATTTATAAAAAAAGTACTCCCAGCGCAATGCGACGCTAGTAGCATCATATCCCATGGTTTGTAATAGTATATTTTCGACAATCAGCCAAGGGGACTAGCATAGAGCCCTTGAATAGAATCAGTGCTCGATCCGCATCTTTAAGTATAAATCAAGCTACTTCCACATATATTAATAAATGTTCAAGACTTAATGTCAATAATAAGAATTCACCAAATATAGAGTCATGAGTTCAAGAAATGCATTAATAACTAAGTTATGCCTTTAAAGAAAATTCGACAGCATAACGGTACATTATTTATCTTCCATACTTTATCTTAGATGTCTTTGAATAAAGTTACAAGTCCTAGACTATCATTAGTCAATCTAGGATCATAGGAATATTAACCCTTAGGTCAAACCTCAGTTCAATAGTATTCAAGAAACTTAACGGTACATAACTAGGCCGCTATATTACTATGGCTGTCTGATATTGGGCCGCTAGAGTGGGCTGAATCCAGAAAGAATTCAGTTTGGACTCAGAGAACTTGGCGGTCAGATACTGGACCGTTAATGGGCCTTAGTGGTCGAGTATTGAACCGTTACTTAGATAGAAATTCAGAAAACATCGGTAGTACTTTCTAGACAATTTGGGCTTTAATGGTACAACCAACTCGGCGTCCTAGTGGGAATCCCAGGCTCGTGGAGAATTACGGAGGCCTTGAAACAAGATTTCTTAGTCTATTGGAAGGAATATCCAAAGGAGAGGTCATCAAGTCCAAGATTATGTTCCTAATGTGCAAAAGTGTAACTAATGGTCATATACCGGGATATATGTCACGAACTTACAGAATTGACTCTGAGATAAGAAGAGAATGTATTCTGTGGTAAACCAACCTTTAAAACGCGTCAATATAGCATTTAAACAATAATTTAATACAAGATTATATGGTTTTGGGCATAAAATTATCATATGCTTAAAATAATCTTAAGTACCATAAAGAACATGAAATTACTATTATAAATCAGTAACTAAAACTCAGAACATAAAACAGGTTAGAACATAGACATCTAAGCTTATTTATAAGTTAAATAGGCTGTTCTTAAATCTATCTCAGGTTGACAGAAAACAAAACACTGGCGGTCTATTATAGAACCGTTATAAACAGTTGGCGGTTGATCGTAAGACCGCCTGAAAAACTTTAATGGTCTATTTATGATCCGCCATAGGTTTGGTAAAAAATCGAGTTTACAGGGTGTCTAGCGGTTTATCGTAGGACCGCTTCAAAAGATTGGCAGTCGAAGACAAGGCCGCTAGATCACGTCTGACAGTAAACTTAAATAAATAAGAAGAAACTATGTCTAAAACACATCATGTCAGGAAATCAACATATGTAAACTTCCCTATCATGATAGAATGAAGATTAGGCTAACAATATGCATGGGTTTTCTGTGAATCAACAAGGAAGTTCCTCTTAACTTATTTAGGGCTAAGAATATGCATGAATGTATAGATCCTATTAAAACATGAAATTCTCCGTACACAATTCATGAAATCAAGTGCAATGAGAGGGCTTTTAATCCTAGAATGATATTTTCGCCGTTCATGAGATGACCTACCTCTATTAAGGCTTTTAGGCTTAGAATTTCAGACTGGAAGTTAATCCTAATTCTGCACTTCTTGTGGTAAATCAGCAACTTGACGCTGCTCTAACTCCTTACTCTCTTGACCTATGGACGTGAAATTTGGAGGGTAAGAAGAATACATTAAGGGGAACAAAAAGTTCTAAAGGCACTAATGCCAATTATCTCGATTTGGTTCCCCAACCCCTTG
Organism: Amorphophallus konjac; assembly: GCA_022559845.1. NCBI lineage: Eukaryota > Viridiplantae > Streptophyta > Magnoliopsida > Alismatales > Araceae > Amorphophallus > Amorphophallus konjac. The sequence goes on from CM040119.1 coordinate 163,724,448, forward strand.
ATCTTCACCAGACTTTTGCTCAATTTTCTGGGTCGCTAATGTGGAACAAGCAACTTTGAGCACCTGTAACTCCCCGTGTGCTTGATCTCCTAGTACAAAATTTTGACGGATGTTAGTCCTATGTATTAGGAATAAAAACATCTAAAGAACTTACCCAAAATAATACCGCCTTACCTTGATTCTTCGTGAGCCAAATGTAGGGGTCGCACATGTCAAATGTAGGGTCTATTTATAGGATTTGACTAGGGTTTGAGGATTAAAACGATCCTAGAGTCCCTATTAAACCTTAGATCGACTTCTGAGAGTCCTTAAGATGTTTACTAGTCCTCCCATCTCGATCTCTAGGTGATAACCCATCAAAAATCTGATTTTTTGCTCTTTCTTAAATTCACGGAATAGTCAGGATATAGCGGTCTAGGGCTGGTCCGCCAAATGTCCCTTAGCGGTTTTACGATAGACCGCCACGATCGTTGGGCGCCGAATTTGAAACTAGTTGAAACTCTAATTTCGACTTATCCACTAAATTATCCATATAATTAGTATTTATCCTTATATTCTGTGAATAAACTAATTAACCCTCTAGAATATGGGGCCAAACTTCATGGGCTTGATCCTTAAATCCTTTGGGCTTCATTTAAATAAGCTAGGTTAATGGATTATTCCATTTGGGCTTTAGTAATGACTTATTTAACAAAGAAATTCATTTATTAATCTATTTCAGACTTTAAAAATTCCCAGAAAATATTTAAATAATTTTAGAAATATTCTATAAAATTTCTGGGGCATTACATATCATCTTTAATTTCCATCTCTTTGGGCTCGTTTTCATCGCTCCTATCCTTAGTTCTCATCTCTTACTTTTCCAAATTCATCACAAATCGCACTGTTTCTGCATACTTGTATTTTTCTCCGTTTTGTACATCACTTTTCTCCTTATTCTCTCAATCATTTCTCGTGATTTCAAATCCTATACATGCACAATACACACACCTTTCATTTTCACCCGCTTATAGGTGTTAAAAACCATCCCCGGGTGCATTCTCCCCCTTTCTTTCATGCTACTTTATCACTTCGGGACATATGCTACACTCATGTTTCTAAGGGTTTTCTCTTGTGTTTGTGGCTTCGCTTTGCAGGAGATTGTTTATAGAACATGAGGCACTTGCTTTCTAGCCGGCTAGGAGGTGAGGAGGTGTCACCCACATCGGTTTCTACGTCCCTTTTCAAGTGCGATCACACCTTGTAGCGACTTCCCTTTAGGCCGCGTCTTCTTCCATATTTTCCCAAGGTACGCAGTAGGTCGTTATTCAGTATATAATCTATTTTCTATTGCTAATCCTTGGGTGGCGATCACGATCACGTCTATATCTCTATCGCCCCTTTTCTTTGCTCATATTGATGCAAGATCATGCATATGCCTAGACACATTAGTTCAAGGGCGGGGTAGATTAATCTATCTACATCTTTATTTTTTTGGCGATCACGGTGGGAACCTAGTGCCCATCACATTTTTAATGCTCTCCTGTAAGTTGGGTGTGTGTATGACCATGTTTAGGTAGTGTTTTCTTCATTTTTTCACTGTTCTGGGCATTCTCGGGTCTGTCAGGGCGTAGCTATCCTTCCAGGGGCCACCTCACATTGGTAGCGGCCTTCTCAGGGCCGCTAGATTAGTTGCGGTCTACCACTAGACCGCTACTTGGTTAAAAACGGTCTCCTGGAGACCTGTACTTGATTCTGGCAGGACAGGCGCATTGCTCAAGGAGGCCCTATTCATTCGAGCATAACTTTGCCTCCCAGGATCAGATTGGGCAGATTTTTATTTTGTTGTATTGTCCTTTGTATTGTCTTTACATCCATATAAAGTTTGTATCATTTGGATATCATTTGCATATTTAAAACTTGCCTCCATTTTTGCATTTTATGCATCTAGTCTGCAGGTAGATTCGGGACGGGTTCACAAGCCCATTTTCTTTGCTGATTTAAATTGCCTCCCAGGGTCTATTTGTGCTATTTTTTGGTTCCATTGCATAGTCTTTTGTATTATCTTCGCATCCATATATCATTTGCATACATTGGACTCCATTTGCATTGTTAAAACTTGCCTTCATTTTTGCATTTTATGTATAAAATCCACTTGTAGGTCCGTGGGCAAACATTAAGGTACGCTGTCCTTTTATGATTTTTCTTATCTTCTAGTACCTAGTTGTCCCTGTTTCTGGTCTTGCACTATTGTTATTCATATTGTCCTACATTTTTCATGCATTTGGTTATGCTTGCATAGTTTTGTTATTGCCTTGGTGTGCTAGATTTAGGCTAGAATTGCATGCACTCCGGTGCACATAGGATTATGCATATTTGCATATTGCAGTTGCATTCCCCCTTGGTAAGTGATCCTCTCACTCCCATATTCTTTGGGCTCGACTAGGTGATCTTATCTGGGACCTCCGTAAGTCCCCGTGAGCCGTTGATTCCCACACGGACGTCGGGCCAGTTTTACCTTTCCGCCCCATAATTTTGCATTTCCATACGTTGTGAGGGAGTTAGCCTTATTCAACCCAAAGTTTGGACCTTATTCCCTATAGGATATCTATCTTGAGAGAATTAATCTTAATTTAAAACATTTAAAAGGCTCACAAAAACTTTGACAATAAAATATTTCACATCATATTAACTTGTTTGACTTGGGCGAAATCATGCATATTGTTTATGTTGTTCGCACTTGTTCAAGCCCATTGGTGGTATTTTGTGTTGCATCCCCCATCATCCACGTAGGTTTTGTTGTTAGGCCCATTTTGTGTGTCCATTGTCTAGTCTCATTATCCTAGGTCCTTTTTTCCCTTTACATTATCGAGTCAGTCCCCCTCCTTGATCTTCGAACCCGTACTTCTCTCATTGTATTCCCTTGCTTTTTCTTGTATTAAGTCTCCATTTGCCCTCATGGAGCATCACCCTAATCCCTTGTACCCTCCTTCTTCATCTTCCTATTCACGTATGGATTCTTCTTCCCATGCGGGCCCATCTCCTCATGGTCCTTCCGACCCACAAACAAATCTCATCGCCCACTTATCATCTCTTGTTTGCCAAATGGACCTGGCCCAGGCCCAAAAATTATTTGCTAATCATCTTAAGGGGCCTCATTCTCATAACGGGCCTCATTCATCTCATGGGTCTCATTCCTATAATGGGCCATCTTCCTTGAGTGGCCCATCTTCCTTCGGTCCCATTCTCTTAGTGGGTTTTCTTCCTCTAATGGGCCTATGTCCTTTAGTTGGTCTTCCTTTAATGGGTATCCTTATCTTAATGGGCCTCATTCTCCTAATGGGCCCCATTCCCTTCATGGTCCCTCTATTCCTAATGGGCCCCCATCCTTTAATGGGCTGCCATCTTTCTCCAATGGGTCCTCTTCTCATCTTAACGGGCCCCCTTCTACCTTTAATGGGCCTTCTTCTACTCTTAGTAGACCTTCTCCCTTTAGTTGGCCCTCTTCTTCGCTTAGTAGGCATACTCTTCTTAATTGGCCCACTCACTCTACCAATGTTGCTGCTGGCCCAATGGGTCCCCATGTTCATGATCCTTCCAAGCTCACATATCCTTCCACTCCTAGAATGGGCTTTCCTTCTCCTCAGTCCGGATCCCTTTATCTAGCCCAATATCATCATCCTAGTTCATATTCACAATCTCTTGCTCAAGTTGGCCTGCATTCTTCTCGATCTCTCCCCATCTAGGAGATGATTGCTCAAACCCAACATCGGCTTGATGAACTATAACACCGAATTGATCCCAAATCCTCCTTGAATGTTCCATTCGCGTTCCAAGGTCTTCGGCTTCCGCTCCATTCACAAATTCCCACATATCGCTGTTATGGTGGAGCCGGTGACCCGTATGTCCACGTAAAGGTGTTCGTTTATGAGTCGGCCCAATTTCGACATGACCATTGCTTGATGGCATATTTGTTCGGTCTGTCATTTGAGGTCCCGGCTCGGGATTGATTCTTTTTGTTGCCGCAAGAGAAGATCATGAGTTTTCAAGCTGTCCAAGTGGAGTTTCTTCAGCAATTCAGGACCAGGTTGGGCCTAGGTATTCTATGGTGGATCTGGCCCATGAGAAGATGAAGCCCGAAGAGGATTTCTGCACCTTTGCTGACCGCTGGCGTCACCTCACCACGTAAGTCCTAGGGCATATTCCGGAGGGAGAGCAGATCAAAATACTCATTTCCAACACAACGCCCGAGTATCGGTTCGTCCTAGCTTTGAATGAAATTATCTCCTGGCAATAGCTTTATAGCTGAGCATGCTTCATCCGCCAACAACTCCAAGGTTCCCTTGACCCCGAGTCTTCTCCACCTTCTACATACACCCCGCCATCTACATCAACATCCCCATATCAACCTTCACACTCCACAAGCCAACCCTACGCTCCCGTGAGCCACCCTTCCGCCACATATCTTTCCACGAGTCGACCTTCCGCTCCTACGTACCCATACTCTCCCACATGTCAACCTTCCACAAGTCAGCCTTCCGCCCCCATATACCCACACGTGTCTCCACCTCCGGTCAAGGAAACACCACACTCCAAGCAGGGGGATGCCGTCTATTTACCCCCTCACCTCACTCTACATATGCCATCACAAAATCCCTCTGCCACTAGCCACGCACCATTTCCTACGCAACCCCCACAACCATCTTCATTGCCTTCCCATATCCCTCGGTATCCTCCTTGCTCGAAGCGGGCTCCTCCTCCTCCATTGCCAGAATCTTTCACCGACATTTTCAAGGCTTTGATGGCCACTCACGCGTTGCAACTCTCTCCGATTGTGCTTTGCCCACCCGCGGTAGAGAATTAGCTTCACTTCTATGATTATCATCGCCAACAGGGGTATTTGGTTGACGATTGCCCTGAATTTCGGGATTATATTTATGGCTTGGAAGCCCAGAAGAGGATTGATTGAGCTGCCATGCATAAAGTTATTTTAGATCTTTACAGCAAGCAATAGCAGTGGGCGCCGCCCAGGCAGCCGTCTCCACTACAAGACTAGGGGCAACCCTGCAGTTCTTTATCTGGCATTGCACCCGCTCTGTCACCTGTTCCCTCACCTATGCCTTTTCCTACCTCGTTGCCTACCTCATCACCATCTTCATCTCCACCTACCCCATTGTCTTCACCATCTCTTATCCCGGCTCCATCACCTTCACAAACCCAAGCCCTTGCATAGGCTAGTGCTCCCACTTCCTCCATTTCTTCCACTACCGCTTCCACTACCAACGTCGCCCGACGCATTGTGTCAATATGCCGACAATGGGCACCGTGACCTTCCTCTTTACCCTCTCCATCCCCACCTTCTCCATTACCTAAACCTTCCCCATTGCCCTCCTCACCGCCTCCATCTCCACCAGTGCCTTCATCTCCATCTCCGTCGTTACCCTCATTGCCTGAGCCTGGGCTAGCTCCACCTCCACCTTTGCCTTTGCCTCCACCCGAGCCTATCATCACCGCTATCCATCCACCACCCGAGGCCTCTACACCTTCCAAACCTTCACCCATGCCTTCCAAGACTTCCCCACCCCTTTTTCCACCTACTTCCACCCCACGGAGCGGGTGTGTGTTGCCTTTAGTGCCCCTCAGGTCTAGTCTCCAGGGAGATGACGAGCCAAGTCAGGATAGTTCAGTGTCGGTTCTGCATTACAAGATTCAAGATTTCATTTGCCGCATGCCTATTCATGTCCTGGTCTCTGGCTATTTTTGGGATGAGCTTGCCCTTCCAAAGATGGTTACTAAGAAGAGTTCCCTTGCACTAGTGCCAGTTTCTTCAAAAGCGAGGCCGGTGGCAACCTTTTTGCTCATCGGAGGTTCGATTATCAATGTTGTTACCACCTCTCGCTCTATTGCTGCTCAATTCACTGGCCAAGAGGGGTTCTCTACTTGCTTCATGCTAACACATACGGCCGCCAAGGGTCTGATGGATTCCCTATTGAAAGGGCAATTGGCCATATTTTTAAAGTTCTCCAAAGACATTCTGCACATCCTATGCAATCTCCCTTGATTTATTGGTGAGTCGGCCACGTCCACTGTCATGCCCCGAGTGCGGAAGATACTCGGATATGCGCGACGAGTTTATATCCATCATGTCAATCAGAGTAGTAGTGCATTCGACACCAAAACAAAGATGCGCAAAATAGAAAGATAACCCAATCCTTTATTTCATAATGGATAGACTATTACAAATCCAATACTCTATTCAATTAAAAAGGAAAAGTACATAGTTGACTCAAGAAAATAGGAAAAAGACTAGATGACACTTGGAGAAGTTCTATCACTTTCACTCTTGACCATTCCCATCCGATTGACTTCCCTCGTCGTCGGAATTACCTGAAAAGTAGGGAACACACGGAGTGAGCGAACGCTCAGTAGGAAATTATATCTCAAGCGCTAGCAGGGGGTTTAAATAATTACATCTTTCATGTATGTATTGTAGCTATGCATGCTCGTATAAAACGACAAGATAGAGAGTGAATTTATCAATAAGACAGCAAGATGAACTAGTCACGAGCTTTCAAGAAAAGATGACAAGATATTCAAGCAAGTACCTTTTTAGCAAGTCATGTCAAGAACTTTGGCTATCATGTATCAAGCAAGCAAGTAATTACCCTTTCTCGGGTCACGCAAGTCATGTCAAGTCAAGTACGAGTCAAGTACAAGATTTGTGTGGAATGTCCAATCAAGCTAGTCATGCACTCAGTATAATGCCAGATACCTTATCATTCAACTCCCATGGGCACAAGTACTTTCGGGTGCTCCTCCCAGGACCAGATCGGGCCCTATATGCGCAGGCATTTATCATGTATATTTTTGACATCCACTCTTGTATATATATATATATAGCCAATATGAAATTTCAACAATTTAAGCTTGTAGACACGTAGGATAACTTTGAGAGAATAGAGTCCAAAGATACGACATTGGACATCGATAGGCGATAACAACGGTACAATCACGATGAACGATGAAACTAGGTGAAATTAGGTTCCCTTAACTCGGGTACCATGACAAACAGGTATGGACATTCTTTATATAGAATTGAGGTCCACATGAACAGTACATCAAAGGTAATATACCCTCATTCTTATTATAGAATTGAGGTCCATAAGAACATCAACAAATGGCATGATATCATCATCCCATTAAGAATTCTCATGATATACTCTTTGCATATCATAAGGGCCGGTATACCATGTTTCTTTAGAGTGACATGGCATTTAATAGTGTAAAGGGTTTTTATGGTACAACCAGCTCAGTCGACCTTGAGGGAATCCAAGGTATGAGGAGTCTTACGGAGGTCTCTATGACTAACTCGCTAGTCCAAAGGAACGGAATGTCCAATGGAGAGCTTGTATGTCAATGAGAGTTGAGGGTGATCGATAAAACATCATGAAACATGGGACTATACTCACGGAGTGGAGATATAGTGCCGATATACATATATATAGATATACTGAAACCATCGGTTATCAGAAACAGGGTAAAAACATTTTTACAGAAAAATAACGACTTAAGTAAAGTCACTACTCAAGTAATTAACGCCTTCCGTCAGGGCGTTTACCTATTTTACATTTTTGTAAATTTTCAATATTTCCGTATTTTACCAAAAACGCGCCCTAGTAAGGGGCGTTTAATTAAAAGTCGACGACGTATGCAATGGTCGTTCATTCTTTACCTCTATTTTTGTAGAATATATATTTTCAGTAATTTATCAGAAACACGCCCTGGACAGGGGCGTTATTTTTCAATTCACGCCCTGAACAGGGGCGTTAGTCAAGTGAGAGACGACCTATATAGGGTCGTGTATTTCAAGAATTTACAATTTTTCAAGTATTGAAATTTCCAGAAAATGAGATATGGTCATGACATGATAATATCAGGATTAATGATCATGCACTGGTTTAGAATCATGTTTAAGTGAATATTGGACTAATTAACATGGGTAATTATCAGGTAATTAAATTAACGTCTGTATACAGGGCGTCAAATCTTTTGAATTGATGACCTTGTCAGGGTCGTGTATTTAAATAGCGCCCTAGTCTGGGTCGCGTATAAAATTAGCGCCCTTGGAAAGGGCGTTTCTTTCCAACAATAGAACCTTTAAAACTCGTGAAAACTATATGCATGAACTAATATATATGGTTTAATATAGTTATTATGGTGATTTGGGCTACAGTGCTTGAGAAAACCTACCTTGATGATGATAAACTGACGAATGAACAGATGTAGGTTCTGGGAAAAACGATACTCTGTTTTATAAACAGAGTCTTTTTGAAGCTTTCGATCCTAACAGCAGCAGCAAGGGTAGTAATAGGTTGCAGATGAAGAACCCTCAATTCTTCAGTAGGTTATGATGACCCCTACAGAGAACATATATATACAATCATTAGTATTATCTTCATAATACTTGACTGAAGGTGGAAGAAAGAAGAACTTACCCTATGTTCTTCTCACGTTCGTCTTCTTCAACCTGTAAGAAGAGAAGAAGATGAAGAATCAGTGATTCTTCATGCAACCGAAAGAAAAGAGAGAAGAACTGATGTTCTTTACGTACCGTAGCAGCAGCAGATCGACCAAATAGCTTTAGGGTTCGATCGGTAAGAGTTTTTATAGGATCCTTAGAATCCTAATAGGGTTAGTGTTTGATTGGAAGTAATACTTCCAAGGTAGAGTTATTACTACATTCGAACTCTTTCTCATAGTTATCAACTTACCCTGGATAGACTCCTGGGTCGAACGAAACTCAAACTGAATTAGCGTCCTAAGTCAGGGCGTCGAAATTAAATTGACGCCTTGTCAAGCGTTGTTTCTTGTTGAAAAGCGTCCACCCAAAGGACGTTATGCAAACTTGCCCTTTTTATTTATTTTGGTCGTTTGAAATTTGATGCCGTGACATGTGGGCGTCCTTTCTTCAAAACACGCCTTAGGTAAGGGCGTTTTATTGTAAAGTAGCGCCTATATCTAAGGCGTTATTTTCATCAGGGTTTAATTATTTTTACTCTAAGCTCTTTCGTTTATTTACTAAATCTTTTAATCTATTTTGATTTATTTATTCCTTTTAAATTTATCAGGGTTGCTACACCCTCCCCCACTTAAAAAGAATTTGGTCCCCAAATTCCATATCATATATTTACATTTGGAGAGTGTAGAGTATGTACCTTCTAAAATAAATCTGGAAATTGTTTCCTCATAGATTCCTCGGTCTCCCATGTAGCTTCATGTTCTGAATTCTTATTCCATTGTACTTTTAGCATGGGAATAACCTTATTCCTTAGGGTACGTACTTCTCGATCTAAGACCTTCATAGGCTTCTGTTCATACGTGAAATCTTTCTGGATCACTAGGTCTCCATATTCAATAATATGTGATGGGTCATGTACATACTTCTTCAACATAGATATGTAGAACACATCATGTACTTCGGACAGTTGAGGGGGCAATGCGATGCGATAAGCAACCTCGCCAACTCTTTCTAGTATCTCAAAAGGTCCTATAAATCTTGGTGTAAGCTTGCCTTTAACACCAAATCTTCGTATTCCACGTCCAGGCGATATCTTGAGAAATACATGATCTCCAACTTGGAATTCGAGATCTCTTCTTCTTGTGATAGCATAAGCCTTTTGTCTAGACTGAGCAACTTGCAGTCTTTCTTTGATCAATTGTATCTTCTCGGTAGTGTCCCTTACCATTTCTGGACCTAACAGTTGTTTCTCTCCAACTTCGTCCCAGCATAAGGGTGATCGATAACTCCTTCCGTATAAGGCTTCAAAAGGTGCCAGTTGTATACTTGCTTGGTAGCTATTATTGTATGCAAATTCGACCAGAGGCAAGTGATCATGCCAGTTTCCATCAAAATCAGTAATGCATGCTCTTAGCATATCTTCGACTATTTGATTTGTTCTCTCGGTCTGACCATCCGTTTGAGGATGAAAGACTGTACTAAAGTTAAGTCTCGTTCCCAACGAATGTTGTAGTCCTTTCCAAAAATGAGAAGTAAAACGGGGATCTCTGTCAGACACGATTGAAACGGGAATACCATGTAATCTGACTATTTCCTTGATGTATAGTGCAACTAAGACATCAACTGACCATCGACTCTTGATTGGCAAGAAATGCGCTGATTTGGTCAATCGGTCAATGATAACCCATATTCCATCATGTCCTCTTTTTGATTTAGATAATCCCATGATGAAATCCATACCAATATCCTCCCATTTCCATTTAGGGATATCTAGAGGATGTAGTTTTCCAGCAGGCTTCTGGTGTTCCGCCTTGACTTGTTGGCATGTGAGACAGCGTGATATGTAGTCCGCTATTTCTCTTTTCATGTTGGGCCACCAAAAATTTCTTTTCACATCTTTGTACATCTTGGTAGATCCGGGATGAATTGTATACCTTGACCTATGAGCTTCATCTAAGACCTTCTTCTTCAATTCTGGGCAGTCCGATATACAAGTTCTATTCTTGAACATTAATCTTCCATCAGAAGCTAATTGGAAATCCGATTGTCTTTCTAATCTGCCCTTGATTTCTACTAATGTAGGATCATCATCCTGAAGTGCTTGTATCTCAGATAATAAATCTGACTGTATGCTTATATGAGATAATGTGACACATCTAGGATCCGTGTCCATACTTATATTGAGTTCAGAAAATTGTTCCAGCAATTTCCATTCTTGAATCAGACAATTGGCTAATAGTGCTCTCGGCTTTCGACTAAGGGCATCAGCTACATGATTACCCTTTCCGGGATGATATTGTATATTGAAGTCGAAGTCCTTGAGATATTCCAGCCATCGTCTTTGCCTCATATTTAGTTCCTTCTGTGAGAAAAGATATTTGAGACTCTTGTGATCGGAGTATACAGTAAACTGTACTCCATAAAGATAATGTTTCCATATTTTGAGTGCAAATACTACCGCGGTCAATTCTAAGTCATGGACGGGGTAGTTCTCTTCATGCTTCTTTAATTGACGAGAACAGTAGGCTATAACCTTCCCTTGTTGCATTAGAACACACCCGAGGCCAATGCCAGAAGCATCAGTGTATACCTCGAACTTTTCTCCTTCAATTGGCAATGCTAAGATAGGAGCTATAGTAAGATGATCCTTGAGAGTTTGGAAGCTTCTCTCACATTCCTCATCCCATTCATAACGGATCTCCTTGCGGGTTAACCTCGTAAGTGGCACGGTGATTTTAGAGAAATCCTTGATGAATCGCCTGTAATAGCCAGCAAGACCTACGAAACTTCAGATCTCGCTAGCATTGGTCGGTCTTTCCCAATTCCTTACAGCTTCAACCTTTGATGGGTCTACAGACAAGCCATCCTTTGATATAACATGTTCGAGAAAAGTCACTTCTTCAAGCCAGAATTCACACTTGCTAAGTTTTACATATAATTGGTTTGTCCTTAATATTTGTAATGAAATCCTCAAATGTTCCTCATGCTCTTCCTTGGTTTTGGAATAAATCAATATATCATCAATAAAGACCACTACGAATTGATCCAAATAAGGCCTGAATATACTATTCATTAACTGCATAAAGGCAGCAGGGGCATTCGTTAGTCCGAAAGGCATAACAACAAATTCATAATGGCCATACCTGCTTCTGAATGCGGTTTTATGAATATCCTCATCCTTGATTCTTAGTTGGTGATATCCAGACCTAAGATCAATTTTGGAAAAGTACATGGATCCTGAAATTTGATCAAACAATTCATCGATTCTCAGCAGTGGATACTTGTTCTTGATAGTGAGATGATTCAATTGTCGATAGTCGACGCATAACCTCATGGATCCGTCTTTCTTCTTTACAAATAATACAGGCGCTCCCCACGGGGAAGTACTTGGTCTAATGAATCCTTTCTTAATGAGTTCCATCAATTGCTCCTTTAACTCCTTGAGTTCAGCAGGTGACATCCTATAAGGTGCCTTTGAAATCGGACCAGCACCAGGGACTAAGTCAATGGTGAAGGCCACTTCTCTTTGCGGGGGTAATCCCGGCAAATCTTTCGGAAACACGTCCGGAAATTCTTGTACCACTGGAATGTCTTCTAACTTAATCTTCTTAGCTTCTTTAACTGTGACAAAGGCAAGGAAAGATGTACATCCTTTCCTGATGAGCTTGCTAGCTCGGAGAGCTGAAATAAGAGGGTTTTTGCTCCGACTCTTGGGGCTAGTAAATATTAGTTCTGGAAATTCCTTGAATGTAACCTTGCTATTGCGGCAATCAACCGTTGCCTGATACTTGGATAACCAGTCTGCCCCTAGTATAACATCATACTCTTTCAGATCTAAACATATGAGATCAATAGGGAGATTTTGACCATGAATCAATACCTCGCAGTTTTGGTAATGATGTGTAATATCAGTCTCATCATCCAGAGGAGTAGACAAAACTAACTTTATCCATTCCGGTTCTAGGGGTAATGGGTCAGCAAACTTTTTAGAAACAATAGAATGTGATGCACCAGTATCAATTAAGACATATGCATTCTTGGAACAAACTTTCAATATACCTTCCACTAAGCCGCCTCCTTCTACTTGCTCGGTTTCCTTGATTGCATGAAGACGAGCATTCTTGGTTACTGGGCGTTTTCCGTCATCGGCTTGATTATTTAGTAATGGGCAATCGGGAATCCGATGCTCACGACTCCCACAACGGAGACATGCTCCTAGTTTCCTCCAGCATTCTTCTGCTCTATGACCCGCTTTATCACAATGTTTGCACACTGTATTTGGAGAGGTAGTGGTGATAGAAAAGGGCTTGGTCTTCTTGAACTTTTGGTCTTGTGAGGATGCTCCTCCATTGCTAGGCCTTTTCTTGAAGTTGGGTTTAAAAGAACCCGAACCTGTAACTTGTTCCTTCTTATCCTTACCACGAATCCTATCAGACAGTTCCGTGGCATCTTCTAATAGTTGAGCTCGGCGTACTATCTCCGAGTAGACTTGAATGTCCATCGGCGCCAGTTGAGTAATAGCTTGGGGCCTGAGCCCATTAAGAAACCTCCTAGCTTTCATTTTCTCGGTGCTAACTAGATTCTTAGCATACCGAGACAATCTAGAGAATTGGGCCTCATACTCGGCCACTGACAAGGATCGTTGTTTTAATGCGGCAAACTCTGCAGCCTTCTTTTCCTGAACTCGGTCCGAGAAATATTTCACGTTGAAGTGTTCAACGAATTCTTCCCACGAAACCTGATCTTGATTTATAGTAGCCTCGATTGATTCCCACCAGCATCTAGCATCCCTTTCTAACTGAAAAGTAGCTAATAAAACTTTATCCTGATCCGTGCATTGCATAACACGGAATATACGTTCTATCTCCCTAATCCAGTGTTCAGCGTCATCTGGATCAGTAGAACCTGTGAACTTGGGTGGGTTCATGTTCTTGAAAGTCTGGTGGAGACTTCCTACTCGTTGTCCACCTCCTTGTGCTACTTGTTACAGCACTTGAGTCATGCCTTGAAGGGTACGCTGCATGTTGTGCCATTGAGCACGTTCGACAGCCATTATCCAACAATTATAATAACTAGATTAATATGTGCTTGTATTTAAAGACTCATATACTATGTTAACTTTAACCCTTGGTTCTACCCAATCTCACTGGTTGAAGGTTTAAAACTTATCCTTGGACTTGGGTTTTTCCTAGGAATTGAATACCCTAGGCTCTGATACCACAAAAACTGTCACGCCTCGAGCGCGGAAGATACTCGGATATGCGCGACGAGTTTATATCCATCATGTCAATCAGAGTAGTAGTGCATTCGACACCAAAACAGAGATGCACAAAATAGAAAGATAACCCAATCCTTTATTTCATAATGGATAGACTATTACAAATCCAATACTCTATTCAATTAAAAAGGAAAAGTACATAGTTGACTCAAGAAAATAGGAAAAAGACTAGATGACACTTGGAGAAGTTCTATCACTTTCACTCTTGATCATTCCCATCCGATTGACTTCCCTCGTCGTCGGAATTACCTGAAAAGTAGGGAACACACGGAGTGAGCGAACGCTCAGTAGGAAATTATATCTCAAGCGCTAGTAGGGGGTTTAAATAATTACATCTTTCATGTATGTATTGTAGCTATGCATGCTCGTATAAAACGACAAGATAGAGAGAGAATTTATCAATAAGACAGCAAGATGAACTAGTCACGAGCTTTCAAGAAAAGATGACAAGATATTCAAACAAGTACCTTTTTAGCAAGTCATGTCAAGAACTTTGGCTATCATGTATCAAGCAAGCAAGTAATTACCCTTTCTCGGGTCACGCAAGTCATGTCAAGTCAAGTACGAGTCAAGTATAAGATTTGTGTGGAATGCCCGATCAAGCTAGTCATGCACTCGGTATAATGCCAGATACCTTATCATTCAACTCCCATGGGCACAAGTACTTTCGGGTGCTCCTCCCAGGACCAGATCGGGCCCTATATGCGCAGGCATTTATCATGTATATTTTTGACATCCACTCTTGTATATATATATATAGCCAATATGGAATTTCAACAATTTAAGCTTGTAGACACGTAGGATAACTTTGAGAGAATAGAGTCCAAAAATACGACATTGGACATCGATAGGCGATAACAACGGTACAATCACGATGAACGATGAAACTAGGTGGAATTAGGTTCCCTTAACTCGGGTACCATGACAAACAAGTATGGACATTCTTTATATAGAATTGAGGTCCACATGAACAGTACATCAAAGGTAAGATACCCTCATTCTTATTATAGAATTGAGGTCCACAAGAACATCAACAAATGGCATGATATCATCATCCCATTAAGAATTCTCATGATATACTCTTTGCATATCATAAGGGCCGGTATACCATGTTTCTTTAGAGTGACATGGCATTTAATAGTGTAATGGGTTTTTAGGGTACAACTAGCTCAGTCGACCTTGAGGGAATCCAAGGTACGAGGAGTCTTACGGAGGTCTCTATGACTAACTCGCTAGTCCAAAGGAACGGAATGTCCAATGGAGAGCTTGTATGTCAATGAGAGTTGAGGGTGATCGATAAAACATCATGAAACGTGAGACTATACTCACGGAGTGGAGATATAGTGCCGACATACATATATATAGATATACTGAAACCATCGGTTATCAGAAACAGGGTAAAAATATTTTTACAGGAAAATAACGACTCAAGTAAAGTCACTACTCAAGTAATTAACGCCTTCCGTCACGGCGTTTACCTAATTTACATTTTTGCAAATTTTCAATATTTCCGTATTTTACCAAAAACGCGCCCTGGTAAGGGGCGTTTAATTAAAAGTTGACGACGTATGCAATGGTCGTTCATTCTTTACCTCTATTTCTGCAGAATATATATTTTCAGTAATTTATCAGAAACACGCCCTGGACAGGGGCGTTATTTTTCAATTCACGCCCTGAACAGGGGCGTTAGTCAAGTGAGAGACGACCTATACAGGGTCGTGTATTTTAAGAATTTATAATTTTTCAAGTATTGAAATTTCCAGAAAACGAGATATGGTCATGACAGGATAATATCAGGATTAATGATCATGCACTGGTTTAGAATCATGTTTAAGTGAATATTGGACTAATTAACATGGGTAATTATCAGGTAATTAAATTAACGTCTGTGTACAGGGCGTCAAATCTTTTGAATTGACGACCTTGTCAGGGTCGTGTATTTAAATAGCGCCCTAGTCTGGGTCGCGTATAAAATTAGCGCCCTTGGAAAGGGCGTTTCTTTCCAACAATAGAACCTTTAAAACTCGTGAAAACTATATGCATGAACTAATATATATGGTTTAATATAGTTATTATGGTGATTTGGGCTACAGTGCTTGAGAAAACCTACCTTGATGATGATAAACTGACGGATGAACAGATGTAGGTTCTGGGAAAAATGATACTCTGTTTTATAAACAGAGTCTTTTTGAAGCTTTCGATCCTAACAGCAGCAGCAAGGGTAGTAATAGGTTGCAGATGAAGAACCCTCAATTCTTCAGTAGGTTATGATGACCCCTACAGAGAACATATATATACAATCATTAGTATTATCTTCATAATACTTGACTGAAGGTGGAAGAAAGAAGAACTTACCCTATGTTCTTCTCACGTTCGTCTTCTTCAACCTGTAAGAAGAGAAGAAGATGAAGAATCAGTGATTCTTCATGCAACCGAAAGAAAAGAGAGAAGAACTGATGTTCTTTACGTATCGTAGCAGCAGCAGATCGACCAAATAGCTTTAGGGTTCGATCGGCAAGGGTTTTTATAGGATCCTTAGAATCCTAATAGGGTTAGTGTTTGATTGGAAGTAATACTTCCATGGTAGAGTTATTACTACATTCGAACTCTTTCTCATAGTTATCAACTTACCCTGGATAGACTCATGGGTCGAACGAAACTCAAACTGAATTAGCGTCCTAAGTCAGGGCGTCGAAATTAAATTGACGCCTTGTCAAGCGTCGTTTCTTGTTGAAAAGCGTCCACCCAAAGGACGTTATGCAAACTTGCCCTTTTTATTTATTTTGGTCGTTTGAAATTTGACGCCGTGACATGTGGGCGTCCTTTCTTCAAAACACGCCTTAGGTAAGGGCGTTTTATTGTAAAGTAGCGCCTATATCTAAGGCGTTATTTTCATCAGGGTTTAATTATTTTTACTCCAAGCTCTTTCGTTTATTTACTAAATCTTTTAATCTATTTTGATTTATTTATTCCTTTTAAATTTATCAGGGTTGCTACATCCACGCCGCGCATTACTCTCCCTTAGTTTCATCCTACTCTTCTGGTAAGGAAGTTATGCTTCATGCCCGATTGCCGAGTATAGATGCCAAATCTCATGATGCTAGTTCCAAGTGACAAAACTCCATGGTTTTCTGATATTCATTCATTCGAGGAGTTATCTGTTCAAGAATGTCCGCCTATGGTTAGCACTCGGTGTCTATGGGCAACCGCCCTGATGAAGTTGCATGTTCACAGTCGGGCCAGGCCATCTGCTAGGTGGGCCCATTATTTGAGAAGATGTTGCAAGATAAAAAGACCAAAAGTCCGAGCCCGCTCCAGGCGGGTCCGTGTTCAAGAGATTTCAGCCAAAAAGAGGCAGCGGCGCAAGTTTAAGGGCCGTTTGTTGTGCACTCAAGGGTCCACTTCTCCTCCTTCTTCTTTCTTTCATTCATCATTTCTTTTGCTCAGCTCCCACCCCTGGGTGGTGTACCTCCCTTCTGATCATGTTCTCTCCTCTTTTCCCAGGTTTGTGAACCGTCATTCTTCCTTTTCCCATCCGAAGCCTCTGAATTTTCCCCATTCTCGTTATTCTAAGCTTCGGCCTATGTTATTTCATCATCCTGATCCTGGGACATCTTCTGATTCTTTCTCTTCCCCGATATCTCCGGGTTCTACTTCTCATTCTCCTTCTCCGACCACGTCGGATGATTTTTCTTCTCCTTTCTCTATTCACTCTATCTCGCCCTTTCGGGGTCATTGCCCTTTTTCTTGCTATTTTTGAGGCTTTAGTGTGCCTTGATCTCAGCTGACCTCTGTTTATTCTGTATTTGGTTCCCTGTTATCAGGGTCTTTGTGCCTTAACGAGGGAGTTCTAGCCCTCGTCTCTCTTCCTTTTGATCCTTCTTCGTCCAGTATGATGTCTGCCGCTCCTCCATGTAGATGAATTTTTAAGCCTTGCTATCTTTTCCATCTTGATCCTGTCAAGCAAGGAATACAAAGCTCATGCTGCTGAAAGCTCGATGGTCAAGATCGCTTCAGGATGCTATTTTCACACTATGGATTTGCAAGGTATCTTTATTTTGTGTAAGAATGTGCTTGCATTCCAATTATTTATTCCTAACATTCATGTGCATGCTCATAATGCTTATAATGTTAATTCCTCAACACGGTTGAGTAGGCGTTGGGAAGTTTGCTTAGTTTAGTTAAAGAGAGTTTGCTTCTGCAGTATTCTTAGGCTGGTGATAGCTCCGTGTTGGGAGTCTAGTTTCTTTCCCTGATTGTTATGGGTTATCTTGAGTATGGGTTTTTCACACACCTCACGGCAAGCCATAGCCGATTCCTCTTAGGCACACCATTACTGCTTTGGCCATACCATGGGTATGCACAAAGGTCTTTTTTTTTCTCTGCTCGACCAAGTGCATGGGCAAGAGATTGACAGATGAGATGACCAGCCTAGGCGCTCCCTAATATGAGAGAGGTCTCAAATAGGGGCAGTCTTGACCCTCGAAAGTGAGCTTTCATGCTATATCTGACCAATAAAAGAGTGGTAGTACAGTTCCCCGCGGGACGTCATGAGCTCGGTCGCATGCGTGTCTGATAAATGTAGGTCTAAAAATCAAAGATACAAAGTCCTGGCGCAACAGACTGTATCTTTGAGGGGCAGTGGCCTAGAAGAAATTTTAGTCCTGATATCTCCCATCCTGTATTAAGCTTATCCCCATTGTTCTTCTACTTCTCCCTCTTAGGCTGGGTTGTATCTCGGGTATGGCCTTAGTAGGGACACTTTTTTAGAGGCGGTTGGTTATGGCGAGCTACCCTCATATGCACGCCCTGCTCAAGGAAAATCTTTAATGAAAGGGGAAGGAATAACAGCTCCTAGCCAGTGGTTTGAGCCCGTCTACGTGCTGTAAATTGGTTTGTAAAAAGCTAAACATCAAATATTTCTAAAATAAAAAAATCAGATATTGTCAAAAATTCAAAAAAATATTACAAAAATCAAAAAATAGATATGTCAAAAAATCAAAAAAATCAAATATTCTGAAAATTCTAAAAAATTCAGATAGTCAAAACCCCCCAAAAAAATAAAAAAAAATGTTAAAAAAATCCAAAAAAATATGTGTCATTTATTTTTACTTTGTTTTGAGAACAGATATGATTCGTTTGCTCAGTGTGCAGGTCGCAACTGTTCAAGCTCTTCTTAGATCCTTATCATTCGCTTTGTCTCCTGTTCACGTGCTTGTCAATCTGTTCTCTTTTCTTTAATCTTGTCTCTCGATCTGTTCTGAAGCTCATGTCTTTCTCACAATTTACTTAGCATTGCTCATTTTTGATCATATCTTTATGAGAGGGCTCTATGCCTCATGATTGTGAACTTGGCGGTTCTGCTTCGTTTGGTCTTGGGCTTGATTGAAGAGCATATATGTCATGTCTCGTGTTATCTCATCCCATGTGGTCATCCCGCGTGTTCTTATCCCAACCATGTGTTGTCCCACCGCGTGTTCTTGTCCCAACCGTGCGTTGTCCCACTGCATTGTTGTCTTGTCCCACTATGTTTGTCTTACATGCATGTTGTTGGTTCGTGTCTTGAATATGTTGCTGGTTCATCCTTTGTTATGTTATGTTGTACCATCTTTCCTTCATTTGTTCATTTCATGATTGTTCATGCGTTCATTTGTTTATCTCATTATGTTTATGCTTGTTTATTCATGTTGGTAGTTGTCTTATTTAAAAAATCCATAAAAATCAGAAATCAGAAAATCCAAAAAAAAATGTCATTTCGCTTGGCAGGTAAGTCAGGTATGGCTCTCTATCCCAGCTCAATGTTGCATTACTATATGGTATCTACATTATTATAGCCTATCAAGGACCGGCTGGTTAGCCGTGTGTTTTGGGATCTGATGTTCCCCTTTAACAAAAATGATGATGATCTAGGAGCATACGGTTAATCGTTGGACAGGCCACTCGGTTGAGCCGGGTGGGCGACGATGGACTCTATCTCGCACGCCGTGGTTGCAAGAATACTCTTGACCCCGTCTGGCTCAGTCTAGCGATAATAACCTTGAGTACTTTCTATTTTATACTTTCTTTGCATTCGTTTTGATGATTTCTTTATTTTAGCCCAGCATGCATCATGTCATTTTTTGAGCACTCACGCCTCGTGATCCGTTCAAGATTTCTCCTCAATAATGGTTAATTGCACTTCATGTCTCTTGGATATGAGATTCTCATTCCACTCTGAATTTGAACGATTTCTCTAATCTTTCCCCTCGGTCTGGTTGGCCATCGTGATTCCTGTCTGGATTTTATCTCAGTTTTACTTTCTACTTTTCCCGTTTTTCAGCTGTGTTCTTTCCGATCCCCTCATTGTCCGTGGATTGTGTCCCCGATGAGGTTGGTCGTGTTTTCCATTCCTTCCTTAGTTTAGTTCTCCAAGCATGTCTCATCCTTGTCATCCATTCCTTGCGATTAGTTCAGAATTTTTGGGAGAATTCCTGTCGCTTGTTAGTTGTGACGGGTGTCTTTTGCCTTGATGCCCGCCTTTCAGTTCTCTCCACTTTATCTCTGCTTCAACTCCATTTCAAGTCGCTATCGCTTTCGCTCCATCTCCTTTCCATTTCTCCTCCGCGTCACTTTCGCCCGCTCCCTTGTAAAGCAGACATCAAGAAGGGGTATCTGTTGACACGCGTTTTTAACCTGCAAGTCGCGTTATTTCTCTTATTCGGCATTTTGATTTTCTAAATTATCCATTATTTTGGAGTCTTTCTTGGATGGATTTCAAGTCCATTTCATTGTTCCCTAGTCTTTGAGCCTTGGAGATCATGATTTCTTAGATCCATGGGGCTTATTTTAATCAGCTTCCGGCTTTCCAAGTCGACTTACGGCCCATTTAAGTCGACTTCCATCGAGCATTTGGCCCCTTTCACTGCGCAGTCCTGAACGCGGCCCGTTTTCATCCCCTTGTGTTTCTCTATTCATTAAGTGTCCTTCACCAAATTTGTTTCTTTTTAAAATCTCTACAATTTCTTCTTCTACTCCATTAGCCAGTTCTCCACCATTTTCAAGTCCCAATATTTATCTCTATTCTCCCCCCATTTTCTCCCTATTCTGCTCATCTTCTCATCTTGCTCTCTTCATGAAAGTTGTTCAATTTTTTGTTATCTAAAATTTCTTCTTCTACCACTTTCGCTAGGTCTGTACCGTTTTCGAGATATTATCTAATTTCCAAAGTTGCGCGAGTCTGACAGCCACCCCTGAGATAGTGGTCAACTGTTGACCGCTACATCATATAGCGGTCAACTATTGACCGCTACCTTGAGGGTGGCGGTCAACAGTTGACCATCATGAACAATAACCTTTTTATTTTTTTATTTTTTATTTTATTTTTATTATTTTTAAAATGTCAAATGACGGTCTTCTTGAGACCTCTACTGTCAAAAAATGGTCTTTAGAAGACCGTTTCTTCAATTTTTGTGCCAGAAGTCTCCCGGTCGCCCCTAGTCACCAGGCGGTCCATCCCATGACCGTTTGGGTCACTTTGGTGGTCCTCCCTAGACCGTTTTCTTGATGAAGCGGCCGCGCGATAGACCGTTTCTTCCCCAGAGAGTCCAGATGATCTTGAACCCCGATTTCTTCGCCGTTGGACTCTCTGGTCGATTTGTGCACGTCGAGGTCTCCTTGTCAGGGCTCTATCTTCCCGAATATTCCACCAAACAAACTCCCATTTGTTTCTATCTTTTCTCCTTACTATTATCTCGAGTTTAAGCCATAGAACTTGAATTTTAGTGGAGTATATCCGCGGGAATCATGGACACAATATCTGGGTTTACGCATTTTCGTGCAACAAATTTTTCAAATTAGGCTCCATGCCCTTCTTGCGACGTGAATAGCTTCCAGATCCTTCCACCAAATAGAGTTCCGTTTGTTCCTAGCTCTCGTCTTAACTATTATCTCAGGATTGATCCATAGATCTCAAGATTTGGTGGTCTCTATCCTTGGAAATCATGGGAGAAAGTTAGGGTTTTCAGCAACTTCTATAAATTCTGCCCATTTCAAAGTTCGCGGGGGGCTCTTCTTGGACTTGGGGCGAAGCCATGCCAGATCTTCGTCTCACAACTCCGACCCTAGGCTGTTGAGGGAAGTAGTATATTCACATCCATTCTATTTGGGCTTCATTTCATCATCGTTTGCCCTCTCTTCTGCGCCCTCACTTTTACCATTTCGTCACAGATTCTGGATTTTCTGCACATCTTCTGATCTGGTGCGACGGGGCGCTCTTCGTCGATTTGGGGAGGAGCCTTGCTACGTCATCCACCCAACCCTTCAACCCCACTATGAAGAGGGAAGTATCATCTTTAATTTCCATCTCTTTGGGCTCGTTTTCATCGCTCCTATCCTTAGTTCTCATCTCCTACTTTTTCAAAATCATCACAAATCGCACTGTTTCTGCGTACCTATATTTTTCTCCATTTTGTGCATCACTTTTCTCCTTATTCTCTCAATTATTTCTCGTGATTTCAAATCCTATGCATGCACAATACACCAACTTTTCATTTGCACACGCTTACAGGGGTTAAAAACCCTCCCCCAGTGCGTTCTCCCCCTTTCTTTCACGCTAGTTTATCATTTCGGGACATATGCTACACTCATGTTTCTAATGGGTTTTCTCTTGTGTTTGTGGCTTTGCTTTGCAGGAGATTGTTGATAGAACGTGAGGCCCTTGCTTTCTAGCCGGCTGGGAGGTGAGGTGTGGCGACCCGGATTCCGGATACCAGATATACCCAATAGGACTATCGAATACACCTGATACCACTTGGAACCCGCGAGGCCTCCCAAGAGCGGTAAAGCTCCGAAGTGAAAAAGGATTGTCGTGTAGTACATTGAACTGGCAGACATAACCGCAAGCAATTAAATTTTAATAGATCGGGTTGCTAAAGTCGCAGAAATAAAAATTACTTTTCATTATTAATAAATTTTAAACAATTATATACCTAGAGTCAAGTCCAAGGGAAAGACAGCAAGCCTACCAAGTACAATCGACAGAGAAGAAATACGTACCGAAAGTCGGGGAAAGCCCGACGGTGGTACTAGCTGGCAGCTACGACTCGAACTCTAGGACCCGCGGAAGAAGAACGAGTATGCCACCCCACCTGAAAAGCAGGGGTGAGTCTCGTGTCATTGGCTCAGTATGGGTCACGTGGATCCCCACTGAAAAATATGCAGTAACACGGAACAATAGGAACAGCAGCGAGGAACAGCACTAGAAAGCTGTAAAAGAAAGGGAAGCAAGAGTAGGGAACAGGTAAGGATGAGGGCAATAACCCGAACAGGCAAGCAAGCCTAGAAAGGGAAAGAGGAGTAGGGAACAACAAGGAAGAGGGGAAACCAATCAAAACACCCCAACCTACACCTACAATAGGCATGCAAAAGAAGGCCTAGAAAAGACCTAGACAGGCACAGACAACACGACCGGAGTGTCTGCATAGGACAGGATACAGACCTCTAGTGTGGCCACGGAAAGGCCAACCCGGACAGGTCACGACAAACCCCACAAGTGTCTCGACTACCCACTGATCGCGGCCTACGCGAACCCCGCCGAGTCGCAGACCCACGCGAAAACACAAGTATAAGTACTAGTCAGGGTCACGCCCGTCGGCGTCAGTCCTTAGCCCCTGACCACGTGTGCACACACTGGCTCCTGCCTAGAGCCAGGCCTCTAGCTAGTTTTCTCCCCCCGTAGGACGCTACGGTAACCGCAAGAGTCGACGAAAACTAGCTTACATACTGTATATCGGAAAGTACCCCGCTCCACGAGCTGTCACAAAGCATCTATGACGAAAGGCAACGACATGAGGAGATCATGAAACATAGAGCTGATGTACAGACAGTCGAACATGCACTGTCACCCGTACCTCAAACACCGAAGGCAGTACAAGAAACTACCGACAGACTCGGAAACGTAGTCTTAGCCTTCATTGGAACATCAACCGACGTCCACGGGAAAAGCGGCCAGACCATGGGAGCAACGGACATCACACTAATCACAAACCTACCCCTAAACACAACCCTACGACTCCCCAACACATGGGCGAATCACCGAACCACCCACGGCCATCACGACCACGACAAGGCTGTAACACACCACCACAGGCGCGTTACACGAGCCTGACACACCAGGACAGGTGCGTCAGAGCCAACAGGCTCAAGCTCAAAAACAGGTTGAACAGCAAGTAACGGTCCAGTACGGATGCGTTACAGAACCCTGACGCATGTGGCCAAGGCCGTTAGAGCCAAGGGACCCGCCAGCACGGTCAAATAGCATGTAACGGCCCAGGACAGGTGCGTTACAAGGCTGTGACGCACAGGGGAACGACCGCTACACGAACTGACTTAAATGGTCAAATCCAGTCAAAACGGAACGTAACGGCCTAGAGTAGGCGCGTTACATGCTCTGACGCACCACGGGAGGGCCGTCAGAGGAACCGACTTACCTAAAACACAGAAGGACAAAAAGACTGTGACGCACCTGCCTGGACGCGTCAGAGAGCTGTGATGCTCCAGAGGTGGACCGTCACACTTCCACGGCCACGAAAAGCTAAAAACGTTAAAACGCTGTGGCGGTCTATCGTAGGGCCGTCAGAGACTGTGACGGTCTCTGGGACGACCGCTACACCGGCCACGGCAGGAAAAAGGTGGAAACGCCAAATCGGCCCGTTCCACGCCCCATTCACACCAAAGCGTAGGGGAAACAAAGCTAAACGACGAGAAACAACTTCGGGAGGCTAAAAAGCCAACATGCACGCCTTTAAACGCAAGAACGGGGTGATTCTGACAAATCGACCCAAAATGGGTCACTAGGGTTCCCGGACTCCTACCGGCCCCGAATGACAACCGAGCGACACGAAACTGACATGAATGGGATCCAGACATCCCAGTGGTCATTTTGATACTAACTCGACCAAGAATGGTTGTCGTTTTTCGACGAACCCTGAAAACCCCAAAAACGACGGTTTTCACTAAATCGGCTCGATCTCCCCCGATCGAGCACCAAACTACGTACAAAAGCAGGGAAAACGTGCAGAACGAAGTGGCGGTCCATCTCCCTACCTCCATCGAAGATATCGTGCCCCGAAGGGACTAAACCATGCCGAAAACCACCGAATCACGAACGACGCCCTCTCGGAATCCACCGAGGGATCGCGCCCGCCACGCTCCATCCGCTGCTCCTTCCCGCGAACTGATCACTCGAGCACGTCCACGCCTCAGCCAGCTCCGCAACGGTGCGCGCCCCGCGCCGAACGGACCAGAGACGGGAGAGAACGGAGTGAGATAGCGTGAAGTTGAAAATGAGCAGGAGAGATAGTGGAATTGAATTTATAGAAAGAAATTAGGAAATTTTCCTAATTTCTGAAAAATTCAATTTTTGGCCCGGTCTCAGAAAAATACACAAAAATAGTCAAAACGATCGGCTCGAAGAGTACATCACCACTGTATCGTCCACGAGTCGATGAATTGAGAAATAAACTCACCGTAGGGTTCCGTAACTAGTACGAGAGAAAAACCCACACAGATCGTAAAACTCAACTCGGGAGCTACAAAAGCGATTCGAAACTCTCCAAAAAGGATCCGAAAGACCCAATAAAGATCCAAGGCATTATATCCTCCCCTCCTTTATGAAATTTCATCCTCAAAATTTAAGGACTAGCAAGGGTAAGCAGGGAAGAACAACCCGACAACCTAGCTACGAAACGAACAGACACCAAGAAACAAAACGACCGACACATCAGGGAGCAACTTAAACAAGGAAACACAGTCCTCTCAGCTGACAACCTGACCACATCAACGGCTCCAGTGCCAAAGGCGACAGGGAACACCTGGCACACAGGACACCAACGATAGATTCACGGAGAAGTGACAGCAAAACAACATCACCGATAAACAGACAAAATCATAGAGAAACAGCACTTACAAAAACAACAACAGCAGCACTTGCAGGATTCCAGCTCCGCACAGGACACAGAACCACGAAATACCACTGCAAGCAGAGTCACCTCAAGGCATGACAGTAGCTGGACACACGACTACAGGGGAATGAGTCATGCATCGGGCAGCTTACCAAGAAAAGACCCACGATGACAAGAAACGAAAATCACGAAACCTAACGCCAGTTGAAGACTGTACTGGACTTAGCGACTCTAGACACTATATATCTGAGATTCCCATGTACTTCACACAACAACACTCTGATACCAACTGTGGCGACCCGGATTCCGGATACCAGATATACCCAATAGGACTATCGAATACACCTGATACCACTTGGAACCCGCGAGGCCTCCCAAGAGCGGTAAAGCTCCGAAGGGAAAAAGGATTATCGTGTAGTACATTGAACTGACAGATATAACCGCAAGCTATTAAATTTCAATAGATCGGGTTGCTAAAGTAGCAAAAATAAAAATTACTTTTTATTATTAATAGATTTTAAACAATTATTTACCCAGAGTCAAGTCTAAGGGAAAGACAGCAAGTCTACCAAGTACAGTTGACAGAGAAGAAAGACGTACCGGAAAGTCGGGGGAAGCCCGACGGTGGTACCAGCTGGCAGCTACGACTCGAACTCCAGGACCCGCGGAAGAAGAACGAGTACGCCACCCTACCTGAAAAGCAGGGGTGAGCCTCGTGTCACTGGCTCAGTAGGGGTCACGCGGATCCCCACTGAAAAACACGCAGTAACACGGAACAACAGGAACAGCAACGAGGAACAACACTAGAAAGCTGTAAAAGAAAGGGAAGCAGGAGTAGGGAACCGGTAAGGACGAGGGGAATAACCCGAACAGGCAAGCAAGCCTGGAAAGGGAAAGAGGAGTAGGGAACATCAAGGAAGAGGGAAACCAATCAAAACACCCCAACCTACACCTACAACAGGCATGCAAAAGAAGGTCTAGAAAAGACCTAGACAGGCACAGACAACACGACCGGAGTGTCGTGCACAGAAAAGGATACAGACCTCGAGTGTAGCCACGAAAGGCCAACCCGGACAGGTCACGACAAACCCCACAAGTGTCTCGACTACCCACCGATCGCGGCCTATGCGTACCCAGCCGAGTCGCAGACCCAAGCGAAAACACAAGTACAAGTACTAGTCAGGGTCACGCCCGTCGGCGTCAGTCCTCAAACCCTGACCACGTGTGCACACACTGGCTCCTGCCTAGAGCCAGGCCTCTAGCTAGTTTTCTCCCCCCGTAGGACGCTACGGTAACCGCAGGAGCTGACGGAAACTAGCTTACATACTATATATCAAAAAGTGCCCCGCTCCACGAGCTGTCACAAAGCGTCTGTGACGAAAGGCAACGACATGAGGGGATCATGAAACATGGAGATGAAGTACAGATAGTCGAACATGCACTGTCACCCGTACCTCAAACACCGAAGGTAGCACAAGAAACTACCGATAGACTCGGAAACGTAGTCTTAGCCTTCATAGGAACATCAACCGACATCCACGGGAAAAGCGCCCGGACCACGGGAGCAACGGACATCACACTAAACACAAACCTACCGCTAAACACAACCTACGACTCCTCAACACACGGGCGAATCACCGAACCACCCACAGCCATCACGACCACGACAAGGCTGTAACGCACCACCACAGGCGTGTTACACGAGCCTGATGCACCAGGACAGGTGCGTCGGAGCCAACAGGCTCAAGCTTAAAAACTGGTTGAACAGCAAGTAACGGTCCAGCAGGGACGCGTTATAGAACCTTGACGCATAGGGCCAAGGCCGTTAGAGCCAACGGACCCGCCAGCACGGTCAAACAGCATGTAACGGCCCAGGACAGGCGCGTTACAAGGCTGTGACGCACAGGGGAACGACCGCTACACGAACCAACTTAAACAGTCAAATCCAGTAAAAATAGAACGTAACGGCCTAGGGCAGGAGCGTTACACGCTCTGACGCACCATGGGTGGGCCGTGAGAGGAATCGACTTACCTAAAACACAGAAGGACAAAAATATTGTGACGCACCTACCTGGACGCGTCAGAGAGCTGTGACGCACCAGAGGTGGACCGTCACACTTCCATGGCCACGAAAAGCTAAAAATGTTCAAACAATATGGCGGTCTATCGTAGGGCCGTCAGAGACTATGACGGTCTCTGGGACGACCGCTACACCGTCCACGACGGAAAAAAGGTGGAAACGCCAAATCAGCCCGTTCCATGCCCCATTCATGCCAAAGCGTAGGGGAAACAAAGCTAAACGACGAGAAACAACTTCGGGAGGCTAAAAAGCCCACATGCACGCGTTAAAACGCAACAACGGGGCGATTATGACGAATCGACCCAAAACAGGTCACCGGGGTTCCCGGACTCCTACCGGCCCCGAATGACAACCAAACGACACGAAAGTTACATGAATGGGATCCAGACATCGCAACGGTCATTTTGATACTAACTAGACCAAGAATGGTTGCCGTTTTCCGACGAACCCTGAAAATCCCAAAAACGACGGTTTTCACTAAATCGGCCCGATCTCCCCCGATCGAGCACCAAACTACGCACAGAAGCAGGGAAAACATGTAAAACGAAGTGGCGATCCATCTACCTACCTCCACCGAAGAAATCGTGCCCCGAAGGGACTAAACTATGCCGAAAACCACCGAATCACGAATGACGCCCTCTCGGAATCCACCGAGGGATCGTACCCGCCACGCTCTATCCGCTGCTCCTTCCCGTGAACCGATCACTCGAGCACGTCCACGCCTCAGCCAGCTCCGCAACGGTGCGCGCCCCGCGCCGAACGGACTAGAGATGGGAGAGAACGGAGTGAGATAGTGTGAAGTTGAAAATGAGCAGGAGAGATAGTGGAATTAAATTTATAGAAAGAAATTAGGAAATTTTCCTAATTTTCAAAAAATCCGATTTTTGGCCCGGTCTCAGAAAAATACGTAAAAATAGTCAAAACGATCGGCTCGAAGAGTACATCACCGATGTATCGTCCACGAGTCGATGAATTGAGAAATAAACTCACCGCAGGGTTCCGTAACTAGTACGAGAGAAAAACCCACACAGATCGTAAAACTCAACTCGGGAGCTACAAAAGCAATCCGAAACTCTCCAAAAAGGATCCGAAAGACCCAATAAAGATCCAAGGCATTACATGAGGAGGTGTCACCCACATCGGTTCTCGTGTCCCATTTCAAGCGCGATCACACCTTGTAGAGGCGTCCCTTTAGGCCGCCTCTTCTTCCATATTTTCCTAAGGTACGTAGTAGGTCGTTATTCATTATATCATCTATTTCCTATTGCTAATCCTTGGGTGGCGATCACCGTCACGTCTATATCTCCATCGCCTCTTTTCTTTGCTCATATTGATGCATGATCATGCATATGCCTATACACATTAGTTCGGGGGCAGGGTAGATTAATCTATCTACAACATGGGACTTCAATGGCTTGGTATTGGATAGAGATAGGTTCGTCGGGTGTGGGGAGGAACACGAGGATTTCGCTAGTGTAGCATCCCATGGTGCAGATAGAGGTAATGGAGCCAAAAAAAGGGAGGATAAACCCATTGTGTTTGGGTCGGTCGGTCCCTAGGGTCAATATGCCAGTCAGCTCTAATTGCCATTCTAGACCCTCAATAAGATCACTTGTGGTTTCAACAATGTAGTAAGACTGGAAAGTTGTGTGGAAGGAGTTAATGGGCACTATTTGGGATTGATGCCCTATTGGGTGGGTGTTGTGGGCTCAAGCTAATAGGAATGGGATTTTGTTTCAGCCACTTGATTATGGACCCATCTATGGTCAACACTTTTTGGGTGCGGTCGAGTGGCTGTGGGAGGTCGGGGTTAACTTTCAAGGAGAAGATTGGATGCCCTTCCTCCTCATTGGTTTGGGTCAAGGTGTCCTTTGGGGAGTGGTTCAGATCGGGGGCATCCTTTTGGTCTAAGTTTTCACCACTCGGTGTGGGATTGGCTTTGTGGACCTCTTTCCCTTGGAAGCTAAGGGCGACTTCATCCTTGCCCTGGGGACTCTCAATCCCCATGCTCGTGTTCCCATCGGGGGTGGGCTTGATATAGGACCATGTTAGTGGGACGGGAAGGTGAGATGCTATGGGGTTTGAGGGAGCTGGCCGAGGGGTCATTGGAAGTGTACGGGGTTTAGGTGTGGGTGCGAAGGAGGAACACTGGGCGGGATGGGGTGAAGTGGGAGTTAGATAGGATGTGTGTAGGAGTTGGAGGTGGGCCTCCAAAGCACCTAATATTTCCCAGATGGCCATAATGGTATGGTCAACATGGTTTAATTGGATTTGGATTTTATCCATCCTAGCAGAATGGGCTTCACGGGAGGGGGTATGAGTGGTGGGAACACTGTGGGGCGCAGATCTATCCCGTGAGTTTGAGCTGCGCACTCGGCTAGATTAACAGCGGGCGAGGCTTTCACGGGCAGTTGCTATGAGGCTGTGGTGGGAACACTACAAGAAAAAGCGGGATTTGGGTCAGAAATTTGGGACGAAAATTTGGGATGGAATTTCCATCCCAAATTTGGGACGGAATATTTTCCGTCTGAAATTCTGTCCCAAATATGGAACTACACACGGAATTTGGGATGGAATTTGTGACGGATTTTTAGAATTGTCTGAAATTTGTGACCAAGAAAATGTGACGGACCGACTCCGTCGAAAATCCGTCTCAAAATTCATCGCAAAACACCTTGCGACGGATTTCACAAGGGCCGCCATTGTGAAATCCGTCGCAAAGGTGTTTTACGACAGATTTTGAGACGGATTTCTGACGGAGTCGGTCCGTCACATTTTCTTGGTCATAAATTTCAGACAGTTCTAAAAATCCGTCCCAAATTCCGTCCCAAATTTGGGACAGAATAAATTACGTCCCAAATTCCGTCCCAAATTCCATGTGTAGTTCCATATTTGGGACGAAATTTCAGACGGAAAATATTCCGTCCCAAATTTGGGACGAAATTCCGTCCCAAATTTTTGTCCAAATTTCCGTCCCAAATCCAACTTTTTCTTGTAGTGGGAGAACTCAACTCGCTGGCTAAGGCTAGACAGACTGCCGACCTGCTGGTGTAGGGCGTCGACACGGGTATCCATGGGGGGTTGCGGTGTGGGATAACTGACCTGCTGGTCAGGACTGGGTAGACAGGGAAGATTAGACCGCCTCGGGTGTGTGTGTGCAGCCAATGCAAACACGGTCTAGGACCTGACTTGTGAGAACAAGTCAACGACTTGCTCTGATACCACTTGATGAGAGACAGCGGGGAAGGGCCGAGGTGGCTGATGTGACGTGCCTAGGACCTACAGGAGTAAGCACAACAATTTGAAGTAGAAATCGAAATCGACGGGCGGACTCGCGCGGCACAACCCAACTTGTGTATAGTAGATCTAGAGGGGGTGAATAGATCTTTCCCATTAAAATTGACAGAATTAAACGATATATGTGGAATTCAAAATTACTTAATCACAACAGTCAAAGCAATCACAGAACAATCAGCCTATAGATCAATATCATTATGCAAAAATGTCAGTAGATATAGTGACTGACGTAATTGCCAATTGATCTATTGCACATCAATGAACTTGGAAGAGGTACCTGGCAGAGGTTTGACTCTAGGAGACTCCTCACACAAGGGATTCACCTTCCAGGTGAGCGTGACCTACCCTTTGAGTGGAATCCTTTTATATACCTTTTTGATGGGGACGTCAGGGCAAGAGCACTGACATTTTTTCATTTGCATTTGTGTCCTTTAGTTTATTTTTATATCCTTGGGAAAGTATGTTTACAATTGTAAGACTTTATAAGCCAATGTGTCATTCCCTAGGATTGTTTGGGTTTTTATGTAAAAGTCTCGTAGGACCAGCAAGGGGCCCCCATCTCTTTCCCCATTGGTCCACCTTAGCCTTAGGGTCCCATGTGGGGCTGGTCAAAGGTCCAAGGTGGGCTTCTAGATGCTTGACCATTCAAGGGGACAAGGTGGAAGAAAATTCAAAATTGGACCAAGCAAAGTCCAACATGCTTCCCCCTTATAATATAGTTTATCCCATGTTATATTTTTTATTTAATTTGGTCATTTGACCACATGTGGAAGAAAATCCCCTCTCTCCCACGAAATTCCCATCCCCCCACCCAATGTCATTCTCTATATAAGCCTATGTATAGTGTCGTTAGAGATATTAATGAAGAATTAAGCATTTTTGCCAAGAGCAAGCCCAAGGGCACCACTTGTGTCTCTCCTCCCCTCTTGCAGATGGATTTATATCATTCTAGGGTGTGAAACCCTCCTCTTGGTGTAACTCCAAGATCTCCACCTCTGCTGGATGCGACTTCCGGCCACCGCCTTCCGTTCGTGCCGCCACCGCGCCGCCACCGCCGCTACGTCAGAGTTCTGTCTAAATCAGGATAGAACCTCATCTCCAAAATTTTATCTTTTTTTATGTTTGTCTATTCGAGCCATAATTTTGAGGGTTTGTTTTGTCCATCTCTCCTAATCTCCAGTTCAAATTTCGTGTCATTTAGATGTCCTTTGATATTTTTCCCATATTTTTGTTTGTCCTCTCAGTAATATGCCCTTCTGCAGATCTACGGGATAGAGTCACCTTCTTGTATTTTCCCCACCTACTTATCAATTTCCAAAAAAATCACAAACATTCCTCAGTGTTCCTCACATATACCCCCTTCCACCATAATGTTCGTGGAGTCTATAAAAATCATTTCCCCTTCGGTCAAAGCTCAGTTTCAGGCAGATCCCTTGCTGCCCTGTGTGTCTGTCAGTCCGAGTCAGAAATAAAAATAGTGTTACAGTCATTATCATCTTCAATCCGTTCGGTGGATGGAGCTGTCAAAATTATATGTTGCAGATCTATGAGTTATCTTTCCAACGGTACCAGCCAAGCCTCGATCGGCCTCTGGATCTGAGCATCGTAATTCGTGTCACCGAGGCTTGCAGATCTGTTCCCTGTGCAGGTCCGATATTACAGTCCAGAAGATATTCAGAAATAAATATCAAAAATCAACTTTAGGAGCAGCCCCTTCAGGGAGTCGTTCAGGGACGCCCTACCATCGTCCCAGCCAAGCGGCGCCTCCGGAAGATCTCAGGAAGGCGACGTTCCTTTGGAAACCGTTGCTTGCTGTCCAGTGAGTCAGCAATCGAGTTGGCGCAGCACCGAGTTGGAATAGTGCCGAGTCGGACCAGCAGGCTGAGTTCGTGCCGTACGCACCTCCAGATTGCTACCCATCAACTCAGGGTCGGTCCTCTCGGGCCCCACTTGTAGTCCTTTACCTCCCTGGGTGGAGTGGGTAATAAAATTCACTGTTGTAATTAACTTTTACCGTTGTTACTGGGAGTTACCGTACTTGGCCGAGAACGTCTTCCCCACGCCCGGAGGATGGAGGTACACTCGCTACCCTCCTCGTAGACATTACTTTACTCGTATATTTTGTATATGCCGCTGCATAAGTGATAGATTATCTAGCTTGTTATCATTTCATCACTACTGCGAGAGCGAGAGTGAGTGACCGTCCCGTGACTCGATCCGAGTTAACGCGGAAAGGCCGATACTCGAGACTCACTGCCGGTTTCTCAACCGCGCACGGTCCACGTCTTCCCTCGCTTAGGGGCGATCGCAAGCTAGAGTCCCAGGTCGTGTGTGCGTCCCGCATCAATTTTGTATCAGAGCGCCAGTTGAGTCTAGGGTAGTCTGGTGGAAACGAAAAAAAAAGAGTCGTTTAAGTCGAGTCTAAGTCTATGTCGGTCTAAGTGTCACATTTGCATACCATTAATCGGTATATCAAAAGGTGTTGTCTGAACATTAGGCTACGCCTATCGGGAAGGCCACACACTTGCACGAGTGATCTTCGGATCGATTAACTCCGCCACGTACCGAGTCTTGGTTTACGTCTAGGGTCCTTAGTGTGCATTAGTTAGTGCATTCCAACTTGCATTGTCATCGTTTCTAGTGTCTTATCTCCGTGTGTCGGCATGTCCGCCTTGTAATTCCCCATTCCCAATGGAATCTCGATCGCCCAGGCGATCTGACCGTTGGCCCACCCATGGGTTGGGCAACCATCCTCTCCACTTCTGTAGGCCCAACGCCTCGGATTTTTATGGCTCCAACGAGCCGGGCGATTACCTACGTTGGGAAGCCGCCATGGAAAAATACTTCGCTTGCTATCCCATGTCCGAGGCCTGAAAATTCTATTTTGCCAAGGATAGGCTTCATGACCGGGCTACCGAAAAATGGAGAACCATCGAAGGCTTAAGGCAGGTTAGGAGGCAATGGCCCCTCGAATCATGGTGGGACATGAAGAGAGAATTTAGGAAGGTCTACGTTCCCCAACCGGTCCCCACCAACCAGTCCCACCCAGTCACCTCTAGCCAACCCTGCCAACTCACTTCCAACCAAGTGGGTCATAATCGGAGGCAAGGAGCCCTGCACTTAGATGAGCCCCGACCCAAGCCTAGGTCGGTTGATTACGGGCGAGTCCACCGCAATACCCCTACTCCAACCCATACCATTACCGAACTTGTGCAAATGATTTCGGAATGGGTGGATAGGAGGTGCGCTTATTTTGAGTCACTGGTCTCCCCTTGCCCACCTCTGAGGCAGGAGGTAGCCATACTCGAGCCTAGGGAGGCCATAGCCAGTAGCCCCAACCCAGCCCCACCTACGGGGTCCCAAGGACCACTTCCCCTCTAGGAGGACATACCTTCCTCACCTATGAGAGATCCTTTGCCGCCACCCTCCCATTTTTATTCGGAGCCACCTCAGCCAGAGCCACCCGTGTTTCTAACGGGAATGCTTTTCATAGCCGAGCCGCTTCTTAGCTGGCTCAAGGATGGCTTGGCCCCTACCCCACCTTGCTATCCACCCATGGACCCCACCTTACCTATAGTTCCCGTCAACTCCTACCACATGACATTCCGATCTAGTCACCATGTTGATACCTTGGGTGGCCTTATTATGGGTTTACACCGGCAATGGACGTTGACGCACTTATTGGCCCGAGGCTTCGACCAACCCACTAGTCGTAGCTTCACTCATCCGGGCATAGGGTCCATTACCTCCGTGTGCACCGTGGGTTGTGTCACCACGGAGATCCTCTTATTCCTCCCCATGCCGGCCGAGTCTGACTTCATACCCTTTTGTCCGAGGGAGTAACCATACATCCTACATATGACCGTCCCACCTACCCCAATGCATGAAGGTGCCCATCCACACCTTCAAGACTTCTACACATGGGACCGTGACTTGTGGGAATCCATCACAAGGGGTCATACCTTCTTTGATCCCTTTGACCCATTCCCTAGTGGGCCCCTTGACCCACCATATATACTTCAGTTCTTCAAGGGAGTCCACTACCACACCCGTTCCCTACGGGCCGGGTCGTCTACACCCACCAAGCCCGTTCACTTGTGCGATACACCATCATCTAGGGGAAAGAAAGAAGATGCATTTGGTACCCCTGGACCTCCCACATCTAACTCTACTATGCATGCATGGTCCATTTTAGGAGGTCTAGGAATTCCCCATGACGTCAACCTCCGGTTACGTCAGATGCATGCATGGCACACATTCGAGTGTCCTGGTCCGCCGTCACACACGTACGGGTCGGACTAACATTAGGTTGGTTTAGGGTCTTTGTGAGTCTTTGTTTCATTTATCTGTCGTGTGTCTGTGCATACATTGAGTCGAGTCGATTTTGTATGCTCGCGTTGTTAGTCCCTTTCGAGTGCGACTTGTCTGACTTTGGGATCAGTTCTACTTCATATCGGATCTAGTCACTTAAGGGACAAGCGGTGATTCCTAGTGAGCCTTTGAGCTGCCTCCCTTCATTTGAGAGTGACCCCACCCCAGAGTGTCCACCTCTAGCCTCCTCCCTAGTAGCGTGTGCATATCGAATCTATACGAGATGAGCAGGTGACGATTACTTGGAGTGGAGCGTACTCCGCACTTCCAGGTTCGGTGATGCATCCGCCGGAGCTACTCGAGCAGTCGCACCCCTTACTCGACGGGGTCGAGTTCTTCTCACCCGGGGATAATTGATGGGGACATCAGGGCAAGAGCACTAACATTTTTTCTTTTACATTTGTGTCCTTTAGTTTATTTTTATATCCTTGGGAAAGTATGTTTACAATTGTAAGACTTTATAAGCCAATGTGTCATTCCCTAGGATTGTTTGGGTTTTTGGGTAAAAGTCTAGTAGGACCAGCAAGGGGCCCCCATCTCTTTCCCCATTGGTCCACCTTAGTCTTAGGGTCCCATGTGGGGCTGGTCAAAGGTCCAAGGTGGGCTTCTAGATGCTTGACCATTCAAGGGGACAAGGTGGAAGAAAATTCAAAATTGGACCAAGCAAAGTCCAAGATGCTTCCCGTTATAACATAGTTTATCCCATGTTGTATTTTTTATTTAATTTGGTCATTTGACCACATGTGGAAGAAAATCCCTTCTCTCCCACGAAATTCCCATCCCCCACCCATTGTCATTCTCTATATAAGCCTATGTATAGTGTCATTAGAGATATTAATGAAGAATTAAGCATTTTTGCCAAGAGCAAGCCCAAGGGCACCCCTTGTGTCTCTCCTCC
The DNA here is from genome assembly GCA_022559845.1 of Amorphophallus konjac. Classification (NCBI taxonomy): domain Eukaryota; kingdom Viridiplantae; phylum Streptophyta; class Magnoliopsida; order Alismatales; family Araceae; genus Amorphophallus; species Amorphophallus konjac. The sequence goes on from CM040119.1 coordinate 163,760,808, forward strand.
CCTCTTGCAGATGGATTTCTCTCATTCTAGGGTGTGAAACCCTCCTCTTTGTGTGACTCCAAGATCTCCACCTCCGCTGGATGCGACTTCCGGCCACCGCCTTCCGTTCGCGCCGCCACCGCGCCGCCACCGCTGCTACGTCAGAGTTCTGTCTAAATCATGATAGAACATCATCTCTGAAATTTTATCTTTTTTTATGGTTGTCTGTTCGAGCCATAATTTTGAGGATTTGTTCTGTCCATCTCTCCTAATCTCCAGTTCAAATTTCGCGTCATTTGGATGCCCTTTGATATTTTTCCCATATTTTTGTTTGTTCTCTCAGTAATCTGCCCTTGTGCAGATCTACGGGACAGAGTCACCTTCTTGTATTTTCCCCACCATCTTATCAATTTCCAAAACAATCACAAAAATTCCTCAGTGTTCCTCACATATACTCCTTTCCACCATAATTTTCGTGGAGTCTATAAAAATAATTTCCCCTTCGGTCAAAGGTCAGTTTCAGGCAGATCCCTTGCTGCCATGTGTGTCTGTCAGTCCAAGTCAGAAATAAAAATAGTGTTACAGTCATTCTCATCTTCAATCCGTTCGGTGGATGGAGCTGTCAAAATTATATGTTGTAGATCTATTAGTTCTCTTTCCAATGGTACCACCCAAGTCTCGATCGGCCTCCGGATCTGAGCGTCGTAATTCGTGTCGCCGAGGCCTGTAGATATGTTCCCTGTGCAGGTTTGAAATTGCAGTCCAGAAGATATTCAGAAATAAATATCAAAAATCAGCTTCAGGAGCCGCCCCTTCAGGGAGTCGTTCAGGGACGCCCTGCCATCGTCCCAGCCAAGCGGCACCTCCGGAAGATCTCAGGAAGGTGACGTTCCTTTGGAAACCGTTGCTTGCTGTCCAGTGAGTCAGCAACCGAGTTGGCGCAGCACCGAGTTGAAATAGTGCCGAGTCGGACTAGCAGGCCGAGTTCGTGCCGTACGCACCTCCAGATTACTGCCCGTCAACCCAGGGTCGGTCCTCCCGGGTCTCACTTGTAGCCCTTTACCTCCCTGCGTGGAGTGGGCAATAAAATTCACTGTTGTAATTAACTTTTACCGTGGTTACCGGGAGTTACCGTACTTGGCCGGGAACGTCTTCCCCACGCCCGGAGCGTGGAGGTACACTTGCTACCCTCCTCGTAGACATTGCTTTACTCGTATATTTTGTATATGCCGATGCATAAGTGATAGATGATCTAGCTTGTTATCATTTCATTACCGCTGCGAGAGCGAGAGTGAGTGACCGTCCCGTGACTCGATCCGAGTTAACGCGGAAAGGTCGATACCCGAGACTCACTACCGGTTTCTCAACCACGCACGGCCCACGTCTTCCCTCGCTTAGGGGCGATCGCGAGCTAGAATCCCAGGTCGCGTGTCCGTCCCGCATCACTTCTTCTAGCTCAGAAATGAACAAGCAATCTAGCAATTAATTCAAGTAGTTCAGCAAGAAGAATGCAGCAAACACACATCCACTAGCAACCACGGTGACAAGGGATTTTAGGTGGTTCAATCTCCTTCAGAGATCTACGTCCACCCCTTACTCAACTGAGTAAGGCTTCACTGCTGGGCATTACAGCTTGTCACAGCTGATCCACAGCTTCGGGGAACAAGTTCCCAACAACTGCTGAGCCTTACAGCTTAAGCTATCCAGAGGAAACTTCCTCTACCGCTGGGCAATATAGCTTAGCCAACCGCTGACTTACAACTTTAACAATCCGCTTACACATAGCTTGAGTAAACAAAGGTTTGTAAAAACAAATCAAAGAAACTAAGAAAATAAGAGAATGTAGCTCTGAATTGAGCGAATGTAGCTCTAATTGAGTAGACTGGTTCTGGTTTTGAACCAGGAACCAATAACATAAAACACACTCACTCACTGAACTCCAACGCACTGCTCTTCCTCAATTCTATCCTTTCTCCTTCAAACTGATCAGCCTCACTCAGGAATCTTCTATATGCTCTTCTATCTCTCTGAACTATTCAGCTTTTTCTTCAAGCTCTCCAGATGCTTTGTTTCTGGCTAGCCTTCTGCTTCTCTTCAATCGTTGCTCTGAACTGGGCGATCGGCCCTCATTTTATAGACTCCAGGAGATGGGCGCGTGGTTGCTACAATTCTTGCCGAAATTTCAAGCCCGATCTGGTCCGGGCTTGTCCACGTGTTAGCATTACAAGGCTTTTACTTTCCACGTGGCAGTTTCGCCTGGTATCAGCATTGCCTCGGATCACGTGCCATATGCTTGGTATTTAAGCTCCACGTGAGATGAGTCGCATGTTGCTCAGTAGATGCTCGACCATATGGCTGTCCTGGCAATAGCATAGATAGAGTGTTAAGTGTTTGATAACTTGTGCTGACTTAATGCTTCAGAATTCATGAGCATAAGTGAATCAATTAAACCCCCATATACACATGCATTGATCATATATAGAGATATGTAATTCAAATCTTGAAGATAGAGAATCACAGGCCATTGATGCTTAATGTATGAAAATCATGTGCTATCAATGATTTGAATGCATAAGCCTTATCTATGCTAGCACTGACATTACATGCGTGAAACACTGGTCTAGCACAGACCTTAATGCACAATTAACATCGACCCATGGTAAGAAATGCAATAGCTAGCATAGACCTTAACCTAAGCCATTGCTAACTAGCATAGACCTGGTACTCAAGGCATGGTCCACCAACACAGACCTTATGCATAGAGCAGTGCAAGGTAGTTGTAATACCCCGGTTAAATAATAAAATATAAAAGTAAAATTGTGAAATATGTAATGGAATTAAAGCTATTTCCTTGCTATTTAACGACTTTAATAATTTTCTTAATTAAAGAATATTAATTATTTTTAAAAGTGGCCAAATTATATAAAAAATTATTTTTCTACAATCACCATAAAAAGACTTTCATATTCCAAGATGCAATCAAATTTTTCTACGATGAATTGAATTTAATAGGTATAAAGTAAATTAATTAAATTTCACCCGTAGGTCAAAGCTTCGACTAATTTCTAAAAATATGAAAAAATTACATTCTCGTAGAGAACGAAGTGTTTAACAATAACGTCAACTGGGCCAACCCCAAATAAAAATTTGATTAGGGTGAATTACAGAATTAATGGCTAAATTCGTTATTTTAATAGACCGATCTTAAACGACCAAATTGGAGCCCAATTCTTAACCAATCGAGCACAACCCAGGCCCAATCGAAAGGTTAACCCTAGTTATCAATTTACCTTTCGAAACCCTAACCCTAGAACCATAGATTGGCAGCGGCAACGGTGGATTAGGCTTCATCCCGAGTTTTTCGCCGGTTTTTCTTCCTTGTATTCTCGAGTCCAATTCGATCTCTAGAACGACCTATAGACTCAATAAATATAGGGCTTTAGTAGCCCTAGGCCTCCTTTTATTTTTCCAACAGGTGGCGTGGGCGATCGTGGCAGGAGTCGAGTGAATTTGGGCGTTCTAGGGCGGCGCGAGTTACGGTTTCGATGCGATTTTCTTCCTATTTTCTCTTCAATTAAGGTAGATTTCTCTCAGGCCCAACCTAATTAAACAATGTGAACATGTAGATCTCGTTCTCACCTTTCATTTGAATCTATTTTGCCCAATTTTAGCCATCTATATCATGCGTATTAATGATTTTATGAGGTACATGTGATTAGGGTTTCCTACTTTCATCATTTCCGTTGATTTATATAGACTAATGGAAGTCCAATCTTTTAATTGGCCATGCTATGTTGTGCATTTTAAGCTATCTATCTTTTAAGAGTAAATCGCCAATTTTTTTGCCATATCCATGTTTTAATCATGCCTTATTATACCGGTGCCATGTTCTTCGTGATTTGGGGCTCGGGTTAGTAGAAACGTCCTAACAGAACCGCCAGGCATCAAGCGGTCACATGATATACCATTTTCATGATCTAGCGGTCCCGCGACATACCGTTTTCTTTGTATTAGGGCTGCGCTAGGCTTAACGGTCTTACGATAGACTACTTATGTGTCTAGCGGTCGCCTGATAGACCGCTTTCTAGTGGTGGGTTTCCAAAATAAATCGGGCTAGTCAGGAGCATAGCAGTCATATCCATGACCGTCTACCGTTCTTGGCGGTCCATCTATAGACCGTTTTCGAATCTGTTACATTAAAAATGTTGCTCATTCCCAGCATGATTTGTTCTATTTTCCCTAACTTGATAGCATTATTTTAGGGTTTAAGTTTGTGGTATGAACACACTAATGACTAGGGTTCATGAAATATTTGAACTAAGACTAATTCTCTCCACTTGTCCTCTCATGTTTACCATCATGTATCCTAGTTTGATTGAAAAGAGAGTAGAATAACATGTTTAAATATCTCATTATTTGCAACTTCATTCCTATTGTATAGTTAGAACTTGTTTTAAGGTCGTACCACTCTGGTGGTGGCGACTGGACCGAATATCCAGTTTTCCGTTGATTGTTAGCTAGTAAATTCTTGGACATCGAATTACCTCTCCGTCAGATATTCCTTCTGTCGGACTAGGTGTTCATGTTCCGAGGCCCTTGTAAGCCCCCGCGAGCCTAGGATTCCCACTAGGATGACGGGCAGGTTGTACCCACAAGCCTAAACCTTTTTGACTCAATCGAATCACGCATTTTTGCTAAACCCTAGAATCGGTATTATCCTATTGATGGCAGCCTTTTTGAGACCGTTTCTATCAGTAAGCGGTCCAGTCATGATCGCCAGACTGCTTGAACGGCCCTCATATGACCGTGTTTAACCGGCTGTGCGTCGACTTTAGTCCCTTGGACTTTGTAAGTACACGGTTTATATTAGACCGTTTACCTCTTCAAGTGGCACAACCAGGGCCGTCTAGTCCTGATCACGGTCCACCTTGGACCGTTTTCTACTCGTTCGCTGTCGGTTGGATCTTTGACCCAGCTAGCCTTTTGCGGTCCTGATTAGACCGTGTTCCTATCTTAGCGGTCCTTTGCTGGCCATTTCACCTTCCAGCTTTTCAAAAATTGATGTTTTCACGGTTTTGATATGTGTAAGCTACTCTAGCCTAACTATGCTATTGTACCCTGAATTTGACCTATTGTTAGGTCTATTGTGGACATTTATCCATTCGAGAGTCATTTCTTTAAATGACTATTCCTCTCGATTAATGAGCTTATCGTTTGGAACTCAAGAAAAATCAATATTTCTTACACATTTTATCTTGATTATATGAGCTTGATCTTGGAACTCTTGGACATGATATTCGTGGATGTCTAGATTTCGTGGGATCTATGATCCAAACAAATCAGTGCCAAGGTAATCATATTTAAGGGCCCAGTCTGGTCCTGGGAGGAGCACCCGAAATGTACTTGATCCCCGGGGAGGTGAATGACTAGGTGTGACATTGTCACCGAGTACTAGCTAGCGTGTTGAGTCTACGACATTCCACATTCTCGTGATACTTGCTATTCATGCTTAAAGCGTAAGGTACTTACTTGCGTGACTTGACTTGACTTGACTTGAAAAATGACCATTCATTGGAAAGTTCTTGTTATTGGTGCTTGATATCTCGACATGCAATTATTCCTTTCCAATTGTCTATCGATTATCTTCTGGTTACTAGTTTACTTTATTTGAGTTCCTTGCATTAATTATACATTCTTGAAAATGATTAATTACTTAAATTTTGCCTGATGATAGAGAGTAATTCCTACTGAGCTTCTTGCTCACCCCCCTTCTTCCCATCATTTTCAGGTAACTCGATAGATGAAACGTTTGCAACTGGGCTCGGGCCAGCGTGATCGAGTGAACCTGGAACTTAGAGATCGGAGTCTTTTTATTTTCTTGAGTCTAGTTAGTATAGTGGGTCTTGCTATTTTTTCTTTTTTATTTCTTTTATTGAGTCTATTATTATAAAAATTAAGTCAAATTTGTAATTCAATTTCTAACTATCAATAAAACTATAATTTTCTCAAATCATTGGTCTCAATGTGTTTAAATATTATTTATTATAATTATTTATTTTCTGCTCTAATTATCATGACTGTTTCGCTGCCACGTTCCGAGCATCGCTTCCCACTGCTATCGGTTCGGGGCGTGACAGAAGTGGTATCAGAGCTTCAGTTGTTTGAGTCCTATGTTCTTGTCCATAAGTATAGGTTACCCTAAGTAATAGGTCGTGTAATCTGTATCATCCATTCATGTCACCTCGTGAGACTGGATAGTGCCTCGGGTTAAGTAATAAAATATGTATAAGATTGCGTAGCACGACGCGTAAGCATAATAAATTTTTTAACCTTATAATAATTTTGTATGTATCTAAGCTCCTTTTGACATGAAAGCGAGAGGGTCCACGCGTAAGCTGAAATCTAGTTCCGTTAGAGGATGGTGAGTCCGTCGTAAAGAAATTTAGAGTAATAAGAAGAAAAGGAATAACCTTTCGCAAATGAAATGTTTTCACTGTGACAAAATTGGTCATCTAATCAAGGAGTGCTGGCGAAGGAGCGGAGCGTGTCTTCGTTGCGGAAATAAAGATCATGTAATGGTTAATTGCCCTAAGCTACTTCCACAAGTAAATTATAACTGATTTCTATCAAATGAAGACTTTTTATATAAGGTATCGTTCTCCCTTATCTTTAACTATAGTTAAAATTCTTTTACATTCCATTAGCTGTATGATTACCATGTTATTTTGCGAATAGCTAATGGCGATTGATGAATTTGGGGACCAAATTCCTTGAAGTGGGGGAGGATGTAATACCCAGGTTAAATAATAAAATATAAAAATAAAATTTTGAAATGTGTATTGGAATTAAAGCTATTTCCTTGCTATTTAATGACTTCAATGATTTTCTTAATTAAAGAATATTAATTATTTTTAAAAGTGACCAAACTATATCAATAATTATTTTTTTACAATCACCATAAAAAGACTTTCATATTCCAAGATGCAATCAATTTTTTCTACAATGAATTGAATTTAATAGGTATAAAGTAAAGTAATTAAATTTCACCCGTAGGTCAAAGTTTCGACTAATTTCTAAAAATATGAAAAAATATATATTCGTGTAGAGAACGAAGTGTTTAACAATAACGTCAACTGGGCCGACCCCTAATAAAAATTTGATTAGGCTGAATTAAGGAATTAATGGCTAAATTCGTTGTTTTAATAGACCAATCTTAAACGACCAAATTGGAGCCCATTTCTTAACCAATCGAGCCCAACCCAGGCCCAATCGAAAGTTTAACCCTAGTAGATCGATTTACCCTTCGAAACCCTAACCCTAGACCCATAGATTGGCGGCGGTGGTGGCGGATTAGGCTTCATCCCGCGTTTTTCACCGATTTTTCTTGCTTGGACTCTCGAGTCCAATTCGATCTCTAGAACGACCTATAGGCTCAATAAAAAGAGGGCTTTAGTAGACCTAGGCCTCATTTTATTTTTTCAACAGGTGGCGTGGGCGATCGTGGCCGGAGTCGAGTGAATTTGGGCGTTCTAGGCTGGGGCGAGTTAGGGTTCCGGCGTGATTTTCTTCCTATTTTCTCTTCGATTAAGGTAGGTTTCTCTCGGGCCCAACCTAATTAAACAATATGAACATGTAGATCTCATTCTCACCTTTCATTTGAATCTATTTTGCCCAATTTTAGCCATCTATATCATGCGTATTCATGATTTTATGAGGTACATGTAATTAGGGTTTCCTACTTTCATCATTTCTGTTGATTTATATAGACTAATCGAAGTCCAATCTTTTAATTGGCCATGCTATGTTGTGCGTTTTTAAGCTATCTATCTTTTAATAGTAAATCACCCAATTTTTATGCCATATCCATGTTTTAATCATGCCTTATTATACCGGTGCCATGTTCTTCGTGATTTGGGGCTCGGGTTAGTAGAAACATTCTAACAGGAACCGCCAGGCATCAAGCGGTCGCACGATAGACCGTTTTCATGATCTAGCGGTCCCGCGACAAACCGTTTTCTTCGTATTAGGGCTACGCTAAGCTTAACGGTCTTACGATAGACTGATTATGTGTCTAGCGGTCGCCCGATAGACCGCTTTCTAGTGGTGGGTTTCCAAAATGAATCGGGCTAGTCAGGAGCATAGCAGTCATATCCATGACTGTCTACTATTCTTGGCGGTCCATCTATAGACCATTTTCGGATCTGTTACAGTAAAAATGTTGCTCATTCCCAGCATGATGTGTTCTGTTTTCCCTAACTAGACAGCATGATTTTAGGGCTTAAGTTTGTGGTATGAACACACTAATGACTAGGGTTCATGAAATATTTGAACTAAGACTAATTCTCTCCACTTGTCCTCTCATGTTTACTATCATGTATCCTAGTTTCATTGAAAAGAGAGTAGAATAACATGTTTAAATATCTCATTATTTGCAACTTCATTCCTATTGTATAGTTAGAACTTGTTTTAAGGTCGTACCACTCCGGTGGTGGCGACTGGACCGAATATCCAGTTTTTTCATTGATTGTTAGCTATTAAATTCTTAGACATCGAATTACCTCTCTGTCGAATATTCTTTCCGCCAGAGTAGGTGTTCATGTTCCGAGGCCCTCGTAAGCCCCCGCGAGCCTGGGATTCCCACTAGGACATCGGTCTGGTTGTACCCCCAAGCCTGAACCTTTTTGACTCAATCGAATCACACATTTTTGCTAAACCTCGGAATCGGGAATGTCCTGTTGATGGCGGCCTTTCTGAGACCGTTTCTATCAGTAAGCGGTCCAGTCATGACCGCCAGACTGCTTGAACGGCCCTCGTATGACCGTGTTTAACCGACTGTGCGTCGACTTTAGTCCCTTGGACTTTGTAAGTACACGGTTTATATTAGACCGTTTACCTCTTCAAGTGGCACAACCAGGACCGTCTAGTCCTGATCGCGGCCCACCTTGGACCGTTTTCTACTCGTTCGCTCTGGGTTGGATCTTTGACCCAACTAACCTTTTATAGTTCTGATTAGACCATGTTCCTATCTTAGCGGTCTTTTGCTGACCGTTTCACCTTCCAACTTTCCAAAAATTGATGTTTTCACGGTTTTGATATGTGTAAGCTACTCTAGCCTAACTAGGCTCTTGTACCCCGAATTTGACCTATTGTTAGGTCTATTGTGGACATTTATCCATTCGAGAGTCATTTCTTTAAATGACTATTCCTCACGATTAATGAGCTTATCGTTTGGAACTCCAGAAAAATCAATATTTCTTACACATTTTACCTTGATTACATGAGCTTAATCTTGGAACTCTTGGCCATGATATTCGTGGATGTCTTGATTTCATGGGATCTATGATATAAACAAATCAATGCCAAGACAATCATATTTAAGGGCCCAGTCTGGTTCTGGGAGGAGCACCCGAAATGTACTTGATCCCCGGGGAGGTGAATGACTAGGTGTGGCAGTGTCACCGAGTACTAGCTAGAGTGTTGAGTCTACGACATTCCACATTCTCGTGATACTTGCTATTCATGCTTAAAGCGTGAGGTACTTGCTTGCGTGACTTGACTTGACTTGATAAATGGCCATTCATTGAAAGTTCTTCTTATTGGTGCTTGATATCTCGACATGCAATTGTTCCTTTCCAATTGTCTATCGATTATCTTCTGGTTACTAGTTTGCTTTATTTGAGTTCCTTGCATTAATTATACATTCTTGAAAATGATTAATTACTTAAATTTTACCTGATGATAGAGAGTAATTCCTACTGAGCTTCTTGCTCACCCCCCGTCTTCCTATCCTTTTCAGGTAACTCGGTAGATGGAACGTTTGCAACTGGGCTCGGGCCAGCGTGATCGAGTAAACCCGGAACTTGGGGACCGGAGTCTTTTTATTTTCTTGAGTCTAGTTAGTATAGTGGGTCTTGCTATTTTCTCTTCTTTATTTCTTTTATAGAGTCTATTATTGTAAAAATTGAGTCAAATTTGTAATTCAATTTCCAACTATCAATAAAACTATAATTTTCTCAAATCAATGGTCTCCATGTGTTTGAACATTATTTATTTTGTTTATTTATTTTCTGCTCTAATTATCATGATTGTTTCACTGCCACGTTCCGAGCATCGCTTCCCGCTGCTATCGGTCGGGGCGTGACAGTAGCGCAGACTCTAATGCAAAGGACATATGTGCTAACATTGACCTCAGTCAGCATAATGCAAAACGTGCACACACTTGCTACAGTGTGTGCACAGACTTCATGCAAGCATGCACAAACTTCATTGTGCATATGTGAAATGTGCACGGACCTATATGTGCATGGACTACACAATGTGCTCAGACCTTAGTACAGATGTGCACAGACCTTCATCTGCCTAAGGCACACATGCACCGACCATCGAATGCACTATAGACAACATGCACCAACCTTAGGTCTGCAGAAGGTGCAACTAGCACCGACCTTGTATTCATATGCACGGACCTTATTTAGGAAATAAGCATACTAGCATCGACCTACGTTAGTGAACCCATATACTAACACCAACCTTAGTTAGTATATAAACATACTAACATCGACCTTAGTTAGTTATATGAGCATACTAGCATCGACCTTAGCTAATATACAAATATACTAACATCGACCTTAACATGCAGAATACTTGACTAACACAGACCTTAGTGCTTAACAGACTTAGCAATAAATCTGACTAAGTGAAAGTCATCAAAATAACCAATGCTACAAGAGTCAATACAAAGTCAACAGTAAATTCAATAAAGTCAACATAGTCAATTAAGTTGTTGCCAATCATTCAAAACACACTGACTCCTTAATTGAAACCATCAAACCAGAGGAGTCACAACAGTCTCCCCCCTTTTGATGATGGCAACAGACTACATTGGATGTATTTTGATGAAAGATATTCAGTTTAGTTTAGTCAGAGTTGTCATGAAACTTACAGTGAATCAAGCATTCAATTTTAGCAAAAATATCTCACTCATGATACCAAAGCATATAATCTCTCCCCCTTTGTCATCAGCAAATAGGAAGGGTTGTGAACAATGAAATATAGATGCTCAATGAAGACATTCTCCCCTTTTTGCTACCCGTGTAGTGATAAATCCTCTAGAAAGAGAAGTATGCAAAAAATAGAGCAGAAAGGAAGGAGAGAAATCTGACTAACCCCATGTTCAGTAGTTCAGGATTAAGCATTACAAAGTTCAGAGTCTTCAAGTATATGAATCAATACATTGCATTCTTAGTAGATTTCTGTTTTAAAAATGCTAAAAATTAGAATTTATGCACTTCATTCAATGGATAAGTTTTTTGTGTCTGATAATATCAATAAACCATAATCACATTGATCATGAGAGAATCTATTTAATGGTGTCTTACTTTCTGAAAACCAGTGATAATCTCTGGAAATGACCAAGATATGTATTGAGGTTAAACAATATGAAAATTCTAAATTTTATATGAAGGAACAACATTTTGATCATATGAACATAGTATCTTAAGACACTTCAAGACATAAGTGTTTTCCATTTCTTTGATGGAGCACTTAGTTTTTCAGTGCTTACTATTTTGGCCATATGAACAGAGATAAACTAAGCCACTTCATGACTTAAGTGTTCTTCATTTCTTTGATGAAGCACTCAATTTCTCGGTGCTTAGTCATTGCTCTGCCATTTTATTTATAGATTTATATTTTCTTTTTCATGCTTTTGATTTGCTGACCTTTATATTTTTCAGAGAGACTTGTTTAAAAATAATGCATGTACTTAGTTTTCTTAACCAAGATTTCATCAACTTAGCAGATTTCAGATACAAGTAAACTTTATCAACCTTGCAATGATCTAAGGGTTAAGAGCTATTATCAGTTATCAACATTCCTATTTACTGAATGCAGTCTTTGAATTCTAAAGATTATAAAATTTAAACCATCAGTTCATTCAGGAAGCAAGTAAGATTCTTATAATAGAAGATGTCTGATTTCTGTTGCTTAAAATTATGAACTTATTATAAGACTGCATTGTGTCAGAATAGAAATGATGATAGGAAAGCTCACAATTTCTGCATTAGAATTAGCAATTTGTATGAGAGAAGAAATAGAGTCTGAAGTCCAAAAGGATTAAAGTGGAAGAGATCTGAGTGATAGACAGACAGAAATAATCAATACTCCCCCTGACACCTTGAAGCATGCATAGATATGCCCTTTTTCTTAGAAATCTCCCCCTATCTACATGTATATTTATTCAGTCATTCAATCACAATTATGTATGCATCTCTAGATATACTATCATGAAGTAGAATGTAGTGCAATCACCTGTCCTACATGCATGACTGTGCAGAAATTCAGATGCAATTATGCATGACATGATATGAAATGAAATGCAGTGCTGAGACAAACTCTTGATTCAGGGTACTACGTGAAGGTTAATCCTCAACACATGGTATGGATTTTCAGACATACTGAATCTGTCCTTCCATCTCATATCATTTGATATACCTCTGAAATCAAGATAACTAATGAAGTATTCACAAGACAAAGTCTGAGTTTTTATTTAGAAACAACTAACAGGCAATCATTAAATCATTCTTAAACAGATCAGATCATTTATCCAGTTTAGTGAATTGATACTAATCTATTCAGAAGAGTTATTAAAAAAATAGATTTTCAGACAGACAAACCATCATTCTCAGAGCAATGGCTAGATTTTATTCAAGGATACTCAGTACACAAATCACATCAAAAGGCTCAATCATGAATGAAATTGAAACTAATCATCATGCTGAAATTTACATAAACCTAATTCTCTTCTCAAGAATTTGAATCTATCATTACCCAGAGGTTTAGTAAATATATCAACTATCTGCTTTTCAGATTCAATGAAGTGCAATGCAATTTCATTTTTATTTACTTCATCCCTAAGAAAATGGTGTTTGATTTCTATGTGCTTAGTCCTAGAGTGTTGAATAGGATTTTTAGTGAGTGATATAGCACTAGTATTATCACATAAAATTGGAATGCATCCAAATTTTATCTAATAATCAATAAGTTGGTGCTTGATCTAGAGAACCTGGGCTGCACTATTCCCAGCTGCAACATACTCTGCCTTAGCTGTAGATAGAGCAACAGTGTGTTGCTTTTTAGAAGCCTACGTCACCAGACAACCACCTACGTAGTGGCAATATCCACTAGTGCTTTTCCGATCTACCCTGCACCCTGCATAATCTGCATCAGTGTAGGCTATGAGATCTAGCTCACACTTAGCAGGATACCAAAGTCCTAGTTCTAGGGTGCCTGATAGATACCTAAAAATCCTCTTAACAGCACTTAGATGTGACTCTTTAGGACTAGCCTAAAACCTAGCACACAAACAGACAGAAAGCTGGATATCAGGCCAAGAGGCAGTGAGATAAAAAAGGTATCCGATCATACCTCTGTATAATTTGGCATTTACACATTTACCTTTTGGGTCATCATCAAACTAATTGATGTACCCAATGGTGCTGAGATTTTCTTCAAATTTTCCAAATTAAATTTCTTCAATAGGTTTTTGATGTACTTGGACTGAGTTATGAATGTACCTTCCTTAGTCTGAGTTACTTGCAGTCTAAGAAATAGTTTTAGCTCACCCATTGAACTCATCTCAAATTCTTTTATCATTAAATCAGAAAATTCCTCTCATAAAGTTAGGTTAGTTGAGCCAAAGACAATATCATCTATATAGATTTGCACAATGATGATGTCAGGATTACATACCTTAGTGAACAAGGTTTGGTCAACCTCACCTCTTGTGAACTTCTTTTCAGTGACAAACTTACTAAGCCTGTCATACCAAGCTCTTGGAGCTTGTTTTAATCCATAGAGAGTTTTATTCAATTTGTAAACATGGTTAGGATAATCAATGCATTCAAAACCAGGAGGCTGTCTAACAAACCCATCCTCTTTTATTTCTCCATTTAGAAAAGCAGATTTTACATCCATCTGCTGCAATGTTATTCCTAATGAGCATGCATAGGCTAAGAGTATTCTGATGGCTTCTAACCTAGCTACAGGGGCATATGATTCTTCAAAATCTGTACCATATTCTTGGTTATAACCCTGAGCTACCAGTCTAGCCTTATTTCTAACAATAGTTCCCTGCTGATCTGTTTTATTCCAAAAAACTCACTTAGTGCCTATGACACTACCATGGTCAGGTGGAGGAACTAGGTCCCATACCTTGTTCCTTTCAAACTGGTTCAACTCCTCGTGCATGGCATTGATTCAATGCACATCTCTAAGAGCACTGTCAATATCTTTGGGTTCAATTTGAGAAATCAGTGCCAAAGAATTTAATTCACTTTCAGCTCTAAAGTGTGATCTGGTCCTTGGAGGGTCATTCAAATTACCAATTATGTTATCTATGGGATGATCTCTATGAAATCTGACATTGATAATTTGATTACCTTGGTTCTCTATTACCTCCTCCTCAGCATCAGATAGCTCTACATTATTTTCTTCAGATTGATCTTCAGGATCCTCATCTTTCAGAATTTCTCCATCATTCTTTTCCCGGCACCAGCCATTATCAAATTTAGTCATAGTTTCATCAAAAACCACATGTGGAGATTCTTCTACTGTTTTGGAGTTTAAATTATATATCCTATATGCTCTGGATTTTTTCGAATATCCTAGAAATATTCTAGGATCACTTTTAGATTCAAATTTGTCTAGGTCTCTTTTATTATTAACATGCACAAAACATTTACATCCGAAAATCTTGAAATAGGCTAATGAAGGTTTCTTACCCTTGAGAATTTCATAAGAAGTTTTCTGGGTGAATGGCCTTACCATAGCTCTGTTGACAATGTGGCATGCAGTATTAACTACTTCAGCCTAGAACTTCCTAGGTAGGTTACCTTCTACTAACATGGTCCGAGTCATCTCCACAAGGGTTCGGTTCCTCCTCTCCACTACTCTATTTTGCTAAGGTGTCCTAGGTGAGGAGAACCTATGTGTGATACCATTTTCCCTGCAAAAGATTTCAAACTGTGAGCTTTCAAACTCACCACCATGATCAGACAGAATGTTAAGAATAGAATTGACATTTTCTTGTCTAATTTTCAGATAGAACTCCTGAAATTCAGTAAAAGCATCATTTTTGTGTGTGAGGAAAAACACCCAAGTGAATCTAGAAAAGTCATCAACAAGTACAAATCCATATCTTCTTCCTGATAAGCTGACTGATCTTGTAGGTCCAAAAAGATCCATATGAATTACTTCATAAGGTCTAGAAGATAGGCGCTCAGTTCGGGATTTGAATGACTTCCTAGTTTGCTTGGATTGAGTGCATGCATCACATATTTTATTTTCATTTTTAAAGGAGATTTCAGGGAGTCCTCTAACCATGCAATGTTTATTCAATTTATGAAGAACAATGTAACTAGCATGACCTATTCTACGATGCCAGAGATAGGCCAAATCATCTTTATTTGCTGTGAGACATAAATTGGAATGTGCAATGTCATCTAAATATACCAGGTAGTTATTATTCACTCTCTTTCCAGAAAACTTAACAATATCAAAATTAGGTTCATAGATGTTACAGGCATGAGAATCAAAAACTACTCTATGACCTTTATCACAAAGTTGGCTAATGCTAAGCAGATTATAAGCAAGACCTTCAACTAGCAATACTTCATCAATACAACAGGTAGTACACTTACCTACCTTACCTGACCCAATAATTTTTCCTTTGGTATTACCTCCAAAGGTGACCTATCCTGCACTCTTTTCGACCAACATACAAAATTTTGCCTTGTCTCCAGTCATGTGTCTGGAGCAGCCACTGTCCAAGTACCACATATCGTGCTTGGCTGTCAAGCATACTTGCAATGACAATTAAGCAGAAGAGTTTGGAACCCAAACACATTTGGGCTCCAGAATAGAAGTAACATTATTCAAACATGACAACAAATACTTTGAAATCCAAATCTGTTTGGGAATTGTTTGTTTGGTGGATTTGTTTATTTTTCTTCTTTTTGTTATTCTTCTTTTCAACATTAACAGCTCGAATCTTTCCTGTTCTGTTCTGTGTCCTGACACCATTATTATTAGCAGATTGAGCATGTTTGTGCCAGTGCCTAGGCCAATGAGCATTCATTGTAGTGTAGCCAGTGTTGGTCCTAGGCTGAGCATAGTAGCTGTGGTTTCTTGGATTTCTATACTTGACTTGCCCGAACCACTTCCCATCATGAGGTCTGAAATTCTGACTAGGGTGTGAATGATGTGCTGACCTTAAACTAGCTCTATCCCTGCCAGACCTACTGAATTGATGAGAATGTGTGAATTTGTATGGAGTGTAAGTTGGAGCTCTGGAATAGTAAAATTGACCTGAGTTACCCCTGCTTGAGTCTTGTCTCTTTAACACCTTGGACCCACCTGAAGTGTGCATGGGTGTAGATTGGGTCTAAAATCTGCCCTGAGGTGTGGGGCAGTGTGTGCTAACATGACTTGACAGATTAATTTTCTGTTTGCCCTTGTCCTTGGCACTGGGCATTTTGAAATTAGCAGACTTTTCTGGAGTATTTCCACTACTCATTTTAATGAGAGGTCATTTTCCCTTTTCTGTCACAAATGAGACAGTCTTAATTTCAAAACTCTTTTTAGCAGTAGGATTGAAACCTAGCCCCTCTTTTGTAAAGTTCACCTTAGTCCCTAAGAGAGCATTCAGATTGTCAGTCCCTTGAGTCATGTTCTCAATAGTTTGTGGTTTGTCCTTGTTTTATTTTTCTAGATTCTTTACATTCTTCTTCAGCTCAATGTTCACTCCTAATACAGCATCATATTTTTCGTTTACAATCTTAATTTCATTTTCAAAATTCTGTAATCTAAGCTTCAGATCATCAACAACATTTTCCAATATTTCATTTTCTTTTCTAGCATCAATCACAGTAATTTTTATTTCATCAGATTCAGCACAAGATTTCTTTAAAACATCATTTTCAGTTTGAAGATAGGAAATTTTATCAGACAATGTGGTATCATTTATGATAGAATTAACTTTCCTTTTTAGATGCCTATTCTCCTTTTTAACATCATCAAATTTATCAAGAAGTTCAACATATGCATCCTCCCAATCAGAAATAGTGTAATTCTCAAAGGGAGAGGTTACCTGATCATCTTCATCATTTTCACTGATGTTGGCCATTAGACAGATTTGACTTCTTTCCTCTTCACTTTCAGAGGTGCAGCTGTGACTGCCCTCATCCTCGTCACTCCAAGTACTAATCATAGCCTTTCTGTTATTGTTCTTCATCTTTGGCTTTTCTTTTTGAAGCTCTGGACAATCTGCCTTCAGGTGGCCAGATCTCCTGCAATGATAACAAACATTAGTATCATTCTTTTTGGCAGAATTAGATTTATACCTTGAATGTCTCCTGCCAGCTGGATTTTTTCTTCTGAATTATCTTCCTTCTTTTCTAAGGAATCTTTTAAACTGACGGGTCAGCATAGCAAATTGATCATTTTCAATTTCTATTCCAGAAGAGCTACTTCCATTGGATGACCCCTTGCTACTAGATGTTGCCTTCAATGCAATGGGTTTCTTCTTTTTCTCTAACTCATCTGATCGAGGGAGATTCATCTCAAAGGCCATGAGAGAACCTATCAGCTCATCCACTATTGTAGAAGTTAAATTCCTAGACTCCTTAATCACAGTGGCCTTGGTATGCCATATTGGAGTCAGGGATCGCAGAATTTTCCTCAACAACTCATAATCACTATAATTCTTACCCAAGCTTCTAAGGCTGTTGGTGATGACCATAAGGCGAGCATACATTTCAGTGATATTCCCATTCTGCTTCATCTTGAAGGCCTCATACTCCGAGACCAACATGTTTTCCTTGGTCTCCCTTACTTGTGAAGTTCCTTCATAAATCACTTCTAGCTTATCCCACATTTCTTTCGCTGTAGCGCAGGATGAGATCTTCAAAAATTCTGTGGGATGTAGAGCACACTGGATGGCATTGATAGCACTCCAGTTAAGTGTGGACTTCACAAAGTTGGCTAATGCTAAGCAGATTATAAGCAAGACCTTCAACTAGCAATACTTCATCAATACAACAGGTAGTACACTTACCTACCTTACCTGACCCAATAATTTTTCCTTTGGTATTACCTCCAAAGGTGACCTATCCTGCACTCTTTTCGACCAACATACAAAATTTTGCCTTGTCTCCAGTCATGTGTCTGGAGCAGCCACTGTCCAAGTACCACATATCGTGCTTGGCTGTCAAGCATACTTGCAATGACAATTAAGCAGAAGAGTTTGGAACCCAAACACATTTGGGCTCCAGAATAGAAGTAACATTATTCAAACATGACAACAAATACTTTGAAATCCAAATCTGTTTGGGAATTGTTTGTTTGGTGGATTTGTTTATTTTTCTTCTTTTTGTTATTCTTCTTTTCAACATTAACAGCTCGAATCTTTCCTGTTCTGTTCTGTGTCCTGACACCATTATTATTAGCAGATTGAGCATGTTTGTGCCAGTGCCTAGGCCAATGAGCATTCATTTTAGTGTAGCCAGTGTTGGTCCTAGGCTGAGCATAGTAGCTGTGGTTTCTTGGATTTCTATACTTGACTTGCCCGAACCACTTCCCATCATGAGGTCTGAAATTCTGACTAGGGTGTGAATGATGTGCTGACCTTAAACTAGCTCTATCCCTGCCAGACCTACTGAATTGATGAGAATGTGTGAATTTGTATGGAGTGTAAGTTGGAGCTCTGGAATAGTAAAATTGACCTGAGTTACCCCTGCTTGAGTCTTGTCTCTTTAACACCTTGGACCCACCTGAAGTGTGCATGGGTGTAGATTGGGTCTAAAATCTGCCCTGAGGTGTGGGGCAGTGTGTGCTAACATGACTTGACAGATTAATTTTCTGTTTGCCCTTGTCCTTGGCACTGGGCATTTTGAAATTAGCAGACTTTTCTGGAGTATTTCCACTACTCATTTTAATGAGAGGTCATTTTCCCTTTTCTGTCACAAATGAGACAGTCTTAATTTCAAAACTCTTTTTAGCAGTAGGATTGAAACCTAGCCCCTCTTTTGTAAAGTTCACCTTAGTCCCTAAGAGAGCATTCAGATTGTCAGTCCCTTGAGTCATGTTCTCAATAGTTTGTTGTTTGTCCTTGTTTTATTTTTCTAGATTCTTTACATTCTTCTTCAGCTCAATGTTTACTCCTAATACAGCATCATATTTTTCGTTTACAATCTTAATTTCATTTTCAAAATTCTGTAATCTAAGCTTCAGATCATCAACAACATTTTCCAATATTTCATTTTCTTTTCTAGCATCAATCACAGTAATTTTTATTTCATCAGATTCAGCACAAGATTTCTTTAAAACATCATTTTCAGTTTGAAGATAGGAAATTTTATCAGACAATGTGGTATCATTTATGATAGAATTAACTTTCCTTTTTAGATGCCTATTCTCCTTTTTAACATCATCAAATTTATCAAGAAGTTCAACATATGCATCCTCCCAATCAGAAATAGTGTAATTCTCAAAGGGAGAGGTTACCTGATCATCTTCATCATTTTCACTGATGTTGGCCATTAGACAGATTTGACTTCTTTCCTCTTCACTTTCAGAGGTGCAGCTGTGACTGCCCTCATCCTCGTCACTCCAAGTACTAATCATAGCCTTTCTGTTATTGTTCTTCATCTTTGGCTTTTCTTTTTGAAGCTCTGGACAATCTGCCTTCAGGTGGCCAGATCTCCTGCAATGATAACAAACATTAGTATCATTCTTTTTGGCAGAATTAGATTTATACCTTGAATGTCTCCTGCCAGCTGGATTTTTTCTTCTGAATTATCTTCCTTCTTTTCTAAGGAATCTTTTAAACTGACGGGTCAGCATAGCAAATTGATCATTTTCAATTTCTATTCCAGAAGAGCTACTTCCATTGGATGACCCCTTGCTACTAGATGTTGCCTTCAATGCAATGGGTTTCTTCTTTTTCTCTAACTCATCTGATCGAGGAGATTCATCTCAAAGGCCATGAGAGAACCTATCAGCTCATCCACTATTGTAGAAGTTAAATTCCTAGACTCCTTAATCACAGTGGCCTTGGTATGCCATATTGGAGTCAGGGATCGCAGAATTTTCCTCAACAACTCATAATCACTATAATTCTTACCCAAGCTTCTAAGGCTGTTGGTGATGACCATAAGGCGAGCATACATTTCAGTGATATTCCCATTCTGCTTCATCTTGAAGGCCTCATACTCCGAGACCAACATGTTTTCCTTGGTCTCCCTTACTTGTGAAGTTCCTTCATAAATCACTTCTAGCTTATCCCACATTTCTTTCGCTGTAGCGCAGGATGAGATCTTCAAAAATTCTGTGGGATGTAGAGCACACTGGATGGCATTGATAGCACTCCAGTTAAGTGTGGACTTTTGGATCTCCACCTGTGTCCATAATTCCTCATTCTCAGACAGATTGAAGGGACCCTTGCTGAGAACCTTCCAGATTTCATAGTCCTTAGCTCTCAGAAATACATGCATACGATTCTTCCAATAGGAATAGTTAGAACCGTCAAAGTAGGGCGGCTTACTTGTTGAATGACCTTCGGCTGTTAACCCTCTAGCATCCATAATGGCTATCTCTTTAGGATGTTAGTCCCTGAAGAAGAGTTAGGCTCTGATACCAAGTGTAGAGTACATCTAGAGGGGGGTGAATAGATCTTTCCCAGTAAAATTGATAGAATTAAACAACATATGCTGAATTCAAAATTACTTAATCACAACAGTCAAAGCAATCATAGAACAATCAGCGTATAGATCAATATCAGTATGCAAAAATGTCAGTAGATATAGTGACTGACTTAATTGCCAATTGATCTATTGCACATCAATGAACTTGGAAGAGGTACCTGGCGGATGTTCGACTCTTGGAGACTCCTCACACAAGTGATTCAGCTTCCAGGTGAGCGTGACCTACGCTTTGAGTGGAATCCTTTTATATACCTTCTTCTAGCTCACAAATGAACAAGCAATCTAGCAATTAATTCAAGCAGTTCAGCAAGAAGAATGCAGCAAACAGACATCCACTAGCAACCACGGAGACAAGGGATTTTAGGTGGTTCGATCTCCTTCAGAGATTTACGTCCACCCCTTACTCAACTGTGTAAGGCTTCACTGCTGGGCATTACAGCTTGCCACAGCTGATCCACGGCTTCGGGGAACAAGTTCCCAACAACTGCTGAGCATTACAGCTTAAGCTATCCAGAGGAATCTTCCTCTACCGCTGGGCAATACAAC
The DNA here is from genome assembly GCA_022559845.1 of Amorphophallus konjac. Lineage (NCBI taxonomy): Eukaryota > Viridiplantae > Streptophyta > Magnoliopsida > Alismatales > Araceae > Amorphophallus > Amorphophallus konjac. The sequence goes on from CM040119.1 coordinate 163,782,092, forward strand.
TTAGCCAACCACTGACTTACAGCTTTAACAATCCGCTGACACACAGCTTGAGTAAACAAAGGTTTGTAAAAATAAATCAAAGAAACTAAGAAAATAAGAGAATGTAGCTCTGAATTGAGCGAATGTAGCTCTAATTGAGCAGACTGGTTCTGGTTTTGAACCAGGAACCAAGAACATAAAACACACTCACTCACTGAACTCCAACGCACTGCTCTTCCTCAATTCTATCCTTTCTTCTTCAAACTGATATGCTTCACTCAGGAATCTTCTATATGCTCTTCTATCTCTCTGAACTGTTCAGCTTTTTCTTCCAGCTCTCCGGATGCTTTATTTTTGGCTAGCCTTTTGCTTCTCTCCAATCGTTGCTCTGAACTGGGCGATCGGCCCTCATTTTATAGACTCCAGGAGATGGGTGCATGGTTGCTACAATTCTCGCCGAAATTTCATGCTAGATCTGGTCTGGCTTGTCGACGTGTTAGCATTATAGGGCTTTTACTTTCCACGTGGCAGTTTCGCCTCGTATCAACATTGCCTCGGATCATGTGCCATATGCTTGGTATTTAAGCTCCACGTGAGATAAGCCGCATGTTGCTCAGTAGATGCTCGACCATATGGCTATCCTGGCAATAGCATAGATAGAGTGTTAAGTGTTTGATAACTTGTGCTGACTTAATGCTTCAAAATTCATGAGCGCAAGTGAATCAATTAAACCCCCATATACACATGCATTGATCATATAGAGATACGTAATTCAAATCATGAATATAGAGAATCACAGACCACTGATGCTTAATGTATGAAAATCATGTGCTATCAATGATTTGAATGCATAAGCCTTATGTATGCTAGCACGGACATTACATCCGTGAAACACTGGGCTAGCACAGACCTTGATGCACAATTAACATCGACATATAGTAAGAAATGCAATAGCTAGCACAGACCTTAACCTAGGCCATTGCTAACTAGCATAGACCTGGTACTCAAGGCATGGTCCACTAACACAGACCTTATGCATAGAGCAGTACAAGGTAGCGCAGACTCTAATGCAATGGACATATGTGCTAACATCGACCTCAGTTATCATAATGCAAAACGTGCACAGACTTGCTACAGTGTGTGCACAGACTTCATGCAAGCATGCACAAACTTCATTGTGCATATGTGAAATGTGCACGGACCTATATGTGCATGGACTACACAATGTGCTCAGACCTTAGTACAGATGTGCACAGACCTTCATCTGCCTAAGGCACACATGCACCGACCATCGAATGCACTATAGACAACATGCACCAACCTTAGGTCTGCAGAAGGTGCAACTAGCACCGACCTTGTAATCATATGCACAGACCTTATTTAGGAAATAAGCATACTAGCATCGACCTACGTTAGTGAACCCATATACTAACACCGACCTTAGTTAGTATATAAACATACTAACATCGACCTTAGTTAGATATATGAGCATACTAGCATCGACCTTAGCTAATATACAAATATACTAACATCGACCTTAACATGCAGAATACTTGACTAACACAGGCCTCAGTGCTTAACAGACTTAGCAATAAATCTGACTAAGTGAAAGTCATCAAAATAACCAATGCTACAAGAGTTAATACAAAGTCAACCATAAATTCAGTAATGTCAACACAGTCAATTAAGTTGTTGCCAATCATTCAAAACACACTGACTCCTTAGTTGAAACCATCAAACCAGAGGCGTCACAACAACCCAGGGTGACTCGGGGATGCCAAGTCGAGGATGAGAAAGAAGTGCCTCGCTGGTAGAGGGCCAACAGAGCTTAGGTCAACCCCCCTAGGTACAGTAGCCCAATTCAACGGGTAGACCTCGTGTCGATTGGGCACAGGTGTCACTGCCCTGATTTTCCGCAATGGCCACTCGATGGAGGTGGAACCTCGGGGCCCATCACTCTCTCCTTTATTGGCAGAGCAAACGTCGAATACGAGGTGAACAAAGTAAATTCAGAGCAAGGGTCGAGTGCTTACCTAGTCGGTTTGAAGAAACCGACATCGATCGGAGACGTGGGCGAGCGGGGAAGCGTGGGCTCGCTACCCGCACGCTACGTCGTTGCCGCTTGACCTGAAACTCGCTGTTACACCACTACACCTCACACACGAGGGATGACTCAGGGGTAGGGAATTAAATTATTATAACCAAAATCTACCTCCACGCAGGGAGGGGCTTTTAGCCGGCCAGGCAAAGGGTGGGCAATGTGCAGGTAGCCTGTTCTATCGTACTGAACCTGCTGGACAGTAAGCCAGTGTCTGGGGTGCCACAGACTCTTTCGATCACTACAGGAGGCGAGGCCGGTGCAAAATGGACTGAGGATGGGCCTAGATCTTGTAGTAGGCTTCGTGGGCCGTCCGGAAGCCGATCGGGGTCACTACAGGCCAGGAACCACGAACCGGTCCTGCTCTATCCTGTTTGGTCCTGACTGATAGCAGGTCGACGTCGAGGATACCATGGGTTTCTCTGATCGTTGTAGAAGGTGGGGATGGTGCATAATTGATCGAGGACAGGCCTGGATCCTGCTGTAGGCTTCGCGGGTCGTCCAAAAGCTGATCTGATGTGGGACGACAACTGTCACGCCTCGAGCTTTTAATGTAGCGAAAGATAATCTCGGGAAACGTGAAAACCGGCATGGTAAGCCTCTTGCAATCAAGAATAGTCATAGCGCAATAACAATCACACATAAGATGCAATTGCAGAATAAATTTACTCAAAACTTCATCTTTATTTCATAACAAATGATCATAATTCAAATACACGATATTCCACTTTCTCTCTAGACTCAATAAAAGAAAAATTACATGAACTCGATCTGGACATTAGTGACTTCCTAAGTCTTCTCTCAATCTTATAAGACTTTTATTCGCTCTTGGACCCGCCACTTGAATAACTCAAATCCGAATCCGAACTACTTGCATCTCCTGAAAAGATTGAAAAATAGGTAATGAGCACACTTGCCCAGGAGGTATCTTAGCATCAACATGTAGGCAATATTAAAGTGATTAGCATTTTAGCTCTAAAGAATAAGGTAAAATCATGCGCAGTGCGGTAAATCATGTGAATAATAAAGTAACAAGACATGATCAAGTTAAGATATGATTGAGCAATAATTATCAAGCAAGAAAGTAATTATGACCTTTAATGAACAAGAATGTAACGAGAATGTACTAGCAAGTCAAGCAAGAATGTACTCTTCACTTAGTAATAAGTACTTCATGAATTTATGTGAATTTTCTTTTCACAAGCCGTGGATATTTCCACATGGATTACCGTGGATACCATGGATTTTCACTTATTTATAAAGAAAGTACTCCTAGCGCAATGCGACGCCAGTAGCATCATACCCCATGGTTTATAATAGTATGTTTCTGACAATCAGCCGAGGGGACTAGCATAGGGCCTTTGAACACAATCAGTGCTCGAACCGCATCTTCAAGTATAAATGAAGCTACTTCCACGCATGTAAATAATGTGGCCAAGAATGTTCAATCTCAATGATATTTCCAGGTTAAAGTAACCAAAAATAAGAATGCTTCTATTGAGAATACGGAATTTCAATAAATGCATTAATAACTAGGTTATGCCATGGAAACAAATCGGCAGCATAACGGTACATTCCTTAACTTTCAACTTTTACTTAGATATCTTTAAAATAATGTAATAAGTTCTAGATAATCAATTGGACTATCTAAGATCATAGGAATATTAACCCTTTGGGTCAAACCTCGGGTTAACAGTACTCAGGTAATTAGCGGCCGTTTACTGGGCCGTTACATGAATATAGCGGTCTAGTTATGGAACGTTAAATACAAGACTTGTTCGATATTCGAAACAGATTCTCTGGAGTCTTTAGCGGGCAAAGAAAGATCCATCAAGGTTCCTTTAGCGGTCTCAGGATGGCCCGCTAGCAGTCTCTGGCAGTAAATTATTGGGCCGCTAAGTTTCCAGAAGCATAAAACATCTGTATAAGTGCATTCTAGATAATTTGGGCTTTAATGGCACAACCAACTCGAAGTCCTGATGGGAATCCCAGGTTCACGGAGAATTACAGAGGCCTTGAAATAAGATTTCTTAGTCCATTGGAAGGAATATCAAAGGGAGAGGTTATCAAATCCAAGATTATGTTCCTATTAGTGAAAAGTGTAACTAATGATCATATACCAGAATATATGCCATGTACTTATGAAATTGACTCTGAGATAAGAATAGAATGTGTATAGTGATAAACCAACGTTCAATCTCATCAATGTAGCATTTAAAACATAATTTAGTACAAGATTATATGGTTTTGGTATGAAACTATCATATGTTTATAATAATCCTAAGAACTATAAAGAACATGAAATCACTGTTATGAATCAATAAAAACACTCAGAGTAATAAAATAACATGAAAACAGGTTGGAACATAGTTAACTAGGCTTATTATAAGCTAAATGAGTTGTTCTTAAGTCTGTCTCGGTTTAACAGGAAATAGAACAGTGGCGGTCTATTATAGAGCCGTTACAGGAAGTTGGCGGTTTATCGTAAGGCCGCCAGAGAGATAAAAATGGTCTATTTATGGTCCGCCAGAGGTTTCATAGAAAAATAAGTTACAGAGTGTCTAGCGGTTTATCGTAGGGCCGCTGCACTGGGTGTGGCGGTCTAAGTGTTGGCCGCTAGAGCACGTCTGACAGAAAACTATATATGTGCAACTAGATGCTAACTACTACACATCATGTCTGGAAATCAACATATTATAATTTCACAGCATGATAGAACAGAGATAACATGTATGGAATCCATGTATTAGAACAAGAGAATTTATTTAGTTCATTAGGCTAAGGAATATGCATGAACATTATTACACTATATGCATAGACTCAAGTAAAACATGAAAATCACGATCTATAAAGCATGAAATCAAGTGCAATAAGAGGGCTTTCAATCCTAGCATAGTGTTTATCTATTCATAAGATGACCTACCTCTGCTAAGGCTTTTAAACTCCGAATTGTATGTTGGAAGTGAGCCCTAGTTCTGCACTTCTTGTGATAAATCAGTAACTTCACGCCCTAATATCTCTTGATCCAATTGACCTAATGACGTGAAATTTGGAGGGTAAGAAGTAGATACTAAGGGGAACAGAAAGTTTTAAAGGCACTACTGCTAAATACCTCGATTTGGTTCCCTACTTCCTTGATCTTCACCGGACTATTACTCAGTTTCCTGGGTTGCTAATAAAGAACCAGCAACTTTGTAGGCGTCTATCTCCTTGTGTGTTTGATCTCCTAGCACAAAATTTTGGGAGATGTTAGTCCTATATATTAGGAATAAAAAGTTCTAAAGAACTTACCCAAAATAATACCTCCTTACCTTGATTCCACGCGAGCCAAATGTAAGGGTCGCGCAGGTCAAAACTAGGTTCTATTTATAGAGTTTTGTTAAGGTTTGAGGATTAGAACGATCCTAGAGTCCTTATTAAACCTTAGATGGACTTTTGAGAGTCCTTAAGATGTTTACTGGTCCTCCCATCTCGATCTCTAGGAGATAACCCATCAAAAATCTAATCTTTTTGCTCTTTCTTCAACTTACGGAACTGACAGGATTTAGCGGTCGATTGATGGGCCGCTAAAGTATATGTGGCGGTTTTACGATAGACCGCCATGATCATTGGGCGCCGAATTTGAAACTAGTTCAAACTCTAATTTCGGCCTATCCACTTAATTATCTAAATAATTAGTGTTTATCCTTATATTCTGTGAATAATCTAATTAACCTTCTAGAATATGGGCCAAACTTCATGGGCTTGGTCCTCAAGTCCTTTAGGCTTTATTTAAATAGGCTTAGTTAATTTATTTAACCCAATAGTCATTTATTAATACATTTTAGTCTTTTAAATAAGTCATTAATATTTTATAAAATTTTCGGGGCATTACACCCTCCCCCACTTAAGAGAATTTTGTCTACAAATTCAATGTATGGATTGTGGAGAGCATACTTACATTCAAATAATTCTGAAAATCTTTTGCGCATGGCTTCTTCGGTTTCTCATGTTTCTCCTTCTTTTGTCCACTAGATCTTGACCACAGGAATAGTTTTATTCCGAAGTTGACATACCTCCTGTTCAACGATCCTGATTGACTTTTGCTCATATGTCAAATCTTTCTTAATCTCCAGATTGTCATAGGTGATGACATGAAAAGGATCTGGAACATATTTCTTGTGCATTGAGACGTGAAATACATCATGAACTTCAGATAATTGAGGAGGTAAAGCAATTCTATAAGCCACTTCAGCAACTCTCTCTAGAATTTCAAAAGGACCAATGAATCTTGGAGTAAGCTTGCCCTTGATTCCAAATCTTCGAATACCTCGACCTGGAGAAACTTTGAGGAACACATGATCTCCTACTTGAAATTCCAGGTCGCGCCTTCGATTATCTGCATATGATTTTTGCCTGTCTTGTGCCATTTGAAGTCTTTCTCGAATAAGCTTGATCTTTTCTGTAGTATCCCTGATAATATCGGGACCTAGAAACTGTCTCTCCCCTACTTCATTCCAGCATATCGGTGATCGACAGCTTCTTCCATACAAAGCTTCAAATGGTGCCATCGGTATACTAGCTTGGTAGCTATTGTTATATGCAAATTCTACTAAAGACAAGTGATCATGCCAATTACCTCCAAAATCAATAGCACAAGCCCTGAGTATATCTTCCACCACTTGATTTGTCCTTTCTGTTTGACCATCAGTTTGTGGATGGAATGCAGTGCTAAAAATCAGTCGGGTCCCTAAATAATGTTGTAGACCCTTCCAAAATTGAGATGTGAATCGAGGATCTCTATCTGATATAATAGTGACAGGGACACCATGCAATTTAACAATTTCCCTTATGTATAATGTTGTTAGAATATCCACAGACCATCGACTTTTTATTGGCAGAAAATGTGCAGACTTAGTCAATCGGTCTATGATTACCCATATACCATCGTGTCCTCCTCTTGTTTTAGGTAAACCCATGATGAAATCCATCCCTATACTTTCCCACTTCCACTCGGGAATATTTAAGGGGTGTAATTTACCTATGGGTTTTAAATGTTCTACCTTGACCTGTTGACAAGTGAGACAGCGGGACACAAAATCTGCTACCTCTCTCTTCATATTGGGCCACCAAAAGTTTCTTTTCAAATCTTGATACATCTTGGTAGCACCAGGATGAATGGTGTACTTGGAATTATGTGCTTCTTCCAGGATCATTTTCTTAGCATCAACATGATCCGGTATACAAACTCATCCTTTGAATAGCAACCTTCCATCATTGGCAATAGAGAATTCCGGCCTTTGATCTATATTGGTTTTAATCTCCAGCAATACTGGATCATTGTCCTGCAGCTTGACCAGATCTTCTATTAATGCAGGTTGAGTTCGGATGTTGGCCACAAACTAATCTTCCTTCTTTATGTCAACATCTAAATTCAACTGAGCAAATTGAGGAATGAGATTAGTCATACTAATCATAAGACTTGATAGCTTTCCCATCGGTTTTCTGCTGAATGCATCAGCTATAGCATTAGCCTTGCCAGGATGATATTGGATAGCAAAATCAAAATCTTTAAGGTATTCCAACCATCTCCTTTGCCTCATATTCATCTCCTTTTGGGAGAATAAATATTTCAAGCTTTTGTGGTCCGATTAGACTGTAAATTTCTCTCCATAAAGGTAGTGACGCCAAATTTTTAAGGCAAATATAATAGCTGCCATCTCTAAATCATGCACAAGATAGTTTTCTTCGTGACGCTTCAACTATCTTGAAGAATAGCAAATAACCTTCCCATTTTGCATAAGGACGCATCCCAGGCCAATGCCAGACGCATCTGTATAGACCTCAAAACCACCACCCTCAACGGGCAATGTCAATATAGGGGCTGCAGTAAGGTGATCTTTAAGGGTTCGAAAACACTCTTCGCAGTCCTTCGTCCATACAAAAGGATTTCCTTTTCTTGTAAGTCTTGTCAAAGGGATAGTAATTTTAGAAAAATCCTTAATAAACCTCCTGTAATATCCGGCTAGACCTAGAAAACTTCTTACTTCCGACACAGTTGTTGGCCGGCTCCAGTTCTTGACAGCTTTCACTTTAGAAGGATCAACAATGATACCTTCTTTTGAAATGATATGGCCAAGAAATGAGACTTCCTTAAGCCATAACTCACATTTACTAAGTTTGGTATAGAGTTTGTGTTCTCTTAGAGTCTGCAAGGCTATTTTCAAATGTTCATAATGTGCCTCCTTTGTCTTGGAGTAAATGAGAATGTCATCAATAAAGACGACTACAAACTGGTCCAGATAAGGCTGGAAAACTTTATTCATGAGTTGCATAAATGCTGCCGGGGCATTGGTTAATCCGAACGGCATTACAACAAACTCATAATGACCATAACGGCTTCGAAAAGTAGTTTTGTATATGTCTTTGTCTTTAATTCTGAGCTGGTGGTAACTTGACCAGAGGTCTATCTTGGAAAAATATTCTGCTCCCAAAAGCTGATCAAAAAGCTCATCAATACGCAGAAACAGATACTTGTTCTTAATGGTGAGTTGATTTAGTCACCGGTAGTTGATACAGAGCCTAAGCGATCCATCCTTATTCTTGACAAAAAGAACTGGCGCACCCAAAGGGGATGTGCTAGGTCGTATGAATCCCTTGTCCAATAATTCCTAAAGCTGCTTCTTCAATTCCTTAAGTTCTGTAGGGGACATCCTGTAGGGCGCTATTGAAACAGGTGCTGCTCCCGGAATGAGTTCAATGGAAAAGTTTACTTCCTTTCGGGTGGTAAACTAGGTAAATCTGAGGGAAATACATTTCGGAATTCATTGACGATAGGGATATCCTCCAAGATGATTTCCTTGGATTCAGGGAAGGTTACGGAAGTAAGAAAAGCTACACATCCCTGCGAAATTAATTTGCAAGCGTGTAGAGGTTTAATAATTGCAGGATGCTTCCTATACTTGACACCAAGGAAGGAAAACCTTGGAAGACACGGTTTCCGAAAAGAGAAAATTCTATTTTGGCAATTTATGTAGGCATCATGGTCTACAAGCCAATCCACGCCTAATATAGCATCGTAGCCCTCCATGTCATGGCATACGAGGTTTGCAGGGAGATTGTGACCTTAAACCCTTACTTCACTATCAGGGTAATAATTTATGAGTCTGGTTCCAGGACCTAAAGGTGTAGTAATGGCAAGGTCTGAACGTAATGGAACTGATGAAATAGGTAAAGTCTTTGCAAAGGCGGTAAATATAGAATGAGAAGCACCACCATTAAATAGTATGAATGCAGGGCGGGAATAGATCTGGATAGTACCTTCCATTAGCCCATCATTCTTGGGCGCTTCATCATCTAAGACCGCATTGAGATGAGCCTGCCTCTTACGTCCACCACCAGACTATTGTTCTTTCATGAGAGGGCAGTCTAGCATACGATGCTCCCGGCTGCCACATCTTAAACAAGCGCCAAGGCACTTCCAGCATTCCTCGGCCGAGTGGCCAAACTTTTCACAAAAAGGTGCAAGCCGCCATGACTTGCTTCTCCTCATCCTTGACCTTCTTATTCTTCTGGGAGCTACTCCCGTTCCCGTTTCTCGACCTCTTCTTGCTATCACGGGGTTTATAGGGCTCCGTGATGCTAAATTTCACCTTCTTATTTCACCGATCTGATCTTCGGCTCGGTTCTTCACCTTTTCCTTTTAATTTTTTGACCTTTAGTATGGTCCTTTCACAGAGATACGCCCGTTGGACCATCTCTGCATATGTACGGATATTTTGAGTCCCGAGCTACTGAATGAAACCGGGTCTTAACACGTCTATAAATCAATTGGCCTTCAATAAATCGGTACTGACCAGATGAGTTGCATATGGCACTAGCCTGGAAAATTGTAATTCATATTCAGCAACCGTCATCATTCCCTGACATAGAGAATCGAACTCCATAGCCTTTCTCTCTTTAACATACTCTGAAAAATACTTGGCATAGAGTAAGGTAAGAAAACCTTCCCATGTGTGTGGTGCATCAGCTGGAGGTGTCGGAACCGACTTCCACCATGTACGTGCATCTTTGTTGAGTTGAAAGGTAGCAAGGCACACTTTTTTCTGGTCTGTACATTGTATGACGTCAAATATTCAGTTCATTTCATCGATCCAATTCTTGGCCTCGTCTGGGTTCGAAGAACCATAGAAATGTGGAGGATTTAAGCTTCAAAAATTACGATGCAAGTCCCCAGCTTTTGCTCCGGTGCCTGCTTGGGCTATCGTTTATAGTGCCAGAGTGAGGCCCGCAACAGTTTGCTGCATACCATCCCAGTCTACGCGATGAGCCATTATAACAATAACGTACCCGAGAGTAATAACAAGTTGTTAATTCCCGTGGAATTTTGAAAGGGATCAATCTAGAGCTAATTTACTATCTTATCCCGGGCTCTACCCAATTCTCACGTGGGTGGGGAAATTTCTTCCTCAGTTCATAGGTATGGGTCCTTAAACCTTGGACTTATCCTTATGACATGACTTTCTCCCTAAGTCCTTAGATTTAGGCTCTTACCAACTTAACTGTCACGCCCCGAGCTTTTAATACAGTGGAAGATAATCACGGGAAACGTGAACAACCGGCATGGTAAGCCTCTTGTAAGCAAGAATAGTCAGAGCGTAAAAACAATCACACATAAGATGTAATTGCACAATAAATTTACTCAAAACTTCATCTTTATTTCATATCAAATGATCATAATTCAAATACACGATATTCCACTTTCTCTCTAGACTCAATAAAAGAAAAATTACATGAACTCAATCTAGACATTAGTGACTTCCTAAGTCTTCTCTTGATCTTATAATACTTTTACTCGCTCTCGGACCCGCCACTTGAATAACTCGAATCCGAATCCAAACTACTTGCATCTCCTGAAAAGATTCGAAAATAGGTAAAGAGCACACTTGCCCAGTAGGTATCTTCGCATCAACATGTAGGTAATATTAAAGTGATTAGCATTTTAGCTCTAAAGAATAAGGTAAAATCATGCGAAGTGCGGTAAATCATGTGAATAATAAAGTAACAAGACATGATCAAGTTAAGATATGATTGAGTAATCATGATCAAGCAATAATGTAATTATGACCTTTCATGAATAAGAATGTAACGAGAATGTACTAGCAAGTCAAACAAGAATGTACTCTTCACTTAGTAACAAGTACTTCATGAATTTATGTGAATTTTCTTTTCACAAGCCGTGGATATTTCCACATGGATTACCGTGGATAACATGGATTTTCACTTATTTATAAAGAAAGTACTCCCAATGCAATGCGACGCCAGTAGCATCATACCCCATGGTTTATAATAGTATGTTTCCGACAATCAGCCGAGGGGAATAGCATAGAACCCTTGAACACAATCAGTGCTCGAACCGTATCTTCAAGTATAAATCAAGCTACTTCCATGCATGTAAATAATGTGGCCAAGAATGTTCAATCTCAATGATATTTCCAGGATAAAGTAACCAAAAATAGGAATGCTTCTATTGAGAATACGAAATTTCAATAAATGCATTAATAACTAGGTTATGCCTTGGAAACAAATCGGCAGCATGACGGTACATTCTTTAACTTTCAACTTTTACTTAGATATCTTTAAAATAATGTAATAAGTTCTAGATAATCAATTGGACTATCTAGGATCATAGGAATATTAACCCTTTGGGTCAAACCTCGGGTTAACAGTACTCAGGTAATTAGCGGTCGTTTACTGGGCCGTTACACAAATATAGCGGTCTAGTTCTAAACTGTTAAATACAAGACTTGTTCGATATTTGAAACTGATTCTCTGAAGTCTTTAGCTGTCAAAGAAAGATCCGTCACGGTTCCTTTAGTAGTCTAAGGAAGGCCCGCTAGCAGTCTCTGGCGGTCAGTTATTGGGCCGCTAAGTTTCCAGAAGCCTAAAATATCGGTATAAGTGCATTCTAGACAATTTAGGCTTTAATGGTACAACCAACTCGACATCCTGATAGGAATCCCAGGCTCACGGAGAATTACGGAGGCCTTCAAACAAGATTTCCTAGTCCATTGGAAGGAATATCTAAGGGAGAGGTTATCAAGTCCAAGATTATGTTCCTATAAGTGAAAAGTGTAACTAATGATCATATATCGGAATATATGCCATGTACTTATGAAATTGACTCTAAGATAAGAATAGAATGTGTATAGTGAAAAAGCAACGTTCAATCTCGTCAATGTAGCATTTAAAACATAATTTAGTACAAGATTATATGGTTTTTGGCATGAAACTATCATATGTTTAAAATAATCCTAAGAACCATAAAGAACATGAAATCACTGTTATGAATCAATAAAAACATTCAAAGTAATAAAATAACATTAAAACATGTTGGAACATAGTTAACTAGGCTTATTATAAGCTAAATGAGATGTTATTAAGTCTTTCCCGGTTTAACAGGAAATAGAACACTGGCAGTCTATTATAGAGCAGTTACAAGCAGTTGGCGGTTTATCGTAAGGCCGCCAGAGAGATAAAAAATTCTATTTATAGTCTGCCAGAGGTTTCATAAAAAAACAAGTTACAGAGTGTTTAGCGGTTTATCGTAGGGCCGCTGCACTGGGTGTGGCGGTCTAAGTGTTGGCCGCTAGAGCACGTCTGACAGAAAACTAGATATGTGCAACAAGATGCTAACTACTGCACATCATGTCTGAAAATCAACATATTATAATTTCACAGCATGATAGAACGGAGATAACATGTATGGAATCCATGTATTAGAACAAGAGAATTTATTTAGTTCATTAGGCTAAGGAATATGCATGAAGATTACACTATATACATAGACTCAAGTAAAACATGAAATTCACAATCTATAAAGTATGAAATCAAGTGCAATAAGAGGGCTTTCAATCCTAGCATAGTTTTTAACTGTTCATGAGATGACCTACCTCTGCTAAGGCTTTTAAACTTCGAATTTGATGTTGGAAGTGTGCCCTAGTTCTGCACTTCTTGTGATAAATCAGTAACTTCACGCCCTAATATCTCTTGATCCAATTGACCTAATGACGTGAAATTTGGAGGGTAAGAAGTATATACTAAGGGGAATAGAAAGTTCTAAAGGCACTAATGCTAAATACCTCGATTTGGTTCCCTACTTCCTTGATCTTCACCGGACTTTTGCTCAGTTTACTGGGTTGCTAATACGGAACCAGCAACATTGCAGGCGTCTATCTCCTTGTGTGTTTGATCTCCTAGTATGAAATTTTGGGAGATGTTAGTCCTATATATTAGGAATAAAAACTTCTAAAGAACTTATCCAAAATAATATCTCCTTTCCTTGATTTCACGTGAGCCAAATGTAAGGGTCGCGCAGGTCAAAACTAGGTTCTATTTATAGGGTTTTGCTAAGGTTTGGGGATTAGAATGATCCTAGAGTCCTTTATTAAACCTTAGATCGACTTCTGAGAGTCCTTAAGAAGTTTACTAGTCCTCCCATCTCGATCTCCAAGAGATAACCTATCAAAAATCTAATCTTTTTGCTCTTTCTTCAACTCACGGAACTGACAGGATTTAGCAGTCGATTAATGGGCCGCTAAAGTATATGTGGCGGTTTTACGATAGACCGCCATGATCATTGGGCGCCGAATTTGAAACTAGTTCTGTCACGCCCCGAACCGATAGCAGCGGAACATGTCGTTTGCTCGGAACGTGGCAGTTAAACAGTCATGTCAATCAGAGCATACTCATTTTCATAAAACACAATTTGGACAAATAACAAATTTCATTTCGAATATAAGTTCTTTTCATATTCGGGCCCATAATAAACGAAAAGACTCAATAAAGAAAAACTACAATGAGACATAAGACGCAAGATAACCAGACTAGACGGTTCATCTAGATGTCAGAGTTCTCTTCACTCTTGCCCTTGCCCATCATGTTCGGTCTCGTCGTCACTAAGGTCATTACCTGAAAAATATTGGAAAACGCAGGGTGAGCGAACGCTCAGTAGGACTTAATATCTCATGCTCCAAGCTAACTTTAAGTCAATTACAGTTTAACATGCTCATGCAGGTCATGTAAGATATAGAAATCGAGAACTGTAAGAACACGAGATAAATTCAAGAACTAAAAAAAAAGAGTAAGCAAGATGCTAGATAAACTCATGAAGAGTAAGGACAATGATAATCAAGAGAGTATAGCGAGATCTTAACAAGTACTTTCTCAAGTTAGGTCAAGAGCATTCATGAGGAAATATAACATTCATCTCTCTATGACGAACACTATCACGAGAGCTTCAATGTATCCATTATTATGAAGGATCTTTATGACAAGATAACGAGTACTATCAATGGGAAAATTCAAGAACATTTATGATGATCGATATAGAAGTAGAACAATTACTTCTACAAGCACTATATAGCATTTGCCAAGACACTAAGGGAATATCACGACGATATGATAACCCCTCCAATATGACAAATCAAGATCTTTTCATGACGAACAATAAGTTGTAGAAAGGTGTACTATGATGGCAATTACTCCCGATCATCACTATCACGAGAGCGTTTGCACATCTAACACTATATAGGATTGGCCAATGCACTAAGGGAAAAATCACGATGATATGACCACCCCTCATGGAAATAGCACTAGGTAGTATATGGTCGCACACTTAGGAGTTCTCACGACTATATGATTGCCCCTAAATGCCAATAACTGAGTTGGTGAATGCCAGCATCCGATCATCGTATACCGGTAACGGTTGGACTTTGCCTCGCCCAATGAGGGTCAGATCAGGACCCGTAGCATTTAAAATGTCACTTTAGTGGGACCCATAGCCCCTGACATTTTTTCTAGACTAATTCCATATTAATGGCCAAGAATTTCAAGGGTCAAGCATGTACGAACATTAAGATAGATTTCACGGACATAGAGTTCAAGGACAGAACTTGTAATAAGGATGATATATCAATAAACCAGATGAAAACCATGACATTCTGGAAATCTAGAGATTAGATACAACCAGCTCAGTCGGCCTTGAGAGAATCCAAGGCTGCGAGGAGACTTACGGAGGTCCCAATGACTAACTTGTCAATCCGAAGGAACGGAATATCCAACGGAGGGCTCGTATGTCACCGAGAGTTGATGGGCAATCGATAAAACGTGGGACTATACTCACGGACTGGAATATAGTGCCTATATACATATAAATCCATGTTTACAGAAAAAATCATGAAAAAATCAGATGACAGCAAATTGGCGCCTTAACCAAAGTCTTCAATTTGTTAAGTAGCGCCCTGGTCAGGGGCGTTATTTTACAAATTGAAGACTCCTCATGGAGTCGCTATATATATTTTAATATATATATATATCAATATATATTCATTTATCAATTTCCAGAATTCAGGTAAATGGCGACTTGACTTAAGTCTTCAATTTAGTAAATAACGCCCTTGTCTGGGTCGTCAGTTCGATAAGTGACGACTGTTCACACAGTCGCCGCATCTAGATAGTATTAATATTAAAATCTATAAATATTCTCGAGTTTCAGATATTATGTAAATGGCGCCCTAGGTTAAGTCGTTAATTTATTAAGTAGCGCCCTAGTCAAGGGCGTCATATTTCAGTTTAATGGCGGGGTGCATGTCGTCATTTCAATCTTTATGTAATTTAGTCATGAACAGTAGCACTTTTTAAATAAAAGAAATTTTACAGAAATAATCACATGGTCATGTAGAGAAAATTAACATGATTCTAGTAGTATCATCATGCATTAGATTAGATAGCAAGATTCAAAGTTATTAAATTTTGAACATTGTGTAATTATTAATCATCTAACGAATTGACGACTGTTTGCACGGTCGTTGAATCAAATAGCGCCCTATCTTGGGTCGCTATTTACTGTAATTTGCAGAAAACATAATTCTGAAATCGGTGAGTCTTCCTATTGATCACTATCATCCGACATGCATGCAGAGACTTGTTATTAACATTGTTTTGCATAGAACTTGAGAAAACCTACATGTTCTATTGATCTAGCCTGATGATTATATAATATTTTGCTTGGGAGATTGCCTACCTTTGGATTACTTCAGCGATGAAGAAGAATAAACAAGAGAATAATAATAGCAGAAGAAGAAGAAGCCTTTTCTGCAACAACGGCTGCAGCCTCCTTACAAGCCTCCTCCTCTAGGAAGAAGTAGAGAAAGAGAATAGAATTCTCTTCCCCCACGTACAGCCAACGAAGAAAATCTCTAAGAGATTAGCAGGACGTCGTTGAAGAAAAAGAGCCTAGCAGGTTGGCTCGATGGAAGGGGTATTTATAGGCTAGAGAATCTTAATGAGGGTAGAAGTTTGATTAGGATCCTATTACTATCCAAACTTCCTTACGTGTTAATCTCATCTCGATGAATCACCGACCTTCATCCGAGTTTGAACGAAATACGGCAACGGGTTTCCTTATTTTCACTCTCAAGGAAATGGCGACTGAGACAAGGGCGCGTTTTCAGTAAATGGCACCTTCGTATGCAGTCTTCATTTCATTAAATAGCGCCTTAACTAGGGTCGCCTTTTACTTTTCTATATTTAGCCACTTTACTTATAATTTTCCTTGGTATGAATTAGCGCCCACGTACATGGGCGTTGTTATTTTAAATAGCGCCCATGTGATGGGCGTTATATTCCTATTATCCTCGCGTTATTTCCAATTATTATTACCCTTACCCTATTAACGTATGAAAATGGCGCCCATTCAAAGGGGCGTCATTGTTGGAATTAGCGCCTAAGATAGGGGCGTCAATTCATAAATTCGCGCCCATCCGTACGGTCTTCAATTAAATAACGCCCTGACGGAAGGCGCTATTCATTTTTAGGTTTTATATGTATACGGGTGACATATAGTGGGTTGTATTGTTAAGGCTCCTTTTTATAAGATATATGTGTGGGTTATTTTAGGGCCAAGGCTCATGTATAATCTATATCTATATTAATATATTTATACATATATTCCCAGCCCATTCAATATCTTTAGAGCCCATTAATTACATATGTCTTATAATTATCTTAAGCTTTTTAGCCTAATATTTTAATGAGACTCTATATATATATATGTGTGTGTAGGTGAGCTGTTACATGAGTTTTGTATATATATGACCTTATGGGTTAAATGGGTTGGGTTTTGAAATTGCATGTTGGGCCTTATATCTTTACACACCTACATATGTAAGTTGTGAGCTTAGTGGGTAGCATATGTGTTTAACATTTAGATCTTTAGTGAAATCCATTTAACTTAGTATTATTTGGGTTGGGTTATAATATATTTATACATATATATATTATGTATAACTGTTTTAATGCAAAGGCCCACTAATTATATTTAGTAGACTAATAAGTGGTTTTATCTAATTGGTAGAACTTTATATACATACTTTATTTCTTTTAACTTTATTTATTTGTATATCTTATTTATTTTGCATTGTTGTCTCGGGTATCAGAGTCGGGTTCGATCCTATGATCTTTAACTCAATTATCTATTTGTAATTCGTTAGGGTTTTAGCTTAATGGTTGGGCTTTAATGAAGGATTTATTCATAGCCTTCTAATTAATGTTTAGGCCCACTATCAATTTTAGGCTATTTCCATTGTCGAAATTTTATTTTCTATATTTATTTCATGACCAATATTAATATGTATCCTTTATAAATTTCGGGGTGCTACACCCTCCCCCACTTAAAAGAGTTTGATCTCCAAATTCACATAGTTTCCCTTCCAAAATTTGTGGGGTAAGATCACCATACCTAAAGCATGTATTCTGGCTAGGTCATTCACATATCATGTTAAGTACTTATGGTCATATCTGATTCATGCAATTTTTAGATGAGATAGGTTTATAGGGTTACCTTACGTTGCTTGCGGTGCTTCTTCCTTTAAGAGTGGACATCGAGTAATTTTGTGATCTCTGCTTCCACAACGGATGCATTTTCCAAGTTTATACCAACACTCGTCCGGATTGTGTCTTCCCTTCTTGCAATGCTTGCATTTCCCCTTGGCCGGAACAATTTGTCGATCATTATTCCGGGGCTTCTTATTGTCATAGAATTTGTTGCCTCCATTAAATCTCTTTTTGCCGTTCACATTTTTCTTGTTCTTGGATCAATTTGGTAAGTCCTTCTTGGCGGCCTTTCCTTTGATTCTTTCCATCATATCCATAGCATCTTCCAAGAGTTGAGCTTTTTTAGCCATCTCTGTATATGTTTGAATTTCTAGTGGAGCTAGTTGAGGTATAAGTTCCACCTTCAAGCCATTCATAAATCTCTTTGCTCTCATTTTCTCCGTGCAAACCAAGTGTGGTGCATATCGGGCCAATCTAGAAAACCTCGCTTCATACTCAGCGACTGACAGACTATGTTGCTTTAAAGCTGCAAATTCCATAGCCTTCTTCTCGCGAATTCTTTCTGAGAAATACTTCTGGTTAAAGAGTTCTAAAAACTCATCCCAAGAAACTTGATCGTTAGGTAAAATGGCTTCCACGGATCCCCACCAAACTCGGGCATCCTTCTCTAATTGATATGTTCCTAATAGTACCTTCTCTTCATTGGTGCATTGCATCACCTTAAAGGTCCTCTCTATTTCTTGCACCCAATTCTCCGCTTCATCCGGGTCAGTCGACCCACTAAACTTAGGGGGATTTATCTTTTGGAACTTCCGATGCAAATCCCCGGCTCCATGCCATGCTCCACCTTGTGCAACTTGTTGCAAGGCTTGCGTTAAACCCTGGACAGTGCATTGCATCTCTCTCCACTGAGCTCTCTCAGCGGCCATTCTAGCCTACAAGAATAAGGTTTGGATTAATGATATTCATATCTCGGCAGGTATCTAACGCGAATGTAACATATTTTATTATTTAACCCAAAGCTCTACCCAAATCTCACAGGGTTCCTATAGGATAACTGACAAGGAGAACTCAATCTAAGACTTGGACTAAATGACCTAGGGATTTAGAAAGCCTAGGCTCTAATACCACCTTCTGTCACGCCCCGAACCGATAGCAGCGGAACGTGTCGTTTGCTCGGAACGTGGCAGTTAAACAGTCATGTCAATCAGAGCATAGTCATATTCACAAAACACAATTTGGACAAATAACAAATTTCATTTCGAATATAAGTTCTTTACATATTCGGGCCCATAATAAACGAAAAGACTCAATAAAGAAAAACTACAACGAGACATAAGACGCAAGATAACCAGACTAGATGGTTCATCTAGATGTCAGAGTTCTCTTCACTCTTGCCCTTGCCCATCATGTTCGGTCTCGTCGTCACTAAGGTCATTACCTGAAAAATATTGGAAAACGCAGGGTGAGCGAACGCTCAGTAGGACTTAATATCTCATGCTCCAGGCTAGTTTTAAGTCAATTACAGTTTAACATGCTCATGCAGGTCATGTAAGATATAGAAATCGAGAACTGTAATAACACGAGATAAATTCAAGAACTAAAAAAAAAACGAGTAAGCAAGATGCTAGATAAACTCATGAAGAGTAAGGACAATGATAATCAAGAGAGTATAGCGAGATCTTAACAAGTACTTTCTCAAGCTAGGTCAAGAGCATTCATGAGGAAATATAACATTCATCTCTCTATGACGAACACTATCACGAGAACTTCAATGTATCCATTATTATGAAAGATCTTTGTGACAAGATAACGAGTACTATCAATGGAAAAATTCAAGAACATTTATGATGATCGATATAGAAGTAGAACAATTACTTCTACAAGCACTATATAGCATTTGCCAAGACACTAAGGGAATATCACGACGATATGATAACCCCTCCAATACGGAAAATCAAGATCTTTTCATGACGAACAATAAGTTGTAGAAATGTGTACTATGATGGCAATTACTCCCGATCATCACTATCACGAGAGCGTTTGCACATCTAGCACTATATAGGATTGGCCAATGCACTAAGGGGAAAATCACGACGATATGACCACCCCTCATGGAAATAGCACTAGGTAGTATATGGTCGCACACTTAGCAGTTCTCACGACTATATGATTGCCCCTAAATGCCAATAACCGAGTTGGTGAATGCCAGCACCCGATCATCGTATACCGGTAACGTTTGGACTTTGCCTCGCCCAACGAGGGTTAGATGAGGACCCATGGCATTTAAAATGTCATTTTAGTGGGACCCATAGCCCCTGACATTTTGTCTAGACTAATTCCATATTAATGGCCAAGAATTTCAAGGGTCAAGCATGTAAGAACATTAAGATAGATTTCACGGACATAGCGTTCACGGACAGAACTTGTAATAAGAATGATATATCAATAAACCAGATGAAAACCATGACATTCTGGAAATCTAGGTGATTAGATACAACCAGCTCAATCGGCCTTTAGGGAATCCAAGGTTGCGAGGAGACTTACAGAGGTCCCAATGACTAACTTGCCAATACGAAGGAACGGAATGTCCAACGGAGGGCTCGTATGTCACCGAGAGTTGATGGGCAATCGATAAAACGTGGGACTATACTCACGAACTGGAATATAGTGCCTATATACATATAAATCCATGTTTACAGGAAAAATCAAGAAAAAATCAGATGACAGCAAATTGGCGCCTTAACCAAAGTCTTCAATTTGTTAAGTAGCGCCCTGGTCAGGGGCGTTATTTTACAAATTGAAGACTCCTCATGGAGTCGCTATATATATTTTATTATATATATATATATCAATATATATTCATTTATCAATTTCCTGAATTCAGGTAAATGGCGACTTGACTTAAGTCTTCAATTTAGTAAATAACGCCCTTGTCTGGGTCGTCAGTTCGATAAGTGACGATTGTTCACACAGTCGCCGCATCTAGATACTATTAATATTAAAATCTATAAATATTCTCGAGTTTCAGATATTATGTAAATGGCGCCCTAGGTTAAGTCATTAATTTATTAAGTCGCGCCCTAGTCAAGGGCGTCATATTTCAATTTAATGGCGGGGTGCATGTCGTCATTTCAATCTTTATGTAATTTAGTCATGAACAGTAGCACTTTTGAAATAAAAGAAATTTTACAGAAATAATCACATGGTCATGTAGAGAAAATTAACAGGATTCTAGTAGTATCATCATGCATTAGATTAGATAGCAAGATTTAAAGTTATTAAATTTTGAACATTGTGTAATTATTATTCATCTAACGAATTGACGACTGTTTGCACGGTCGTTGAATCAAATAGCGCCCTATCTTGGGTCGCTATTTACTGTAATTTGTAGAAAACATAATTCTGAAATCGGTGAGTCTTCCTATTGATCACTATCATCCTACATGCATGCAGAGACTTGTTATTAACATTGTTTTGCATAGAACTTGAGAAAACCTACATGTTCTATTGATCTAGCCTGATGATTATATAATATTTTGCTTGGGAGATTGCCTACCTTTGGGTTACTTCAACGGTGAAGAAGAATAAACAAGAGAATAATAATAGCAGAAGAAGACGAAGCCTTTTCTGCAACAACGGCTGCAGCCTCCTTACAAGCCTCCTCCTCTAGGAAGAAGCAGAGAAAGAGAATAGAATTCTCTTCCCCCACGTACAGCCAACAAAGAAAATCTCTAAGAGATTAGCAGGACGTCGTTGAAGAAAAAGAGCCTCGCAGGTTGGCTCGATGGAAGGGGTATTTATAGGCTAGAGAATCCTAATGAGGGTAGAAGTTTGATTAGGATCCTATTACTATCCAAACTTCCTTACGTGTTAATCTCATCTCGATGAATCACCGACCTTCATCCGAGTTTGAACGAAATACGGCAACGTGTTTCCTTATTTTCACTCTCAAGGAAATGGCGACTGAGACAAGGGCGCGTTTTCAATAAATGGCACCTTCGTATGCAGTCTTCATTTCGTTAAATAGCGCCTTAACTAGGTTCGCCTTTTACTTTTCTATATTTAGCCACTTTACTTATAATTTTCCTTGGTATGAATTAGCGCCCACGTACATGGGCGTTGTTATTTTAAATAGCGCCCATGTGAAGGGCGTTATATTCCTATTATCCTCGCGTTATTTTCAATTATTATTACCATTACCCTATTAACATATTAAAATGGCGCCCATTCAAAGGGGCGTCATTGTTGGAATTAGCGCCTAAGATAGGGGCGTCAATTCATAAATTAGCGCCCATCCGTACGGTCTTAAATTAAATAACGCCCTAATGGAAGGCGCTATTCATTTTTAGGTTTTATATGTATACGGGTGACATATAGTGGGTTGTATTGTTAAGGCTCCTTTTTATAAGATATATGTGTGGGTTATTTTAGTGCCAAGGCTCATGTATAATCTATATCTATATTAATATATTTATACATATATTCCGAGCCCATTCAATATCTTTAGAGCCCATTAATTACATATGTCTTATAATTATCTTAAGCTTTTTAGCCTGATATTTTAATGAGACTCTATATATATATGTGTGTAGGTGAGTTGTTACGTGAGTTTTGTATATATATGGCCTTATGGGTTAAATGGGTTGGGTTTTGAAATTGCATGTTGGGCCTTATATCTTTACACACCTACATATGTAAGTTGTGAGCTTAGTGGGTAGCATATGTGTTTAACATTTAGATCTTTAGTGAAATCCATTAAACTTAGTATTATTTGGGTTGGGTTATAATATATTTATATTTATATTATGTATAACTGTTTTAATGCAAAGGCCCACTAATTATATTTAGTAGACTAATAAGTAGTTTTATCTAATTGGTAGAACTTTATATACATACTTTATTTCCTTTAACCTTATTTATTTGTATATCTTATTTATTTTGCATTGTTGTCTCGGGTATCAGAGTCGGGTTCGATCCTACGATCTTTAACTCAATTATCTATTTGTAATTCGTTAGGGTTTTAGCTTAATGGTTGGGCTTTAATGAAGGATTTATTCATAGCCTTCTAATTAATGTTTAGGCCCACTCTCAATTTTAGGCTATTTCCATTATCGAAATTTTATTTTCTATATTTATTTCATGACCAATATTAATATGTATCCTTTATAAATTTTGGGGTGCTACAAGTTCAAACTCTAATTTTGGCCTATCCACTTAATTATCTAAATAATTAGTATTTATCCTTATATTCCATGAATAATCTAATTAACCTTCTAGAAATGGGTCAAACTTCATGGGCTTGGTCCTCAAGTCCTTTGGGCTTTATTTAAATAGGCTTAGTTAATTTATTTAACCCAATAGTCATTTATTAATCAATTTTGGTCTTTTAAATAATTCAGAAATATTTTATAAAATTGTTGGGGCATTACAACAACGAGACTAGACTCGGACTAGACGCGAACCTTGGGCTCTATTAGACGACGCGAGTAACAGGATGACGCGACCAGCAACAACACAACAACGCGGCACCTAAAGAGCTCTAAAAGAGGCGAACATGCCCAAACAAGAAGCGCTAAACTCACGGTCGTCCCTGGCGAGGGAAAGGTGACAATCTGCACGGTTGAGTAACCGGCTTTGTGTCTCGGGTGGTCGGCTCACTCTTATGCTCGGAACGAGTCACGTGACGGGTCTCGCACTCACAACTCACAACGATGATTAAGTACGAACTAGCTAGGAAAATAACTTACTCACATGCGGCGGCATCTAGAACGCATACTAAATAAGCAAATACGACAAAGAGGGTGGCGAATGTACCTCCATGCTCGGGACGTGGGGAAGTCGTCCCAGCCAAGTTCCGTGACTCTCGGTACAGTAAATAAAGTTAATTACAGCAGTGATTTTCTTTCACACTCCACGCAGGGAGGTAAAGGGCTACACAAAAATGCCGGCAGCATCGAATTTGGGTTGACGGGCAGTAAGGCGGCGGGTTCCGGGAGGCTGTGGGCAGTGGCTCCGGTTCTGCGAGTTGTTGGCCGACAGGACAGCGAACACGGAGGTCCAAAGGGACGTCGACTTCCTGGGATCTTCTGAAGGCGGAGATGCACCGGTAAGGTGGCGGAGGGTCCCTGGTTGACCCCCGAGAGTGGCGTTCGTTGAAGCTATCCCAACGTATTTTTCCTGGAATTATCCGGTGACCCCCATTTGCAGGCCTACCTTGGAGCAGAAATGCGCGCTCCCACAAAAATTACCGCCATGACTAGGTCTGATGTTGGATCTAGGCGAGATTAGCGCTGATGGAAAGAGGACTCAGAGATCCTCAACATACTAGAATTTACAATCCATCCAACGGCTGGATTGGAAATGAAAACCACTGCTACTTGACTATGGTTTCTATCCCGGAACATAGAACAGACAGGGTAGAACGGGATCTGCCTGTTTATGAGGTTTGACCGAAAATCAAATGGAGGATCTGGGACTTGGAGATATTTGTGGAGGGAGGGGGGAGGGTGGTGGTTACGCACATAATTTGTTGGTATTTTTATGACAACATTTGGGGGGTGGGAAAAATCAACTACCCGGGGCTATCTCGCGGATCTGCACACAGGCAAACTGTGAGGGGGAAAAATAAATGGCTGGGAAGGGGGGAAAACGGGGTCTGATCTGCATGACAATTAAACTGATAATGGTGGACGATGGGAGGAACCTACCCTCAAAACCTCATCACGATTAGACGGTTGGATCTCTCGTACCAACTTTTTTACTGAGCTGCTGTCCAAGAATCCTGAAATTCAGGACAACATGGTGGAAGCCGGGTTGTGGCGGCCTGATGGCGGCATGAACGGAGGCGGCGGCGGCGGTGATCGATTGCAACAGAAAGAGGAAGAGGAGGAGAGGAAGATCACTTAGAAATAATAGGGTTTCAACCCTAGATCTAAGGCAGCAAGGGAGAGGAAGAGGAAGAACTAGCAAGAGAGAGAGAGGGGGTGCACCCATGGCATATTTCACAATAATTTCTTCATTCATTTTGATTAAAATGCAATAAGAGACATTAAATACTAAACCCTAGACATAGGACAAATGACCTCTAATGCTCTTAGTCAAAAGGGCATAAAGGGGAAGGGAGAATAAAAAGACTAAACAATTCCCCACATTGGGACAAACAGGGGGGCGCCCCCCTCCTTGGTCAACAATGGCAACCCATGGTCAATATTCCATCCTTGACCATGGACCATCATATTGGGCCCTCTATGAATGGAGGCCCACCATGGAGGGAAGGCCCAATTGGGCTCCTAAGGGCCATTTTGGTAACGGGTTAAGGTGGGTTAGGGTGGGTTAATCGGGGTCGGGTAATTTATTCTCCATTTGATACTTTTTTCCTTAACCCGGGTCGGACAAGGTTAAAGTGGATTAACTCATTCCACTTAAATAGGTGGAAAGAGCTACTCCACCCGGGTTAGGGCCACTTTGGTAACGGGTTGGATTAAGGGCGGATGGATCACCCCGGGTAAGCCACCCGCCCTTAACCCAACCCGTTACCAAAGTGGCCCTAAAGGTCTTGAGGCCCATTTTGGCAATTAGACCCCTTACATGAAGTTTTAGCCCATATTACACTCTTGACCCATATTAAAGTTGAAAATAGAAATACACACCAATACACTCAAAATAAATACAGAAAAATATCAAAACTCCGATGGAGGCTCCATACTATCACCCAACCACAAGGATGTCGGCATGCTACGCGTCTGGTACCGGTGGCTAGCTCTGGTGTCCCCACCAATTCTCCCCGGGTGGGAGAAGCTCGACCCCGTCGAGTAGGGGTCAGGGTCACTCTGATATCGCTCCAGCAGATCAGGATCTATCCTCTGTAGCTCTACCCGGGTGATCCACGTGTCATCGGACGTGGGCCGTCCCCTCCAACCCACCAAATAGTGCTGGTACACTCCGCCTTGAGTAGTCGTTACCTGCTCATCCAGTATATATTCTCTCTGCTCTCGCTGCTGAGGTAACAAGGCTGGAGGTGGACACTCTAGGGTGGTGTCGCTCACAATGGGTGGAGACGGCTCAAAGGGCTTACTAGGTATCACCGCTGGGTCCCTATAAGGGATTAGATCCAAAATTTTAAAAATGGAGCTGATCCCATAATCCTCTGGCAAGTCCACAACATATGCATTTGATCTGACTCGCCTCACTACCCGAAAGGGACCGGCACTGCGAGCATGCAACTTCTTCACGGCTCCCGAGGGAAACCGTTTAGGTCTGACCCTGATCATGACATAACCATCCTCTCGGAACTCACGGTGGCCCCTTGAGCATAAAGCAACTCATTGCATCATGTGTTGCTGGCAGTTTACGACGACTATGCAACTCCTATATGCTCGACAAACAAACTGTATAAATAAAGCAAAATAGACTCATAGACTATGGAATGAGGACAGACGGAGAGAGACACAACCTAATAACTTCCTAAGACTGACGACAAACACGCGGGACACACTAAGGATGATCAGGTAAGAATGACGGACACCGTCTGCATATACCAAGTGTAAAGATAAGCTGACCCACAACTTGAGGCCGTGAGTCTCCACTCTCGTCAATCGTCTCCGGTTCGAGAAGACTCGTCCTCGGGTACAGAAATGTGTGAGGATAAGAAGGTGGGTGATGGAAAAGTCATATGGACGCCTGACATGGATCAAGAGAATGATGGGGTCTGGATGCTGTCTCTCATATGCGCGGTAGAAATTAGACCATACTGCGTCAACGTAGGGCGTCGACAATAGTAGGATAGTAATAGGCGACTGTGCTAACAATGGGTCGGCTGACTGCGTGGGGTCGGCGGATGGCACTTCCACCGTGGACAAGGTGGGTGGGAGAGACAGCTCCGGGACTATCAGTGGGGTTGGAGTGACTAACAAGATGGAGTCGTTGGCTGGCGCCTCACCCTGGCCCACTAGGCACTCTTTGGGATCGCTCTCTAGCCCCACAACCTCAGTGAGGTACTCCTCGACCAACTCTTGGTCAACCTCATAACTCACTAGAATAAGCCCAGGTGGGGCTTCCTCGGAATTGTGTCCTATAAGATAGAGGAATGTGAAGGACACTGGTCGGAGAAATGACTACTTCCACTATGGGTGGCCAGAGGGGCGGGTTGGGCAGCCGGCGCCTGAGGAACCGGATCAGCTCCGGGGAGCTCCTGGCGGGGGATCCTTCCCACACTCTCTATCTTTCCAAGCAGACCTTGGACAGATCGGTCGAAAGCCTCGGCACGGTCCTCCATGGCCTTGAAACGGCCCACCAAGCGATCGGTATGCTCCCTACGAGTTTGGTCGGACCTCTCCATATGCTCTCTAAGAGCTTGGTTAGACCTGTCCATGCTCTCCATGGGTAGAGCGAACAAGTCATCCAGGGATCGGCCTCCCTGGGTGGCACCTCGGGGTTTGCCCATAGTGTCAGGGTGATGGTACTGGGTACCCATGGGGAATTGGGGGAAGTTTGGGTGGGTTGAACATGCAGACACTCGGGACATGACAACTAACTCCCTAATGGGCTAGACACGACCCTAAAATAATAATGCAAAGTTGGAATGCAGACTCGACTAGAATCAGCCAGTATCCGATACGGGGCGGAGGTTTGATCCGAAGATCGCACTCACGTAAGTGTATCACCTTCCCAATAGGCATAACCTATTGTTCCGGAGGCACCTTTTAATATACCGGGTAAAGGGTGCAATGCGACACCATGGATAAAACTACCCTAGACTCAACCTTATGCTCTGATACCAATTTGATGTGGGACGACAACAGGACTCGACTCGGACTAGACGCGAACCTTGGACTCTATTTGACGACGCGACTAACAGGACGACGCGACCAGCAACAACACAACAACGTGGCACCTAAAAAGCTCCGGAAGAGGCGAACATGCCCCAAACAAGAAGCGCTAAACTCACGGTCATCCCCGGCGAGGGAAACATGACGATCTGCATGGTTGAGTAACCCGCTTTGTGTCTCGGGTGGTCGGCTCACTCTCGAGCTCGGAACGAGGCACGAGACAGGTCTCGCACTCACAACTCACAGCAGTGATTAAGTACGAACTAGCTAGAAAAATAACCTACTCACATGCAGTGGCATCTAGAACGCATACTAAATACGCAAATACGACAAAGAGGGTGGCAAATGTACCTCCACCATTGGGGCGTGGGGAAGACGTCCTAGCCAAGTTCCGTGACTCCCGGTACAGTAAATAAAGTTGATTACAGTAGTGATTTTCTTGCCCACTCCATGCAGGGTTGTAAAGAGCCACACAAAAATGCCGGGAGCACCGAATTTGGGTTGACAGGTAGCAAGGCGGCGAGTTCCGGGCAGTGGTGGGCAGCGGTGCTGGTTCTGCGAGTTGCTGGCCGGCAAGACAGCGAACACAGACATCCAAAGGGACGTCGACTTCCTGGGATCTTCTGAAGGCCGCGGTGCACCGGGACAGTGGTGGAGGGTCCCTGGTCGACCCCCCGGAGTGGCGGTCGTTGAAGCTATCCCGACGTATTTTTCCTGTAATTATCCAGTGACCCCCTTTTGCAGGCCTGCCTCGGAGCAGAAATGCGCGCTCCCACGAAAATGACCGCCACGACCAGATCCGATGTCGGATCGGGGCGAGATTAGCGCCGTTGGAAATAGGACTCATAGATCTTCAACATACTGGAATTTCACATCCATCCAATGGCTGGATTGGAAATGAAAAAAATATGCTAGTTGACTATAGTTTCTATCCCGGAACACAGAATAGACAGGGCAGAACGAGATCTGTCTGTTTATGGGGTTTGATCGAAAATCAAATGGAGGATCTCAAACTTGGGGATTTTTTTGGATGGAGTAGGGAGGGTAGTGGTTACGCACATAATTTGTTTGTATTTTTATGACAACGTTTGGGGGGTGGGAAAAATCAACTACCTGAGGCTATCTCGCAGATCTGCACACAGGCAGAATATGAGGGGGAAAACAAATGGCTGGGAAGGGGGGCAAATGGGTTCTGATCTGCATGAAAATTAAA
Source organism: Amorphophallus konjac (assembly GCA_022559845.1). Lineage (NCBI taxonomy): Eukaryota > Viridiplantae > Streptophyta > Magnoliopsida > Alismatales > Araceae > Amorphophallus > Amorphophallus konjac. The sequence goes on from CM040119.1 coordinate 163,811,085, forward strand.
TTGGGAATGGTGGACGATGGGTGGAACCTACCCTCAAAATCTCATCACGATCACACTGTTGGATCTCCCGTACCAACCTTTTTACTGAGCTGCTATCCAGGAATCCCGAAATTCAGGACAACATGGTGGATGCTGAGTTGTGGCGGCTTGATAGCGGCATGAACGGAGTTGGCGGCGGTGACGGTGATCAATTGCAGGAGATAGAGGAAGAGAAGGAGAGGAAGATCACTCAGAAATAATAGGGTTTCAGCCCTAGATCTAAGGCAGCAAGGGAGAGGAAGAGGAAGAACTAGCAAGAGAGAGAGAGGGGGGGTGCGCCCATGGCATATTTCACAATAATTTCTTCATTCATTTTGATTAAAATGCAACAAGAGACATTAAATACTAAACCCTAGACCTAGGACAAATGACCTCTAATGTCCTTGGTCAAAGGGGCATAAAGGGGAAGGGAGAATAAAAAGACTAAAGAATTCCCCACATGGGGACAAACAAGGGGGCGCCCCCCTCCTTGGTCAACAATGGCAACCCATGGTCCATATTCCATCCTTGACCATGGACCATCATATTGGGCCCTCAATGAATGAAGGCCCACCAGGAAGGGAAGGCCCAATTGGGCTCCTAAAGGTCATGAGGCCCTTTTTGGCAATTGGACCCCTTACATGAAGTTTTAGCCCATATTACACTCTTGACCCATATTAAAGCTGAAAATACAAATACACACCAATACACTCAAAATAAATACAGAAAAATATCAAAACTCCGATGGAGGCTCCATACTATCACCCAACCATAAGGATGTCGACATGATGCGCGTCTGGTACCGGCGGCTAGCTTTGGTGTCCCCACCATGATCGGGGTCACTGTAGGCCAGTAATCATGAACAAGTCCGACTTTGTCCTATCTGGACCTGACAAACAATAGGTCAATGTCGAGGGCGCCACGGGCCCCTCGAATCGCTGTAGGAGATGGGACTGGAGCAGAACTAACCAGGGACGAGTCTGCTATGCGTGGTGGGAGGCGGGGATCCCAGACGTGGTCGGTGGTGGCCACAATGATCAAAAGAGTAGGGAGGGGTCCAACCTAAGCCCAGAGAGGACAAACTGCGCGCACTCGGGAAGACGGTCGGATGGGGGCGCTCCGGTGGCCAAATGATTCTCTCCTTCCTTGTTCTGAGAGGGGACTCACGGGGGAACACCTCAGTCGAAGGGCGCGGCCGGAAGCTCGGAGGGGAGGTCGTAGGGGCCTCTGCAAACAGGCTCTGGTCATCCACCGGAGGCAGACTGCGCAGTTGGATCGTAATCGCTCTCCGGTCAGCCCCGACGTCAGATGAAAGCGCTTGAGCTCTTGTTGCGAAGCTGATTTAAGGAGGGATCCACTGGTGCTAGCACGATCACCAGGAACTCCTCAGGTAAGGCAGTGGTGATGCTGCAACAAGGTGGACAATCCTGCTACTGCAACTTTCTGGGTGGCAGTAGGAGATAGGGAGTAAGAAGGGGGGTGAGGGGGAGGAAGGGGTGGGAAGGGGTTGGGGGGCTTTCCCTGGTTGAGAGGGGAGATGTGGGGCTGCAAACCAAGCTGGGGAAGGGAGGAGAGAGCTGGAGGGGGCGTATCTAGCAGAGGGGAGAGAAGGGGGGCAAAGTTCTGCCAAGGGTGGGGGGAGAGAGGGTGAGGGGCGGCCTTGGTGGTGAGGTGGCTGGGTTCTCTCCTTGGTGGGTGGGCTAGGGGAATCAATGACTGCCTTGGGGAGGGAAAGAGGTGCTTGGGGAAGTGAAGGGGTGCATGGGGAAGGTGGAAGACGTGGTTGGGAAGTGGAGGGGTGCCTTGCGAGGGGGTGGAATCCCTTGGGGGCTAAGGGAGAATTAATGGGGAATTGATGGAGGGGTGGGGAATATAAGGGGTTGGGGTGAGGTGGCAGATGAGGTGACAGCTGAGGTGGGTAATGGGGCTAAGGTGGAGGTGATGTGGAGGGGAAGTATAGAGAGAGAAGGGTGGGGGGGCACAAGTTTGTGAAGCTAGAGAGAGAGAGAGGGATAGGTGGAGAGGAGCTTCTCACTCCCTCCAAGGGCTTCACACCCCAATTGGCTTCTCACCAATGCACACTCAAGGAGAATTTTCTCTAAGAAAATTTCAAACTTCTCATTAGTTCTCAAACGGGGGGAGTTGGGTCCTATTTATAGGAGCCCAATATTTTACATGACCGAATTACCCTTGGCTTTACACAAAATGACACTTGCTGTCCATGGGAGATACAATGTGCCCAATTGATGGACTAGAGGCCCATTTGACTCAAAGCATAGGTGAATAACTTGGTAACCTAGACACATGACTCAAATAAAGGAGAAATTACATGATCTATGACTCAAAATAAAGAAAAAAATACATAACATGACTCAAAACAAAGTGATGAACAAGACTATGCGTCGACGGTGAGCATCGGGGCCCTGCCAAAAGAAGAGGCGGGAGATGTCCCCATCACACCCACCTAGTCCCAATGACATGTTGGTCTGCAGGTGTAGGAACCAGATTCCACACATTGTTCCTTTCAAATTGGCTAAGCTCCTCATGCATGGCATTAATCCAATTTTCATCTTGCAAGGCTTCTTCAATATTTTTAGATTTAAGTTGGGAAACTAATGCAATGAGGTCTTCATTATGCACATATTTATGAAATGATCTTGTCCTAGGGGGGTCATGAAGGCTTCCTATTATGTTCTGGATAGGATAGTCTTTTAGGGTCCCAATATTGATAGAAGACTCACCGGGCATGTTTGATTGGACAGAGTTTTCAGTCGACCGATCGGTTTCCTGTTCAACAGTGGGTAGTTGGCTGCCTTCTCCTTGTTCTTCCTTGGATTCCAAAAGTGTTCCATCATCATCCTCCAATTTCCTATCATCAAGGCCCTGGTCAGATTCATCAAACATTTCAGCAAACACGACATGTGGAGTTTCTTCCACAACCTGATTTTTTACATTGAGAACCCTATATGCTCTAGAAGTTTCAGAATACCCCAAAAATATTCCAATGTCACTCTTAGCCTCAAACTTGTCAAGATCAGCCTTGTCATTGTTATAGATATAACATTTTGAACCAAATGCTCAAAAATAGGCTACGTTGCATCTTTTACCTTTGAGCATCTAATAGGGTGTTTTCTTACTTTTTGGCCTTGCCATGGCCCTGTTGATTATATGACATGCTATGTTTGCTGCTTTAGCCCAGAATTTCCTTGGCAGCTTGCTCTCAATCAGCATTGTCCGAGTAATCTCCACAATTGTCCAGTTCTTCCTTTCCACCACTCCATTCTGTTCTGGGGTCCTGGGAGAAGAGAATATGTGAGTTAATCCTTCATGATTACAGAGTTCAGAAAATGAGGAGTTTTCAAATTCTCCTCCATGGTCAGATAGGATTATAGAGATTCTGAATTTACCATCTTGTTTTACTCTCCTGAAGAACTTGTGAAATTCATGGAAGGCATCATTTTTGTTTGCTAAAAAGAAGATCCATGTAAATCGACTAAAATCATCAACCCCCACATAGCCATATCTCTTACCATTTATGCTGGTTGTCCTGTTGGCCCAAACAAATCCATGTGTAGAAATTCAAATGGCATGGATGACATGGGTTCATTCATAAGTTTAAATGGTTTTCTGGTTTGTTTTGCAAGGGAGCATGCTTCACAGATTTTAGAGTTCTTTTTGATGGGGAGATTATGCAAATCCCTTACCATTCCATGCTTGGAAAATTTATGCATAACACTATAACTAACATGCCCTAGCCTTCTATGCCACTGCCATGCATCATTGGGCTGACTGGCAGACAAGCAAAGGTTTTCAGAAAAGAAGCTATCAAGATCTACCATGTTGACATTATTTACACTATGACCTACAAATTTGACCGAGTCAGAATATTGTTCAAAAATCATGCATTCGTTTGCCTCGAATAGTACCCTATGGCCTTTGTCGCACAGTTGGCTTATGCTGAGCAGATTTTGCTCAAGGCCTTCAATAAGCATGACATTTTCAATGAAGTTGGAAGTATTCTTACTGACTGTACCTGTGCCAATCACTTTTCCCTTGTCCTTACCTCTAAATCGGATGTGTCCTCATTCTTTCTTGATCAGAATACTGAATTTATGTCTATCTCCCGTCATGTGCCTCGAACAGCCGCTGTCCAAGTACCATCGATTGTGATGGGCTGCTAGGCACTACTGCATAGAGCAAATTAAGCACAAGCTTTTGGAACCCAGATAAATTTGGGTTCATAGTCATGGTTGAAAGCATGCAAAAAATTCTTTGGGATCCATACTTGCTTAAATGGCCTCATTTTCTGGCCGGACCAGCATTTGTTGCTAGTGTGTCCAATTTGGTTGTAGTTGTAACAAACAGGTTTCATGAAGTTCATGAAGTGTGAATCAAATTGTGTTCTGATTTTTGGGCTTCCAAATGTGTTGAATTAGGTATGGAAGGTAGCCAAGTTAGGATGGCTATAGGCTCCTCTTTTATCCTCAAACCAATTTTTCTTCTCAGAGTAAAAAGGTGAACTGTGTCAATGCACATCCCTCGTGCGTCGACCTGTGGTCTAGCCAACCTTGGCTGAATGGTGTTGCGTCGACCCTGTAAGCCAGTGCATCAACCTTGCTGCCTTAGTTGAGCTTTGGTGCGTCGACTCTGTGGACCAGTGCGTCGACCCTGGGTTCCAGTTGGTTTTTGTAACCGGCTAGATGGTTGCTTTCTTGATCCTTAGGGTTCTGTCCTTGACCTTGAATGTTTTATTTTTGATTGTTTTGGGCTTAGGGGCATCCTACCTTGTTGGTTCTTCTGTTATTAATTTTCCCTTTCCTTTTTCCAGACAGAATGAGATGGTCTTAAGTTTAAAAGGCCTTTTTTCAGATGGGTTAAACCTCAACCCTTCTTTCCTAAAATTCACTCGGGTTCCTAGGATGGCATCTAGATTGGACTTACCCTAGGTCATTTTTTCAAGGACAGTTTGCTTGTCCTTCAACTCTTCTTCCACCCTCTCATGATTTTTCTGCATTTCATTATTGACAGCTTTAATGGCTTCATATTTTTCAACATTGAGCTCATTTCTTTTTCATGTTGTTGACATTTCAGTTTGGCTTCTTCGAGTTGTTTCCTAAGACTTCCATTTTCAGATCTTCAAGTTCTGAACTGTTAGACTCACGTTCCTCAATCTTTCTCTTTAGTTTCTCATTTTTAGGTTTCAAGATTTCCAGATCTTTATTGACAGGACTGTCCGGAGCAAGCGCATTGATTTTCTTTTTAAGATGCTTGTTCTCTTTCTTAAAAGCTTCATATCTTTCAAACAGATCAGTGTATGCCTCTTCCCACTCTTCAGTAAAAAAGTTATCAAATGGGGTAGTTACCTGATCTTCTTCTTCTTCATTGGCCATTAGGCAAAGACCGTCCTCATCTTCATATGTAGAGGAATTTTCATCTTCCTCTTCATCATCGCTCCAGGTAGAGACCATTGCTTTGGGCTTCTTCCCTTTGGCCTTGTATGTCTTTTTAAGCAACTCGGGGCATTCTCCTTGCATATGCCCGAGCCTCCTGCATTGGTAGCATAAGACTTTGTCAGATCTTTTTGTTTGATCAAATTTGGGATAGGGGATTTTACTTACTTGTTGAGTCCTCATCTTCTTCTGGAATTTACTTTTGCTGCTTAAGAATTTTTTGAATTGTCGGGTGAGCAGAGCATGATCACCCAGGCTGGAATCTAGGATGTCATCTTCCTCGTCCTCATAAGACTCATCGGTGCTTTCAGATGCCTTGAGAGCTACAGAAATTTTCTTCTTGTGGCCTTCTGTTTCTCTTCATGTTGAGCTCATATGTCATGAGAGAGCCTGTTAGGACCACCAATTTGGGCACTGGCCCAATTGGGTACAATTCAGACCCATTAACACAATGAACTAGAAATCTAAACAAAATATTAAAGGATCCTTAGGGAATTCATAACTCAACCTAGGAAGGTCAAAATTAGGTGAAACCAAGCCCATGCGACGGCCATTGGGTAAGGAACAACTTGGATGAAGATTATAACTTCTAAAAAATAGGCCTAATAGAGGATAAAAGGGGGTTTATGATAATGGGTCGAAACAGATATAGAAAACATTGTCATCTGTTGAAATAAGGACATCTTGGCTCATAGTCAACCAAATGGGCTGAAACCAAGGCCATAATCTCGTATGGGATGGTAGCTACATCTTCTATGTTAAGGTAGAGGCCAGATTCTACCTGGATATTAGGGTTATACCTGAAATATCTCGGGCTACCGAAAGGTCACGTGACTGTTGGGGAAAATTGACACGTAAATAATTAGAAATTCATAACTTCATTTGTAGTTATTTAAAGGACCTAAAATTAAGGCCATGATCTCGAATGGGATGTTAGCTACATCTTCTATGTTGAGGTTCAGGCCAAATTCTGCCTAGATACTAGAGTTACACCCAAATTACCTCGGGTTACCGAAAGGTCACGACTGAAACGGGGGAGAATAAATGTTAATCTTACGAAAATCATAACTCAATATAGGGATGATGAAATTTAATGATACCACATCCCAAGGTTAGATATGGAAGTCATCTCGACTTCATCTAAAGACGCCCAACCCATATCTTAAAATAAAAGCACGTCCACTCGCATTTATGACCAATGGACGAAGGGTCACTCCTGTTCAAACCCGAAGAGGTGCATGGCCTTAACTTCTCTCCAACCAGCAACCTAGGAGCGGTATTAAGCCTTGTGGGTCATGGGCAAATCCTAGGGAGGCTTGAAAATCATATAAGGAGGTAAGTTTCATGGGTAGTAAACCTTTAGCAACTATTCTCTTCAAACTCTCCACCCTCTACTGTCCTTCTTGAGTGAGAAAGGGTGAGGGACCTTGACTCTGCGTGGGAGGATGATCCGGCGTGTGGAAGACGATCCTGCAGTGCCTTAGGACGAAGGGAAAATATTTGGGAGGATCTGGGGTGTGGATCTATTCCCCAGATCGTCGGTTTAGCAGTTTGAAGGTAGGCACCTAACCTCAAATCTTAGGGGTCAATGATGCATTAGAATGATTTCTAAGTAGTTTCTATACGTTAAAGAGGGACTAAGGGTATGTAGGATCGACTACTATGTTAATTTTTCAGGTTTTTCCATCAAGTTACGTGCTTTTGTGAGGTTCCTCTGAGTTTTAATCAAAGATCAAGGCCTCTATACTGACTGCGTCTTCGCAGCTCTTGACTGCGTCGACGTAGCCTCCTTTAGAGTGTCGGCTACATCGACGCAGCCCCTGGCTGCATCAACGCACCTTGAGCTCTATTCCAATTTCTAGAAACCTAGAAAAAGAGAGTTTTGAGAGGCCATTCTAATTCATAAAAATATGAAAAATTGGAAAATGATAGAAGACTAAGTTAGTAACTCACTATAAAAATTTTGTGCTCACAGAAATTCTGCACTTGTAGTTATGAATTATTTTCTGCACATGAGTAACCTAGAAATAAACCTATTTTGTTTTATACGGAAACCTTGCCGGTAACTCGATCATGTTCTGTTCCACAACAGTCAGCATATAAGTATGATTAGCCCACTTAAACCATATGGAAGCATGCTTGTGTTTTGATAAGATGTATGATACGAATATTGTAATATGAATATGAATGTGAATGTTATAAATGGAAAACAACAATATTCTGTGAGGTTGGACTTCGGTCGCTTTTACGGGACGACGATACATAACATCGTGGAAGTAAAAGAACCCAGGGGATGACGATACGTAATGCCCTGGTTAAAATCCTCTCATTTGGCTGGTTTGGTCTGTGGGACGGTGATATGTAACGTCACAGAACCTGGGGGACGGTGATACGTAACGCCCCGTGCAGCATGGAGTCTAGGTGGGAGTTCGCTCTCGGGTCTGCATAGTACTCTTTCGTTCATTTATGTGTGGGCCTCCTATGCTTGTGGCAGCTATTCGTTTCCATGAATAACATAAGATGTGAAACTCATAAAAATGTGAAAATGTACAATTAATCATTCATTGTGGATTTAGTGCATGCATGGGTATTTTACATGTTGGACAGATTTTACTGTAGGAAAATCTACTAGTTAACTTTAGGCTCAATGTAGAAATTCTGAAACTTGATGTGTTCTTCTGCTGTGTCGACACACTGAGCAGGCTGCGTCGACGCAGTAGTTCAAATCTGATCAAATTGGCTTCTGGAATATGCCACTGCGTCGACGCACTGGGCAGGCTACGTCGACATAGTGGTTCAATTCTACTCATCACGTCAACGCGTTAAACAGACCGCGTCAACGCGTTGAACTGACCTTTGAGCTTGTTCTCTAGGGTCTTCCAACGTACCTGTGGGGTCCATTAAAAAATAACAAGATTAGATATTTTTGAGCACAACAATTACCCATAAGCAAATATGAATGAATGGATTGTGATATTGTCGACATTTGAATTATGTATATGAATTGGATATATGAATGCGAGTTACCCCAATTTGATTAGGCTGCCTACTGAGCGTCACACTCACCCACTTGTGACACATGTTTTAGGAGACACAGTGAAGGAGGTCGAGGAGGACGCTGCGGCCGATGAGCAATTCTAGTCCTGCCTACATCAGGGTAGGCTATGGATATTTATCATTCATATTATGGCTAGTTGTGGGTTGGTGATCATGTATGGACTCATATGTATTTGGATAATAGACATGTATTTTTGGATTATGAATGGTTGAGATGTTATTTACATTTCATGTGATTATGATTTCTCTCTCTCTCTTTCGAATATATATATATATATATATTGAAGTCTCGCGATCAATGACACCCAAGATGGGGGGTGAATTGGGTGATTATAATTTTTTAGAAAACCTTAGCCGATTTAAACAAATATGATGAAATAGCAACTAAGAGGTTCAGATCTATTGCAATACCAATTAGATCTATCAAAACCAATCGTCACGATAATTCTTCGGTGCTAGGCGGAGGTATGAATCCGAAGATCCTACTCACACAAGGTGTTATAATCCTAACAAGACTAGCCTTGTCACTCCGAACCCACCTTTTGATATACCAAAGATCTAAAGTGAAAATGATCAATTAAGCTAGATCTGAACGAAGAAAACCATAGAGATAATATACGAGAGTGCTAGCACAGAATGGGGGTAGAAGAGAAGGATCAAACCACACAAGAGACAAGGATTTTTAGGTGCTTCAGATGTAACGACGGCAACCTACGTCCACCCCTCACAAACTGTGAGGATTCACATACTATCTTGTAAAGGATCTTAAGATCGGAACACACACACACTCGTAAGGAGATAGGAACTCCCACGAAGGAGCAAACGCATTGAAGCACACACAAATCTGAAAAAAAATAGGACACACACACACACAGATCTAGGTAGATCCACACACACACGACTATTTAAAGATTACAAATAGCACACACTTGAAGCTTAGAGAATTTGGAAGAAGAAATACAAATGAAAAACTTCTGATTTAGGCTCCCCCTGAGTAGATAATGCAGATTTTGAATGAAGCTTGCTTCTCCAATTTATTTGAGGTTGATTGGCTTCAGGTTGATCTTGAAAAGCTTGGAGATGGATGAAGAATCCTTGGACAAAGCACTGTTTACAGAGGTGTTACAGCAGCCTTCTTTCTCCCCTTGGTAGCCTCCTTGATCTCCCTTAAGTGATTAGGGTTTCTTTGCCCTAAGAGATATTTTTATAAGTCTTGGGTTGGTCAAGTGACATGCCAAAACACTGATCCACGAATTTATGTATGTTTGGTGGCTTTGGAACCCAAAAATCCTAAAGAAAAGCTTTGAGCACGTTGGAGAAACAAAGTCAACAAAAGGGGCTTCGAATGGTTCGGTCGACCGATTCAAGTCGGTCGGTCGACCGATCTCTGTAACTTCCTAAACCTTTCAACGCTGGGAAATTCGGTCGACCGAACTGGCCTTGTCCGTCGACCGAACTCTGTAACATTTCAGAGTTCTAAATGTTGGAAGCTTTGGTCGACCGAAATGCCTTCATTGGTCTACCGAAGTCTGCTTTGCCTACAAAAACAACTCATTAGCCCAAGAGATTATATCCATATAATCAGGCCTTGGATTGAGCATATGTTTACATTGATTTGAAGACCATTTGAGCTCTTTTTATGCATTTTCAAGATGGTGAACATTTGAGCATTGATCATAACGGACATTAGTGTAAAACACGTACGATGCTCGCTCTTGAGCAGCTATGCATGGCACGAGACAAAAATCAAGTTCGGGGTTTTGTTATCATCAAAATCACATCTAGAGACTCAACAATCTCCCCCTTTTTGATGATGACAAAACTCTAGAACATTAAATGCATTGGTGTGCCTTTAATCAAATTTGGAACCTTGAAATCAACACATTATATGCTTGCAAGCTCCCACATGGTTCTCGTACATGGCGGAGTTTACACTCATGCATAGTGAGGGATTTATGACGGGATGGTCTGTCTTGCATCCAACACCATTTGATATATATAGATACCATGGAAGGTTAATACTTCAATAATCCGTAAGGCAACTTCAATCCTTCAAGATACATCATTCAAACCATTCAAGTCAACACAAATCATTCAAACATATTTGCCACATTTGAGAGGAATTGAATGCCAAGAGCCAACATGTATGTCCAATACCAATTGCATTCCATTCATTGCATTTCAAGTTCATTACATATCACATGGACACTGACTCACAATGCAAAATACTCAACTAATGCAAAAGACTCAACTTTATGCAAATGACACTCAAAAATGCCAATGCCAAATAGCAAATATGCATACAAGCATTCAACACATGCATACTTATATAAACCTAGACTAGCTACTTCTCCCCCTTTGGCATCATCAAAAGAGGGGAGGGGATACAAGAAAAGGTAGACCAGGGTGAAACTGAAGACCATGGAGGCAACAACTAAGGAGGAGGAGTAGAGTCCTCTAGGGCACCATCATCAGGAGAAGGCGGATAATAGCCAAGACAGCGTCGAATATCATCTAGAGTGTGATCTTGATACTGAAGGCGGTACTGAATATTGGCAAGGGTGTTGTCACGAGCCTCGTCATGGCACTGCATGGCAAGAAGAGTGCGGTTCATGATGTGAAAGGCCTGGCAGGAGTCTTGATGGCTGGTGGTAAGGGTGGTCATGTGAGTGGATAGGGTGGTCATTTGAGTGGACAAGGTATCCAAAACTGTGGAGAAGGAATCAATCCGGTCAGTCATAAAGTCAAGCATATTGCCCATGGTGTCAATGTTACTCCCAAAGTGAGATAGTTGCTCCCCAAAAGTATCCACGCGAGTTCCTAGTCCAGAAAGACGCCTATCAAAAGACTCAGTATCTACCCAAGAAGGCTGTCCAGCTCCCTGAGTAGAGGACTCCCCGTGAAAGAAGTGAGGTGGAAGAGGCATTTCCGGATCTGCATGTGGAGGAGAAGGTGGAGGATGATGTTCCTCCGCTTGAACTGGAGGGGGGGCTTCCCCTTGACCCTACTGCTGTTGTGGCTCTTCGTTCTCGTCCTTACTTTCAGATTCATCTCGATAGACCATCACAATTCTACGTAACACACCATCAGGACCCCAATAGTAGCCAAAATCTGTGAAGATCTTGTGTTTATTATAGATATCATCATGTCTCACGAGAATAAACATCTCATCGGCCAGACTAATCCCAGCATAAATGAATATGCCAGTCAACTGTGATGCATATGTCAATGATCTCCTCATTTGGTTACGGCATGACCCAATCAAGTCTGACATAAGTCGGCTTATATTGACTAACATCCCATTTATAACAAAGTAAAACAAGAACTTGTGTACTTCGGTCACTTCATTGCGGCTTCCACCCTTGGGATAGATGAGGGTGGTAAACATATGATGCAGCATTCGCTACAATGGAGGAAAGTAGTTGGCATTTAATGTGATCAAGTTGCTGACACCAGGCACATACTCACAGTCGGTCATGGCGAGAAATGTGTCCTCAACGAAACCATGACCATAGAGCATATCTGCACCCCTAGCTGAAACTCCTAGGGCTCTTTCAAATAAGGCTGGAGTAATTGTAATCTCAACGCATTTAACTACTATATATAGACGTTCATTCCTCTCGATTAGATTTCTATAAAATTATTGGAAAAGGCTGGGGTAGTAACGGGGATACCGTGTGACAAAATCAACACAGCCATCTTGTATTTCAAAGACTGCACATAAATCTGGAAGAATTTCATTCACCTCGTTAAAATCAACTAGACGGGGGTTGATGATTGGCCGTGGGGGCAGCCGCGATGTACGTGGAGGTGCAGGAGCCCGCTGAGGTGGAGGAGCCTGGGCCTCACCTCTCCAGGCACTGGATTCCCCTTGGGCAGAATGCCGAGAGCTTCTTCTAGGCGCCATCCTAGACATGAAAACCGTTGTGGAAACCCTTGAAAAGGACTGATCTCTTCCCTTGGGATGAGGATGGACCGGAAGACACACCAAAGGCTTGAAAAGAACTTCTCGACAATATATAACCTAGAGGATGGCTTCAAGGTCGCACAAGCCGCCGCGGAGGTTTCGTCCCGAAACGGTGACGAACAGACCGGATCTTGTGCGGGTGGAAGAAAGAGGAGGTTTATGGGCTTGAGAAGTGGAGTTTTGGTATTCTAGGGTTAGGGAAGAAGGTTGGAGAGTGAATAGTGTGCGTTGGAATGAGGAGATGGGGTGAGAAAACCTCTTATAAAAGGGTTCAGACGCGGGTTCAGCCAGTCCGGTTCGTCAGATTTGGTCGACCGAACTCGGGGCGTCGGTCAACTGAAATGGTCGGCCTAGCCCTAATTTTTATCAATTTTTTTTGTTATAACTCCTTCAATGTTTTTTTTATAACTCCTTCAACCTTTATATATATATATATATATATATATCCTTCAACCTTCATTTTTGTTGTTGTTTGAACCTTCACCTTGGTGTAGTTGAGAGGGAATGATGTGAAGTAAGAGGTGATGGGGCATTGAGAAAATCCTCTGACTCTTCCCCTCAGAAAATGCCTCAAATCCTGAGGTCACTTGGTCCATATTTATTTAATCAAGGAATATTTGGCCTTAGAAAAATTTCAAGGAGGGGTTGTATGTATAATTACATTCAAGCATGCAAGGTGATATTTCAACATACACAAACTGAAAAAGTCACACAAAATATGCATGTATCTAATGAACCTACCCCTTATGCAAATGATTTTTTCTATATGTGCAACACTTAACCTAAGTGCAAACCAAGGTATGTATGCTCTCACCCTTGCACATGCCGAGTTCTCTTATTATTTTGTTGAATTGTTCCTAGTTTAGGGGTTTTGTGAAGATATAAACTAACTGATTGTGTGTCAATGAATTTCAATTCAAAGACCCATTTTCCAACATGATCTCTCAGAAAATGATGTCGAATGTCAATATGCTTTGTTCTAGAATGTTGTACAGGATTTTTTGACAAGTTAATTGCACTGGTATTGTCACACAAAATTAGTACACATTTCATTTCAACATTCAAATCAAGCAATTGATGTTTTATCCAAAGTATTTGGGCTCCACAACATCTGGCAGCTACATATTCAGCCTTGGCCGTCGAGAGAGCTACTGAATATTATTTCTTGGAGGCCCACAAAACTAGGCACCCACCAAGAAATTGACAGTACCTACTAGTACTTTTGCGATCAACAATGCATCCAGCATAATCCGCATCAGTATATGCAATCAGATCAAATGAGCTACTGATGGGAAACCATAAATCAAAGTCTACTAAGCCAATTAAATATCAAAAAATCTGTTTAATAGCTGATAAATGAGATTCTTTAGGACATGACTGAAAATGGGCACATAGACATACACTGTATTGAATGTCAGGACGACATGCTGTTAAGTACAGTAGTGATCCGATCATACCTCGAAACAGTATAGGATCTACTGTTTTACCCATTTCATCTTTGTCTAACTTCATGGTTGTGGCCATCGGAGTAGACATGGGTTTTGCTTCTACCATCCCGTATTTCTTTAACAGTTCCAAGGTGTACTTGACTTGATTTATGAAAATGCTTTCAGACGTTTGCTTCACCTGCAGTCCAAGAAAAATGTAAGTCCCCCCATTAGACACATTTCAAATTCGCCCTGCATTATTTCTGCAAATTGATCACATAAGGTATTGTTAGTAGCTCCAAAGATTATATCATCAACATATACTTGAACTACTAATATGTCTTTACCTGATTTTCTCGTGAAGAGTGTTTGGTCAACCTTACTTCTTTTGAACCCATTTTCAGTTAGGAAAGAAGTGAGCTTTTCATACCATGACCTCGGTGTTTGCTTTAATCCGTACAAGGCCTTCTGCAACTTGTACACATGCTTTGGATGTTTTGGGTCTTCAAAACCTAGAGGTTGTTCTACAAAAACATCCTCTTTGATGTATCTATTAAGAAATGCAGATTTAACATCCATTTGAAATAGTTTGAAATTGAGTGAACAAGCACAGGACAAGAGAATCTAGACTGCTTCTCATCTAGCAACCGGTGCAAATGACTCATCAAAATCAATGCCCATCTCCTGGTTATAGCCTGTGGCCACAAGCCGGGCCTTGTTCCTAACAACCAATCCCACATCATTTAACTTATTTTTAAAAACCCAACGGGTTCCAATTACGGGTTGATTCCTAGGACGCGGCACGAGAGACCACACCTCGTTTCTTTCAAACTGGTGTAGCTCTTCATGCATAGCTTGGATGCAGGATTCATTTTGAAGAGCTTCGTGTACATCTTTAGGCTCTTCTTGTGAGATAAAGGTCATCAAATCCTCTTCTTCCACTTGCCTTAGTGAAGATCTAGTTCTTACCCCATCTTCAAGATTATAAATAATGTTTACAGCAAGGTGATCTTTCAAGAACGTTGAAGTTCTAGGCAAGTCGGGGTGCTGCACTTGTTGTTCTTGAAGTGTTTCAATTTACAGATCTTCATCATTTTCATCTTTGCTGGAGATTCTTTCAGTTGGTTCATCCTTAGCCTTAGATGTTCCTGCATCATTTGAGTGTTTACGAGCTTCATCTGCATCCAAAGTAGAAGAAATTTGATTTGTCATCTTTAATTCAGATTCATCAAAAATGACATGGGGACTTTCTTCAACAACTAAAGTCCTCCTATTAAACACTCTGTAAGCTCTAGAATTCAATGCATAACCTAGGAAGATTCCGTTATCACTCTTTTCATCAAACTTACCTAGGTTTGACTTACCATTGTTCAGAATGTAGCAAGGGCATCTAAAAGGTTTAAGATGGGAAATGTTTGGTTTCTTACCCTTGTAGAGCTCGTATGTAGTTTTCATCAAAATGGGCCTTATCATTGCCCTGTTGATGATATAGCATGATGTACTTACCGCCTCACCTCATAAATATTTTGGTAAGGTGTTCTGTAGCACCCCTGATAAATACCTTTGAGTAAATTTAAAACTTCTTCCTAAAAGAAATCATACATGAAGGTCTTACATAAAGAACCTAACCTCACAAGGACTATAACATAAATATATAAGCCAACCTTACTTTATGCCATAAAGAATCATGAGGGCTTTATGTAAAGAGCTAAACCTTAGGGGGTTAGTATATAAAATTTCAACCCATCACTTTATGCATACGTAATCTACTCTTCTTAAAAGAATTCTAGACTTTATTTAAAGAACTAAACCATAGGAGGACTAGCATACAAATGTGCAATCCAACTTTATGCACATGGGTAAAGAATCTTACATGGGAGGTCTTGTACAAAGAAACAAACCATGAAAGGGTTATTATATAGATGTACAAGACAACTTTAAACACATGGGCCATGGGTTGTACGTAAGTGGACTCTACCTTTTCCAACTTCCAAATTGAAGACCCCTCACCTGGGCGCCAATTTCAATATTGAAGACCATGCATGGAGGCACCATTTTCAATAGGACCCCATCCCATTATAATATTAATA